>CM022299.1:8279715-8879715 GCA_011799875.1 Thinopyrum elongatum
AGGGGGAGCTGCCCATATGAGGATCCACTAATCTATCAAAACATATTCATCACCGGATCACAATCTGCAACAAGATAACAAAAGTGCCTAGGTGGTGGTGTATTTATAATACTCGTATCGCAGAGTATGAATTATTTCCTCAATGAATTCTTTTGTGTAGCTTATATAATTATTCTATAGGATAGTATACGGCACTCCTTCCAAGCATTAATTGTTCTAATGATAGTAGAGGGCCTCCATGCACGGGTAAAGATTAAAGCTGAGACCTTACACAATAATTTTGGGACGTATGTTAACTTACTATTCAATTAATTTACCTTCTCGATCACGTGCATGTTTGTGATGACCCCGATTCAATCGTACACTAATCATACACGCAAACGGGTACGATCAAGATCAGGGACTCACGGGAAGATATCACAACACAACTCTAGACACAAATAAATGTCATACAAGCTTTATATTACAAGCCAGGGGCCTCGACGGCTCGAATACGTAAGCTCGATCATAAACGAGTCAGCGGAAGCAACAATATCTGAGTACAGACATAAGTTAAACAAGTTGCCATAAGATGGTTAGCACAAACATGGATACAGATCGAAGAGGCGCAGGCCTCCTGCCTGGGATCCTCCTAACTACTCCTGGTCATCGGCGGCCTGAACATAGTAGTAGGCACCCTCGGTGTATTAGGAGTCGTTGAAGGTGGCGTCTGGCTCCGGGGCTCCAGCATCTGGTTGTGACGTCCGAGAAGAATGGAAAAAGGGGGAAAAGAGGGAGCAAAGCAACCGTGAGTACTCATCCAAAGTACTCGCAAGCAAGGAACTACACTACATATGCATCGGTATCAATGAAATGGGTAGTATCTGTGGACTGAACTGCAGAATGCCAGAATTAGAGGGGGAGAAGCTAGTCCTATCGAAGACTACGCTTCTGGCAGCCTCCATCTTGAAGCATATAGAAGAGAGTAGCTGGTAAGTTAACCAAGTATCATCGCATAGCATAAACCTACCCGACGATCCTCTCCTCGTCACCCTGAGAGAGAGCAATCACCGGGTTGTATCTGGCACTTGAAAGGGTGTGTTTTATTAAGTATCCGGTTCTAGTTGTCATGAGGTCGGAATACAACTCCGGGTCGTCCTGTTACAGTGGACACGGCTATTCGAATAGATCAATCTTCCCTGCAGGGGTGCACCACATTACCCGACACGCTCGATCCCTCTGACCGGGCACACTTGCCTGGGTCATGTCCGGCCTCGGGAGATCAACACGTCGCAGCCCTACCTAGGCCCGACAGAGAGGTCAGCACGTCGGTCTAAATCCTAAGCGCAGGGGTCTTGGGCCCATCGCCCTTTGCACTCCTGCACGTTGCGTATGTGGCCGGTGAGCAGACCTGGCAGCCTCCATTACAAAGGAGGGTGCTTTACGCGGTCCAACCTGGCGCGCGCCGCTCAGTCGCTGATGTCTGGAAAGCTTCGGCTGATACTACGACGCCGGTTGCCCATATCTTGTCCCATGTGGCGGGTAGTGCGTATAGGTCAATACCAACTCAGATCAAATACCCAATCTAGTTAAGCGTGTTATTGAAGTATCCGCGGACGCCGACCAGGGACCAGGCCCACCTGTCTCCTAGGTGGTCACAACCCGCCCTGTCGCTCCGCCACAAAGTAACACTCGGGGGCCGTCGAGAACCCAGGCCCACCACTACCTGGGTGGAACCACCTGCCCCTTCAGCCCCCATATCCGAACAGTAACATAAGTAATGTAATAGTATATAGTATATACCCGTGATCACCTCTCGAAGTGATCACGGCCCGATAGTATAGCATGGCAGACGGACAAGTATGTAGGGCCACTGATGATAAACTAGCAACCTATACTAAGCATTTAGGATTGTAGGTAAGGTAACAACAGAAGTAACAAGGGCAGGCTATGCAACAGTATAGGATCAAACCGATGAATCAGTAACACTACTCTAATGCAAGCAGTAGAGGGAAAGAGTAGGCGATATCAGGATGAACAAGGGGGGTTCGCATGCCTGGAAGCTCAGTCGAGAAGGAGGGGTCGTCAACACCGTAGTCGATCGGGGCAGCAGTGGCGTCAGTCTCATAGTCTACCAGAGAGAAGAGGGGGAAGAAACAATGAATACAATGCAAACAGATGCATAACGATGCATGACATGACAAATAGCGGTGCTAGGTGTGCCCTAACGCGGTGGTAGGAGATACTGGCGAAGGGGGGAAACATCCGGGAAGGTATTCCCGGTGTTCGGCGTTTTCGGATAGACGGACCGGAGGGGGACGGTTGTAGGTTCGCTATGCTAGGGACGCATAGCCGACGAACGGACTGCGTATTCGGATTCGTCTCGTCGTTCTGAGCAACTTTCATGTACAAAGTATTTTCATCCGAGTTACGGATTATTTTATATTAATTTTCAAAGTTTTTAATTCATTTTCAGGAATTAACAGATTAATTTAATCAAAAAGCATTTATGACATCATCATGACGTCAGCGGTCAACTCTGACCGCTGACCAGTCAAACTGACAGTTGGGTCCCGTTTGTCATTGACAGAGTTCAACTAAACATGATTAATTAGCTTAACTAAGTGATTAGGTTAATTAAATAGAATTAGTTAGGTTAATTAATTCATTTAGTTAATTAATTAACTAATTATTTTAATTATTATATTTTTTATTCATTTTTTTAACGTTCCAGGGGTGGGGCCCCACTGCGAGCATCGGGCGAAGCCCGAACAGGCGACGGGCGCCTGGAGCGGGCGCAACCCAGTTGGCCTTGGGCGCCGGCCAGGGCGGAGGAGAGCGCCGGCCAGGGCGGCCAGGGAGCGCCGGGCGCAGCTGGGATAGGTAGCGGGCGGCAGGGGGAGTGGAGGCAGCCGCGTGGGGAGACCAGAGCGGCGCGGTGGGCAGCGGCGTGCAGGCGGGAGCAGCGGCGCAGAGCAGGCGAGGGAGGGCGCGGTGGAGCAGCAGCAGGGCCACGGCGGCGCATGGTCGCGGCCCGCGGCGGGTGCGCGCGTGGCACTACGTCGGGACGGCGTAGGGGAGAGCAGGAGACGAGGGCAGCTGCAGCAGGGCCGCCGACGGCGACGGCACGGCAATGCAGGCAGCGGGTTGAGCGGGGGGGGGGGGGGGAAGGGGGAGCTGCGACGTTGCCGCGCGGGTTGAGGCAGTTGTGGCAGCAACTCTGAGGAGAAGGCGGGTCGAAGGGCGTGGGCCATGCCCTTTGGCGCGGTGAGTTGGAGTGGCACAACAAGGGGTTAGGGGACGCGGGGGGAAGTGTCAGTCTGGGGCGGCGTGCCTTTGTCTTTTCAGGGGCGGCGGGGCGCGGCCAAGGCGCGGAACCACTCTGGGGCGCGGTGAAGACGGCGCCGGGCTGCGCGCTTCTGGAGCAAGCGGGCCAGAGTGGGAGACTCTTGGATCATGGTGGGGAATAACTGTGGGAGGGCGGAGCCGAGGCCTCACCACGTTGCCGTTAAGGGTGGTTGTGGCGAGCTTGGAGGAGCCGAGTCGAGGATGGGGAGGGGGTTGGGTAACAAGGAAGCACTCCGGCGAGGCTAGCTGGCGACGTTGTGTCCTGGGCGCGTCGATGCGGGTGGCGATTGGGCGTCGTGCTCGAACCCCTCCCGATCTAAATGGATCGAGAGTGAGGGGGAAGGATGGCTGATGTGGGGGGAAGTGGGTGGGATGTGGTTAGGTTTTCGGGATGGGGGGGGGGGTGGGGTTTATGGAGGGAGTGGGGGGAGGGAAGGCCGGGCGCTGCTGGGCCTTGTGTTGGCCCGTTTTGGGCCAGAATGGCCTCAGCGAGGGGGGCGGGGGAGGTTGGCCGAGCCTTTTTGTTTTACCTTTTCTTTTTATTTATTTATTCCTTTTATTTTAGTTTTTGTAAAATATATACTTAGCATCTAAATTAGTATTTCAATTTAGTCCACTGCCACATAAAGTCTAGTCCCCAAATAATTTAGTTTGATATGTTATTAATTAGTAAAGGCATTTAAATAATTATGTTTGCTACTATTTTATTCATTTTAGAGCATTTATAAACACATTATAAAGATGTGGTTTCTCCACCGTATTATCTAGGGATTATTTGTCACACATAGAACATTTTAGTTTTAATGTTTGAAAACTTTTACCGTTTGTGTTGATTTTGAATTTTGAATTCGAACAGGATTTGAATCAGAGTGAGTTTAGTAACAGTAACAGTGGTGATGTGGCATCATTAGTAGAGGGTTACTGTAGCTTAATTATCCAAGCGTCACAATGTTAGTTTACCCGCAAGATACCTTATGTGTACTACTGTATTGTACGAATCTGATCTAGGGTGGGCTGCTTTGGTCTTTTCCAAATGGATGGTTGGCTGTTATATATTTCTTTGACCATCCAATTGTTATTACTTAATTGTTCTATTTTACTATTCAAAGCGTCCACTTACGCCATCAGGAAAGGCACTCTGAAAGTTGATTAAAAACACTCCGAAAGTTGATAAAAAACACTCTGAAATATTCTTTTCATTTGAAATATGTATACATATATTTCTATGCAAACTGAGCTCGTTAATACGAATGTTAATTATGTCGAGATTACTTGCAGGTCGACGGCGGTAGGTCAGGAGATTTCGTGGTTGCCCCTGCATAGCGCGGTGTCAGTGGAATGCCTAGGATCCTTCATCAGCCAAGGTAAACATGTGCTTCATCTCCCTTCTTATTCCTCTCATCTTCTGTTGGTTGTTAGCTACCATTAGATTGGATCTTGGTTCTATATGTGAATAGCTGTGCATAGTAATTTTTGTGATTTATTTTGCACTATGAGGTTTCTGTTGAGAGCATCTGCATATCTATGTTCAATCTAGCACCAAAGTATTGGGGTAACTTTATTATCATTAAGGTTCTTGGGGCCAGGTTGACGAGCTCACCGAACATGTGGTGATTAAAGTCCTACTGCCTGGAATTCAACATACTTTGGTCACCGATCTGAATTTATCTATCTTGTTGTTTTCGAGTTTCTCGGCCCTGAATTAGAGAGGACATCATTGGTAAGAGACCTCTCAATCATTGTTCCACCTACATGGATATCCTTAATTTTCAAGTACATCAAAAGATGTTAGTAAACATAGATTATTTCTGTTTTAAAATAAAAAACATGCAACTTGGTGTAAATCTTATTTCTGTACAGAACAATAGACAAAACAAAGTTCTCCGAGCAAAAAAAGACCAAATTCCAATAATATAAAGGTTCTCTGATTCTCTAGAGGCAATTGGATGATTCTCTGAGGGATATCTATGTTGCGCAGTAACAAGATTCTGAAAGCAGAAGAAGAAAAAGAGAACTGTAATATAAAGGTTTTTTAGGTATCCTCTATTTTTTTAATATTTTAGCATAAATATGTTTGGTTTGCCTCCATTTTTAGTTTGCTTCTTAGGTACTCTTTTCTTTCTTTAATGTTTTAGATGGAGCATATATTTTTCTGATGTCAGATTTGTTTACGAACTGGTACTTCACGCATTCTTGTGATTAATTTCATGTTTTCTTATACTTTAGTCGGTGTGCATGATCTAAACTCATAATTTTTTCCCATATATACCATGGTTCATTCTAAGGCTTATTCATGGCACTACTATCGTTTTATGCTTGATGTAATAGTTTTTATCTTAAATGTAATTAGCACAGCTTGTAAAAATAGTGATGATACGGAAAAACTGAAAGATGTGGAGGGAAAATGCTCCGCCTCTCTTGTCTTGATTGTGCATTGTTTATTATTCCTTTATGTACTTGCCGAGTCTTTGTACTAACCCTTGTTGCTTTAATGTTTTTAGGTAAACCCTGAGGACGACATGCATGGGAATTTTGGGAGTAGCACCATAACTTTCTTCACTACACAAATCTCATACATATTATCTTATTAGCACCATGTTTTGAGAACTTAGTATATCTTATACCTTCTATGTGTCGTGGTTTGATTTGGGAGTTTGAGAGTTATTCTTTCGGTCATTGTGGTTTGACTATCGGGCAAGATTTACTTTATCACATATGGTTATCAGAGATCTTCTTGTTTATGGTTGTATATGTTTTCATAACTTAGTGGGGCATTGTGTTTCTTTGTGCTTGGGTCATGTCCTTGTGCTAGATAATTATATCAATTACATGTTGTGGATATCCTTAGAAACAGAGCAAGCTTTGCTAAATTTCTTGTGAAGGCATCTTTACTTCTGAAAGTTGTGTATGTGGTAGCATAGAAAAGTGCTAGCTGATTGGCGGTGTTATCCAAGACCCCAAAGCGGTGCAACTAATGAATATAGTCGTTGTAGCAATCTCGTCATTGGTTCTTCTATCTAAGTCGCCGACGGGCAAGTAGTGAGCGTCGTAGCTTGCAACGACAATCAGACAGTGGAGTAGAAGAGTTCACACAGGGGCTCTGAAACGGTAGGGCCGGCCCTGGATTTCTCATTGATGAATAAGCTTCTACGATATACTATAGCCGCTTAATGTTAACACTGAGAAAAAAAATAAGCTTAGCCAAAATTAAGTTTTGAGTTGTGGGAGAGAGAGGGGGAGTGGGAGTGTGTGTGTGTGAGAGAGATAGAGCGAGAGGAGAGTGAGAGATTTAGAGTGAGGGTAAGAGAGAGATGCAGGGTGGTAAAAAAAGTGGGGGAGTGAACGACTAATATATAGGGTGTGAAAGAGAGGATGTAGGGAGAGAGGGAGATTGACATATTGCAGTGAAGATGGAGGAGAGATAGAGAGATTTAGTGTGAAATGTAGCAGAAGTGCATCCTTACGTGTTTGAAATTCAAAGTGTGTGTTGATGTAGGAATTAGTGAGCCCCATCTGTCATTAACTGAGGTGTCGAACATGGACTAGAATGCGGAGATAGTTCATGGAGAAAGAAGATGTTGAATGATTTATTGATAGATCGTTTGTTCAGTTTGGATGGTGAGTATTTTATGTTGCACATTCTTACATCTTCCTTATGAAATACTCATGCTAATTATATATATTGCTTTTTTTAACATGGTACAGACGCATACGTTCATACATATGCACATACACTCATCCCTTTAAATGGACTCACGCACACCCTACCCCTATGAGCACCTCCGAAAGACTGAGCTGTCACATCATCTTGATATTGACGAAGTCGCCACTGACGCCTTCGTAGTCATAGAGAACGTCTCCTCCCATTGAACGCAGATCACCGGAATGCCTAGAGTAATCAAGAGAAATACAAGCACCAATGTCAAGTCTAGAACTTGAACTCTGATGGGCAGGGGATACCACTATCCTCCTAACCATCTAACTACATGTTGGTCCACAATTATATATATTGCTCGTGGAGGATGGTTATGAGTTGAGAATATCTTTAGTACTTTCTGAAGTACCATGCGAATGAAGCTAAAAGCACTATTCCAGAGCTTGTATAGGAATTTCTTAAGCGTATCAAGTAGATCTTAACTTGTAAAGATATAATTATTTGGATCATGGCTCTCTATGTATGCATCTTTGAATTATATTGCAAGTGAAATGAATTTCAATTATTTTTCGATTGTTGTAGGCTATCTTTTTTATACATTTGAAATTTGATATGCATATATTATAGGTGCAATCGGAAAATATCTATACATATGAAATTTGATATGCATTGTATTCATAGGAGTAATAAAAAAAGGCTCGTGGCAACGCACGGGCGTTCTACTAGTAAGAAGTAACATGTCAGTAGAAAACCTATAACTACACCACTGTTACTAAAAAATGATGTAGAGAAATATTGTTAATGAGCGTGATCCTAACCGAATCAGTAGAGTTAAACCTAACAGATATTGTTGTGATTTGTATCGATAACGATCCCTAGATAAGACATGACATATAAAGATTGATTCATTGTGATCCTGTAATCAATTTCTACCTTAGCGATCAAGTGTCCCCATGTATAAATACAATGCAAATCCCTAGCGGGCATCTCACAAATTTTTTTCTGTTGGTATCAAAAACAAGATCCAAATTTTCCTCTCGGCACGATGACACAGAGAATGGGTGACGCAATATGGATGGCCAGCGAGGTGGTGGGTGTGGTGGACAAGGTGGTCATGGCCGCGGTCCCGACAAGTATAGAAGCAACATCAAGTCCTAAGTATGATCCATATTCAGACATGGTGCCGCAACCACTTCAATCATGCATACTAGTTCATGTCCAAAGTGTATAAACTAGTGTTGGCGGCATCGCCGGAATGCTCATGATGATCATCGGGATGGAACACATGATTGAAGCGGTTGCGGCATCGTAACATGTCATGCTTGAATTTGGAGCAAACTTGGCACTTGAGGTTGATTATGCCATTGCCGTGTATGCGCCCACCATGGCCACGACAGCCTTGTCTTCACCTCTTCCAACACGCTGACTATCCATATAGCCTTTTTTTTCTTTTGTGAATGACCCTTCATATAGCTTGTATAGTATTTGTGTAAGCGTATATCTCGTCTGCCGAGGCTTGCTGCTCGCGGGCAAGTTTGGTGCTGATGAAGAATACATATAAGTTGCTAAATCTGAAGGGCTCGTCGCATGTTGTGATTGATGACACCAAGGTCTTGAATTCAGGACCAGATCAACGATCATGTACCTAAGAACATCATCACATGTGAGTGGCTTGCCGATCAACACCATAACATTGCCGAAGCCCTTCATCTTGCGGTAATACTCAATTGTGGTGAGATCCTTCTCCTTTACGTTGGAGAGCTGGTTTCACATATGCATATCGTGCACTATGCTCTAGGAGGCGTTCATGCAGTGAAGTGTCAACTAGACTACCCTAGTGGTGGTGCGCTGCATCATCTGGCCAAAATGGGCGTCCCTGACCATGTTACGAGGATCTTGGCCAGAGCAACATCCACGAGGGTTATGGCAGGAATGACCCGACACATATCGCCAAGAGCAGGTTTGTCTATTTTCTCATGTTGGTTACTCAACTATTCGAGGCTCATCTAAACCACTCTATGTTTGTAACATCCCACATGTTCCTTATGCTAACAGACCCTTAGTATTCGTGCACATTTTAGTTTATGAGAATGATGCTTTTGCTTAATTTCACCTCCATTTGTTTTATCATAATAAGGATGAACAACAAGATATTGTGGTGGTCCACTGGCAAGCTTCAAGCCCTCGTCCTTCCTATCTAGTCCTTGAGCTCTCTCCCAGTCCGAACTCTTGCTAAATCTATGGCATCAAAGATTATGTCATCCGTCCAAATGTTTCACTGAGTCAGTCCTTCGGTTGAATAAATTTGCATGCGCACCTCTCTTGATGCATGTTAACATGCAAAAGTTTATCAATTGCATTTTCGTGATTCCGCTCATGTTACCCATGTGCCGCTTGAACTTATTTGCTTACTTGTATGGGGTCCTGTGGTTACTTTTATTGGTGGTTTCAAATATTATCTGAGTTTCTTGGTTGATTTTAGTTGTTTTACATGGATCTATCTTCTAAAATGCAAATCTGATGTCAAGCAAGGCTTTTACACTTTCCAGTAGCATGTTGAACGCATGCTAAACACCAAGATTGAGGCCATATAATCCAGTGGGGGAGGGGACTGCAATTGTCTATCTAGGTATTTCAAAAGGAAATGTATCACACATCATGTATCATGCACTCACACGTCGAGGTTGATGTTCACTTTGGGAGAGAGAAAGTGGCTAGAAGAGCTGTTGAAGTACGATTTGTTTCCTTGGTATTCACCAAGCAAAGCCTACACTATTACTTTACGATCTCAACCTCTATTTCAGTTGAAACTGCACGGGGCGGGGGTGGGGGGGGGGGGGTGTGTTAACGAGCATGATCCTAACCAAAATCGGTGGAGTTAAACCAAACAATTTTTTTAGCGGGTTAAACCAAACAGATATTATTGTGAGTTGTATCTATCATGATCCCTAAATTTGATATGATATGTGGATAATGATTCATTGTGATCCTATAATCAATTGTAACCTTGGAGATCAAGTATACCCCATGTATAAGTACAAGGGAAATCCTAACCAAAATCGATGGATTTAAACCAAACGGTTTTTTTAGCGGGTGTGGCGGTGATCCGTCATTTTCTCCTTTGGTGGCGCTATGGTGGTTCCAGAGGCAGGTGACGGGCGTTGGTGTCAAGCTCAGAGGATTCTTCAGTCTTGTTTGTAATTTTACTTCTTGGCTGGTGTTCCTGTGTGCAAAGGCTAGCGTTCTGCTGTCTTTTCTGTTTTGTCAGGTCGGTATGTACGTGGCTTGTACTATGATCCTTATGATATAAATGAGACATGTATTACCATGCAAAAAAAAACCAAACAGTTTTTTAGCGGGTTAAACCAAACAGATATTGTTGTGATTTGTATCTATCATGATCCCTAAATTAGATATGATATGTGGATAATGATTTATTGTGATCCCATAATCGATTGTAACCTTGGAGATCAAGTATATCCCATGTATAAATACAAGGGAAATCCCTACTGTGTATCTCACGGCAATACTTTGTGCTTGACTATCGGATATTCGGTTAAATTATTGGACTTGTTTCAGAGACCTCGCTACAAGAAAATAAATCTTCAAAAAATTTAAATTTGCACACTAATTAAAAAATATGAACCATTTTTGTTTGAAGTCAAGGGGAAAACAACACGGGGTAGTCTAGAGTGGCCAAGGGAATAGTATTTTTTTAGGGCAGCCCAAGGGCCAGGTAATAATAAGTTAGAGCTACTAACTAGCACATCATTTGCAGGCCTATGGCTTGGATCCCGGGCACAGCTAACGGTCAGGATTTGAGCTTCATAAAATTTGCTGGACAAGGCCTTATTAGATGTTAAACTAGGTCACGGCAAAATTCAGAAGAAAAAAAGGCGGGTAGGTGTGTAGCAATGAGTACAAGATATTCAACGGAGGTTCACCATGACACTTGAGAGTTCAAGAAGGAGATGGAAGTGAAACTCCATGAGCGCCCAACTCTCGGGTGAGTTTAAAAATCAAGGAGGCACAGACGACGATGTGGTGGTGGCGGAGATGGAGGTAGCCGCAGCAGCGGTGCTCGGAGAGGAACAAAGGCAACCCCGACGACAACATGCGAATATGAGCAGGGCGGCCATGGCACCGGCAGGAGGATATGAGTGTGGTGATAACGACGAAGCAGGAGGTACACCGGGGAGAGATGCCTGATGGAGCGGTAGAGGCGGATGGGCGGCAAGCGGCAACCCTAGTGCGGACCGAGAAGGAGAGAGGGCGAGGCAAAGGGCAATTCCTATTTGGCGCTTAAGCGCCCGTTCGCAAGAGGGCGCCTGCAGCGCAGCCCCTCCGCTGGCGAGCTGGGCCGGGCCCATGTATGTTTATTTCTATAAAAACGTTCAAAAATTGTATGCTCTCCAGGAGTCGAACTCAAGATCACTTCCTTCATTCCGAACAACCGTAACCACTACGCCGTACGACCACTAGTGATTAGATAGTTATTTTCATCTATTTATTCTCTTTAGACACGGGAATCCTTCGGTTTTGGGAAGCTTCCCAAACCGGTTTTGTCCTGGTTCATGGTAATTTACGGGGCGGTTTTTATTTGTGTTTTTCAAATTGGATGATTTTTTAAAATTCGATGAAGTTTTTTCAAATTTGATGAATTTTTTTTATAATTTGATGAATTTTTTTTCAAATTTGATGAACTTTTTTCAAGTTTGATGAACTTTCTTTCAAAATCGATGAACTTTTTTCAAATGTGATGAACTTTTTTTCAAATCCGATGAACTTTTTTTCAAGTTAGTGAACTTTTTTCAAATCCGATGAACTTTTTTCAAATTTCATCATATTTGAAAAAGTTCATCGAAAAATGACAAAAGTTCACCGAGTTGAAAAGAGTTCACGAATTGAAAAAATGTCATCATACAAGGAAGAAAAGAAAAAAAAATGGAAAAATGGAAAAAGGAAAAAAAGGAAAGAAGAAAACACTGAAAAAGATTTAGCTTAGCAGATCTGCCTAAGTGGCGGAGTGGTTGGTGCAGCGTATCAGCTAACTGCAGGTCGCAGGTTCGATTCTCTCTCTCTCGGCATTTTTTCTCTTTTCCTTTCACCCGCGTCCCCGTTCTGGGCCGGCCCAAGAGCGCGCCAGCGTAGGCGCTGGAACCCCTAGTTGGCGCCGAAGGCGCTGACTAGGAGCTCCCGAGGCAAAGGGTGTTGTGTGGCCGTGCGAGGACGAGAGCCCAATGAAACCAGACGCCAACCGAGAACCGACTATACCGGGCCCATTGGTAGCACTACATACACATTCAAATGGGCCCACTAACACCATCCAAAGCCTCGATGTACTAAAACCCAATAATTCCTGGGAGCTTAGAATATGTACTGATATATGGGGTTGCCTTCATCAAACAACACAAACTAGTTGGTATTCCAGTGGTTTGCTAGACTCTTGCCAACACCCAAGGACTTGGGTTTCAATCCTAGGAAAGACAATTTTTTTTTCGTTTCTCTTCCTCCATATGCTCTTAGCATGGTTTGTGAGAAAAAAGGGCAAGTATGCAAATAGATCCCTATAATAAACAGTAGTAAGCTCACGAGAAGTCTAGAGAACGTTGACGTGGCAGCCACATGGCTGTTTTTTCTCTTTCAGGTCGGTTTTGGCCTTATTTGATCAAATTAACGAGTTTATGGCCTAAATCGACCATTTTCCGAGTTGTTGGCTGGGCATTCAGTTTGAGTTAATGGACTACCGGCGCATTTCAGTACTCCTTCCTTCTCCATTGATATTTTTAGCATTCTGTATATTTTCTCTTTTCCGCTTTCTTCACTTTTAGATAGTATAGTATTAGCTGAATACACTAATATTTTTAGGTGGCTTATATTTCGGTATAGGGAGACTCTTCGATTAAGGGTAAGTACGGATCTCCTCCCCCACTCTCAAGTCGGCAGAGTTTGAAGCTAAAGAGCTCCCAAACAGACTCTAAATGTTCATGAACTCAAAAATTAAACTTAATCAAGAACATTAACTATAAAAAAACCACTATAACCGGGAGAAGAAGGACACTCATTGTCTTGGTTTCCTAGTTCATGTTTGTCAAACTAAGTCTACTTTGGACTAGAGCTCCTGCATGCGTGTGTGATCGATTTGTCACAAACTTCATAGTTTGGTGGAAATGGGCCGAAAGAGATGGAAAGACCCTTTCAAGAAAAAAGAAAGGGAGAGAGGAAGAGACATGTACGCTAAGTGAGGCGAGAGGTAGAGAAATATCCTAGCATGGTCCACATATTTTTTTTCTCTCGAAAAGAGGGGATATCCCTTAGCCTCTGCATGGAGTTATGCACAATACCTTTTATTGATTACTTGAAAGGTCATCATCTGATCACAACAAATTTGAACAGAAAAAATGGCACACATAACTGCCCCAAAGGCAAAACAAAAAAGAAAACATAGAAAACGAGCCTCATGCATCACAAATCATACTTGTATCCCATCATCCAAATTGATTGAACAAATCCTAAGAGACCGTGTCCCACCGATTGCACCCAAAAATTGTGGGTCCTTGCATAGTAACAACCATGGACGGATCTAGTTGATGACCTTAAAGGTAACCTACATTTTTTTTATAATGTTGTTCTACTAAACATATAATCATTTTGAGTGTTTCAAATGGCCCAAATTAAAGCGCAAATTCGAACACGAATAAGAGACTTCAACTTGGAATGCACCCGCACGAACCAGTTTCCAAACATATTCGTACTACTCGTGAGACTAAAATCTATATGGACACATCGCCATAATAGCTTGGCAAGTTGGCAGTGAAGGAATTGATCCTGAATCGACTCCTCATCACACAAAAGCAACATCTAGTGCATCATTGCCAATTCCTTTTTTTTCAGATTATCTTAACGTGCGATCTAAATACAACCTAAATATTTTTAGTTTCAACAGGGCTTTCATTTTCCATATATATTTGTGGTGGAAAGGTTGCCAATCATTGATGCGGCCAGTATACATGGATTTGACCGTGAAGGCACCAGAAGTAGTCAACTTCCAATGGAATGTGTCCGATTCTTGTGAACAAGGTTTAACCGGGCTGTCTATTTGTCCCCGATCAGTGTTCTTCAGAAGGCAACGTTCAACGGTACCTGGCCCATCACAGAGCCAACAAAGACATCATTCCACTACACAATATGATAGAGACACGGCGTCTCATTACTCGTGGTGTGTGCCCTAGCCATGCATCTTTCCAGAACCTAGTAGTTAGGCCATTGCCTACTACAAATGTCCCTCTGCGAAAAAGTCATTTTGGACACCCACGAGGCCTTTCAAGAAAGGCGAATCCATTGGTTTTGCCTGAACCTCACAGATCGTTTTAGAATGGAGGTACATATTCCTAACGCCGCGTTTGGATGTTCTCATTGGAGGCTTGGAATCTGAATTGGTATTGTAATCTTTCAATTCATGTGTTTGGTTGCACAGCGAATTGGCAGGCTGTAATGAAAAGAAAACGCTGGCTGAATTACATCCCACACGAAGTGCCTGCCCACGATACGGAGCTGTCCCACTCCGAATCGCGCTGAAATCAGCCTACCCGCAAAACATACCTCTTCGAGCGACAGAAAAAAGAAGGGGATAGGAGTGGCCGACCGTGACGACCTAGCAGAGGCCGCCGCCGGCGGCGGCGGCCCCCACCACGGAGTCCGGCGGCGGCGCAGGTGCCTTCCTCCCCTCTTTCCCAGCTCCTGCTCGCCGTCCCCCTGAGCCACTCCCCGCCATGGAGTCCGACGGCGGCACATGTGCCTTCCTCCCCGGCCGGCCCCGCCCTCCTCCCCGGCCGCCGTGCCCCGCCGTCCTTTGCCACACCTGGCCGTCCTCCCTGCCCGCCGTCCCCCGCCCTCGGTAAGTATCTTGTATAGCCATTTGTTCAACATACACTTAATCTCGAGGTCTTCGACCCCAGATCTCCTTGGCCTTTAGGGTGACATATCGCGCCCCACCTCGTTTGGTGGTATTTACGCTTATGTTCATTATACTACCAGAAAAACATGCATTTGTAGTAATTAATCTTTTTCTAACCCTTTAGATATTTCAAAGAAAGATAACATGAACATCTGTAACTTTCGTAAACAACGTTAAATAGGTTGAGCGTTGCCTTATAAGACATAAGCTTACCAATAGAATGACTCAACTTTTTGTCAAAGCGGTCCTGAATACCTTTCCATTCGTTATTAAGAAGTTCATGGAAATGAATTGGGATACTAAGGTACCTAAATTGTTTGTACCGATTCTCTTCTTCTTTGTCCTTTCCGAAGGGGAAGAGTTTGGTCTTGTGGAAGTCTCGAGACGAGACAACTGATCGAACAAACAAAGAAAAGTTTCATAATTTTTGCATGGTCCACATATGTGCTGTCAACGCCTGATTGGATGGATCACGTGGGGGTATACATTTTTAGGAGGAGATCTGTTGCAATCTCCAGCACGTGAAGGGTTCATATTCTGGCCACTACTGCTAGTAGTGTACTACTACTACAGAAAGTTTGATTCCTGAAAAGGGGCGAGGAGGCGTACTATGATGCATCTTTTTATTAATTTCAAATTCTCTGGCCGGCGGGAACACATTGGCCATCCGATCAGCCATCATGGAACGTACGGCAACAGATTCCATGAGATGTCACATCGGGGCTTAATTATATTATTGGGAAAATAAGGCACACCATCTTTTGAACCGTAGTCACACTCAAGATTGCGTGGGAATTTCACTGCTGGGAAGCATATAAATAGCAGTAGGGACGGTGCACATATATAGATCATACTGGTCGGATTATATAGCACCAATCTGTCACGTAACGTACGTTCCTAGCTACGGTTGGTTCTTCTAAACCTAGTAAGGTGTAGTGGGATTAAGTAAGAACAGGTGGTGAGCATGTCAAGGTCGAGGTCGAGGGATCCGCTGATCGTCGGAAGGATCGTTGGCGATGTCGTCGACTACTTCGACGCGTCGGCGCGGCTGAGGGTGTTGTACGGCAACCGCGAGATCACGGTTGGGTCGGAGCTGAGGCCGTCGCAGGTGGCGAACCAGCCCACGGTGCACATCACAGGAAGGGCGGGATCACTCTACACCCTCGTGAGTGGTCTACTGATACAGACCTGACCTTCCTTGTGCATACATGTGCACGTTGTGATCATATAGTTCCTTTTAACCAAGGAGTTACACACAGTTATTTGTCCATAAATAATGTGTCCCATGTTAACTTGTTACTAGGTGATGGTAGACCCTGATGTACCTGGACCAAGCGACCCTTCCGAACGGGAGTACCTCCATTGGTACGTGCTAAATTAAGCTCGCCTTACCTTACGTATATATATATATACTTCCGTTATTCGTGCACTTTGTGGGCGAATTAACCTTCTCAAACTAAGAAGTATATATACTAATTAATAAGTAAGCTAACTGATTCAATTTAATTCCTGCGTACATGTATAGGTTTGTCACAGACATGTACAGATTTACCGATCAAATACTACATGTGTCATGTCAACTAGATATCCTCTCCAACTGTCTTCTTTCTTTTCCCTCAAAAAGAAAGGAAAATCTTCTTTCTTTCCCCCGCAAAAAAACAAAACTGTCTTCTTCTTTCATAAAGGAAAAAAGATCTCCACATTGAGGAGCATTTGTTCGGGTGCATGCATGTAGGCACTGAGGTGGTGGCGTACGAGAAGCCGCAGCCGAGGGTGGGGATCCACCGTTTTACTTTCGTGGTGCTCCGGCAGGCGGCGCGGGAGGTCATCTATGCACCAGGGTGGCGCTCCAACTTCGTCACGAGGGACTTGGCCGAGTGCTACAGCCTCGGTGCTCCGGTCGCCGCCGCCTAGTTCAACTGCCAGAGGGAGGGCAGCTGCGGTGGCCGGAGGTGGTACAGGTGAAGCAAGCTGGCTATAACAACGCCACATACCAGCCATCGTGCCATCCAATTGGATGTGTCGCACAAGATAAACGAATAAGAAAAATATGTGTAGGCTACCTAGCTCCTTGTGTACTGGCTAATTGGCTACCTAGCTGCTTGAGTACATAAGTTACTTTTTTTTTTGAAGCAAGTACATAAGTTGCTAGGCCAGCGGTACAAAAGTTATCATCTTGTTTACATAAAAGTTTGTTGTCATGGTGATAAACCTGATAATAGTATAGGGGTATGAACTAAGCGGGATCTATCAACGTATAAATGGGTAACACAAGGGATTATATAGGTTCAAGCCCCTCAGCGATGGAGGTAACGGACCTAGGCCCGTGTGAGTGTTCTCTTGCGTATAACAGTGTTACAAAAAATTCTGAACCCTCAGCCCAACATCTAAGATTGGCTTATATAGAGTGCGCCATGTCCCAGGGTCCCTAAAGCTGGCGATAAGTGCTCTGTATTACGACATGTTTGGCAATTTTTAGTCTATTATAGTGGTTAGCATTGAACTACTAGCGGAGGCTACTGGTAACATTTAGGCTTTATTACGTGGTCGAGCTTCCCTCGTAACGCCTCCTTAAACTTCCATGATGTTAAGCTGGTATTAATGTATTCCCCTTTTCAAAAAAATAAAATATATGATGTTAAGCTGGTGTAGAATCGGACTGGTGGCACAGCCGAGAGACGAGAGTGTAGCTGATTTTTTTTTTTTTGAATTCTCGCCACTTTATTGATTCAACAGAATGTTCATAGGTACAAGGTTTGTGTCATGGGGATTGCCCAAGAAAACATGCCTACCTACGCCTAAATTAGAAGCAAACTTGGCGAGATTATGAGCCTAGAAATTAAAGTTCCTACGCTCATGAATGAAAATACAAGAAGTAAAGCTAGTACTACGCTGCATGATTTCCTGTACTATAGCTCCATGAGGGCCTCCTGTCTCACTGAAGATGTCATTCACAACACCCAGGCAGTCCGAGGCCACCACAATTTTCTGAACCGCAAGATCATCTGCTAGAGATAGAGCTTCTCTGCAAGCATATGTTCCCAGGATCAATGGGTCATTTCTCCCCTGATAGACACAGCCGAGGATCCCAAGTATAGACCATCTGCATCCCGGCAGACTGCCGCAACAGCCCCACCATGTCTGTTTTTTTTAGAACGAAGGTTCATGGAGAGCCCGGCTTTGAATTAACAAAGCCATCAACCGGCCAGGATTACAACCAACAAACATAGGAACCAATGAAAAAAAAACAGCAAGACGATACATGTTGCTGTGTAAAAAGCTATCAGGCTACTACAAACTACTAGCAAAGATATGGAAACTAAAGCACACGTTCAGCTAGAAGGCGAAGAAGCCCTTCACAGCGAGCAGAGCACCAGCAAAAGCTTGGGGAAGAAACAACCAGTAGTTGGAGGAGCGCCGTTGTCAGCTCCATGGGCTCTGGCCGTCGATGTCGCCCTCCTCCACCTCAGAAGGGGGCTCCCTGCCCCCTCGCCCTGGCACGAAGGGCGCCGATCCGTCGAAAGGTGGAGACGCCCACCCGAGGGCTAAAGAGCGACCGACGCCGTTGCCAACCGGAAGACCACACCAGGATACCACCACCAAACTACATGGAGCTCAGCCAAGGGAAGCATCGGCATTACATGATATCTGCACACGAGGAGAAGCAAAACTACACGGAAGGCTGCTGAAGACCGAGCAGCCCCCAACCAGAACAAGCACGCTTCCCCCAAAGCTCACCAAAGACGGCACCCCCTTGAGGGTGACGGCGCCCATGGCGTCGCTGCCGCCCAATCCCGAGGGATTTGGGTTTTCACCCGGTACACGAGCAACACGGGAGGAAGAGGAGGGGGGAAAGGGGCATTTTTACCATCGCCTACATGTAGGGGACGGCGCCCATGGGCGTCGCCACCGGCAGGCCGGCATAGCCAGCCACGGATTTATCCGGTCCCTTCTCCCACCCCCACCTCGAGAGGAGACACGGCTACAGTGCCCAGAGACCGCCGAAGAACGGATCTGAGACAAGGGTGACAAGAGGTTGAAGAGGAAGATGCCTTCAGATCTGATGCGGGTGGTCCCGAGGCCACCGCGCACCACAGCCATCGCCCGCCGTCACCATGCCGCCCGCACGACCGAGATGGGTGGCCAGCACCCGCTGCCGCTGTTTGCTGAGACGCAGCACCACCGCCCGAGGTCGCCACCTCGGCTCCGAGATCCTCCACAGGGGCAGAGCGACCAGATCCTCGCCGCCACCATCCCCGGCGGCCGCGCGGTGTTCCGGCGACCCCCTCCGGCGGCGACGAGGGAGAGGAAAAGGGGGAGGGAGCCCCGGCGGCGGGCTAGGGTTTGAGCTGCCCGAGTCGCCCTTGGGGGAGCGACGCGGGGGCCAAGCGGTACGTCAAGCTCCCATGTCTGTTTCTTGCCACTGCTCCATCCACATTCACCTTCATATGACCAGCTACCGGGGGTAGCCACCACCGGGCTTCTGCTGGTGTGGCCATGGGAGCGGCCGGCCGGACTGTCAAACTGGCAAGCCGATCGAGTTCACCAATATAATTATTCACGAAGGAGATGGTCTGATGTGGACTTTGGAAGATCGACTCATATATTGCTTTACACCGTGCGAACCAGACCGACCATAAAGTGACCACCATGCTTGTGAAGCTAGCAAGATCTAGGGTATCATACAGGTCAAAAATCCAGTTTTTTGCACTTGGTTCCTCAGTTGCTGTCATCTCTGCTACCAGAGTCTCATCTGATAGAGCCCAGATGCATCGTGACATTGTGCAAGATAGCAGGGCGTGTCGCCATGAATCTGCCCCTCCGCAGAGTGGACAAGTATTCTGAGACACCATATTTCGCTTGTGCAGTACATCAATAGTCAGCAGAGAATGACGAGCCAATCTCCATATGAAAACCCTAACTTTGGATGGAATAGAGAGTTTCCAGGGTTGGGTCCAGGATTTTTCTTCTCTAACATTGCTAGATGATCCGCTTCTGCCCTCGAGCCACTCTTCTCTTTGCAATTTTGTTTTTACCAAAAACTTGTACGCGGAACTAACAGAGAATCTTCCCCTGCTGTCCGGGTACCAAACCCAAAAATCATTCATGTTTCTTGTGCATACTGGTATCTTGAGGATTGCATCCGCGTCAAAGGGAGAAACACCGAACGTATGAGTCCCACGTTCCATGCTGCAACCTCTGGCTGTAGTAGCTCCGAGACCCTCCTAGGAGGAGCCACAACCAGTGAAGTTATTGGCCTCGGGGTAGTTTCCTTCGGTATCCAATTATCCTCCCAAATGTCTGTCATCTGGCCATTACCAATTCACCGGATAAGCCCTTGCTTTAGCACGTCTCGACCTTCAATGATTGCACGCCAGATTTGAGAGGGCCGAGATCCCAACTCCACATCAAGAATTGTTTTATCCGAAAAATATGAAGCTTTAAGAATTCGAGCACTCGAAGTAGTTGGTTTGTGCAGAACTCGCCAAGCTTGCCTCGCTAACAATGCCATATTGAACAGATCGAGGTCCCTGAAACCAAGCCCACCCAAGTGTTTCGGCCAAGTCATAACATCCCATGAGACCCAACATGGTTTTCGCTGTCCTTGCTTGCATCCCAACCAGAATTTGCGAATCATGGACTTGATATGATCACACAAACTTCTTGGCAGTTTGAAACAAGACATTGAGAAAACCGGGATCGCCTGGGCAACAAATTTAATAAGCACCTCTTTGCCTCCCGATGATAAACATTTGCTCATCCAGCCTTTAACTTTATCCCACACACGGTCACT
Source organism: Thinopyrum elongatum (assembly GCA_011799875.1). Classification (NCBI taxonomy): domain Eukaryota; kingdom Viridiplantae; phylum Streptophyta; class Magnoliopsida; order Poales; family Poaceae; genus Thinopyrum; species Thinopyrum elongatum. Next base: position 8,300,449 of record CM022299.1, read on the forward strand.
CAAATATTTGAAGTACCCTTCTTTGAGAGTCCAGCTGATGAGAACCCCGACTATGGAAAATCTTCCCCAACTGGTACCACTTGGACTGATGGCTTGCCCCCCATTGCTAATTTTGACTGGGCTCTAAGCGTCCATGGGCCTGGGCTTTCCTGGGCCTCCATCTGGGCCATTTGTCGTGGTGGGTATACATGGTGGGGAATTTGTAGGAGATATGCCCTAGAGGCAATAATAAATGTTATTGATTATCTCCCTGTTCATAATTAGGTTTATGTTCCATGCTATAACTGCTATGGTTCTCGAGTCTGCAATAAATCGAGGCTTGGAGGAAGACTCATATGCACGTGTGGAATAATAAACGGTAAAATGTATTCCTAGTCTAGCCTCTAAGACTAGCTCAAGTGTTGCATGATGGTCCTGTTTTCCTGATCATGGGCATGTCTATGCCAGCAATTTTGAGGGCACAATGTTAGAAGAACATTTGTGTTGAATCGACCCGCATTGATGTTATGCTATGAGATTCATTCGTCACAAGTTAAATGGTTAATAACACAGAGATGGTTAACGTTTGCATGATTCCTTAGACCATGAGAGTATCGAGTTTCTTCATGCTTGCTTCATGAACTTTGGGGTTTGTTAAACGTCATCCGTAAATGGGTGGCTATTACGGCGGCTTACGGGTTCATGGAAAAGTGTGTCAAGTAACTTGATAGCTCAAGATTGAGATTTGCTCCTCCGACGATGGAGAGATATCTCTGGGCCCTCTCGGTGTTACGGTATCCATCATCGTCTGGCCAGACACTTTGTGATTTGATCACGGGGATGCCGGAACACGAAAACGAGAAAAGAGAACATTACCGGTAACGAGGTAACCAGCATAGTGGACAAGTTGTTGATCCACGGGAATGCCAACATGTCTCACCTCAGTTATTTGTAACATATCGCGAAGCAACAGGAATAGCACACGGCAACTGGAGGTTCACTCGAATATTCATTCGTGTGGGTATAGGGGTCAATATGGGTGTCCACGGCTCTGATGTTGATCATTAATCGGAAGGGGTTCCGTGTCATGTCTATACTTCACCGAACGTATAGGGTCACACGCTTAAGGGTCATCTATCTGCTGAATACTAGACAGGGAGTCTGAGAGAAAATCACCGAAAAAGTTTCGGACACCGAAAAAGTTTCGGACAGAGAACACCGGATGAGTTTCGGTGAAACTGAAAAATTGTTTTGGGGTATTCCATTAAGTCAAATTGGTTTCGGCACATGCCTGATAATTCTTAGAGGGTGCCAGAATCATTCTGGAAACTTCTGGGAATTTTCCGAGATGAAAACCGGAAATGTTCCGGAGCTGCCGGAACCGCTTCAGATGCTTTTTGCAGATGAAATCACTAACCTGGAATTGTTCCAGAACGCGTTGAAAATTATTATGATGGGTACTGGAAATGTTCTAAGCCCACATAAATATTTTCAGTTCGAACGGACGCTGAAAAATGTCATCGTGAATAGTAAAAGTGCTTTTTGGGATATTTTTGGAAACCTAAGATATTTTGGGGTATGACATGGATGGATAGGATCCCCCTTGGGGGGAACCCACTAGGGGTGGCTGGCCACATGAGGGCTCCCTCCTTTGGGCCCCTCTTGTTCCTTGGTTTCACTTCTAGGCCCTTGTGGATGGACTTCATTCATGTGCTCTTTGGGTTTTCTTGTAAAACCACCCTACCCCTTGGGTTTCCTATATAAGGAGGAGAGGGGGCTGCCCACTTCTTCATCCCTTCTCACATACAAGTGCCATGCATGATCTGGCTTCTCTCTCCCTACCATGAAAAGAGTTTCGTAGAGCCGAAAGGCTGTCTGGGTTCCGGTGGGAACTAGTTCTGGACGGCGAAGCCCTGCCGGATAGATGACACCGTATGTGTGCAACCCCGTAGAGAGGTCGTAGTTTCGATCTTTGTGCCCGAGGGGCTGTTTTGAGAGTGGCTCCCGAAGGGCTGTCCAGGTGGCGGTCCGAGTTCTGTGAGTCCTCCCGAAGGGCTGTCCGAGTGATAGTCCGAGTTTCGAAGGTCCTCCCGAAGGGCTGTCCGCGACACCGTCCGGGGGACTGTCCGACCGCCTCCCGGAGGGCTGTCCGAAGGGAAGATGAGGGTATACATCCTCGCGGTTGGGAGGTTGTAAATCCTAGCTGCGGGGATCTGCACCGCCGATCGTCATCGACTCTACTTCCGCTGCGCTACGAGTCGGTAACGAAAATGATCAAACCTTGTATGCAGTCTCCATAGTGGTCCTGGGCTGGTGCGTAGGTCAGAATTTTTTTTTCTACTGCGTTACCCTACAGAATTACCCCGTCATTTGCCCCCGAGTTCGTTAGGATACCAACACGAAAGACCAAGTGAACTTTCAGTAGGAATAAATTACAACTAGACCCTCACTAGAATACAGATCTCCATAGTTCTTCAGACTCAAGACACATGCAAGCTGGTCGTGGAGAGATCATTGTAGACTCTAAAGAGCATAAGACCTGCTAGAAAGGTCTAATAACGATTAGTCACGGAAGAAGTTATGTGATACTCGATCAACTCACGAAAGAGTTTGACTTGCAGCCAAACTAAGGGCGTATCATATAATCCACTTGATAATGACCACATTTGTTCTGATTCTCTCATAAAGAGCCAGTCGTTATCCTAGAGGAACGACATTCACTCATCACAATCGGATTCAAACCTACGAATTACAATATTTGATTCGTTTTAAAAGATTCTACCATGCCACGAAGCATACCAAATTCACCCCTTGTATTGGGTGTGGTTGAATAATCCAGGAATTTTGAAGAGACAAATCATCATCACCCAAATCTTGAAAGGGTAGTGCAAGTGGCATCCGGCACCCTACATGTGCATCTCCCTGCTGCTCCTTCTTCCCGGAGCATCTCTTCACTGTTGGAGGCCCCAAGGTGCAGCCATTGGCTGCCTCCAATGGTATCAGCCTATTCTGGTTAGTATCTATGTTTATGTATTTGCATTTGGTGTTCTAATCTCTAGGCCTAAAGTTAATCCTAGGGAATGAAATCTAACATAAGGTAAATGCACAATGGAGCAAACTCGCTCATACAGGATAGTAGTTGATCCTAGATAGGTTACCGATCATACATGATACGATGGCAACTGCAAAACCATACTAAAAACTCCAAAGGGACCAAGAGACTTTCACAATTAATAAAGAACACAATTCTCTGGATTGATGATTATCGTAAGCTTGCCCTTTGTTAGGATGCCATTCTCTGAGCCAGGATTTCACCCCATTATATATATAAAGCAACAACAAAGTACACGGGCGAATGATATAGAATGGTGAGGCAGCCCTCAAATGATAATTGGACCACGCAAAACGCACGCGACTACACTACCAAAAGGGAACATAGGAAGAGCAGAGTACAACACCATGCTACACCCTGGAACAACTAAGCCCCACAACAATGCCCTCGGGAGAGGGAATGGCACTAAGTGTCATGGCTGCGGAGTTCAGAGCGGACAAGGGATTTCACACGGAACTCTGGCACAAAGAGGAGCTCCATTAAGACTTCTTCAAGAAGAGAACGATGCCCACAAGCGTCGCCACCATCGGTGCTAGGGCGCAGAGCTTTTGCTCGGTAGCTCACCCGTGCCACCGTGAGGTCTTAAGGACAAGTGCGACGAGTTTAGATCTCCAGATCCGGATTGGGACGTCACACTCATGATAGAGAGCGCGCCTGAGCCTTGCACCGCTACACCTCCCATCGCCCACATGGCCAAGAGGAAAATCCACCACCGCCCCCTTTGTGCCCCCGGGAGCCAACCACGTGGACAACCATCCGAGGCCGCCGCCTGATACGTCTCCGTCGTATCTACTTTTCCTAATGCTTTTGCTCTTGTTTTGGACTCTAATTTGCATGATTTGAATGAAACTAACCCGGTCTGACGCTGTTTTCAGCAGAACTACCATTGTGTTGTTTTTGTGCAGAAACAAAAGTTCTCGGAATAGAACGAAACTTTTTGGAGAATTTTTATACAATAAAAGAAAAATACTAGAGCCAAGAACCACCGGAGGGGGGGCCCCCTGGGTGAGCACAACCCACCAGGGCGCGCCCCCCTCCGGGCGCGCCCAGGTGGGTTGTGCCCACCTGGTGGCCCCGCAGACCCTGATTCCAATTCTATAAAATCCTATTTTTGGAGAAAAAAATAAGGGAGGAAGAATTATCATGTTTCACGAGATGGAGTTGCCGCCGCCTCCTGTTCTTCATCGGGAGGCCAGATCTGGAGTCCGTTTGGGGCTCCGGAGAGGGGAATCTTCGATCTTCATCATCACCAACCCACCTTCATCGCCAATTCCATGATGCTCCCCACCGGGAGTGAGTAATTCCTTTGTAGGCTCGCTGGTCGGTGAGGAGTTGGATGAGATTCATCATGTAATCGAGTTAGTTTTGTTAGGGCTTGATCCCTAGTATCCACTATGTTCTGAGATTGATGTTGCTATGAGTTTGCTATGCTTAATGCTTGTCACTAGGGCCCGAGTGCCATGATTTCAAATCTGAACCGTTTATGTCTTCACCATTATATCTATGTTCTAGATCCGATCTTGTAAGTTATATGCACCTTCTATGTGTTATGATCCGTAAACCCCGGTGTGACAATATTCGGGATACTTTCCGGTGATGACCGTAGTTCGAGGAGTTCATGTATTCACTATGTGTTAATGCTTTGTTCCGGTTCTCTATTAAAAGGAGGCCTTAATATTCCTTAGTTTCCTTATGGACCCCGCTGCCACGAGAGGGTAGGACAAAAGATGTCATGCAAGTTCTTTTCATAAGCACGTATGACTATTTACGGAATACATGCCTACATTATAATTATGAACTGGAGCTAGTTTTGTATCGCCATACGTTATGACTGTTATATGATGAATATCATCCAACGAATCATCCGATCCAATGCCTACGAGTTTTTCACATATTGTTTTTGCTAAGTTACTACTAATGCTACTACTGTCACGACTGCTACAAAATCATTGCTATCATTGTTACCGTTACTATTACTCCTACCACTGTGATCAAAACTATCATGTTACTATGCTACTAATCACTTTGCTACAGATATTTAATCTCCAGGTGTGGTTGAATTGACAACTCAACTCCTAATACTTGCAAATATTCTTTGGCTCCCCTTGTGTCGAATCTATAAATTTGGGTTGAATACTCTACCCTCGAAAACTGTTGCGATCCCCTATACTTGTGGGTTATCAAGGCCTTTTTCTGGAGCCGTTACCGGGGAGCATAGCTATATTTCTTGAGTCACTTGGGATTATTATCAATTTATCATTATGAAGAATCTGAAGGATACCAAGACTAAGATTTTCCCTCTAAGATGAGGGGAGGTAAGGAACTGCCATCTAGCTCTGCACTTGATTCGCCTTCTATTTTGAGTAAACTTGCAACACCACCACATGCTATTAATCCTAATATGTCGCAAGTTATTGATGATGCTACTTCTGCTATGAATGTTACTCATGATGATGCTAGTACTTTGCTTGATGATGATGTGCCACTAGGTGAATTTCTTGATGCACAAATTGCTAGAGCTAAAGAGAATGAAATTATTGAAACTAATGAAATTACTGAAACTGATGAAGTACTTGAAACTGAGAATCTTGAAACACCTATTAGACCTAGCGCTCCTAGATATGAATTGCCTAAAGTACCTGAAGGATATGTTATGGATGAGGAGACAGCTAGAGACTTTTTTGCTTGCAATGATAGAGATGATCTAAAGAAATTATTATGCAAACTGAAAGAAAAATCTCTGAATGTTAGAATGAAATGTGATCCTCAGTTTGCTACCTCACCTATCTTTGTTGATGATAAGGATTATGAATTCTCTGTCACCCAGAGTTAATTACTTTGGTTGAATCTGATCCTTTCCATGGTTATGAAACTGAAACTGTTGTGGCACATCTTACTAAGTTAAATGATATAACCACCCTTTTTGCTCATGATGAGAAAATTCGTTACTATTATATTCTCAAGTTATTTCTGTTCTCATTAAAGGGTGATGCTAAGTTATGGTACAATACTCTTGCTCTTGGTTGTGTGCGTAGTCTCCAGGATATGATTTACTACTTCTCTGCAAAATATTTTCCTGCTCATAAAAAACAAGCAGCCTTACAGGAAATATTTAACTTTGTGCAAATTGAAGAAGAGAGTCTCCCACAAGCTTGGGGGAGGCTTCTCCAATTACTTAATGCTTTGCCTGATCATCCACTTAAGAAAAATGAAATACTTGATATCTTATATAATGGACTAACCGATGCTTCTAGTGACTTCCTAGATAGTTGTGCTGGTTGTGTTTTCAGGGAACGAACTGTTGAACAAGCTGAGGAATTATTGAATAATATATTGAAAAATTATGATGATTGGACTCTTCCTGAACCACCGCCTAAACCCACTCCGAAGAAGAGGGGTATCTTATATCTCTGTCCTGAAGATATGCAAGAGGCAAAGAAAAGTATGAAGGAAAAAGGTATTAAAGCTGAGGATGTTTAGAATTTGCCACCTATTGAAGAAATACATGGACTTGATACACCACCTCCACGGGTGGTAGAGGTAAATTCTTTATTAAAGTTTGATGAAGGTGATATTCCTTATAATAAACATCCTAGTCACTGCTTAAATGGGTTTGACAACTACATTATGAAACAAGATCACTTCAGTGCCAATGTTATGAAACAATTGAAATATAATTCTAATATGATTGCCCGCTTGAGTGACTTGTTATTTAGAATCTCTAATGATGTAAGAGGTATAGGAAAACATGCTTCTATGGTTCAAACTCAACTAGAACAAGTTGCTAAATCTCAAAGAGAGTTGCTTGATGAAATGAATAATAATATAAATGACTTTGCTGTTACAGTAGCAACTAGAGGAGGCAAAATGACTCAGGAACCACTTTATCCTGAGGGACACCCTAAAAGAATTAAACAAGATTCACAAAGAATTAATACCGATGCACCTAGTCCTTCTAAAAAGAAGAAGAAAAAGAAAAATGATAGGACTTTGCATACCTCTAGTGAACCTGAGAAAGAAGAACCTCCTAAAGACAATAATGATGTCTCTATTTCTATGCTGATACCCAATCTGGTAATAAACATCCACCTAGTGATAATGATAATGAAAATGATGATGTTCATGAAGACACTCAACCAGACAATGATAAAGAACCAGACAATGATGTTGAAATAGAACCAGCTGTTGATCTTGATAACCCACAACCTGAAAATAAAAGATATGATAAAAGAGACTTTGTTGCTAGAAAACATGGAAGAGAAAGAGAACCCTGGGTTCAAAAACCCATACCCTTTCCACCTAAATCAACTAAGAAAAAGGATGATGAAGAATTTGAACGCTTTGCTGAAATGCTTAGGCCAGTCTTTTTGCGTACTCGCTTGACTGATATTTTAAAGATGGCCCCTTATGCAAAGTATATGAAAGGCATCATCACTAATAAAAGAAAGATACCTGAAGCTGAAATCTCCATCATGCTTGCTAATCATTCTTTTAAGGATGGAGTACCTAAAAAACTTGGAGATCCGGGGATACCAACTATACCTTGCTCCATCAAACAAAATTATGTTAAAACTGCTTTGTGTGATCTAGGAGCTGGTGTTAGTGTTATGCCTTTCTCCTTATATAAAAGACTTGATTTGAATAAACTCACACCTACTGAAATATCTTTGCAAATGGCTGACAAGTCAACTGCCATACCTATCGGTATTTGTGAGGATGTGCCCGTTGTTGTTGCAAATGTTACTATCTTAACTGACTTTGTTATACTTGAGATGCCCGAGGACGGCAACATGTCGATTATCCTTGGTAGACCCTTCTTGAATACTGCAGGGGCTGTTATTGATTGCAATAAAAGCAAGGTCACATTTCATATCAGTGGTAATGAGCATACGGTGCACTTTCCGAAGAAACAATTCCAAGTGAATGGTATTAATGTTATTGAAAAGTCTCCGACACTCACTATTGGAAGTTTTCAACTACCTCTACCTACTGCCAAAAAGAAATATGAAATGCTTATTGTTGGGGATATGCATATCCCCGTTGAGGTAACTTAGTGTTTTACGAAAGTTCTTCGTTTTCATGCTAATCGGAACTGGTTGTTAATAAGACTTGATCAACCTTATTAATGGATCATTTTTGAGAGGTATGGAGCTGATGAATTTAGTAAGCACAACCTTCTGTTCCCAACTTTTGTTTTCTGTTTTTATTAGTTAAATAAAATAAAATGCCATGTTTTGTCTGTTTTCTGAATTTCCCGTGCAATAAAAAAATGACCCAAAAATAAAAGTTCTCAAAATGTTCTGAAAATTTAATACAATTTTTTTCTAAATATTTTTGAATTTTTAGTGCAAATAACATCAGAGGGGGGTGCACCAGGTGGGCACAACCTACCTGGGCGCGCCAGCAGCCATAGGCGCGCCCTTGTGGGTTGTGGTCCCCACGTGGGCCCCCTCACTTATCTCTTTAGCCCATTCCATCTCCTACATCCAGAAAAAAAATCACCATTGCTCTCTCTCTCTCATGTTCTTGCTCTCAAACCCGCGGATTTCGATCTCTTTGCTCAAAGCTCCGTTTCCGAAACTGTTTTGGGGGATTGCTACTTGGTATGTGACTCCTCCATTGCCCCAATTAGTTTTTGCTTTAGTGGATTATATTTTGAATAATTAGCTACTCTTGGTGCTGCTGTAGATGAGCTTGCATGTTGAATTCTTAGAGTTCTAAGTAGTTTGAATGCTTAATATGGCCCCTATGCATCCCTATGAGTAGTTGCTATCAATCTTGTAAAGATTGGTTGACAAATTTTTTTGTGAACTAAAATTTCAGAATTTTGTTCATAGGAATAAGATGAGTTTCTTTAGGAAGTTTGCCTCCAAGAAGAGCTCTAAGGGAGTCATTGGGGAATCATCGGACAATGATCTCACTACTCGGAGAAGGGCGGAGGTGCGGCCGTGTGAATGACCGCATAACCCCTTCATGGATGGAGCCGGAATCCGTCAAGAGTTCGCACAATTTGCTGCTTATACTGGGCTTACCGACTTCATGGCAGTTGAGTGTGAACAATACCATCTCCTCACAAATTCCTTTGTGCAAAATTTTCATTTTCTGAGTAGGAATAACCCACCTGAAGTGTAGTTTAATTTATATGCTGAAACCTGTCAGATGCCACTCACAGATTTTTGTGATGTGGGCTTGATCCCTTCTGACGGGGAAATAAGAGAGCCCAGGCCTACAGAGTTTGAGGACTTTTATCATACTCTGTCAGTGGGAGATGAGAGAGGCGTGTCGAATGTCACTGCCACTAGTTTGCAGTTTCGTTCTGTGCACTATTTTGCTCTTTTTATTGCTAAGTGTTTAATTGCTAGAGAGAAGCTCGATGCATTTTTGCTCCGGACCTCGCCATCTTATGCTGTGCACTATACGGCGATAACACTTATAGCCTAGGGGCTATTATCGCACGCCGTCTGCACCTTAACAGGGCCAAGGGCAAAATTCATGGTGGTATTTATGCTACTCGTTTAGCGAGTCACTTTAATGTTCAGATACACCAAGATGATTATCCTTTACCCAAGGTTTATTTAGATCACCAGGCAATGAAAGATCACCAGTTTACTGATATTGATAATTCTATTAATAATATTCCTTATAACCTGGTTTTCAGTGTGGATACCGGTGATATTATTCCGTCGCCCGCACCTGCCTTGTTTGATTCTATTGCCAGGGGCGGATATAGGATCATGCCTGAGGACATCATTGCCTACCGGAATACCCAGGCGGCCGCCGAGGAGGAACCTCAGGAGTGGGACGCTCAGGTGCCCGCACCACAACACTTCAACATAGGACCAGGTGGCTACTACGAGTGGTGATTACCAAGCTAGACCAAAAGCCTAAGCTTTGGGGAGTACGTATTTCCACCAACATTATATTCATGTTCACACATTTCATTCCAGTTGTCGGTGTTCACACTCTTTCATTGTATTATCCATGTTAGATTTATTTTCTCGCTTTCTTCTTGTGTGTTTGAAAAACTTTGAGAAAAATAAAAAATATCTCTTGCTTATTTTTGGTTTTTCTTTCTAGCCTAATTAGTTGTAGTATTAAAAGAAAACCCAAAAAGATTTCCTTGTTCTTCTTTTGCTTGTTGGGAGCTTTCCCGTGTAAATAGTTTTTCTCGTTTTTGTTTTTCCTTTCCCGCAGTTTGCTTTCTTCTAGAAAAACTAAATACTCGAAAAATACTTCAGTGTGTTTCTCTGTATTTGTTTTCTTTTTGTTGAGTCTTACCAAGGGGAAGACCATGATGAAAATGTTGAGTGGCTCTCATATGCACTATTGTTGACATAATAAAGAGCTCATGATCGATTACCTTGTCTTCTCCTTTCGAATAAAATGTTTTGCAGATTCCAGCTTAGTCCACGTCACTCTTGCACTATTATTATTATTACATATCATTCGGTCGTGCAAGTGAAAGATAATAATGATGATATTTGATGAATTGGCTGTGGCAGAGAGAAACGGGTATGAACTCAACTTGTTCTATTTTTGTAAATATGTTTAACCTAGTGTCCATGATTCAGCCTATTATGATCAAACATGTTTGCAATGACAATTAGAGATTATAGTTTCTCATGCCATGCTTAAGTAGCTAGAAGTGGATAATGATTTATCTTGGATGTCAACATGCTTTAAAATGATTGTGATGTAGTATGATGATATGGTATCCTCCTCCGAATGTTTCAAGTGGCTTGACTTGGCACATGTTCATGCATGTAGTTGAATCAAAACCAACATAGCCTTTATGATATTTATGTTCATGGTGTTCATATCCTACTCATGCTAGTACTCAATGTTTATTATGCATAATGCATGTTCATGACCGTTTTTGCTCTCTAGCTGGCCGCTTCTCAAGCTATTTGCTAGCGTTTGCCTGTACTAAGCGGAAATACTGCTTGTGCATCAAAATCCCAAAACCCAAAGTTATTCCAGATGAGTCCACCATATCTACATATATGCGGTATTACCCTGCCATTCTAAATAAATTTGCATGTGCCACCTCTAAAATTTCAAATGAACATCTGATTTTTGTGTGCCTGGATTGTTCATAGAGTGACAGGGGGTAGTCGGTATTTTCCATGCTAAGCGGGTTATTCTTTTCCATGCTAAGCGGGTTATTCTTTTCCATGCTAAGCGGGTTATTCTCATGATGAGTGTTTATTCACTCGTCCTTGCACGAGAGGGGCGGTAATAGGGATTCCCAGTCCCGAAATAAAAAATTACAAATAACTAAACAAAACTCCCCCAGGATTGTTGTTGGAATGGACGGTACCCGTGGATTCGGCTAGCCATGGAGTGTGATTGTTGGTGAGGGGGGGGGGGAGGTAAACCTTTACTTTTATCGCTTGAGAACCGCCACTAATGTGTTTAGCATGGAAGATTTGATAACTTTTGGTCGTGATGTGAATAGGAGGTGCATTTCCCAAAATTTCATTTATCTCTGATTTAAGCTTCGAGCTCTGGCACCTCTGCAAATCCTGCTTCCCTCTACGAATGGACTATCTATTTAATTTATGTTGTGTCATCACCTTCTCAAATAAGCTCAGATCTGAGAGCACTATTGTCATCCTCATGCATTGTGTATAGTTAGTGTTGATTGCATCATGACTGGATCTTTTCTACCATGAATTACAATGTTTAGTCGCTGCTTGGACTTTGGAGGTGCTCTGCATTTATGTTTTGCGGTCTCAGAATGGGCTAGCAAGATACCATTGTTGTCATATTATATCATGGTTGTTTTGACAAAACGTTGTCATTTGAGATATCTTATTATTGCTTGCTAGTTGATTATGCCATTGATATGAGTTAATATAATTTCTAAGAGTTATTGTTGACATGGTTAGTCATAATCTTTGTTGAAAATCCACGTGCTACTTAAGCTCATTTATGTAAACAAGAACAAAAGAGTTCGTAAAATTTTTTGTTTTTCACTTTCAGTCTATCAACTGAATTGCTTCAGGACAAGCAATGGTTTAAGCTTGGAGGAGTTGATACGTCTCCGTTGTATGTACTTTTCCTAACGCTTTTGCTCTTGTTTTGGACTCTAATTTGCATGATTTGAATGAAACTAACCCGGACTGACGTTGTTTTCAGCAGAACTACCATGGTGTTGTTTTTATGCAGAAATAAAAGTTCTCGGAATGGAACGAAACTTTTTGGAGAATTTTTATACAAAAAAGAAAAATCTGGAGCCAAGAACCACCAGAGGGGGACCCCTGAGTGAGCACAATCCACCAGGCGCCGCCCCCCTCCTGGCGCACCCAGGTGGGTTGTGCCCATCTGGTGGCCCCGCAGACCCTGATTCCAACTCTATAAAATCCTATTTTTGGAGAAAAATAAGGGAAGAAGAATTATCGCGTTTCATAACGGAGTCGCCGCCGCCTCCTGTTCTTCATCGGGAGGCCAGATCTGGAGTCCGTTTGGGGCTCCGGTGAGGGGAATATTCGATCTTCGTCATCACCAACCCTCCTTCATCACCAATTCCATGATGCTTCCCACCGGGAGTGAGTAATCCCTTTGTAGGCTCACTAGTTGGTGAGAAGTTGGATGAGATTCATCATGTAATCGAGTTAGTTTTGTTAGGGCTTGATCCCTAGTATCCACTATGTTCTGAGATTGATGTTGCTATGACTTTGCTATGCTTAATGCTTGTCACTAGGGCCCGAGTGCCATGATTTCAGAACTGAACCGTTCATGTCTTCACCATTATATCTATGTTCTAGATTCGATCTTGCAAGTTATATGCACCTGCTGTATTATGATCCGTAAACCCCGGAGTGACAGTATTCGGGATACTTTTCGGTGATGACCGTAGTTTGAGGAGTTCATGTATTCACTGTGTGTTAATGCTTTGTTCCAGTTCTCTATTAGAAGGAGGCCTTAATATCCCTTCGTTTCCTTATGGACCCCGCTGCCACGGGAGGGTAGGACAAAAGATATCATGGAAGTTCTTTTCATAAGCACGTATGACTATTTACGGAATACATGCCTACATTATTTTTATGAACTGGAGCTAGTTTTGTATCGCCCTAGGTTATGACTGTTATATGATGAATATCATCCAACGAATCATCCGATCCAATGCCACATTTTTTCACATATTGTTCTTGCTAAGTTACTACTGTTGCTGCTACTGTCACAACTGCTACAAAATCTATTGCTATCACTGTTACCGTTACTATTACTGCTACCACTTCTATCAAAACTATCATCTTACTGTGCTACTGATCACTTTCCTGCGATATTTAATCTCCAGGTGTGGTTGAATTGACAATTCAACTGCTACTACTTGCAAATATTCTTTGGCTCCCCTTGTGTCGAATCTATAATTTGGGTTGAATACTCTACCCTTGAAAACTGTTGCAATCCCCTATACTTGTGGGTTATCACCGCCCCACATTGATGTTCGAGACACCACCACCCGCCACATCACGCTGCAGCAACCAGTAGAAAGAGTAGAAGGTGACTCCTTCCACTCCAAGCCCGACATCACCCATGGAATTTGGGTTGATGCCTTCACGGTAGGAGGTGCCCTAGCCTATGTCCCCAGCCAGTCCCAGTGGACCGGGGAAGACACAACCCCGTGACTACCTACGGTTGTCAGAGAGCAATCTTGCACACCACCATGCTCATGGCCTTCGACGCCGATCTGTCTGAAAAGGTAACAGGGTCCCGACTACCATCATCAACCATCACACCCACAAAGAGAGGATCTCATCGCCTACGTGAACCACTGGGACCGCGCCCACCATTGCCTACCCAGAGCGGGAGCTCTGACATGCCTCGGGCCCCAATCAAATTTGCTCGAGCATGATCCCAAGTCCAAGCCATCTCTGCCGCGCGAGTAACTCGCACCGTCGGCCTGGACCCATTAGAAGGGAGTAGCCACCACTATCCGCACCCTATTACCGACAGCCACATTTTTTATGAGTGCATCCCACAGGGACCAGCAAAACCGAATCAACCAGAGCCTCCGCACAGCCGAGGGCTACACCACGACCGAGCTTGCCCCTCGGCCCAACGCCAATGCAACCACACCAGGTGCATGTTGTGTCCTACCCCACGCCACACGCCGACAACCCAGCAGCAGAACCGAATGAATATGGCGGGATGGTGGCCTGCACACAATCACAAACAGGATGACAATGACCCCAACCATCACTCTTGAACAGCCCCAGGACACTGTCGCGCCACCACTTGATGCCCATGACGCTACGACGCTATGCCCCATGACAGCCCACCGCTGCCGCCCAATACGCCGTCTCCGCCAGCCTCACATCGGGCGGAGAGGAGGAGAGCCCTTGCCACCGTCACACCCACTGTGCGTTGCCCATCAGCACCTGCCGGGGGGGGGGGGGGAGGGGGAGGAGGGGGAGCTGCCCATATGAGGATCCACTAATCTATCAAAACATATTCATCACCGGATCACAATCTGCAACAAGATAACAAAAGTGCCTAGGTGGTGGTGTATTTTATATACTCGTATCGCAGAGTATGAATTATTTCCTCAATGAATTCTTTTGTGTAGCTTATATAATTATTCTATAGGATAGTATACGGCACCCTTCCAAGCATTAATTTTTCTAATGATAGTAGAGGGCCTCCATGCACGGGTAAAGATTAAAGCTGAGACCTTACACAATAATTTTGGGACGTATGTTAACTTACTATTCAATTAATTTACCTTCTCGATCACGTGCATGTTTGTGATGACCCCGATTCAATCGTACACTAATCATACACGCAAACGGGTACGATCAAGATCAGGGACTCACGGGAATATCACAACACAACTCTAGACACAAATAAATGTCATACAAGCTTTATATTACAAGCCAGGGGCCTCGACGTGTCGAATACGTAAGCTCGATCATAAACGAGTCAGCGGAAGCAACAATATCTGAGTACAGACATAAGTTAACAAGTTCCATAAGATGGTTAGCACAAACATGGATACAGATCGAAGAGGCGCAGGCCTCCTGCCTGGGATCCTCCTAACTACTCCTGTGTCATCGGCGGCCTGAACATAGTAGTAGGCACCCTCGGTGTATTAGGAGTCGTTGAAGGTGGCGTCTGGCTCCGGGGCTCCAGCATCTGGTTGTGACGTCCGAGAGAATGGAAAAAGGGGGAAAAGAGGGAGCAAAGCAACCGTGATTACTCATCCAAAGTACTCGCAAGCAAGGAACTACACTACATATGCATCGGTATCAATGAAATGGGTAGTATCTGTGGACTGAACTGCAGAATGCCAGAATTAGAGGGGGAGAAGCTAGTCCTATCGAAGACTACGCTTCTGGCAGCCTCCATCTTGAAGCATATAGAAGAGAGTAGCTGGTAAGTTAACCAAGTATCATCGCATAGCATAACCCTACCCGACGATCCTCTCCTCGTCACCCTGAGAGAGAGCAATCACCGGGTTGTATCTGGCACTTGAAAGGGTGTGTTTTATTAAGTATCCGGTTCTAGTTGTCATGAGGTCGGAATACAACTCCGGGTCGTCCTGTTACAGTGGACCACGCTATTCGAATAGATCAATCTTCCTCTCAGGGTGCACCACATTACCCGACACGCTCGATCCCTCTGACCGGGCACACTTGCCTGGGTCATGTCCGGCCTCGGGATCAACACGTCGCAGCCCTACCTGGCCCGACAGAGAGGTCAGCACGTCGGTCTAAATCCTACGCAGGGGTCTTGGGCCCATCGCCCTTTGCACTCCTGCACGTTGCGTATGTGGCCGGTGAGCAGACCTGGCAGCCTCCATTACAAAGGAGGGGTGCTTTACGCGGTCCACCTGGCGCGCGCCGCTCAGTCGCTGATGTCTGGAAACTTCGGCTGATACTACGACGCCGGTTGCCCATATCTTGTCCCATGTGGCGGGTAGTGCGTATAGGTCATACCAACTCAGATCAAATACCCATCTAGTTAAGCGTGTTATTGAAGTATCCGCGGACGCCGACCAGACCAGGCCCACCTGTCTCCTAGGTGGTCACAACCCGCCCTGTCGCTCCCCACAAAGTACACTCGGGGGCCGTCGGAACCCAGGCCCACCACTACCTGGGTGGAACCACCTGCCCCTTAGCCCCCATATCCGAACAGTAACATAAGTAATGTAATAGTATATAGTATATACCCGTGATCACCTCTCGAAGTGATCACGGCCCGATAGTATAGCATGGCAGACGGACAAGTATGTGGCCACTGATGATAAACTAGCAACCTATCTAAGCATTTAGGATTGTAGGTAAGGTAACAACAGAAGTAACAAGGGCAGCTATGCAACAGTATAGGATCAAACCGATGAATCAGTAACACTACTCTAATGCAAGCAGTAGAGGGAAAGAGTAGGCGATATCAGGATGAACAAGGGGGGTTCGCATGCCTGGAAGCTCAGTCGAGAAGGAGGGTCGTCAACACCGTAGTCGATCGGGGCAGCAGTGGCGTCAGTCTCATAGTCTACCAGAGAGAAGAGGGGAGAAACAATGAATACAATGCAAACAGATGCATAACGATGCATGACATGACAAATGCGGTGCTAGGTGTGCCCTAACGCGGTGGTAGGGATACTGGCGAAGGGGGGAAACATCCGGGAAGGTATTCCCGGTGTTCGGCGTTTTCGGATAGACGGACCGGAGGGGGACGGTTGTAGGTTCGCTATGCTGGGACGCATAGCCGCGAACGGACTGCGTATTCGGATTCGTCTCGTCGTTCTGAGCAACTTTCATGTACAAAGTATTTTCATCCGAGTTACGGATTATTTTATATTAATTTCAAAGTTTTTAATTCATTTTCAGGAATTACAAGATAATTTAATCAAAAAGCATTTATGACATCATCATGACGTCAGCGGTCAACTCTGACCGCTGACCAGTCAAACTGACAGTTGGGTCCCTTTGTCATTGACAGAGTTCAACTAAACATGATTAATTAGCTTAACTAAGTGATTAGTTAATTAAATAGAATTAGTTAGTTAATTAATTCATTTAGTTAATTAATTAACTAATTATTTTAATTATTATATTTTTTATTCATTTTTTTAACGTTCCAGGGGTGGGGCCCCACTGCGAGCATCGGGCGAAGCCGAACAGGCGACGGGCGCCTGGAGCGGGCGCAACCCAGTTGGCCTGGGCGCCGGCCAGGGCGGAGGAAGCGCCGGCCAGGGCGGCCAGGGAGCGCCGGGCGCAGCTGGGTAGGTAGCGGGCGGCAGGGGGAGGGAGGCAGCCGCGTGGGGAGACCAGAGCGCGCGGTGGGCAGCGGCGTGGCCAGGCGGGCAGCGGCGCAGAGCAGGCGAGGGAGCGCGTGGAGCAGCAGCAGGGCCACGGCGGCGCATGGTCGCGGCCCCGGCGGGTGCGCGCGTGCACGACACGGGACGCGCGGGGAGGCAGAGACGGGCAGCTGCAGCAGGCACGACGCACGGCGAGCGCAACTGCAATGCAGGGCAGCAGGGTTGAGCGGGGGGGGGGGGGGGGGAGCTGCGACGTGCGCGCGGGTGAGGCGAGTGTGGCAGCAACTCGAGGAGCAAGGCGCGGTCGAGGCGTGCATGCGTGCGCGGTGAGCGAGGGAGATGGGCAGCGGGGGCGCGGCCGTTGGCGTGTTCAGGGGCGCCGGGGCGCGGCCAAAGGCGCGGGGAACACACGCTGGGCGCGGCGAAGAACGGCGCCGGTGCGCGCGCGGGACAAGCGGCCAGGTGGGAGACGTCTTGGACAGGGGGGAAGAAGTGGGGAGGCGGAGGCCGATGGCCTCACCAGCGTTGCCGGGAAGGGGGGCGGCGAAGCTTGGGGAGGCCGAGTCGAGGAGGAGACAAGGAAGCGACTCCGGCGAGGGGCTAGCGGCGACGGTGGTCCTGGGCGGCGTCGATGCGGGGTGGCGATGGGCGTCGTGCTCGAACCCCTCCCCGATCTAGATGGGATCGAGAGGTGAGGGGGGAGAGGGAGTGGCGATGTGGGGGGAAGTGGGGTGGATGGGGTTAGGGTTTCGGTATGTGGGGGGGGGGGTGGGGGTTATGGAGGGGAGTGGGGGGAGGGGAAGGCCGGCCGGCTGGGCCTTGTGTGGCCCATGTTGGGCCGAATGGCCCAGCGAGGGGGGGGAGGTTGCCCCTTTTGTTTTACCTTTTCTTTTTATTTATTTATTCCTTTTATTTTAGTTTTTGTAAATATATACTTAGCATCTAAATTAGTATTTCAATTTAGTCCACTGCCACATAAAGTCTAGTCCCCAATAATTTAGTTTGATATTTTATTATTAGTAAAGGCATTAAATAATTATGTTTGCTACTATTTTATTCATTTTAGAGCATTATAACACATATAAAGATGTGGTTTCTCCACCGTATTATCTAGGATTATTTGTCACACATAAACATTTTAGTTTTAATGTTTGAAAACTTTTACCGTTTGTTGATTTTGAATTTTGAATTCGAACAGATTTGAATCAGAGTGAGTTTAGTAACAGTAACAGTGGTGATGTGGCATCATTAGTAGAGGGTTACTGTAGCTTAATTATCCAAGCGTCACAATGTTAGTTTACCCGCAAGATACCTTATGTGTACTACTGTATTGTACGAATCTGATCTAGGGTGGGCTGCTTTGGTCTTTTCCAATGGATGGTTGGCTGTTATATTTTTCTTTGACCATCCAATTGTTATTACTTATTGTTCTATTTTACTATTCAAAGCGTCCACTTACCCATCAGGAAAGGCACTCTGAAGTTGATTAAAAACACTCCGAAAGTTGATAAAAACACTCTGAATATTCTTTTCATTTGAAATATGTATACATATATTTCTATGCAAACTGAGCTCGTTAATACGAATGTTAATTATGTCGAGATTACTTGCAGGTCGACGGCGGTAGGTCAGGAGATTTCGTGGTTGCCCCTGCATAGCCGGTGTCAGTGGAATGCCTAGGATCCTTCATCAGCCAAGGTACATGTGCTTCATCTCCCTTCTTATTCCTCTCATCTTCTGTTGGTTGTTAGCTACCATTAGATTGGATCTTGGTTCTATATGTGAATAGCTGTGCATAGTAATTTTTGTGATTTATTTTGCACTATAGGTTTCTGTTGAGAGCATCTGCATATCTATGTTCAATCTAGCACCAAAGTATTGGGGTAACTTTATTATCATTAAGTTCTTGGGGCCAGGTTGACGAGCTCACCGAACATGTGGTGATTAAAGTCCTACTGCCTGGAATTCAACATACTTTGGTCACCGATCTGAATTTATCTATCTTGTTGTTTTCGGAGTTTCTCGGCCTGAATTAGAGAGGACATCATTGGTAAGAGACCTCTCAATCATTGTTCCACCTACATGGATATCCTTAATTTTCAAGTACATCAAAAGATGTTAGTAACATAGATTATTTCTGTTTTAAAATAAAAAACATGCAACTTGTGTAAATCTTATTTCTGTACAGAACAATAGACAAAACAAAGTTCTCCGAGCAAAAAAGACCAAATTCCAATAATAAAGGTTCTCTGATTCTCTAGAGGCAATTGGATGATTCTCTGAGGGATATCTATTTTGCGCGTAACAAGATTCTGAAAGCAGAAGAGAAAAGAGAACTGTAATATAAAGGTTTTTTAGGTATCCTCTATTTTTTAATATTTTAGCATAAATATGTTTGGTTTGCCTCCTTTTTAGTTTGCTTCTTAGGTACTCTTTTCTTTCTTTAATGTTTTAGATGAGCATATATTTTTCTGATGTCAGATTTGTTTACGAACTGGTACTTCACGCATTCTTGTGATTAATTTCATGTTTTCTTATACTTTAGTCGTGTGCAGATACTAAACTCATAATTTTTTCCCATATATACCTGGTTCATTCTAAGGCTTATTCATGGCACTACTATCGTTTTATGCTTGATGTAATAGTTTTTATCTTAAATGTAATTAGCACAGCTTGTAAAAATAGTGTGATACGGAAAAACTGAAAGATGTGGAGGGAAAATGCTCCGCCTCTCTTGTCTTGATTGTGCATTGTTTATTATTCCTTTATGTACTTGCCGAGTCTTTGTACTAACCCTTGTTTCTTTAATGTTTTTAGGTAAACCCTGAGGAGACATGCATGGGAATTTTGGGAGTAGCACCATAACTTCTTCACTACACAAATCTCATACATATTATCTTATTAGCACCATGTTTTGAGAACTTAGTATATCTTATACCTTCTATGTGTCGTGGTTTGATTTGGGAGTTTGAGAGTTATTCTTTCGGTCATTGTGGTTTGACTATCGGGCAAGATTTACTTTATCACATATGGTTATCAGAGATCTTCTTGTTTATGGTTGTATATGTTTTCATAACTTAGTGGGGCATTGTGTTTCTTTGTGCTTGGGTCATGTCCTTGTGCTAGATAATTATATCAATTACATGTTGTGGATATCCTTAGAAACAGAGCAAGCTTTGCTAAATTTCTTGTGAAGGCATCTTTACTTCTGAAAGTTGTGTATGTGGTAGCATAGAAAAGTGCTAGCTGATTGGCGTTGTTATCCAAGACCCCAAAGCGGTGCAACTAATGAATATAGTCGTTGTAGCAATCTCGTCATTGGTTCTTCTATCTAAGTCGCCGACGGGCAAGTAGTGAGCGTCGTAGCTTGCAACGACAATCAGACAGTGGAGTAGAAGAGTTCACACAGGGCTCTGAAACGGTAGGGCCGGCCCTGGATTTCTCATTGATGAATAAGCTTCTACGATATACTATAGCCGCTTATGTTAACACTGAGAAAAAAAATAAGCTTAGCCAAAATTAAGTTTTGAGTTGTGGGAGAGAGAGGGGGAGTGGAGTGTGTGTGTGTGAAGAGATAGAGCGAGGGGAGTGAGAGATTTAGAGTGAGGGTAAGAGAGAGATGCAGGGTGGTAAAAAAAGTGGGGGAGTGAACGACTAATATATAGGGTGTGAAAGAAGGATGTAGGGAGAGAGGGAGATTGACATATTGCAGTGAAGATGAGAGATAGAGAGATTTAGTTGAAATGTAGCAGAAGTGCATCCTTAGTGTTTGAAATTCAAAGTGTGTGTTGATGTAGGAATTAGTGAGCCCCATCTGTCATTAACTGAGGTGTCGAACATGGACTAGAATGCGAGAGTTCATGGAGAAAGAAGATGTTGATATTATATTGATAGATCGTTTGTTCAGTTTGGATGGTGAGTATTTTATGTTGCACATTCTTACATCTTCCTTATGAAATACTCATGCTAATTATATATATTGCTTTTTTTAACATGGTACAGACGCTACGTTCATACATAGCACATACACTCATCCCTTTAAATGGACTCACGCACACCCTACCCCTATGAGCACCTCCGAAAGACTGAGCTGTCACATCATCTTGATATTGACGAAGTCGCCACTGACGCCTTCGTAGTCATAGAGAACGTCTCCTCCCATTGAAACGCAGATCACCGGAATGCCTAGAGTAATCAGGAAAATACAAGCACCAATGTCAAGTCTAGAACTTGAACTCTGATGGGCAGGGGATACCACTATCCTCCTAACCATCTAAACATGTTGGTCCACAATTTATATATTTGCTCGTGGAGGATGGTTTATGAGTTGAGAATATCTTTAGTACTTTCTGAGTACCATCGAATGAAGCTAAAAGCACTATTCCAGAGCTTGTATAGGAATTTCTTAAGCGTATCAAGTAAGATCTTAACTTGTAAATATAATTATTTGGATCATGGCTCTCTATGTATGCATCTTTGAATTATATTGCAAGTGAAATGAATTTCAATATTTTTCGATTGTTGTAGGCTATCTTTTTATACATTTGAAATTTGATATGCATATATTATAGGTGCATCGGAAAATTCTATACTATGAAATTTGATATGCATTGTATTCATAGGAGTAATAAAAAAGGCTCGTGGCAACGCACGGCGTTCTACTAGTAAGAAGTAACATGTCAGTAGAAACCCTATAACTACACCACTGTTACTAAAAAATGATGTAGAGAAATATTGTTAATGAGCGTGATCCTAACCGAATCAGTAGAGTTTAAACCTAACAGATATTGTTTGTGATTTGTATCGATAACGATCCCTAGATAAGACATGACATATAAAGATTGATTCATTGTGATCCTGTAATCAATTTCTACCTTAGCGATCAAGTGTCCCCATGTATAAATACAATGCAAATCCCTAGCGGATCTCACAATTTTTTTTGTTGGTACAAAAACAAGATCCAAATTTTCCTCTCGGCCACGATGACACAGAGAATGGGTGACGCAATATGGATGGCCAGCGAGGTGGTGGGTGTGGTGGACCAGTGGTCATGCCCGCGGTCCCGACAAGTATAGAAGCAACATCAAGTCCTAAGTATGTCCATATTCAGACATGGTGCCGCAACCACTTCAATCATGCATACTAGTTTCATGTCCAAAGTGTATAACTAGTGTTGGCGGCATCGCCGGAATGCTCATGATGATCATCGGGATGGAAACACATGATTGAAGCGGTTGCGGCATCGTAACATGTCATGCTTGAATTTGGAGCAAACTTGGCACTTGAGGTTGATTATGCCATTGCCGTGTATGCGCCCACCATGGCCACGACAGCCTTGTCTTCACCTCTTCCAACACGCTACTATCCATATAGCCTTTTTTTTTTCTTTTGTGAATGACCCTTCATATAGCTTGTATAGTATTTGTGTAAGCGTATATCTCGTCTGCCGAGGCTTGCTGCTCGCGGGCAATGTTGGTGCTGATGAAGAATACATATAAGTTGCTAATCTGAAGGGCTCTCGTCGCATGTTGTGATTGATGACACCAAGGTCTTGAATTCAGACCAGATCAAGATCATGTACCTAAGAACATCATCACTGTGAGTGGCTTGCCGATCAACACCATAACATTGCCGAAGCCCTTCATCTTGCGGTAATACCTCAATTGTGGTGAGATCCTTCTCCTTTACGTTGGAGAGCTGGTTTCACATATGCATATCGTGCACTATGCTCTGGAGCGTTCATGCAGTGAAGTGTCAACTAGACTACCCTAGTGGTGGTGCGCTGCATCATCTGGCCAAAATGGGCGTCCCTGACCATGTTACAGGATCTTGGCCAGAGCACATCCACAGGTTATGGCAGAATGACCCGACACATATCGCCAAGAGCAGGTTTGTCTATTTTCTCATGTTGGTTACTCAACTATCGAGGCTCATCTAAACCACTCTATGTTTGTAACATCCCACATTCCTTATGCTAACAGACCCTAGTATTCGTGCACATTTTAGTTTATGAAATGATGCTTTTGCTTAATTTCACCTCCTTTTGTTTTATCATAATAAGGATGAACAACAAGATATTGTGGTGTTCCACTGGCAAGCTTCAAGCCCTCGTCCTTCCTTCTAGTCCTTGAGCTCTCTCCCAGTCCGAACTCTTGCTAAATCTATGGCATCAAAGATTATGTCATCCGTCCAATGTTTCACTGAGTCAGTCCTTCGGTTGAAATATTTGCATGCGCACCTCTCTTGATGCATGTCAACATGCAAAAGTTTATCAATTGCATTTTCGTGATTCCGCTCATGTTACCCTGTGCCGCTTGAACTTATTTGCTTACTTGTATGGGGTCCTGTGTTTACTTTTATTGGTGGTTTCAAATATTATCTGAGTTTCTTGGTTGATTTTAGTTGTTTTACATGGATCTATCTTCTAAAATGCAAATCTGATGTCAAGCAAGGCTTTTACACTTTCCAGTAGCATGTTGAACGCATGCTAAACACCAAGATTGAGGCCATATAATCCAGTGGGGAGGGGACTGCAATTGTTATCTATGGTATTTCAAAAGAAATGTTATCACACATCATGTATCATGCACTCACACTTCGAGTTGATGTTCACTTTGGAGAGAGAAAGTGGCTAGAAGAGCTGTTGAAGTACGATTTGTTTCCTTGGTATTCACCAAGCAAAGCCACCACTATTACTTTACGATCTCAACCTCTATTTCAGTTGAAACTGCACGGGCGGGGGTGGGGGGGGGGGGGGGTGTTAACGAGCATGATCCTAACCAAATCGTGGATTTAAACCAAACAATTTTTTTTAGCGGGTTAAACCAAACAGATATTATTGTGAGTTGTATCTATCATGATCCCTAAATTTGATATGATATGTGGATAATGATCATTGTGATCCTATAATCAATTGTAACCTTGGAGATCAAGTATAACCCCATGTATAAGTACAGGGAAATCCAACCAAAATCGTGGATTTAAACCAAACGGTTTTTTTTTAGCGGGTGTGGCGGTGATCCGTCTTTTCTCCTTTGGTGGCGCTTATGGTGGTTCCAGAGGCAGTGACGGGCGTTGGTGTCAAGCTCAGAGGATTCTTCAGTCTTGTTTGTATTTTACTTCTTGGCTGGTGTTCCTGTGTGCAAAGGCTAGCGTTCTGCTGTCTTTTCTGTTTTGTCGGTCGGTATGTACGTGGCTTGTACTATTGATCCTTATGATATAAATGAGACATGTATTACCATGCAAAAAAAAACCAAACAGTTTTTTAGCGGGTTAAACCAAACAGATATTGTTGTGATTTGTATCTATCATGATCCCTAAATTAGATATAGATGTGGATAATGATTTATTGTGATCCCATAATCGATTGTAACCTTGGAGATCAAGTATATCCCATGTATAATACAAGGGAAATCCCTACTGTGTATCTCACGGCAATACTTTGTGCTTGACTATCGGATATTCGGTTAAATTATTGACTTGTTTCAGAGACCTCGCTACAAGAAATAAATCTTCAAAAATTTAAATTTGCACACTAATTAAAAAATATGAACCATTTTTGTTTGAAGTCAAGGGAAAACAACACGGGTAGTCTAGAGTGGCCAAGGGAATAGTATTTTTTTAGGGCAGCCCAAGGGCCAGGTAATAATAAGTTAGAGCTACTAACTAGCACATCATTTGCAGGCCTATGGCTTGGATCCCGGGCACAGCTAACGGTCAGGAATTTGAGCTTCATAAAATTTGCTGGACAAGGCCTTATTAGATGTTAAACTAGGTCACGGCAAAATTCAGAAAAAAAGGCGGGTAGGTGTGTAGCAATGAGTCACAGATTTCAAGGAGGTTCACCATGACACTTGAGAGTTCAAGAAGGAGATGGAAGTGAAAACTCCATGAGCGCCCAACTCTCGGGTGAGTTTAAAAATCAAGGAGGCAAAGGAAACGACGATGTGGTGTGCGGCGATGGAGGTAAGCCGCAGCAGCGGTGCTCGGAGAGGAACAAAGGCACCCCGACGACAACATGGAATATGAGCAGGCGGCCATGGCACCGCAGGAGGATGAGTGTGGTGATAACGACGAAGCGGAGTACACGGGAAGATGCCTGATGGGCGGAAGGCGGATGGGCGGCAAGCGGCAACCCTAGTGCGGACGGAGAAGGAGAGAGGGCGAGGCAAAGGGCAATTCCTATTTGGCGCTTAAGCCCCGTTCCAGAGGGCGCCTGCAGCGCAGCCCCTCCGCTGGGAGCTGGGCCGGGCCCATGTATGTTTATTTCTATAAAAACTTTCAAAAATTGTATGCTCTCCAGGAGTCGAACTCAAGATCACTTCCTTCATTCCGACAACCGTAACCACTACGCCGTACGACCACTAGTGATTAGATAGTTATTTTCATCTATTTATTCTCTTTAACACGGAATCCTTCGGTTTTGGGAAGCTTCCCAAACCGGTTTTGTCCCGGTTCATGGTAATTTACGGGGCGGTTTTTATTTGTGTTTTTCAATTGGTGATTTTTTAAAATTCGATGAAGTTTTTTCAAATTGATGAATTTTTTTTATAATTTGATGATTTTTTTTCAAATTTTGATGAACTTTTTTCAAGTTTGATGAACTTTCTTTCAAAATCGATGAACTTTTTTCAAATGTGATGAACTTTTTTTCAAATCCGATGAACTTTTTTTCAAGTTAGTGAACTTTTTTCAAATCCGATAACTTTTTTTCAAATTTCATCATATTTGAAAAAGTTCATCGAAAAAATGACAAAAGTTCACCGAGTTGAAAAGAGTTCACGAATTAAAAAATGTCATCATACAAGGAGAAAAAAAAAAAATGGAAAAAATGGAAAAAGGAAAAAGGAAAGAAGAAAACACTGAAAAAGATTTAGCTAGCAGATCTGCCTAAGTGGCGGAGTGGTTGGTGCAGCGTATCAGCTAACTGCAGGTCGCAGGTTCGATTCTCTCTCTCTCGGCATTTTTCTCTTTTCCTTTCACCGCCGTCCCCGTCTGGGCCGGCCAAGAGCGCGCCACGTAGGCCTGGAACCCCTAGTTGGCGCCGAAGGCGCTGACTAGGAGCTCCCGAGGCAAGGGTGTTGTGTGGCCGTGCGAGACGAGAGCCCAATGAACCGACGCCAACCGAGAACCGACTATACCGGGCCCATTGTAGCACTACATACACATTCAAATGGGCCCACTAACACCATCCAAAGCCTCGATGTACAAAACCCAATATTCCTGGAGCTTAGAATATGTAACTGATATATGGGGTTGCCTTCATCAAACAACACAAACTAGTTGGTATTCCAGTGGTTTGCTAGACTCTTGCCAACACCCAAGGCTTGGTTTCAATCCTAGGAAAGACATTTTTTTTTCGTTTCTCTTCCCTCGGGGAAGACACAACCCCGTGACTACCTACGGTTGTCAGAGAGCAATCTTGCACACCACCATGATCATGGCCTTCGACGCCGATCTCTCGAAAAGGTAAAGGTTCCCGACTACCATCATCAACCATCACACCCACAAAGAGAGGATCTCATCGCCTACGTGAACCACTGGGACCGCGCCACCATTGCCTACCCAGAGCGGGAGCTCTGACATTCCTGCCCCAATCAAATTTGGCTCGAGCCTGATCCCAGTCCAAGCCATCTCTTCCGCGGAGTAACTCGCACCGTCGGCCTGGACCCATTAGAGGGAGTAGCCACCACTATCCGCACCCTATTACCGACAGCCACATTTTTTATGAGTGATCCCACAGGGACCAGCAAAACCGAATCAACCAGAGCCTCCGCACAGCCAGGGGCTACACCACGCCGAGCTTGCCCCTGGCGGCCCAACGCCAATGCAACCACACCAGGTGTCAGTTGTGTCCTACCCCACGCCACACGCCGACAACCCAGCAGCAGAACGAATGAATATGGCTGGATGGTGGCCTGCACACAATCACAACACAGATGACAATGACCGCAACCATCACCTCTTGAACGAGCCCAGGACACTGTTCGCGCCACCACTTGATGCCCATGACGCTACGACGCTATGCCCCATGACAGCCCACCGCTGCCGCCCAATGACGCCGTCTCCGCCAGCCTCAACATCGGGGGCGGAGAGGAGGAGAGCCCTTGCCACCGTCACACCAACTGTGCGTTGCCCATCAGCCCTGCCGGGGGGGGGGGGGGGAGGGGGAGGAGGGGGAGCTGCCCATATGAGGATCCACTAATCTATCAAAACATATTCATCACCGGATCACAATCTGCAACAAGATAACAAAAGTGCCTAGTGGTGGTGTATTTTATATACTCGTATCGCAGAGTATGAATTATTTCCTCAATGAATTTTTGTGGTAGCTTATATAATTATTCTCTAGGATAGTTAACGGCACTCCTTCCAAGCATTAATGTTTTCTAATGATAGTAGAGGCCCCCATGCACGGGTAAAGATTAAAGCTGAGACTTACACAATAATTTGGGACGTATGTTTAACTTACTATTCAATTAATTACCTTCTCGATCACGTGCATGTTGTGATGACCCCGATTCAATCGTACACTAATCATACACGCAAACGGGTACGTATCAAGATCAGGGACTCACGGAAATATCACAACACAACTCTAGACACAAATAAATGTCATACAAGCTTTATTTACAAGCCAGGGGCCTCGACGGCTCGAATACGTAACTCGATCATAAACGAGTCAGCGGAAGCAACAATATCTAGTACAGACATAAGTTTAACAAAGTTGCCATAAGATGGTTAGCACAAACATGGATACAGATCGAAGAGGCGCAGGCCTCCTGCCTGGGATCCTCCTAACTACTGCCTGTCATCGGCGGCCTGAACATAGTAGTGGCACCTCGGTGTATTAGGAGTCGTTGAAGGTGGCTGTCTGGCTCCGGGGCTCCAGCATCGGTTGTGACGTCGCGAGAGAATGGAAAAAGGGGAAAAGAGAGCAAAGCAACCGTGATACTCATCCAAATCTCGCAAGCAAGGAACTACCTACATTGCATCGGTACTCAATGAATGGGTAGTATCTGTGGCTGAACTGCAAATGCCAGAATTAGAGGGGGAGAAGCTAGTCCTATCGAAGACTACGTCTTATGGCAGCCTCCATCTTGAAGCATATAGAAGAGAGTAGCTGGTAAGTTAACCAAGTATCATCGCATAGCTAACCTACCCGACGATCCTCTCCTCGTCACCCTGAGAGAGAGCATCACCGGGTTGTATCTGGCACTTGAAAGGGTGTGTTTTATTAAGTATCCGGTTTTCTAGTTGTCATGAGGTCGGAATACAACTCCGGGTCGTCCTGTTACAGTGGACCGCTATTCGATAGATCAACTCTTCCTGCAGGGTGCACCACATTACCCGACACGCTCGATCCCTCTGACCGGGCACACTTGCCTGGGTCATGTCCGGCCTCGGGAGATCAACACGTCGCAGCCCTACCTAGGCCCGACAGAGAGGTCAGCACGCGGTCTCTAAATCCTAAGCGCAGGGGTCTTGGGCCCCTCGCCCTTTGCACTCCTGCACGTTGCGTACGTGGCCGGTGAGCAGACCTGGCAGCCTCCATTACAAAGGAGGGGCTTTACGCGGTCCCACCTGGCGCGCGCCGCTCAGTCGCTGACTGTCTGGAAACTTCGGCTGATACTACGACGCCGGTTGCCCATATCTTGTCCCATGTGGCGGGTATGTGCGTATAGGTCAATACCAACCAGATCAATACCCATCTAGTTAAGCGTGTATTGAAGTATCCCGGACGCCCGACCAGGGGACCAGGCCCACCTGTCTCCTAGGTGGTCACAACCCGCCCTGTCGCTCGCCGCACAAAGTAACACACCGGGGCCGTCGGGAACCCAGGCCCACCACTACTGGGGAACCACTGCCCCTTAGCCCCCATATCGAACAGTAACATAAGTAATGTAATAGTATATAGTATATACCCGTGATCACCTCGCGAAGTGATCACGGCCCAGATAGTATGTCTGGCAGACGGACAAGTATGTTTGCCACTGATGATAAACTAGCAACCTATCTAAGCATTTAGGATTGCAGGTAAGGTAACAACAGAAGTAACAAGGGCAGCTATGCAACAGTATAGGATCAAACCGATTGAATCAGTAACACTATCCCTAATGCAAGCAGTAGAGGGAAAGAGTAGGCATATCAGGATGAACAAGGGGGGTTCCGCATGCCTGGAAGCTCAGTCGAGAACGAGGGGTCGTCAACAACGTAGTCGATCGGGGCACAGTGGCGTTCAGTCTCATAGTCTACCAGAGAGAAGAGGGGAAGAAAGACACAATGAATACAATGCAAACAGATGCATAACGATGCATGACTGACAAATAGCGGTGCTAGGTGTGCCCTAACGCGGTGGTAGGGAGGGATACTGGGAAGGGGGGAAACATCCGGGAAGTATTCCCGGTGTCGGCGTTTCGGATAGACGGACCGGAGGAGGACGGTTGTAGGTTCGCTATGCTCGGGACGCATAGCCGCGAACGGACTGACGTATTCGGATTGTTCGTCGTTCTGACAACTTTCATTACAAGTATTTCATCAGGTTAAGGATTATTTATTTAAGTTTCAAGTTTTAATTCATTTTCAGGAATTACAGATAATTTAATCGAAAAGCATTTATGACATCATCATGACGTCAGCGGTCAACGCTGACCGCTGACCAGTCAAAAACTACAGCTGGGTCCCGTTTTGTCATTGACAGAGTTCAACTAACATGATTAATTAGCTTAACTAAGTGATTAGGTAATAATAGAATAGTAGGTTAATTAGTTCATTTAGTTAATTAATTAACAATTATTTTAATTATTATATTTTTATTCATTTTTTTAACGGTCAGGGGTGGGGCCCCACTGCGAGCACGGGCGAAGCCGAACAGGCGAACGGACGCCTGGAGCGGGAAACAGAACCCAGTGGCCTGGGCGCCGGGAGGCGGAGGATAGGGGGAAGGGCGGCAACAGGGAGCGCACGGGCGAACCGCTGGGGATAGGGGAGCGGGACGGCAGGGGGACGGGAGGCAGCGCGTGGGGAGACCAGGAGGCGTGCGGTGAAGGGCAGCGTGCGTGGCAGGGGAGCAGCGGCGAGAGCAGGCGAGGGGGGCGGTGGAGCAGCAGCAGGCCACGGGGGAGGGGGCTGGACGGGTGGGGTGCACGACAGGGGACGCGCGAGGGGGCAGAGACGGGCAGCTGGCAGAAGGCAACACGACGACGAGCGCAACGGCAATGCAGGCAGAGGGTGAGCGGGGGGGGGGGGAGGGGGAGCTGCTCGTGCGCGCGGTTGGAGGCGAGTGTGGCAGCAAACTGAGAGGCCAGCGCGGTGAGGCGTGCGATGCGTGCGCGGTGGAGCGAGGGAGATGGGCAAGCGGGGGCGCGGCCGTTGGCGTGTTCAGGGGCGCCGGGCGCGGGCCAAAGGCGCGGGGGAACACACGCTGGGCGCGGCGAAGAACGGCGCGGTGCTGCGCGCGGACAAGCGGCCAGGTGGGAGACGTCTTGGACAGGGGGGAAGAAGTGGGGAGGCGGAGGCCGATGGCATCACCACGTTGACCGGGAAGGGGGGGGCGAAGCTTGGGGAGGCCGAGTCGAGGAGAGACGGAAGGAAGCGACTCGGCGAGGGGTCTAGCGCGACGGTGGTCCTGGGCGGCGTCGATGTGGGCGGTGTTGGCGATGGGCGTCGTGCTCGAACCCCTCCCGATCTAGATGTGGATCGAGAGGTGAGGGGGGAGAGGGAGTGGCGAGTGGGGGGAAGTGGGGGTGGATGGTTAGGGGTTTCGGTAGTGGGGGGGGGGGGGTGGGGGTTATGGAGGGGAGTGGGGGGAGGGGAAGGCCGGCCGGCTGGGCCTTGTGTTGGCCCAGTTGGCCGAATGGCCCGCGGGGGGGGGGAGGTTGCCCCTTTTGTTTTACCTTTTCTTTTTATTATTTATTCCTTTTATTTTAGTTTTTGTAAAATATATACTTAGCATCTAAATTAGTATTTCAATTTAGTCCACTGCCACATAAAGTCTAGTCCCCAATAATTTAGTTTGATATGTTTATTACATTAGTAAAGGCATTTAAATAATTATGTTTGCTACTATTTATTCATTTTAGAGCATTATAACACATATAAAGATGTGGTTTCTCCACCGTATTATCTAGGATTATTTGTCACACATAGAACATTTTAGTTTTAATGTTTGAAACTTTTACCGTTTGTCTTGATTTTGAATTTTGAATTCGAACAGGATTTGAATCAGAGTGAGTTTAGTAACAGGTAACAGTGGTGATGTGGCATCATTAGTAGAGGGTTACTGTAGCTTAATATCCAAGCGTCACAATGTTAGTTTACCCGCAAGATACCTTATGTGTACTACTGTATTGTACGAATCTGATCTAGGGTGGGCTGCTTTGGTCT
This sequence comes from Thinopyrum elongatum, assembly GCA_011799875.1. Classification (NCBI taxonomy): domain Eukaryota; kingdom Viridiplantae; phylum Streptophyta; class Magnoliopsida; order Poales; family Poaceae; genus Thinopyrum; species Thinopyrum elongatum. The sequence continues at coordinate 8,332,194 of CM022299.1, forward strand.
TTTCCAAAGGATGGTTGGCTGTTATATTCTTTCTTGACCATCCAATGTTATTACTTATTGTCTATATACTATTCAAAGCGTCCACTTACGCCATCAGGAAAGGCACTCTGAAGTTGATTAAAAACACCTCCGAAAGTGTATAAAAACACTCTGAAATATTCTTTTCATTTGAAAATATGTATACATATATTTCTATGCAAACTGAGGCTCTTAATACGAATGTTAATTATGTCGAGATTACTTGCAGGTCGACGGCGGTGGTCAGGAGATTTCGTGGTTGCCACCTGCATAGCTCGGTGTCAGTGGAATGCCTAGGATCCTTCATCAGCCAAGGTAACATGTGCTTCATCTCCCTTCTTATTCTCTCATCTTCTGTTGTGTTAGCTACCATTAGATTGGATCTTGGTTCTATATGTGAATAGCTGTGCATAGTAATTTTTTGTGATTTATTTTGCACTATAGGTTTCTGTTGAGAGCATCTGCATATCTATGTTCAACTTAGCACCAAAGTATTGGGGTAACTTTATTATCATTAAGTTCTTGGGCCAGGTTGACGAGATCACGAACATGTGGTGATTAAAGTCCTACTGCCTGGAATTCAACATACTTTGGTCACCGATCTGAATTTATCTATCTTGTTGTTTTCGAGTTTTCTGGCCCTGAATTAGAGAGGACATCATTGGTAAGAGACCTCTCAATCATTGTTCCACCTACATGGATATCCTTGATTTTCAAGTACATCAAAAGATGTTAGTAAACATAGATTATTTCTGTTTTAAAATAAAAACATGCAACTTTGTGTAAATCTTATTCTGTACAGAACAATAGACAAAACAAAGTTCTCCGAGCAAAAAAGGACCAAATTCCAATAATATAAGGTTCTCTGATTCTCTAGAGGCAATTGGATGATTCTCTGAGGGATATCTATTTGCGCGTAACAAGATTCTGAAAGGCAGAAGAGAAAAGAGAACTGTAATATAAAGTGTTTTTTAGGTATCCTCATTTTTTAATATTTTAGCATAAATATGTTTGGTTTTCTTCCTTTTTAGTTTGCTTCTTAGGTACTCTTTTCTTTCTTTAATGTTTTAGATGGAGCATTATTTTTCTGATCAATTGTTTACGAACGGTACTTCATGCATTCTTGTGATTAATTTCATGTTTTCTTATACTTTAGTCAGTGTGCATGATCTAAACTCATAATTTTTTCCCATATATACCTGGTTCATTCTAAGGCTTATTCATGGCACTACTATCGTTTTATGCTTGATGTAATAGTTTTTATCTTAAATGTAATTAGCACAGCTGTAAAAATAGTGATGATACGGAAAAACTGAAAGATGTGGAGGGAAAATTGCTCCGCCTCTCTTGTCTTGATTGTGCATTGTTTATTATTCCTTTATGTACTTGCCGAGTCTTTGTACTAACCCTTGTTGTCTTAATGTTTTTAGGTAAACCTGAGGAGACATGCATGGGAATTTTGGGAGTAGCACCATAACTTTCTTCACTACACAAATCTCATACATCTTATCTATTAGCACCATGTGTTTGAGAACTTAGTATATCTTATACCTTCTATGTGTCGTGGTTGATTTGGGAGTTTGAGAGTTATTCTTTCGGTCATTGTGGTTTGACGATCGGGCAAGATTTACTTTATCACATATGGTTATCAGAGATCTTCTTGTTTATGGTTGTATATGTTTTCATATTAGTGGGGCATTGTGTTTCTTTGTGCTGGGTCATGTCTTGTGCTAGATAATTATATCAATTACATGTTTGTGGGATATCCTTAGAAACAGAGCAAGCTTTGCTAAATTTCTTGTGAAGCATCTTACTTCTGAAAGTTGTGTATGTGGTAGCATAGAAAAGTGCTAGCATGTTGGCGGTTGTTATCCAAGACCCAAAGCGGGCCGTGCAACTAATGAATATAGTCGTTGTAGCAATCTCGTCATTGGTTCTTGCTATCTAAGTCACCGACGGGCAAGTAGTGAGCGTCGTAGCTGCAACGACAATCAGACAGTGGATAGAAGAGTTCACACAGGGGCTCTGAATCGGTAGGGCCGGCCCTGGATTTCTCATTGATGAATAAGCTTCTACGAAATACTATAGCCGCTTATTTAACACGAGAAAAAAATAGCTTAGCCAAAATTAAGTTTTGAGTTGTGGGAGAGAGAGGGGGAGTGGGTAGTGTGTGTGTGATGAAGAGATAGAGCGAGAGGAGAGTGAGAGATTTAGAGTGAGGGTAAGAGAGAGATGCAGGGTGGGTAAAAAAAGTGGGGGACGTGAACGACTAATATATAGGGTGTGAAAGAAAGGATGTAGGGAGAGAGGGAGATTGACATATTGCAGTGAATGATGAAGATAGAGAGATTGAGTGTGAAATGTAGCAGAAGTGCATCCTAGTGTTGAAATTCAAAGTGTGTGTTGATGTAGGAATTAGTGAGCCCATCTGTCATTAACTAGGTGTCGAACATGACTAGAATGCGGAGATAGTTCATGGAGAAAGAAGATGTTGATTTATTGATAGATCGTTTTGTTCAGTTTGGATGGTGAGTATTTTATGTTGCACATTCTTACATCTTCCTTATGAAATACTCATGCTAATTATATATATTGACTTTTTTTAATGGTACAGACGCTACGTTCATACATAGCACATACCTCATCCCTTTAAATGGACTCACGCACACCCTACCCCTATGAGCACCTCGAAAGACTGAGCTGTCACATCATCTTGATATTGACGAAGTCGCCACTGACACCTTCGTAGTCATAGAGAACGTCTCCTCCCTGAACGCAGATCACCGGAATGCCTAGAGTATCAAGAGAAAATACAACCCAATGTCAAGTCTAGAACTTGAACTCTGATGGGCAGGGGATACCACTATCCTCCTAACCATCTAACTACATGTTGGTCCACAATTATATATATTGCTCGTGGAGGATGGTTTATAGATTGAGAATATCTTAGTACTTTCTGAGTACATGCGAATGAAGCTAAAAGCACTATTCCAGAGCTTGTATAGGAATTTCTTAAGCGTATCAAGTAAATCTTAACTTGTAAGATATAATTATTTGGATCATGGCTCTCTATGTATGCATCTTTGAATTATATTGGCAAGTGAAATGAATTTCAATATTTTTCGATTGTGTGTAGGCTTCTTTTTATACATTGAAATTGATATGCATATATTATAGGTCAATCGGAAAATTCTATACATATGAAATTGATATGCATTGTATTCATAGGAGTAATAAAAAAAGGCTCGTGGCACGCACGGCGTTCTACTAGTAAGAAGTAACATGTCAGGTAGAAACCTATAACTACACCACTGTTACTAAAAAATGATTTGTAGAGAAATATTGTAATGAGCGTGATCCTAACCGAATCAGTAGAGTTAAACCAACAGATATGTTGTGTGATTTGTATCGATAACGATCCCTAGATAAGACATGACATATAAAGATTATCATTGTGATCCTGTAATCAATTTCTACCTTAGCGATCAAGTGTCCCCAGTATAAATACAATGCAAATCCCTAGCGGGTATCTCACAATTTTTTTTTGTTGGTAACAAAAACAAGAATCCAAATTTTCCTCTCGGCACGATGACACAGAGAATGGGTGACGCAATATGGATGGCCAGCGAGTGTGGTGGGTGTGGTGGACCAGGTGGTCATGCCCGCGGTCCCGACAAGTATTAGAAGCAACTCAAGTCTAAGTATGATCCATATTCAGACATGGTGCCGCAACCACTTCAATCATGCATACTAGTTCATGTCCAAAGTGTATAACTAGTGTTGGCGGCCTCGCCGGAATGCTCATGATGATCATCGGGATGGAAACACATGATTGAAGCGGTTGCGGCATCGTAACATGTCATGCTTGAATTGGAGCAAACGTGGCCACTTGAGGTTGATTATGCCATTTCCGTGTATGCGCCCACCATGGCCACGACAGCCTTGTCTTCACCTCTTCCAACACGCTTACTATCATATAGCCTTTTTTTTCTTTTGTGAATGACCCTTCATATAGCTTGTATAGTATTTGTGTAAGCGTATATCTCGTCTGCCGAGGCTTGCTGCTCGCGGGCAAATTTGGTGCTGATGAAGAATACATATAAGTTGCTAAACTCTGAAGGGCTTCGCGCATGTTGTGATTGATGACACAAGGTCTTGAATTCAGGACCAATCAATGATCATGTACCTAAGAACATCATCACATGTGAGTGGCTTGCCGATCAACACCTAACATTGCCGAAGCCCTTCATCTTGCGGTAATACTCAATTGTGGTGGAGATCCTTCTCCTTTACGTTGGAGTAGCTGGTTTCACAATATGCATATCGTGCACTATGCTCTGGGAGCGTTCATGCAGTGAAGTGTAACTAGACTACCCTAGTGGTGGTGCGCTGCATCATCTGGCCAAAATGGGCGTCCATGACCATGTTACGAGGATCTTGGCAGAGCCAATCCACGAGGTTATGGCAGGAATGACCCGACACATATCGCCAGAGCAGGTTTGTCTATTTTCTCATGTTGGTTACTCAAACTATTGCGAGGACTCATCTAAACCACTCTATGTTTGTAACATCCCACATGTTCCTTATGCTAACAGACCCTTAGTATTGTGCACATTTTAGTTTATGAAAATGATGCTTTGCTTATTTCAGCTCCTTTTGTTTATCATACTAAGGATGAACAACAAGATATTGTGGTGGTTCCAACTGGCAAGCTCAAGCCCTCGTCCTTCCTGTCTATCCTTGAGCTCTCTCCCATCCGACTCTTGCTAAATCTATGGCATCAAAGATTATGTCATCCGTCCAAATGTTTCAATGAGTCAGTCCTTCGGGTTGAAAATATTTGCATGCGCACCTCTCTTGATGCATGTCAACATGCAAAAGTTTATCAATTGCATTTTCGTGATTCCGCTCATGTTACCCACTGTGCCGCTTGAACTTTTATTTGCTTACTTGTATGGGGTCCTGTTGTTACTTTTATTGGTGGTTTCAAATATTATCTGAGTTTCTTGGTTTGATTTTAGTTGTTTTACATGGATCTATCTTCTAAAATGCAAATCTGAAATGTCACAAGGCTTTTACACTTTCCAGTAGCATGTTAACGCATGCTAAACCACCAAGATTGAGGCCATATAATCCAGTGGGGAGGGGACTGCAATTGTATATCTGGATTTCAAAAGGAAATGATGTATCACACATCATGTATCATGCACTCACACTCGAGGTTGATGTTCACTTTGGGAGAGAGAAAGTGGCTAGAAAGAGCTGTTGAAGTACGATTGTTTCCTTGGTATTAACCAAGCAAAGCCCACACCTATTACTTTACGATCTCAACCTCTATTTTCAGTTGAAACTCACGTGGCGGGGGTGGGGGGGGGGGGGTGGGTTTAAGAGATGATCTAACCAAATCGTGAGTGGAGTTAAACCAAACATTTTTTTTAGCGGGTTTCAACCAAAAGATATTATTGTGAGTTGGTATATCATGATCCCTAAATTTGATATATATGTGGATATGATGCATTGTTGATCTATATTTTCCATGCTAAGCGGGTTATTCTTTTCCATGCTAAGCGGGTTATTCTCATGATGAGTGTTTATTCACTCGTCCTTGCACAAGAGGGGCGGTAATAGGGATTCCCAGTCCCGAAATAAAAAATTACAAATAACTAAACAAAACTCCCCCAGGATTGTTGTTGGAATGGACGGTACCCGTGGATTCGGCTAGCCATGGAGTGTGATTGTTGGTGGAGGGGGGGGGGGGGAGGTAAACCTTTACTTTTATCGCTTGAGAACCGCCACTAATGTGTTTAGCATGGAAGATATTGATAACTTTTGGTCGTGATGTGAATAGGAAGGGTGCATTTCCCAAAATTTCATTTATCTCTGATTTAAGCTTCGAGCTCTGGCACCTCTGCAAATCCCTGCTTCCCTCTACGAATGGACTATCTATTTAATTTTATGTTGTGTCATCACCTTCTCAAATAAGCGTCAGATCTGAGAGCACTATTGTCATCCTCATGCATTGTGTATAGTTAGTGTTGATTGCATCATGACTGGATCTTTTCTACCATGAATTACAATGTTTAGTCGCTGCTTGGACTTTGGAGGTGCTCTGCATTTATGTTTTGCGGTCTCAGAATGGGCTAGCGAGATACCATTGTTGTCATATTATATCATGGTTGTTTTGACAAAACGTTGTCATTTGAGATATCTTATTATTGCTTGCTAGTTGATTATGCCATTGATATGAGTTAAGATAATTTCTAGGAGTTATTGTTGACATGGTTAGTCATAATCTTTGTTGAAAATCTACGTGCTACTTAAGCTTATTTATGTAAACAAGAACAAAAGAGTTCGTAAAAGTTTTTGTTTTTCACTTTCAGTCTATCAACTGAATTGCTTGAGGACAAGCAATGGTTTAAGCTTGGAGGAGTTGATACGTCTCCATTGTATGTACTTTTCCTAACGCTTTTGCTCTTGTTTTGGACTCTAATTTGCATGATTTGAATGAAACTAACCCGGACTGACGTTGTTTTCAGCAGAACTACCATGGTGTTGTTTTTATGCAGAAATAAAAGTTCTCGGAATGGAACGAAACTTTTTGGAGAATTTTTATACAATAAAAGAAAAATACTGGAGCCAAGAACCACCAGAGGGGGACCCCTGAGTGAGCACAATCCACCAGGGCGCGCCCCCCTCCTGGCGCACCCAGGTGGGTTGTGCCCATCTGGTGGCCCCGCAGACCCTGATTCCAACTCTATAAAATCCTATTTTTGGAGAAAAAATAAGGGAAGAAGAATTATCGCGTTTCATGAGACGGAGTCGCCGCCGCCTCCTGTTCTTCATCGGGAGGCCAGATCTGGAGTCCGTTTGGTGCTCCGGTGAGGGGAATATTCGATCTTCGTCATCACCAACCCTCCTTCATCACCAATTCCATGATGCTTCCCACCGGGAGTGAGTAATCCCTTTGTAGGCTCACTAGTCGCTGAGAAGTTGGATGAGATTCATCATGTAATCGAGTTAGTTTTGTTAGGGCTTGATCCCTAGTATCCACTATGTTCTGAGATTGATGTTGCTATGACTTTGCTATGCTTAATGCTTGTCACTAGGGCCCGAGTGCCATGATTTCAGATCTGAACCGTTCATGTCTTCACCATTATATCTATGTTCTAGATTCGATCTTGCAAGTTATATGCACCTGCTATGTATTATGATCCGTAAACCCCGGAGTGACAGTATTCGGGATACTTTTCGGTGATGACCGTAGTTTGAGGAGTTCATGTATTCACTGTGTGTTAATGCTTTGTTCCAGTTCTCTATTAGAAGGAGGCCTTAATATCCCTTCGTTTCCTTATGGACCCCGCTGCCACGGGAGGGTAGGACAAAAGATATCATGGAAGTTCTTTTCATAAGCACGTATGACTATTTACGGAATACATGCCTACATTATATTTATGAACTGGAGCTAGTTTTGTATCGCCCTAGGTTATGACTGTTATATGATGAATATCATCCAACGAATCATCCGATCCAATGCCTACGAGTTTTTCACATATTGTTCTTGCTAAGTTACTACTGTTGCTGCTACTGTCACAACTGCTACAAAATCATTGCTATCACTGTTACCGTTACTATTACTGCTACCACTTCTATCAAAACTATCATCTTACTGTGCTACTGATCACTTTCCTGCAGATATTTAATCTCCAGGTGTGGTTGAATTGACAATTCAACTGCTACTACTTGCAAATATTCTTTGGCTCCCCTTGTGTCGAATCTATAAATTTGGGTTGAATACTCTACCCTTGAAAACTGTTGCAATCCCCTATACTTGTGGGTTATCACCGCCCCACATTGATGTTCGAGACACCACCACCCGCCCACATCACGCTGCAGCAACCACGGTAGGAAGAGTAGAAGGTGACTCCTTCCACTCCAAGCCCGACATCACCCATGGAATTTGGGTTGATGCCTTCACGGTAGGAGGTGCCCTAGCCTATGTCCCCAGCCAGTCCCAGTGGACCGGGGAAGACACAACCCCGTGACTACCTACGGTTGTCAGAGAGCAATCTTGCACACCACCATGCTCATGGCCTTCGACGCCGATCTGTCTGAAAAGGTAACAGGGTCCCGACTACCATCATCAACCATCACACCCACAAAGAGAGGGATCTCATCGCCTACGTGAACCACTGGGACCGCGCCCACCATTGCCTACCCAGAGCGGGAGCTCTGACATGCCTCGGGCCCCAATCAAATTTGCTCGAGCATGATCCCAAGTCCAAGCCATCTCTGCCGCGCGAGTAACTCGCACCGTCGGCCTGGACCCATTAGAAGGGAGTAGCCACCACTATCCGCACCCTATTACCGACAGCCACATTTTTTATGAGTGCATCCCACAGGGACCAGCAAAACCGAATCAACCAGAGCCTCCGCACAGCCGAGGGCTACACCACGACCGAGCTTGCCCCTGGCGGCCCAACGCCAATGCAACCACACCAGGTGCATGTTGTGTCCTACCCCACGCCACACGCCGACAACCCAGCAGCAGAACCGAATGAATATGGCTGGATGGTGGCCTGCACACAATCACAAACAGGATGACAATGACCCGCAACCATCACATCTTGAACGAGCCCCAGGACACTGTCGCGCCACCACTTGATGCCCATGACGCTACGACGCTATGCCCCATGACAGCCCACCGCTGCCGCCCAATGACGCCGTCTCCGCCAGCCTCACATCGGGCGGAGAGGAGGAGAGCCCTTGCCACCGTCACACCAACTGTGCGTTGCCCATCAGCACCTGCCGGGGGGGGGGGGGGAGGGGGGAGGAGGGGGAGCTGCCCATATGAGGATCCACTAATCTATCAAAACATATTCATCACCGGATCACAATCTGCAACAAGATAACAAAAGTGCCTAGGTGGTGGTGTATTTATAATACTCGTATCGCAGAGTATGAATTATTTCCTCAATGAATTCTTTTGTGTAGCTTATATAATTATTCTATAGGATAGTATACGGCACTCCTTCCAAGCATTAATTGTTCTAATGATAGTAGAGGGCCTCCATGCACGGGTAAAGATTAAAGCTGAGACCTTACACAATAATTTTGGGACGTATGTTAACTTACTATTCAATTAATTTACCTTCTCGATCACGTGCATGTTTGTGATGACCCCGATTCAATCGTACACTAATCATACACGCAAACGGGTACGATCAAGATCAGGGACTCACGGGAAGATATCACAACACAACTCTAGACACAAATAAATGTCATACAAGCTTTATATTACAAGCCAGGGGCCTCGACGGCTCGAATACGTAAGCTCGATCATAAACGAGTCAGCGGAAGCAACAATATCTGAGTACAGACATAAGTTAAACAAGTTGCCATAAGATGGTTAGCACAAACATGGATACAGATCGAAGAGGCGCAGGCCTCCTGCCTGGGATCCTCCTAACTACTCCTGGTCATCGGCGGCCTGAACATAGTAGTAGGCACCCTCGGTGTATTAGGAGTCGTTGAAGGTGGCGTCTGGCTCCGGGGCTCCAGCATCTGGTTGTGACGTCCGAGAAGAATGGAAAAAGGGGGAAAAGAGGGAGCAAAGCAACCGTGAGTACTCATCCAAAGTACTCGCAAGCAAGGAACTACACTACATATGCATCGGTATCAATGAAATGGGTAGTATCTGTGGACTGAACTGCAGAATGCCAGAATTAGAGGGGGAGAAGCTAGTCCTATCGAAGACTACGCTTCTGGCAGCCTCCATCTTGAAGCATATAGAAGAGAGTAGCTGGTAAGTTAACCAAGTATCATCGCATAGCATAAACCTACCCGACGATCCTCTCCTCGTCACCCTGAGAGAGAGCAATCACCGGGTTGTATCTGGCACTTGAAAGGGTGTGTTTTATTAAGTATCCGGTTCTAGTTGTCATGAGGTCGGAATACAACTCCGGGTCGTCCTGTTACAGTGGACACGGCTATTCGAATAGATCAATCTTCCCTGCAGGGGTGCACCACATTACCCGACACGCTCGATCCCTCTGACCGGGCACACTTGCCTGGGTCATGTCCGGCCTCGGGAGATCAACACGTCGCAGCCCTACCTAGGCCCGACAGAGAGGTCAGCACGTCGGTCTAAATCCTAAGCGCAGGGGTCTTGGGCCCATCGCCCTTTGCACTCCTGCACGTTGCGTACGTGGCCGGTGAGCAGACCTGGCAGCCTCCATTACAAAGGAGGGTGCTTTACGCGGTCCAACCTGGCGCGCGCCGCTCAGTCGCTGACGTCTGGAAACTTCGGCTGATACTACGACGCCGGTTGCCCATATCTTGTCCCATGTGGCGGGTAGTGCGTATAGGTCAATACCAACTCAGATCAAATACCCAATCTAGTTAAGCGTGTTATTGAAGTATCCGCGGACGCCGACCAGGGACCAGGCCCACCTGTCTCCTAGGTGGTCACAACCCGCCCTGTCGCTCCGCCACAAAGTAACACTCGGGGGCCGTCGGGAACCCAGGCCCACCACTACTTGGGTGGAACCACCTGCCCCTTTAGCCCCCATATCCGAACAGTAACATAAGTAATGTAATAGTATATAGTATATACCCGTGATCACCTCTCGAAGTGATCACGGCCCGATAGTATAGCATGGCAGACGGACAAGTATGTAGGGCCACTGATGATAAACTAGCAACCTATACTAAGCATTTAGGATTGCAGGTAAGGTAACAACAGAAGTAACAAGGGCAGGCTATGCAACAGTATAGGATCAAACCGATGAATCAGTAACACTACTCTAATGCAAGCAGTAGAGGGAAAGAGTAGGCGATATCAGGATGAACAAGGGGGGTTCGCATGCCTGGAAGCTCAGTCGAGAACGAGGGGTCGTCAACAACGTAGTCGATCGGGGCAGCAGTGGCGTCAGTCTCATAGTCTACCAGAGAGAAGAGGGGGAAGAAACAATGAATACAATGCAAACAGATGCATAACGATGCATGACATGACAAATAGCGGTGCTAGGTGTGCCCTAACGCGGTGGTAGGAGATACTGGCGAAGGGGGGAAACATCCGGGAAGGTATTCCCGGTGTTCGGCGTTTTCGGATAGACGGACCGGAGGAGGACGGTTGTAGGTTCGCTATGCTAGGGACGCATAGCCGACGAACGGACTGCGTATTCGGATTCGTCTCGTCGTTCTGAGCAACTTTCATGTACAAAGTATTTTCATCCGAGTTACGGATTATTTTATATTAATTTTCAAAGTTTTTAATTCATTTTCAGGAATTAACAGATTAATTTAATCGAAAAGCATTTATGACATCATCATGACGTCAGCGGTCAACTCTGACCGCTGACCAGTCAAACTGACAGCTGGGTCCCGTTTGTCATTGACAGAGTTCAACTAAACATGATTAATTAGCTTAACTAAGTGATTAGGTTAATTAAATAGAATTAGTTAGGTTAATTAATTCATTTAGTTAATTAATTAACTAATTATTTTAATTATTATATTTTTTATTCATTTTTTTAACGTTCCAGGGGTGGGGCCCCACTGCGAGCATCGGGCGAAGCCTGAACAGGCGACGGGCGCCTGGAGCGGGCGCAACCCAGTTGGCCTCGGGCGCCGGCCAGGGCGGAGGAGAGCGCCGGCCAGGGCGGCCAGGGAGCGCCGGGCGCAGCTGGGGTAGGTAGCGGGCGGCAGGGGGAGCGGAGGCAGCCGCGTGGGGAGACCAGAGCGGCGCGGTGGGCAGCGGCGTCCAGGCGGGAGCAGCGGCGCAGAGCAGGCGAGGGAGGGCGCGATGGAGCAGCAGCAGGGCCATGGCGGCGCATGGTCGCGGCCCGCGGCGGGTGCGCGCGTGCACGACAGCGGGACGGCGCGGGGAGGCAGAGACGGGCAGCTGCAGCAGGCACGACGCACGGCGAGCGCAACTGCAATGCAGCAGAGGGTGATCGGGGGTGGGGGGGAGGGGGAGCTGCTCGACGTGCCGCGGGTGAGGCGAGTGTGGCAGCAACTCGAGGAGCAGCGCGGTCGGGCGTGCATGCGTGCGCGGTGAGCGAGGGAGATGGGCAGCGGGGGCGCGGCCGTTGGCGTGTTCAGGGGCGCCGGGGCGCGGCCAAAGGCGCGGGGAACACACGCTGGGCCGGGAAGAACGGCGCGGTGCGCGCGCGGGACAAGCGGCCAGGTGGGAGACGTCTTGGACAGGGGGGAAGAAGTGGGGAGGCGGAGGCCGATGGCTCACCACGTTGCCGGGAAGGGGGGGGCGAAGCTTGGGGAGGCCGAGTCGAGGAGAGCAAGGAAGCGACTCCGGCGAGGGCTAGCGCGACGGTGGTCCTGGGCGGCGTCGATGGGTGTGGCGATGGGCGTCGTGCTCGAACCCCTCCCCGATCTAGATGGATCGAGAGGTGAGGGGGGAGAGGGAGTGGCGATGTGGGGGGAAGTGGGGTGGATGGTTTAGGGTTTCGGTATGTGGGGGGGGGGGTGGGGGTTATGGAGGGGAGTGGGGGGAGGGGAAGGCCGGCCGGCTGGGCCTTGTGTGGCCCAGTTGGGCCAGAATGGCCCCGCGGGGGGGGGAGGTTGCCCCATTTTTTTTACCTTTTCTTTTTATTTATTTATTCCTTTTATTTTAGTTTTTGTAAAATATATACTTAGCATCTAAATTAGTATTTCAATTTAGTCCACTGCCACATAAAGTCTAGTCCCCAAATAATTTAGTTTGATATGTTATTAATTAGTAAAGGCATTTAACTAATTATGTTTGCTACTATTTTATTCATTTTAGAGCATTTATAAACACATTATAAAGATGTGGTTTCTCCACCGTATTATCTAGGGATTATTTGTCACACATAGAACATTTTAGTTTTAATGTTTGAAAACTTTTACCGTTTGTCTTGATTTTGAATTTTGAATTCGAACAGGATTTGAATCAGAGTGAGTTTAGTAACAGTAACAGTGGTGATGTGGCATCATTAGTAGAGGGTTACTGTAGCTTAATTATCCAAGCGTCACAATGTTAGTTTACCCGCAAGATACCTTATGTGTACTACTGTATTGTACGAATCTGATCTAGGGTGGGCTGCTTTGGTCTTTTCCAAATGGATGGTTGGCTGTTATATATTTCTTTGACCATCCAATTGTTATTACTTATTGTTCTATTATACTATTCAAAGCGTCCACTTACGCCATCAGGAAAGGCACTCTGAAAGTTGATTAAAAACACTCCGAAAGTTGATAAAAAACACTCTGAAATATTCTTTTCATTTGAAATATGTATACATATATTTCTATGCAAACTGAGCTCGTTAATACGAATGTTAATTATGTCGAGATTACTTGCAGGTCGACGGCGGTAGGTCAGGAGATTTCGTGGTTGCCCCTGCATAGCGCGGTGTCAGTGGAATGCCTAGGATCCTTCATCAGCCAAGGTAAACATGTGCTTCATCTCCCTTCTTATTCCTCTCATCTTCTGTTGGTTGTTAGCTACCATTAGATTGGATCTTGGTTCTATATGTGAATAGCTGTGCATAGTAATTTTTGTGATTTATTTTGCACTATGAGGTTTCTGTTGAGAGCATCTGCATATCTATGTTCAATCTAGCACCAAAGTATTGGGGTAACTTTATTATCATTAAGGTTCTTGGGGCCAGGTTGACGAGCTCACCGAACATGTGGTGATTAAAGTCCTACTGCCTGGAATTCAACATACTTTGGTCACCGATCTGAATTTATCTATCTTGTTGTTTTCGAGTTTCTCGGCCCTGAATTAGAGAGGACATCATTGGTAAGAGACCTCTCAATCATTGTTCCACCTACATGGATATCCTTGATTTTCAAGTACATCAAAAGATGTTAGTAAACATAGATTATTTCTGTTTTAAAATAAAAAACATGCAACTTGGTGTAAATCTTATTTCTGTACAGAACAATAGACAAAACAAAGTTCTCCGAGCAAAAAAAGACCAAATTCCAATAATATAAAGGTTCTCTGATTCTCTAGAGGCAATTGGATGATTCTCTGAGGGATATCTATGTTGCGCAGTAACAAGATTCTGAAAGCAGAAGAAGAAAAAGAGAACTGTAATATAAAGGTTTTTTAGGTATCCTCTATTTTTTTAATATTTTAGCATAAATATGTTTGGTTTTCTTCCGTTTTTAGTTTGCTTCTTAGGTACTCTTTTCTTTCTTTAATGTTTTAGATGGAGCATATATTTTTCTGATGTCAGATTTGTTTACGAACTGGTACTTCATGCATTCTTGTGATTAATTTCATGTTTTCTTATACTTTAGTCAGTGTGCATGATCTAAACTCATAATTTTTTCCCATATATACCATGGTTCATTCTAAGGCTTATTCATGGCACTACTATCGTTTTATGCTTGATGTAATAGTTTTTATCTTAAATGTAATTAGCACAGCTTGTAAAAATAGTGATGATACGGAAAAACTGAAAGATGTGGAGGGAAAATGCTCCGCCTCTCTTGTCTTGATTGTGCATTGTTTATTATTCCTTTATGTACTTGCCGAGTCTTTGTACTAACCCTTGTTGCTCTAATGTTTTTAGGTAAACCCTGAGGATGACATGCATGGGAATTTTGGGAGTAGCACCATAACTTTCTTCACTACACAAATCTCATACATATTATCTTATTAGCACCATGTTTTGAGAACTTAGTATATCTTATACCTTCTATGTGTCGTGGTTTGATTTGGGAGTTTGAGAGTTATTCTTTCGGTCATTGTGGTTTGACTATCGGGCAAGATTTACTTTATCACATATGGTTATCAGAGATCTTCTTGTTTATGGTTGTATATGTTTTCATAATTTAGTGGGGCATTGTGTTTCTTTGTGCTTGGGTCATGTCCTTGTGCTAGATAATTATATCAATTACATGTTGTGGATATCCTTAGAAACAGAGCAAGCTTTGCTAAATTTCTTGTGAAGGCATCTTTACTTCTGAAAGTTGTGTATGTGGTAGCATAGAAAAGTGCTAGCTGATTGGCGGTGTTATCCAAGACCCCAAAGCGGTGCAACTAATGAATATAGTCGTTGTAGCAATCTCGTCATTGGTTCTTCTATCTAAGTCACCGACGGGCAAGTAGTGAGCGTCGTAGCTTGCAACGACAATCAGACAGTGGAGTAGAAGAGTTCACACAGGGGCTCTGAAACGGTAGGGCCGGCCCTGGATTTCTCATTGCTGAATAAGCTTCTACGATATACTATAGCCGCTTAATGTTAACACTGAGAAAAAAAATAAGCTTAGCCAAAATTAAGTTTTGAGTTGTGGGAGAGAGAGGGGGAGTGGGAGTGTGTGTGTGAGAGAGAGATAGAGCGAGAGGAGAGTGAGAGATTTAGAGTGAGGGTAAGAGAGAGATGCAGGGTGGTAAAAAAAGTGGGGGAGTGAACGACTAATATATAGGGTGTGAAAGAGAGGATGTAGGGAGAGAGGGAGATTGACATATTGCAGTGAAGATGGAGGAGAGATAGAGAGATTTAGTGTGAAATGTAGCAGAAGTGCATCCTTACGTGTTTGAAATTCAAAGTGTGTGTTGATGTAGGAATTAGTGAGCCCCATCTGTCATTAACTGAGGTGTCGAACATGGACTAGAATGCGGAGATAGTTCATGGAGAAAGAAGATGTTGAATGATTTATTGATAGATCGTTTGTTCAGTTTGGATGGTGAGTATTTTATGTTGCACATTCTTACATCTTCCTTATGAAATACTCATGCTAATTATATATATTGCTTTTTTTAACATGGTACAGACGCATACGTTCATACATATGCACATACACTCATCCCTTTAAATGGACTCACGCACACCCTACCCCTATGAGCACCTCCGAAAGACTGAGCTGTCACATCATCTTGATATTGACGAAGTCGCCACTGACACCTTCGTAGTCATAGAGAACGTCTCCTCCCATTGAACGCAGATCACCGGAATGCCTAGAGTAATCAAGAGAAATACAAGCACCAATGTCAAGTCTAGAACTTGAACTCTGATGGGCAGGGGATACCACTATCCTCCTAACCATCTAACTACATGTTGGTCCACAATTATATATATTGCTCGTGGAGGATGGTTATGAGTTGAGAATATCTTTAGTACTTTCTGAAGTACCATGCGAATGAAGCTAAAAGCACTATTCCAGAGCTTGTATAGGAATTTCTTAAGCGTATCAAGTAGATCTTAACTTGTAAAGATATAATTATTTGGATCATGGCTCTCTATGTATGCATCTTTGAATTATATTGCAAGTGAAATGAATTTCAATTATTTTTCGATTGTTGTAGTCTATCTTTTTTATACATTTGAAATTTGATATGCATATATTATAGGTGCAATCGGAAAATATCTATACATATGAAATTTGATATGCATTGTATTCATAGGAGTAATAAAAAAAGGCTCGTGGCAACGCACGGGCGTTCTACTAGTAAGAAGTAACATGTCAGTAGAAAACCTATAACTACACCACTGTTACTAAAAAATGATGTAGAGAAATATTGTTAATGAGCGTGATCCTAACCGAATCAGTAGAGTTAAACCTAACAGATATTGTTGTGATTTGTATCGATAACGATCCCTAGATAAGACATGACATATAAAGATTGATTCATTGTGATCCTGTAATCAATTTCTACCTTAGCGATCAAGTGTCCCCATGTATAAATACAATGCAAATCCCTAGCGGGTATCTCACAATTTTTTTTTTGTTGGTATCAAAAACAAGATCCAAATTTTCCTCTCGGCACGATGACACAGAGAATGGGTGACGCAATATGGATGGCCAGCGAGGTGGTGGGTGTGGTGGACCAGGTGGTCATGCCCGCGGTCCCGACAAGTATAGAAGCAACATCAAGTCCTAAGTATGATCCATATTCAGACATGGTGCCGCAACCACTTCAATCATGCATACTAGTTCATGTCCAAAGTGTATAAACTAGTGTTGGCGGCATCGCCGGAATGCTCATGATGATCATCGGGATGGAACACATGATTGAAGCGGTTGCGGCATCGTAACATGTCATGCTTGAATTTGGAGCAAACTTGGCACTTGAGGTTGATTATGCCATTGCCGTGTATGCGCCCACCATGGCCACGACAGCCTTGTCTTCACCTCTTCCAACACGCTGACTATCCATATAGCCTTTTTTTTCTTTTGTGAATGACCCTTCGTATAGCTTGTATAGTATTTGTGTAAGCGTATATCTCGTCTGCCGAGGCTTGCTGCTCGCGGGCAAGTTTGGTGCTGATGAAGAATACATATAAGTTGCTAAATCTGAAGGGCTCGTCGCATGTTGTGATTGATGACACCAAGGTCTTGAATTCAGGACCAGATCAATGATCATGTACCTAAGAACATCATCACATGTGAGTGGCTTGCCGATCAACACCATAACATTGCCGAAGCCCTTCATCTTGCGGTAATACTCAATTGTGGTGAGATCCTTCTCCTTTACGTTGGAGAGCTGGTTTCACAGATGCATATCGTGCACTATGCTCTGGGAGGCGTTCATGCAGTGAAGTGTCAACTAGACTACCCTAGTGGTGGTGCGCTGCATCATCTGGCCAAAATGGGCGTCCCTGACCATGTTACGAGGATCTTGGCCAGAGCAACATCCACGAGGGTTATGGCAGGAATGACCCGACACATATCGCCAAGAGCAGGTTTGTCTATTTTCTCATGTTGGTTACTCAACTATTCGAGGCTCATCTAAACCACTCTATGTTTGTAACATCCCACATGTTCCTTATGCTAACAGACCCTTAGTATTCGTGCACATTTTAGTTTATGAAAATGATGCTTTTGCTTAATTTCAGCTCCATTTGTTTTATCATAATAAGGATGAACAACAAGATATTGTGGTGGTCCACTGGCAAGCTTCAAGCCCTCGTCCTTCCTGTCTAGTCCTTGAGCTCTCTCCCAGTCCGAACTCTTGCTAAATCTATGGCATCAAAGATTATGTCATCCGTCCAAATGTTTCACTGAGTCAGTCCTTCGGTTGAATAAATTTGCATGCGCACCTCTCTTGATGCATGTCAACATGCAAAAGTTTATCAATTGCATTTTCGTGATTCCGCTCATGTTACCCATGTGCCGCTTGAACTTATTTGCTTACTTGTATGGGGTCCTGTGGTTACTTTTATTGGTGGTTTCAAATATTATCTGAGTTTCTTGGTTGATTTTAGTTGTTTTACATGGATCTATCTTCTAAAATGCAAATCTGATGTCAAGCAAGGCTTTTACACTTTCCAGTAGCATGTTGAACGCATGCTAAACACCAAGATTGAGGCCATATAATCCAGTGGGGGAGGGGACTGCAATTGTCTATCTAGGTATTTCAAAAGGAAATGTATCACACATCATGTATCATGCACTCACACGTCGAGGTTGATGTTCACTTTGGGAGAGAGAAAGTGGCTAGAAGAGCTGTTGAAGTACGATTTGTTTCCTTGGTATTCACCAAGCAAAGCCGACACTATTACTTTACGATCTCAACCTCTATTTCAGTTGAAACTGCACGGGGCGGGGGTGGGGGGGGGGGGGTGTGTTAACGAGCATGATCCTAACCAAAATCGGTGGAGTTAAACCAAACAATTTTTTTAGCGGGTTAAACCAAACAGATATTATTGTGAGTTGTATCTATCATGATCCCTAAATTTGATATGATATGTGGATAATGATTCATTGTGATCCTATAATCAATTGTAACCTTGGAGATCAAGTATACCCCATGTATAAGTACAAGGGAAATCCTAACCAAAATCGATGGATTTAAACCAAACGGTTTTTTTAGCGGGTGTGGCGGTGATCCGTCATTTTCTCCTTTGGTGGCGCTATGGTGGTTCCAGAGGCAGGTGACAGGCGTTGGTGTCAAGCTCAGAGGATTCTTCAGTCTTGTTTGTAATTTTACTTCTTGGCTGGTGTTCCTGTGTGCAAAGGCTAGCGTTCTGCTGTCTTTTCTGTTTTGTCAGGTCGGTATGTACGTGGCTTGTACTATGATCCTTATGATATAAATGAGACATGTATTACCATGCAAAAAAAAACCAAACAGTTTTTTAGCGGGTTAAACCAAACAGATATTGTTGTGATTTGTATCTATCATGATCCCTAAATTAGATATGATATGTGGATAATGATTTATTGTGATCCCATAATCGATTGTAACCTTGGAGATCAAGTATATCCCATGTATAAATACAAGGGAAATCCCTACTGTGTATCTCACGGCAATACTTTGTGCTTGACTATCGGATATTCGGTTAAATTATTGGACTTGTTTCAGAGACCTCGCTACAAGAAAATAAATCTTCAAAAAATTTAAATTTGCACACTAATTAAAAAATATGAACCATTTTTGTTTGAAGTCAAGGGGAAAACAACACGGGGTAGTCTAGAGTGGCCAAGGGAATAGTATTTTTTTAGGGCAGCCCAAGGGCCAGGTAATAATAAGTTAGAGCTACTAACTAGCACATCATTTGCAGGCCTATGGCTTGGATCCCGGGCACAGCTAACGGTCAGGATTTGAGCTTCATAAAATTTGCTGGACAAGGCCTTATTAGATGTTAAACTAGGTCACGGCAAAATTCAGAAGAAAAAAAGGCGGGTAGGTGTGTAGCAATGAGTACAAGATATTCAACGGAGGTTCACCATGACACTTGAGAGTTCAAGAAGGAGATGGAAGTGAAACTCCATGAGCGCCCAACTCTCGGGTGAGTTTAAAAATCAAGGAGGCACAGACGACGATGTGGTGGTGGCGGAGATGGAGGTAGCCGCAGCAGCGGTGCTCGGAGAGGAACAAAGGCAACCCCGACGACAACATGAGAATATGAGCAGGGCGGCCATGGCACCGGCAGGAGGATATGAGTGTGGTGATAACGACGAAGCAGGAGGTACACCGGGGAGAGATGCCTGATGGTGCGGCAGAGGCGGATGGGCGGCAAGCGGCAACCCTAGTGCGGACGGAGAAGGAGAGAGGGCGAGGCAAAGGGCAATTCCTATTTGGCGCTTAAGCGCCCGTTCGCAAGAGGGCGCCTGCAGCGCAGCCCCTCCGCTGGTGAGCTGGGCCGGGCCCATGTATGTTTATTTCTATAAAAACGTTCAAAAATTGTATGCTCTCCAGGAGTCGAACTCAAGATCACTTCCTTCATTCCGAACAACCGTAACCACTACGCCGTACGACCACTAGTGATTAGATAGTTATTTTCATCTATTTATTCTCTTTAGACACGGGAATCCTTCGGTTTTGGGAAGCTTCCCAAACCGGTTTTGTCCCGGTTCATGGTAATTTACGGGGCGGTTTTTATTTGTGTTTTTCAAATTGGATGATTTTTTAAAATTCGATGAAGTTTTTTCAAATTTGATGAATTTTTTTTATAATTTGATGAATTTTTTTTCAAATTTGATGAACTTTTTTCAAGTTTGATGAACTTTCTTTCAAAATCGATGAACTTTTTTCAAATGTGATGAACTTTTTTTCAAATCCGATGAACTTTTTTTCAAGTTAGTGAACTTTTTTCAAATCCGATGAACTTTTTTCAAATTTCATCATATTTGAAAAAGTTCATCGAAAAATGACAAAAGTTCACCGAGTTGAAAAGAGTTCACGAATTGAAAAAATGTCATCATACAAGGAAGAAAAGAAAAAAAAAGAAAAAAAAATGGAAAAATGGAAAAAGGAAAAAAAGGAAAGAAGAAAACACTGAAAAAGATTTAGCTTAGCAGATCTGCCTAAGTGGCGGAGTGGTTGGTGCAGCGTATCAGCTAACTGTAGGTCGCAGGTTCGATTCTCTCTCTCTCGGCATTTTTTCTCTTTTCCTTTCACCCGCGTCCCCGTTCTGGGCCGGCCCAAGAGCGCGCCAGCGTAGGCGCTGGAACCCCTAGTTGGCGCCGAAGGCGCTGACTAGGAGCTCCCGAGGCAAAGGGTGTTGTGTGGCCGTGCGAGGACGAGAGCCCAATGAAACCAGAGGCCAACCGAGAACCGACTATACCGTGCCCATTGGTAGCACTACATACACATTCAAATGGGCCCACTAACACCATCCAAAGCCTCGATGTACTAAAACCCAATAATTCCTGGGAGCTTAGAATATGTACTGATATATGGGGTTGCCTTCATCAAACAACACAAACTAGTTGGTATTCCAGTGGTTTGCTAGACTCTTGCCAACACCCAAGGACTTGGGTTTCAATCCTAGGAAAGACAATATTTTTTTCGTTTCTCTTCCTCCATATGCTCTTAGCATGGTTTGTGAGAAAAAAGGGCAAGTATGCAAATAGATCCCTATAATAAACAGTAGTAAGCTCACGAGAAGTCTACAGAACGTTGACGTGGCAGCCACATGGCTGTTTTTCCTCTTTCAGGTCGGTTTTGGCCTTATTTGATCAAATTAACGAGTTTATGGCCTAAATCGACCATTTTCCGAGTTGTTGGCTGGGCATTCAGTTTGAGTTAATGGACTACCGGCGCATTTCAGTACTCCTTCCTTCTCCCTTGATATTTTTAGCATTCTGTATATTTTCTCTTTTCCGCTTTCTTCACTTTTAGATAGTATAGTATTAGCTGAATACACTAATATTTTTAGGTGGCTTATATTTCGGTATAGGGAGACTCTTCGATTAAGGGTAAGTACGGATCTCCTCCCCCACTCTCAAGTCGGCAGAGTTTGAAGCTGAAGAGCTCCCAAACAGACTCTAAATGTTCATGAACTCAAAAATTAAACTTAATCAAGAACATTAACTATAAAAAAACCACTATAACCGGGAGCAGAAGGACACTCATTGTCTTGGTTTCCTAGTTCATGTTTGTCAAACTAAGTCTACTTTGGACTAGAGCTCCTGCATGCGTGTGTGATCGATTTGTCACAAACTTCATAGTTTGGTGGAAATGGGCCGAAAGAGATGGAAAGACCCTTTCAAGAAAAAAGAAAGGGAGAGAGGAAGAGACATGTACGCTAAGTGAGGCGAGAGGTAGAGAAATATCCTAGCATGGTCCACATATTTTTTTTCTCTCGAAAAGAGGGGATATCCCTTAGCCTCTGCATGGAGTTATGCACAATACCTTTTATTGATTACTTGAAAGGTCATCATCTGATCACAACAAATTTGAACAGAAAAAATGGCACACATAACTGCCCCAAAGGCAAAACAAAAAAGAAAACATAGAAAATGAGCCTCATGCATCACAAATCATACTTGTATCCCATCATCCAAATTGATTGAACAAATCCTAAGAGACCGTGTCCCACCGATTGCACCCAAAAATTGTGGGTCCTTGCATAGTAACAACCATGGACGGATCTAGTTGATGACCTTAAAGGTAACCTACATTTTTTTTATAATGTTGTTCTACTAAACATATAATCATTTTGAGTGTTTCAAATGGCCCAAATTAAAGCGCAAATTCGAACACGAATAAGAGACTTCAACTTGGAATGCACCCGCACGAACCAGTTTCCAAACATATTCGTACTACTCGTGAGACTAAAATCTATATGGACACATCGCCATAATAGCTTGGCAAGTTGGCAGTGAAGGAATTGATCCTGAATCGACTCCTCATCACACAAAAGCAACATCTAGTGCATCATTGCCAATTCCTTTTTTTTCAGATTATCTTAACGTGCGATCTAAATACAACCTAAATATTTTTAGTTTCAACAGGGCTTTCATTTTCCAAATATATTTGTGGTGGAAAGGTTGCCAATCATTGATGCGGCCAGTATACATGGATTTGACCGTGAAGGCACCAGAAGTAGTCAACTTCCAATGGAATGTGTCCGATTCTTGTGAACAAGGTTTAACCGGGCTGTCTATTTGTCCCCGATCAGTGTTCTTCAGAAGGCAACGTTCAACGGTACCTGGCCCATCACAGAGCCAACAAAGACATCATTCCACTACACAATATGATAGAGACACGGCGTCTCATTACTCGTGGTGTGTGCCCTAGCCATGCATCTTTCCAGAACCTAGTAGTTAGGCCATTGCCTACTACAAATGTCCCTCTGCGAAAAAGTCATTTTGGACACCCACGAGGCCTTTCAAGAAAGGCGAATCCATTGGTTTTGCCTGAACCTCACAGATCGTTTTAGAATGGAGGTACATATTCCTAACGCCGCGTTTGGATGTTCTCATTGGAGGCTTGGAATCTGAATTGGTATTGTAATCTTTCAATTCATGTGTTTGGTTGCACAGCGAATTGGCAGGCTGTAATGAAAAGAAAACGCTGGCTGAATTACATCCCACACGAAGTGCCTGCCCACGATACGGAGCTGTCCCACTCCGAATCGCGCTGAAATCAGCCTACCCGCAAAACATACCTCTTCGAGCGACAGAAAAAAGAAGGGGATAGGAGTGGCCGACCGCGACGACCTAGCAGAGGCCGCCGCCGGCGGCGGCGGCCCCCACCACGGAGTCCGGCGGCGGCGCAGGTGCCTTCCTCCCCTCTTTCCCAGCTCCTGCTCGCCGTCCCCCTGAGCCACTCCCCGCCATGGAGTCCGACGGCGGCACAGGTGCCTTCCTCCCCGGCCGGCCCCGCCCTCCTCCCCGGCTTCCATGCCCCGCCGTCCTTTGCCACACCTGGCCGTCCTCCCTGCCCGCCGTCCCCCGCCCTCGGTAAGTATCTTGTATAGCCATTTGTTCGACATACACTTAATCTCGAGGTCTTCGACCCCAGATCTCCTTGGCCTTTAGGGTGACATATCGCGCCCCACCTCGTTTGGTGGTATTTACGCTTATGTTCATTATACTACCAGAAAAACATGCATTTGTAGTAATTAATCTTTTTCTAACCCTTTAGATATTTCAAAGAAAGATAACATGAACATCTGTAACTTTCGTAAACAACGTTAAATAGGTTGAGCGTTGCCTTATAAGACATAAGCTTACCAATAGAATGACTCAACTTTTTGTCAAAGCGGTCCTGAATACCTTTCCATTCGTTATTAAGAAGTTCATGGAAATGAATTGGGATACTAAGGTACCTAAATTGTTTGTACCGATTCTCTTCTTCTTTGTCCTTTCTGAAGGGGAAGAGTTTGGTCTTGTGGAAGTCTCGAGACGAGACAACTGATCGAACAAACAAAGAAAAGTTTCATAATTTTTGCATGGTCCACATATGTGCTGTCAACGCCTGATTGGATGGATCACGTGGGGGTATACATTTTTAGGAGGAGATCTGTTGCAATCTCCAGCACGTGAAGGGTTCATATTCTGGCCACTACTGCTAGTAGTGTACTACTACTACAGAAAGTTTGATTCCTGAAAAGGGGCGAGGAGGCGTACTATGATGCATCTTTTTATTAATTTCAAATTCTCTGGCCGGCGGGAACACATTGGCCATCCGATCAGCCATCATGGAACGTACGGCAACAGATTCCATGAGATGTCACATCGGGGCTTAATTATATTATTGGGAAAATAAGGCACACCATCTTTTGAACCGTAGTCACACTTAAGATTGCGTGGGAATTTCACTGCTGGGAAGCATATAAATAGCAGTAGGGACGGTGCACATATATAGATCATACTGGTCGGATTATATAGCACCAATCTGTCACGTAACGTACGTTCCTAGCTACGGTTGGTTCTTCTAAACCTAGTAAGGTGTAGTGGGATTAAGTAAGAACAGGTGGTGAGCATGTCAAGGTCGAGGTCGAGGGATCCGCTGATCGTCGGAAGGATCGTTGGCGATGTCGTCGACTACTTCGACGCGTCGGCGCGGCTGAGGTTGTTGTACGGCAACCGCGAGATCACGGTTGGGTCGGAGCTGAGGCCGTCGCAGGTGGCGAACCAGCCCACGGTGCACATCACAGGAAGGGCGGGATCACTCTACACCCTCGTGAGTGGTCTACTGATACAGACCTGACCTTCCTTGTGCATACATGTGCACGTTGTGATCATATAGTTCCTTTTAACCAAGGAGTTACACACAGTTATTTGTCCATAAATAATGTGTCCCATGTTAACTTGTTACTAGGTGATGGTAGACCCTGATGTACCTGGACCAAGCGACCCTTCCGAACGGGAGTACCTCCATTGGTACGTGCTAAATTAAGCTCGCCTTACCTTACGTATATATATATATACTTCCGTTATTCGTGCACTTTGTGGGCGAATTAACCTTCTCAAACTAAGAAGTATATATACTAATTAATAAGTAAGCTAACTGATTCAATTTAATTCCTGCGTACATGTATAGGTTTGTCACAAACATACCAGAAGGAGGTGATGTGTCATGTCAAGTAGATATCCTCTCCAACTGTCTTCTTTCTTTTCCCTCAAAAAGAAAAAAAAACTTCTTTCTTTCGGCAAAAAAAAAAAACAAAACTGTCTTCTTCTTTCATAAAGGAAAAAAGGATCTCCACATTGAGGAGCATTTGTTGGGGTGCATGCATGTAGGCACTGAGGTGGTGGCATACGAGAAGCCGCAACCGACAGCGGGGATCCACCGTCTGGCATTCGTGCTGTTCCGACAGGCGGCGCGGGAGGTCATCTACGCACCAGGGTGGCGCACCAACTTCATCACGAGGGACATGGCCGAGTGCTACAGCCTCGGGGCTCCGGTCGCCGCCGCCTACTTCAACTGCCAGAGGGAGGGCAGCTGCGGTGGCCGGAGGTGGCAGCGGTGAAGCAAGCTGGCTATACCTATAACACATACGCGCCATCACATCATCCAATTGGACGTGTCCCACAAAATAAATGAATGAAAATATGTGTAGGCTAGCTAGCTGCTTGTGTACTAGCTAATTGGCTATCTCTATTGGCCCTACTTGTGGCGGAATATACTGTTCACGCCGTGCATAGCCTAAATATTTAATAATCTTGTATATACTCTTTCTGCGGGAATAATCTACTACTTTCTAATAAATAGGAGCCCCCAGTACCTTATTTCTTTTTACATGCGGCCTATCCACTGCAACATAGGCTTCTATTTCTTTGAAATTCTGGCGGGGAGCAGCGAACGGTGAAAGAAAGGTGCACTGGCTTTCGTGGAAGAAGATGTGTATGGCAAAGAGCAATGGAGGGTTCGGATTCCGAGACCCAAAGGCATTTAACCAATCATTGTTGGCCAAATAGGCTTGGCGAATCATTCAGTTTGCATCCTCTCTTTGTCAAACGGTTCTGAAAGCTCGTTATTTCAAGGATGGGTCGATCTTGAACGCGACATGCCTAGTGGTGGATCCTTTACTTTCCGTAGTATCTTACTACATGGCAGAGACCTACTTCGAGAAGGTGTGGTGCGGAGAATTGCTGATGGTACGTCAATTAATGTGCACCACGGGAACTTGATTCCAAGGAGTGGCAGCCTCAAACCACTTGGGCAACAATACGTACAGTGATTTACTAGCGGCCGAGGGATCACAGTGGGATGTACAGAAACTTGAAACAATATTCACACCGGATGATGTACTGGACATAAAACAAAGTGCCATAGGGGGTCCGGGGCGCTCTGACTATATCGCATGGAACTTTACAAAGAACGGTCAGTTCTCTGTGAAGTCTGCCTATCATCTGCGTATAAGCATGAAGGGTCTGAAGTCCGGACGGCCGTGATCTTCAACTACAGTGGCGCAGCACAAAGGATGGCTGGCGCTTTGGGGCACTGACGCTCCAAGCAAAGCCAAGATTCACACCTGCTGGCGACTTATTAAGAATACAAGTTTTACAGTAGTTGGCCTTTTTTGGAGCCGTTCGTTTGTCTCAATCTAACGGCACACATATACGTAGTACTCGAAAGTACTCGGATGAAAGTATTTGAAAGTACTAAAACTTGCAGGGCCGGTACTAATGACAATGTGGGGACACCTTTTAATCTAGGGGCATTTTAGTCCTAGGAAAAATTTGCACGCCACGTGCTGTCCGATGCAAAACCGCCGCCCCTCTCGGCCATCTCCTCCCTCTCCTGCATTAAAAGTCCACCGCAGCCTTCTCCTCCTTCTCGCGGCCGCAACTTTCCTCTTCTCCTCTTCCACATCAAACCCCCCTCTTCCATCCACGCAAGAACCTCGATGGAGCAGCAGATCCAGCAGATCGCCGGCGGCGAGAACGCCGACTTCGTGGAGATCGCCGGCGGCGACCAGGTCAAGATGGCTAGGTTGACGGAAATCCGTTCTTGGTTTGACAACACAAGGCAGATGAACTGGACGGCAATGGCCACTCTCAGAGAAATGACGAAGAGGGAGAGGGCAAAGCTTTTCCCCCCGCCCGCACAACCGAAGAACAAGATCGAGATCCTACTCTGGGTGATGGAGCAGGCCGATTCGTCCAACGCGTGGGTCAGGCGGAGGTGGTGGGCGTTCATATCCAGGGTAGAGCATCCACTGGATCAGGAACCCACCGTGCACGAGGTGCCGTTGCAGATTGTGCAGCCTCCAACCGAGTCACCGGAGACTCCGAAGCACAAGAGGAGGAGGACAGTGATCGTGACCTCGCTTCCCCGACGTTCTCCATGCTTCCCTCGCCGCTCTCCTCGTCTGAACGGCGGTGGTAGCTATGTTTAGGGTAAGATTGCTGATTTATAAATCATTACTTGCCACTTGGTTAATTTGATTCTCTGCAATATGTTCTTGCTACCTGTGTACTTGAATCCGTAGCCTCTGGATGGCAGCTTAGTTTGATCAACGAGGCTGGAATGAGTCTAGGCATATAGCATTGCTATGTTTTGATGTGCTGGAGTGGTATCCATGATAGGAAAATTTGTCTGTCACCTCAAGAGTTGTGTTCAAATTACGTGATGCAATATGTATGAATTGTACTTGCAACATTTTGGCTGCGAGAAGTGCCTCCAGACAAGTTCAGTACACAGTTTTAGAGTGATAGACTCTGGGTAGACACTGAAATATTTCAATACTGCAAGTTCAGTAGACAGTTGTAGTCATTGAAATATTTCAGTACTGAAATTTCAGTACAGACCGGTTCACACAGAAATATTTGAGTAGTGCAATTTCAGTACACACGGGTAGACACTGAAATATTTGAGTAGTGCAATTTCAGTACACTCGGGTAGACACTGAAATATTTCAGTACTACAGTTTCAGTACACGCACGCAACCCCTGAAATATTTCAGTGCTGCAGTTTCAGTACACGCACGTAGCCACTGAAATATTTCAGTGCTGCAGTTTCAGTACAAGCACGTAGCAACTGAAATATTTCAGTGGTGCACTTTCAGTACACGCACGTACCCACTGAAATATTTCAGTAATGCACTTTCAGTACACGCACGTACCAACTGAAATATTTCAATGGTGCTGTTTCAGTACACGCATGTAGCCACTGAAATATTTCAGTGGTGCAGTTTCAGTACACACACACGTAGCCACTGGAATATTTCAGTAGTGCACTTTCAGTAGAGAGATGTAGACACTGAAATATTTCAGTAGTGCCCTGTCGCTGATCTTGCATTAAAATATTTAGGGCTTCCTAATGATTCAAAAAAAACTAGACATAAGCACTGAAATAATTTTAGTTGGGATGTTGGCTTACTCATGTTGCCGTGCTGTACAACCTTTTGCTTCACTTCCTGTAAGTGCTTCTTGCATGTGCTATGGCCTACATGCTGTTTACTCTCATCACAGCATTGATTTTGCATCTTCCAAAGGTCTTATTAATTCAACATTGACTTCTATGAACTTTGTATTCAAATTGGTATCGTACAGTTGTTGTGATAGATTTCCTTGGCATCTTCAAATTACCGTACTGTCATTTTTCAAATACCAACTATATTCAATCTGAAATTTTCAGTTACTTATATGCTACAGGTGGAAGCATGGATTGGTTGCTGAAGATGCTGGGCCTCACAATAAAAGTCCCTTGCTCAACCTCAACATCAGAAGTTGTTTTGCATCTCTAGTTGTCTCAGTATTTCATGTGATGTATTTGAATACCAGAAGTTGTTATGCATTAGAAGTTCAGTCAGATAATCATAGTACCCGCAGTCTGTGATTTCTGTTATCTGTTTTGTATTCTGTTGTGTTTGCATGTGTGTGTGGGATCAAAATCTAATACGGTTCTGATTCCTGTTTTCATGGCCTTGATGCTAACTTAAGTACATGCTGGTCAAAGTGATCAGAGGGAAGGGTGGTGCTGGTGGGAAATATTTTAGGGTTTTATCGTTGCGAAAACCTTAGAAAATCCATACAAATGCCGACAACCTTACCAAACTAGTCATGCTTCCTTCTCATGTTGATACAAAGATGTAAAAAATTTTTTGGCTCCATCATATCCGGCAAGTTTGTTTGTACGTGCTCTGCGTGTGTGTGAATGACATGTGGGATCCACATGTTAAAACCCCATAGGCAAAAAAGTGTGATTAATAAACTGCCCGAAGGAGTTTCGAACCAGGGGCATTAGTATGTTATCGGGAGTGTGTAACCGCTGGGCTGATGATGCATTTTGCACAAATTACGTGCCCTCTGATTTAAGAAATTCATTTACCTCTCTGCTCTGCTCTATGTGTCTCTGAGAAGTGGGACCAACCTATCATTACTAACCACTGCTGGTGTCCATGTGTCAGCAGTTTGAACGGCGGCGCGGGGCAAACCGCACGCGAGGTGCACGGCGCGAGGCAAGCCCACGCGTCATCACTGTGGAAGGCCCTGGTAGGTGAGACAAATCATCCCCCTCGGCCCCTCGGTAACTCCAAGAGGCAGCAGCATTCATTTTCTTCCCCAAATCTGTGGCTGCTCTTCAATACTAGTTATCAAAGGAACTAATCACACAAGGTTGTGCCATGTGTAGTTTTTGTTCAGAATTGTATGGAAAAGAAAACGTTGAAAACAATGAGTACAATTAGAGCTAAAGTCCATTTACTGAACCTACGAAAAAGGGTACCCCCCCCCACCCGGACTATTATATTATAAAGCAACAGCACCAAGCATCCAACAACAAGTCAAGACAGATTCAAGTTCAAGGAAGTCTCAAATAACAGCTGGGGGCATAGCAAAACAAGCCCCAAACATAACAAGTTCATTTCACATCGATACATGGCCCATTTACTGAACCTAGATATATATAGATAGGTACGGTAATACACGGCAAGTACTCGCAAACAAGAGCTAACATAACAAGTTCATTTCACATCGATACATGGCCCAGCCAGTTCTAAATGAGGTTGATGGTGATCATCATCCTCAAGTCATGGCGACGGGTGTTCGCAACAGTGAGTAAAATGGCCTGACCTACCCGAAGATTCTTGCCATGAAGTAACTTCTTCCACCCCGCCCGGTTGAAGATAGTGCGACCGTCGGTGTCCACTGCGTAGGCACAGGTGGTGATGGAGCCCGTTCTGGTAAGGCGTAGTCCAGCAGCCATGCCTTCTTCATCCGGCTCGATGCCACAGCTAACAGATAACCTCTTAGTTAATTTCTGAAAATAGTTGATATGATATATGAGCATGTCACGTGCAATTATCAACAAAGCATACACTTCAAGACACATATATCATTGGATTCAACACTGAGCATATATATCATCACATCACTACACTACACGCCAATCATCAAATTACTACAGTAATTAAGCATATCATTAGATTACTACGTACACTAAGCATATCATCGCATATTACTACACTACATAAGCATATATCACATTACTACAACACATGCATACCATAAAATTCTGCACTAAATGAATTCTACACTAGGCATATCATCACAGTACTACAACATGCATATCATATCAACTACTACACTAATTAAGCATGCATATCATTAATTACCACACTAAGTAACATACCATGAGATGCTGTTTAACATTCGTCCTTGTGAGGCGGGTCACGAATGGCATCCCGACGTAGTCTTCACGTAGCGGAAGCATGTCCCAGAGGTTGCCCGTTTCCTCGCCGCTCAGCCTCAGTCCTTGGGCATAGAGGGCTTCATCAAGTGGGTTCTCATCATCATCTGAATCCTCACCATCGTCCTCCTCATGAACTTCATCCTCACTATCGGAAATCAAATTCAGATAGATACCAGAAATCCTGGGCCTTTCTCCTCTGAAGGAGAAGCTGATCAATTCACCCCCACTAAGATGCATGCGAGCGATGAAACGATCCCATTCATCTCCTCCAATCTGGGTTATCGTTCGCCCCTTATCGACCTGCATAGTGTAGGGGCCCCCAAGAGCGTCGAAGGTCATGGTGTCTCCGACGAGCTCATTGAATGCCAATCTCACATTGCATGGGACGATCTGTGTAAGATAAAAACAAACAACAGACACAATGCATTAGTGGAAATAGCAAAAAAAAAGAATGAACTGTCAGAAGGTTCATATAAATTGTTACCGCTGCAAAAACATAAGTAGGCTGGAAGTAGATGCCGAACAGCGTGGTAGTAGAAAGGCTGGTCCGGCACCGTAACTTGCACAGTCCACATGGTGCTTCCTCCATTCTACACAGAACATGTTGAACTCTAAGTTGAATTGTACACTACCATAGTACAATACAAAGATCATACATATAATAAATCATAGTGATAACCTAAAATGCAATGCCTAATAAATCTCTTTACTATCATCTACCTAATAAAGCAATGCCAATGACAATGGCAATGCCAGTATCATCTACCTAATAAATCCCAATCCAATCCAATCCAATGTCACTACTACATACTATAGTGAAGAACTGATGAATTATTTTGATTTCTTTTTTCACACATAGGGCCTCATTTTGAATTGCACAGGGCCTCTGTTTTCCCTGGTATGGCTCAGATCCTACACTACGACATCCATCAATCTATCAAAGAACCATCATATCCATCAAAAAATCATCTACCGCATGAATCAAATAAAAATTCTGGATCAGATCCGCCTCCGGAGGGAGACACGGTTGGGGAAGGGAAGAAGATTCGCGAGGGGGATGAGGGGAGATCTCACCTACTTGCCGGAGTTGGCGGCGGCCGCGCAGATCCGGCGGCGAAGAGAGGCGTCGTCGGGAGATGGCGGCGGCGGCGCTGGTCGAGAAGGGGACGAAGAAGTTGAAAATGATGTGGAGTAGTAGGTGCAGTTAGCCAAATGTGGTACATGTGGTGGCGCGTTTGTGTTGATGACAAGGGGACCCCACATGTCAGTACCCATAGAAAAATATTGGCATTTCCAACTGCCTCACGGGAATTCGAACCAGGGCCATGCGGGTGTGAGGTAAAGGGTCTAGCCAGTTCGGCTGATGCAGTGTGTTCGGCAGAACAAATGCGCCTCTCCTTAAGACATTTATCCAGACACAGACACACGGAAAAAAACCATGCACCGAGGCTGTGCTCCATGTGTGGCATAAGTGGTCCTATGTAGCTGCAACTAGGACCAATGTTGATATATGTTGTTATTAGCTAGGGTACCAACACTATATAATGTCTTATGTGTTCCTTTCTAGTAGAAAAACCATGCTCCATGTTGGCCCAAGTGGCACGTTTGAGTGCAACGTGTCAATATTGGTGCATTTGGCCCTTATGGCATCCGTGAGGCCAAAGAGACCATGATTAGTGAAAAGACATGAAGATTGGTACATGACGGGCCGTTGGCGTGTCTTGGTGTGCACTGTGCGTGCAATGTGACTACAAAAAGTTTTTGCATGTCGAGACGTAGTTTATCGGTGCATGTGGATCCTATAAGCTTATTTGTTCCTTGTTTGTGGGCATGGTGCGTGTTGGCCCAAGTGACATGTGTCAGTGCATTGTGACATCTATTGGTGCATGTGGCCCTTATACCAATTATTTGTGCAAAGAGATCAAGATTGATACATGTCGGCCCATTGTCGCATCTTGGAGTGCAATGTGACTAGAAGAATTGGTGAATGATTTGGACCCCTTATGGCATGTGTGTGTCCAATGAGACCAATGTTGTTGCGTGTTGGTCAAGATGGTATCGACACGTGCAGTGTGAATATTACTGCTACATGTCCATCGTTATAGCGTCTGTGTGTCGAAGGAGAACAAGTTTGGTGCATGCTCTTGTGTGCCAAGATGTTATGTGCGAACAAAAAAAAATACTGTGAATAGTTCATTTCTGTGGGCCCAGAAACAATGAGAATTATTTTTGGAGTACCTATTTGTCAATTTTGCACAGTTCTAGCTGGGTGCTGATGTGGAATTTTTTTTCCATGGTGCACTTACAAACTGGACTCACTTGTCAGAAATAATGTCAACCCACCCAAAATGGCGGATTAGTCCTGCAACAAATTACCCCAATATGTGTTTTTTTGTGCAACAAACCTGTAAAGTAGGAGTTCTATGCAAAAGTAACACCAAAAGTAGGTGGTTTGTGCAATTTCCTCGCTAAACCACAGGTCAAAAAATATACAAATTCATGACAAAAATAAAATGAAAGCGGTTGGGGTGTGCATGAGCGCACGACGCCATGCGTCTAGCCTCGGTAACTCCAAACGTCCACCCACACGCCAAATAAAGGCCGCCTCCACCACCCCCATCTCCCCCACTCCCCCACCCCTGCTGCTTTTCTTCCCCAAATCAGCAAAAACCCTCTTCTCTCACCTCGAACCCTACATCCTACGAGCCAACAACCACCTCCCTTGCCCTTCATCATTGGAAGATGAAGGCCAGCTGTGAAGACGCGGCGGTGGAGAAGGACGCAGCGGAAGAAGCAGTGGAGAAGCCTGCTGTGGTCATTGCCGCCGCGGTTGGCGCGGACGAGGGCGCCGTTGCAGCGATGGGAGGTGGTGCACCATCTGCTGTGACTGCTCCGGCTGCCGTCGCAGCGGCCGAGCCTGCGGTCAGGGAGCAGGTGGAGGAGGAGGTGGCGGTGGATCTGGAGGAGCAGAGGGTCAAGCGGAAGCGCGAGCAGTACGAGCTCGTCAACAAGTACTACGAGGAGGCCGAGCTCGCTGCTCAGGAAGTGAAGGACGAGGCCATCGTGTTCGAGGAGGAGGTCGACGATGAGCTCCCGGAGGTACTACTCTGTTCTGCTCTTTTTTCCTACTCTGTTTTTGGGGTTTTCTCCCATGGGGTTTTCTCCTAAAGTGCATGCAGCACAGATTAGATTTCGTCCAGATAGGTTATGTTTCTTGATCTCTCCCTTAGGGTTAGGATTAGTACTAGTTGTTTGGTAGATTTGGAAGGAAACCCCTTCAATCTAAAACTTGGCATGGAACAGTAGTCATGTAGGCCTAAAATCCCCCTGTGCGTGCAATTATTTTGTGAAGATGACTAAGAATATGATTTAGAAACTGATTATGAATCAGTTCTGATGTACAAAATGGTGTATTTGTTAGGTATCACCTCTTTGATTCGTAGGATTTCCAAAACGCGGGAATAGGGAAAACGTGGGATTAGCGTGGCATGTCATCTTGAATCCTACAGGATTGTATGAGTGTTTGATTGTGCATAGTAAAAATGTAGGATTCTTTCAGACAGGTTTGAGTGGATGGAAAATTTCCTACAAATTTGTTTATTTCATGACAGTCAACAAGAGGATCAATGATTAATATCTAGAACATGAAAAGTTGACATGCAACAGTAAATATTTAGCAACGGTGCTTGAGCTTCTATAAATGATAACTTTTAAAACATGTACTCTGGAAACAACTTTGAATATTTGCTGTTGGATGAAGCCAATCCAGCAGTGGACATATGGGAAATCCCAACATTATTGGCCATTCGATATCTTATTTACTGCAAAACAAAAATTCCAAGCATGCGTACTATCTAGAATATTCCATTTCTAAGCTTAAGCACAATGCTACCTATGCACAAACAACCTCATAGCACTATGTTTCTCCATTGTTCTAGAATCTTCGATACTTTAACAGCGCAAACTCTTTTCTTCTAAATGAATTGCTAATGCTTTTTAACTTTGTGAATCTGAATGCATAATATGCACAAACATTATCACTTTATTAAAGAAAACACACACACAAAAATCCATTGCTACAGTAGCATAGCAATGTAAAGTGCATCTGAAATAATTGACATTAACTGTTGCTTTCACGCCCAATGCACGTGTGCCTCGCTAGTACCAACAAGAGTATCAATGATGAAGAGTTTAAATCAGTAGAACCCCTGTTACAACTATGCTCTGTTCCTCAATTGTGCAACCCATTATCTGGTTATGCTATTCATGAAACTATGCTCAGTTCTTCAATAGTGGCAACCCATTATCAGGTTTTGGTATGCATGAAACTGTGCCACATCATCGAGTCATGCATGTGGTCAGTACTGATGCATGCAGTAACAATTTACGGCCACTGCCAGCCATTAACAACAAACATGGATTAGTTCTTCTCTTGCACAAATCAATCCATGAAACTATGCCACATCAGTAATCATGCATGACAAGTCCATGCAATAGTATATTTCTAGCAACAAGATTTTCTATTGCATTCTTACTATATAGAATTTTGCATTACTAAGTGTAATCATAATGCTCCATATGCACAAAGCTGATAGCACCATTTTCTCATTTCTTCTAGAATCTTCCATACCTTAACAGTGCAAACTTTTTCTATCTACTTCATGATTTCCATATAATGAAGTGGACTATGCATCTTATTTTCAATCTGATTACTAAATCTGTTGACACCTAGTAAACAGTACATTTATTTAGTTGTCAAAAAAACTAGTTTATTTGATGAAAATCTTGAAGCCATACAGCTATATTGTGAACACATTTTCTGATTGCAGTCAGTACTTCTCCTTTAATAAAGATGAGTAATTCATTGCAGAGTTTCTTATGTATGCACCCTATGTAATTCTTAGCAACAAGGACGAGTAATTAAATTCATAATTTCTTATGTTCGCAACTGATGTACCTCAATCCAAAATTTCTCTTTTTTTTATACATAATTCATTGCATGATTCATATGTTTTGTTGTCTTCAAAATATCAAGTGAGGGCAATCTTTTCTTTGTTGATGCGGTAGTTTTACTTTGTAGTATGTACTCATCTAGTTTGAATATCCTTAAATTAGATATTGTCTGGTATCTCTTTATGATAAAACCAGATCATACAAATATTGTTGCAAGAAATGGTAAGAAATGATCCTGTTTTTGGAATTATCTGTTTTCAGTATGAAATAAAATATGTGCTTGGATGCAGTAAAATGATTTGTCCATATCCTAAAACCTGAACCTTTTAGTTAATTGTCAACTTAGATTGTACAAATAGGAGTAGTTCTTTAGAGGGGAGAACAGCTACGCAAGCAAAGCAAAGAAAAAAGAACAAGAAAGAAAACAAATAATAGATCAACATATATTGCAATACATTAGGTACATGTTTTGTGAATCATCTGATTGATCATATTTTTGTATTCCTACTTTCAGAATATACTTGATACTCTTATGAAATGCGATATTTATGTATTCCTAATCTGACTTAGCTGTGGATCAACCAACACACAGGAAGATGACAATGACGTGGATGATAGTAAGGAGAGCAGGGACAACAAGAGCCGCTACGTCCTCAGGAGACTACGGAATGGGGAAATCCCATACCGCAGCGGCCCCAACAGGCTCTACGGCAACATAGCCTGCACCTTCTGCTGCGCAAGGATCAACAACAACTACGACAGCCTGATCATGCATGGCACCGATATCGGCCGTGGTACTGGGAGGAACCGCAAGCCCCATGTCCGGGCTAAACATGCTGCCTTTGGTGCCTTCCTCAGGAAGTACGCGAAGGGGCATCTGCCGTTCTACCTCCCGAGGCCTCCTCGTCCGGCCAAGATGCCGAGGATCTGATGCGCTGCTTGGTTGTTGCTGCTGGCCCACCCTACTTTAGACTGTTTTTATGTTATGGTTGTCGTGTGATACTTCTGCCCCACCGTCCTGCTTGAACTGATGCGCTGGTTTATCTTTTGGGTTGCGACTGTTTAGCATGCTATGTTTAAGTGTTTGGTACTACATTGCTCATTTCTGGTAATGGCCAACTTTCAATGCTACGTGCTTATGTACATGCTAACAATAATAAACATGGATTTCTGAAGCAGCAGTGCCAATTTGTACATGGTGGGGGCCTAATTAAGCGTCTACCCTGTACTAATAAGTGTTGTTGCTTCATTAAACTATTGTTTATCTTGTAAGCACCTACCTTAAGTGCATTGCGGTCAACATTGCCTAATACCTCCACTTTGGTGATATATGGTACATATATGTTATGTCTCTAACTGAAGATGCTAATGCTATATCTTGAACTGAATTTGGTATGTTTCGAAATAAAGACGTTCAAGTTATTTCTATGGACAGTTAAACCATTATAAATGAGATTGTATTAATAGCTGCCAAAAGTAGAGCACACAAATGTTTGCCAGGAGTACATACTGCCATTTGAAGCAAAACAAATGATCATGCATTAGTTATTGCCAGAAATGTAGCATGGACATGATTACCAAAAGTACCTATTGCCACTTTTTGACATGCACTTAGGTTGTATAAGATATTGCCAAAAGTACATCATGCAAATGATTAGCAGAATGACCTATTGGCAGTGGAAGCAAAAGAACTGAGCAAGTATCCCTAATTGCCAAAAGTATATAATGTTCGTGATTGCCAACAGTATGTACTGCAAAAGTAGAGATTGCTCTGTTGTGGTATGTTATCATACCCTAATTTCTTACGCTCGGCAAATTTGATGGTCTTAGCTGGTGTTAGCAAGCCATCATTCACCGCCTCGTCGATGCACGTTTCATAAAGTAAGATCACCAAATCATAAATGACAAATGTATCATAAGTGCTAACTACAGTGCTACCCAGTACGTACCTAAACTACCATTTGGTTGTCTTGAATGGGCTCAATACAGCTTGTGATGGTTTGCGTGATCGTCTTGAAATCGAAGACACTTGTTTAGCAATGGTCTTGCTATCAAATTTCACTCTGAGCTCTTCATGAGTTTTGTTTTTCTAGCTTGCTCTTCATCGACAACCTTCCTCGGGCATCCATGTGATCTCCGCTTTTTTGGGGAGCTCGTGGTGTCGGGATACTTTTGGGAGCTCGACGTGTCTGTTTTCTTGCACTCAACAGTACCGATAATTTCTTGGACATCGTCTTGTGAATCCATAGGTTGCGATGCAACGTGGGCTTCAGACATCTCCGCCTGTACAGCGGACATCAGTGCATTCATTAGCATCATGACACATGTGAATAAAATAAAATATCCGTGCTTTTTCGCTAACCGTTATGGGGTACTTGTATGTATCGATGCGAAGACCGTTGCAATCTTAACGCAGCAAGCTTGAAACTATTTTCCAGCTGAAAATATCTATCTGTGACTAAATTTGATAAGCGACACATATGTCAGCACAACGTTCAGTCATAAGATATTCCAAAATTAAATATAGTGTTTGATTCACCTGCTCCACTTTTTCGGTAAATTGTTCACCGTTCCATGTCAACATGTACTTCAATGTGAAAAACGCACGTGAATGCCTGCAGTGTTTAGTTTAGGTTTTAGTAAACTTGGACGTGTCGGCGAGGAATAATTTAGGAGGTCGTACATACCCGTCATCCTGTTGCGATATGTCGTCATAGCGTACTACTTCCCAGTCGGTAAATTTGATGGGCTTACCTGGTGTTACCAAGCCATCCTTCACCGCTTCGTCCATGCAGGCCTGAATCGACTCCACCTAGCATAATACGAGTATTACGAAGGGTTACGGTGATTTGGCAGTTCATGTGCCATGAGACGGTAAAGAGGCAGCAAGATAAAGCTTACAAGAGCAGTTTCCTTGGACTTGTCAAAATGATCTTTCAAGGAGTTTAGGATTTGAATCTCTTCTTTGTCGAAATTGAACACCATTGCCATGCAGTGGTTATTATGCACATTCAATGGGATGTGCACCTGCCGTAAAGTCAAAGTGGACTCATTCCACGGAATAATTTAGATATGGTAACAATTATGGTTCGGGGGACCTCTGAAATATTTCAACTACACTATCTATTACGATATATGAAAGTGAGGAAAACGGGTACCTTCCGGCGTCCTACAAATTTATTTGCAACACGCTGAACCCACGAGCTTCCACGACCCTTTGGAATAACCCCTTTTGTTTCTAGAAGCTTTCTGGTTTCATCGGAGGATATGACTGAGGTAGTATCAGTCTCAACTCCGCTGATGCTAGCATACGCCATAATAACCTGCCAAATTTGTAATCATATAATGATGTGCCAACAGTTCAAATAGTTGATGTACAATGGAGTACAAGGGGCTTACATCACCACAGATGTATTTTTTATGGTAAATTGGCTTCAGTTGTTCCACTCTTACGGGAATGTCTCCGATTAGAACTACTTCAACAGGGTCGTGTGTTCCCCGGATGAAAAATGCTGCCTCTTTGTCCTCAGCGGTGAGCACGTAATCATTATCAAACAGAGGCTTCAACGGTGTGATTCGAGGATCCTCCTTGTTTGGCAGGACGTGTCTGGCATTTGGTGTTGGAGTCGAAGTACGTGGCGTGGATGCGTTGAACTTTGGAGTCACCGTGAAGGGATCACTGCACACATTGACTTGTTCCTAAAACAAAAAAATGGTCAATTATAATTAGTTTGGTAATACTACTTATGTGGTGGGCCATAATTATTACCTCGACGCCTGCTTTCTGTGACTCGGATTGTCGGCTGACTTTAGTTTGGTTTTTTAATTCCTCTAACAATTATAACAATAATGAATATGGAGGAACATATTCATAACAATAAAAAATGCACAACATGACATACCTTCAGTTCCCTCCTTAAGTCCTTAATTTCGTCCTCGAGCAACGAGAGCCTAGGATTACTGCCAGATTTACTCTTAATGTCGATTAACTCTTTGCTCAGGTTGAGGAATTTCACGTCAAATCTGTGCTGAAATTCCATTAACTGTCTGCCTATCTTCTTTTCTTGTTCAGCACAACATGCATTCAGGGCTGCAACTATCATTTCCACCTGTGCAAATGAAATAACACCCCGTTCAGAACAAATCAAAGTGAATGAGTTTTGATGTGACCTTTTACTGATCTAGGAAAATGGAAATTGTCTTTGTTGGGCTTACTTGGTGGCTACTCATATTTTGACCTTGTGATTGTGCTCGAGATGAATCACCTTCATCCACACGTACACATTTTTTGCTTCCTGGATCCTTTCTATTGTTGGCCTCTGGTTGTCGAGCACAAATTTCCATCACAACCTTTGAATCAGGTACAATGAATCAATAGTAGCAAATAAATAACCGGATATATACATAAGTCAAATCTACAAACACACCAGTCCTTTATGAAGACCTCCTGAGGTGTAAGCTTCTACTCTTATTACGCACGTGCATTCGTCCCATCGTGCGACCAATGGTGGGGGTATAGCAGGATACATCAATTTGCCGGAACGCACGTGCTCCTAGTACCAAATCTTCACAATAAATTACTTCGTCAATATGGAGAGATATAGAAAAGAAAAACAATTGTAGAAAGTTAACTAGTGATGTTGCACTAACCTGAAGTAGAGGTAGATTTCCCTGTAGAGATACTTGATCAAGAAAGTTAAATTTGTGTATGCACCTGAACAAGTGTTTCATTGTGAAACTTCCCCAGTTCAATGTCCGAATGCTTTTAATATCCGCAACAAGTTTAAGATATTTTGCGTCGACATGACATTGTGCTGCTGGTGCTAAAACTGTACCAATAGCGAAAAGAATGAACGGCGCCAGGAAATCATTGTCCGGAGTTTTGGAACTTATGATCACTGTCTCAAGGTCATCCAAATAAATTGTCCCATTGTGTTGAAATGTGTTAAACAAATTTGGATCCGGTGTGCTTTGCAGCTTTTCATCAATATCCTCCCCTTCTATCGCAAGGCCAAATATATGGCGCATGTCTTCTGCGGTGATAGGAATGGGTGTTTTACCTATGGTAATGGACGATGTCTCACTATCGAAGCTCTTTGCTAGTCTTATCAACATAATGCGCCGGAGTTTAAATTCATGCATCTTGTTTAGACACCCAAGACCGGTTTCGCTTATGATTTTCTCTATGTGTTTTGGTGACAACGCTTTCATGACTTTGGCGAGCCTTGACGGTGAGCACACTAACTTCATATGGGCGTGCTTCGCAAAGAGTTCCTGCAAAAGTGGCATTAGATTTTATCGAGTATGAAAGAAGTGTGTGCATGTACAGTTTTCAAATGAAATGTCAACTACGTACCTCATCGGTCATTTCGGAGATGTGTTTTTCTCCATTAGCAGCACTTTTAACAGTAGTTTCCATTTTACTGGCACCTATGGAACAGAAGCAAAACCGGTTCAATTTATTTGACCTTCACGTTGAGAAATGTATAACAAAAATAAAATCTTATACGCAGGCACGGATGAGTTTATTAAATAATATGAACTACATGTAACTATAAGCACACTACAGATTTTGGTCATGCATAACATTGGGACAGTTCAACTAGGGTT
This sequence comes from Thinopyrum elongatum, assembly GCA_011799875.1. Taxonomy (NCBI): domain Eukaryota; kingdom Viridiplantae; phylum Streptophyta; class Magnoliopsida; order Poales; family Poaceae; genus Thinopyrum; species Thinopyrum elongatum. The sequence continues at coordinate 8,373,586 of CM022299.1, forward strand.
TTGGGATTGCATAAACATACGACGTGTTATTTCATGGAAGAGATACCCTTGTTGTGGTATTACCTCTTCAGACGTTCGTGTAGTTTGCCAAGATTGATTACAAGATAATTATTAATAAGATCTATGATCAGGTAATCTTGACGACTGGAATAACTTGTGGGAAACCTATTAGGGTTTTACTAGTAGACGTGCGTGTCTGAGAAAGATAAAAAATAGCTATGATCACGTAACCTTCTGTCGGTGACGGTGGCGGCCCAATGCTCCACGCGGATAGTGCGTCCCACACTAGATGTGGCTGTGTGGCGCTCGACGGCAGCAACAGGAGCAGCGGCGCGTTGACGCGAGTAGGAGGCAGCGACAGCACCATTGTCGTCCGACCCCTCAGGTGACGTTCCCGGTGGACGGTGGGCGGTGGGCGACGGCTACAATCTGATCTTGCAGCGGTCGTGGGGTACGGGACCAGGATGCCGCGGGTGGTTACGAGGGAGGAGCTGTAATGGTGGGATTTCGGGAGATCTGGGCGGCGTGAGTTATGGGAGGTTGAAGCATTAGCATCTAATGTTCCGAAGAAAAAACAAATGTGTCGTCAACTTTGCTGAAAATGGTTGAAACTTGAATGTACCCCAAAAATTACCATGGCTTGCAACCCTGCAAAGTTGGGTTTATTTCAGGTAGATCGACAAACCAACATGTGATTTTGGAGGGTGCCAGTCAAGGCCGCAAGGGCGTGTATGGGGGCACCCCCATGTTTAGTAGATCATCTACAATACAAAATGATGTCTACTATTTCCCATGGAATCCCATGACCAAAACAAGCTGCCATGCGAAATGCTTGTCAGTTTAGACTAAGATTTCAATTTTCTTTATTTTTTTTACAGAAAATGCTCGAAAATTGGTCGCACATGAAAAAACTTGCAAACTTAGATGAAAATGGTTCAAACTTGGAATGTATCCCTAACATGGCCATGGATTGTAACCCTACAAACTTGGCGGTCATTTAATATAGGTCAATAAACCAACATGTGCTTTCGGAGGGTACAAGGATAGCCCGGAAGGGCCCGTCTCGGGCCACCTCCTTCAATACACCATCTACATATAGGATTCCAAATTATTTTGATGCCATCCCATGACCAAATCAAGCATGCATGCACAATGCTTTCAAGGTTACACATGATTTTTTCATTTCCTCCTAGACGGTCTACCCCCCTAGACAACCATCGAAAGGGGTACCACATGATGCCTTCAAGCTTCTTTGCCTTAGGGTGGACCTAATTGACACCATACTGATGTCTACTATGCAACCTTCTTCTTGTAGACGTTGTTGGGCCTCCAAGTGCAGAGGTTTGTAGGACAGTAGCAAATTTCCCTCAAGTGGATGCTCTAAGGTTTATCATTTCGTGGGAGGTGTAGGATGAAGATGGTCTCTCTCAAACAACCTTGCAACCAAATAACAAAGAGTCTCTTGTGTCCCCAACACACCCAATACAATGGTAAATTGTACAGGTGCACTAGTTCGGCGAAGAGATGGTGATACAAGTGCAATATGGATAGTAGATATAGGTTTTTGTAATCTGAAAATATAAAAACAGCAAGGTAGCAAGCGATAAAAGTGAGCGAAAACGGTATTGCAATGCTTCGAAACAAGGCCTAGGGTTCATACTTTCACTAGTTCTAGTTCTCTCAACAATGATAACATAATTGGATCATATAACAATCCCTCAACATGCAACAAAGAGTCACTCCAAAGTCACTAATAGCGGAGAACAAACGAAGAGATTATTGTAGGTTATGAAACCACCTCAAAGTTATTCTTTCTGATCGATCTATTGGGCTATTCCTATAAGTGCCACAAACAGCCCTAGAGTTCGTACTAAAATAACACCTTAAGATACACATCAACCAAAACCCTAATGTCACCTAGATACTCCAATGTCACCACAAGTATCCGCGGGTTTGATTATACGATATGCATCACACAATCTCAGATTCATGTATTCAAACCAACACAAAGAACTTCAAAGAGTGCCCCAAAGTTTCTACCGGAGAGTCAAGACGAAAACGTGTGCCAACCCCTATGCATAATTTCACAAGGTCACAGAACCCGCAAGTTGATCACCAAAACATACATCAAGTAGATCACGTGAATATCCCATTGTCACCACAGGTAAGCGCATGCAAGACATACATCAAGTGTTCTCAAATCCTTAAAGACTCAATCCGATAAGATAACTTCAAAGGGAAAACTCAATCCATTACAAGAGAGTAGAGGGGGAGAAACATCATAAGATCCAACTATAATAGCAAAGCTCGCGGTACATCAAGATCGTGCCAAATCAAGAATACGAGAGAGAGAGAGAGATCAAACACATAGCTACTGGTACATACCCTCAGCCCCGAGGGTGAACTACTCCCTCCTCATCATGGAGAGCACCGGTGATGATTTCCCCCTCCGACAGGTTGCCGGAACGTGGTCTAGATTGGTTTTTGGTGGCTACAGAGGCTTGCGGCAGCGGAACTCCCGATCTAGGTTTCTTTCTAGGGGTTTCTGTATTTATAGGAATTTTTGGCTTCGGTCTCACGTCAGGGGGGTCTCCGAGTCATCCACGAGATAGGGGGGGCGTGCCCAGGGGGTAGGGCACGCCCTCCACCCTCGTGGATGGCTCGGGACTCTTCTGGCCGAACTCTTTTACTCCGGGGGCTTCTTTTGGTCCATAAAAAATCATCAAAAATTGGCACGTCAATTGGACTCCGTTTGGTATTCCATTGCTGTAAAACTCAAAAACAAGGAAAAAACAGAAACTGGCACTAGGCTCTAGGTTAATAGGTTAGTCCCAAAAATCATATAAAACAACATATAAATGCATATAAAACATCCAAGATGGATAATATAATAGCATGGAACAATAAAAAATTATAGATACGTTGGAGACGTATCAAGCATCCCCAAGCTTAATTCCTGCTCGTCCTCGAGTAGGTAAATGATAAAAACAGAACTTTTGATGTGGAATGCTAGCAAGTGCATAAGTTTGATCAATGATAATTTCTATAACTTTTTCTAGCATCATTATATATCATAACAGTAGCTCATATCATAAAACTTTTCATGATCAAGTAACAAGCTATTCACATGTTTAAAGCATAGATCATAAACTTTCTTGAAAACTAACAAACTATGTTCTCAGTCATCAAACAATTGCAATTCATCTTATTTTCAGGAAGGGTCTATGTAAGAGCTTTGATTTAGCAAATCCCACATACTCAACTATCATATAGTCTTCCATGATTGCTACCACTCAAAGCATATTTTTAGAACAAATAGCATCCATCGAACACAGAGAAAGATAGGGGCTTTATGTTTCGCCTCCCAACTTATTTATCATATAGATAATTGTCAACAATAATAATTCATGATCAAATATATTTGAATGGCCATATATGCTTAGATCTTTCCCTATCACATGATGCTTGCCAACTAAAGAGTAGGTTGGAATGAGAAGGAATACTACTGACTCTTGCATAAAAGTAAAAGATAGACCCTTCGCAGAGGGAAGCAGGGATTTGCAGAGGTGCCAGAGCTCGAAGCTTTTAAAAAAGAGATGAAAATAATTTTGAGAGGTATGCTTTCATTGTCAACATAACAACCAAGAGTTCCCAATATCTTCCATACTAGATACATTATAGGCGGTTCCCAAACAGAATGGTAAAGTTTTTACTCCCCCTCCACCAACAATCACACTCCACGGCTAGCCGCATTCATGGGTGCCGTCCATACCAACAACTTTCCTGGGGGAGTTTTGTTTAATTATCTAAAATTTTGTTTTTGATCTTTTGATCATAGGATTGGGCATCCCAATTACCAGCCACTCTCTCGTGAATGATGAGCGAAGTCCACTCATCGTGAGAATAACCCACCTAGCATGGAAGATACTGACAGCCCCTAGTCGCTACATGAGCGATTCGGGCATACAAAACAGATTATTATTTGAAGGTTTAGAGTTTGGCACATGCAAATTTACTTGGAACGGCAGGTAAATACCGCATATAGGTAGATATGGTGGACACTCATGGAAGAAACTTGGTTCAAGGAGTTTGGATGCACAAGCAGTATTCCCGCTTAGTACAGAAATTTTGGATAGCAAAAGATTCTAAATAGCAAGCACCACATGTTGGAGGATCCATAACAATATAACTTCTATACAAATATACCCAAGCATAACTCATTATGTTGTCTTCCTTGTCCAACTTCAACAAATTTGCTCAAGTTTGAAAATAATTAATGGGGCTCACAATCATAGAAGATGTCCAAGATAGTATATTTATATGTGAAATCTCTCTTCCTTCAATATTCTTTCATGATTTGTTCAAGTGACCAATACTATGTTTGCTAACTTTCAATAAATTTACCACCTCTACTTCTTATATGTGAAGTCATTACTCCCCATGGTATAAGCATATGAAGCATATATAAATTCAGATTTATGATATTCAATTCATTCAACCATTTACTCATAGGATATAAGTGAAGCACGTGAGTAAATGACAAACTACTCCAAAAAGATATAAATGAAGATCAATGAGTAGTTGAATAATTATGTAGCTATGTGAAGACTCTCTCTCATAAATAAAATTTCAGATCTTAAGTACTTTATTCAAACAGCAAGCAAAACAAAATAAAATGACATTCTAAAAATAGCACACATCGTGTGTAGTAGCAAAAACTTAGGCTCAACCGATACTAACCGATAATTCTTGACGAAGAAAGGTGGGATGCCTACCGGGGCATCCCCAAGCTTAGATGCTTGAGACTTCTTGATATATTATATTGGGATGCCTTGGGCATCCCCAAGCTTGAGCTTTTGTGTCTCCTTAATTACTTTTATATGATGGTTTCCCTAAATCTTAAAAACTTCATCCACAGAAAACTCAACAAGAACTCGTGAGAAAAGTTAGTATAAATCAAATGAAAAACCTTATCATTCTCTACTGTAGCAAATCACTAAAATTATTATTTAACATTGCATACTAAATGCCTCTGCATATTTAATACTCCTATCCTCAAATAGAATCATTAAACAAGCAAACATATGCAAACAATGCAAATATAACAGCAATCTGTCTAAACAGGACAGTCTGTAAAGAGTGCAATTGTACTGATACTTCCCTAACTCAAAAAATTCTGAAAAATTACCAAACTGTATAAAATTTGTTGTTACTCATTGTGTAAAAATTTCAAGGTTTTAGCACGTTCTGACTTTCCATAAGAATTCAGATTGATAGAAAACTTTCTGTTTTCAAAACAGCAACATATAGACATGTAAAATAAGCATGGTAAAGGCTATACTTGACCTTTTATTGAACTAAAAGATACAAAACATTACTATAAATAACTGCAAGAAAATACTAATAAAATAAAATGATGCTCCAAGCAAAACTCATATCATGTGACGAATAAAAATATAGCTCCAAGTAAGGTTACCGATAATGTTGGAGACGAATGAGGGGATGCCATCCGGGGCATCCCCAAGCTTAGTTGCTTGGATCTTCCTTGAATATTACCTTGGGGTGCCTTGGGCATCCCCAAGCTTATGGTCTTGTCACTCCTTATTCTCCTCATATCGATATCTCACCCAAAACTTGAAAACTTCAATCACACAAAACTTAACAAAACATTCGTGACATCCGTTAGTATAATAAAACAAATCATTCACTTTGGTACTGTCAAGACAAGATTCATAATTTTTCTCACATGATGCCTACTGTACCCTATCATTTCTACAATTTATATTAAGCAATATATGCCATAGAAACTAGAAAACAAGCAAACTATGCTTCGAAAACAGAATCTGTCAAAAACAGAACAGTCTGCGAAGATCTGAATTGAAATCATACTTCTGTAACTCTAAAATTCTGAAAAATTAGGACAACGTAGAAAATTTGTATATAAATCTTGTGTAAAATATTCAGAGTTTTTGCACGCTCTAGTGAATTTAAACAATCCTGGGACTGCGCGCAAAAGTTTCTGATTTTTGCACAGAATCAAGTCAACTATCAACCACACTATCTCAAAGGCTTTACTTGGCACTTTATTGAAACAAAAGCTATAAAACATGATTACTACAGTATATTAATCATGTGAATACACAAAAACAGTAGGGGTAAATATTGGGTTGTCTCCCAACAAGCGCTTTTCTTTTATGCCTTTTTAAGCTAGGCATGATGATTTCAATGATGCTCACATAAAAGATAAAATTGAAACATAAAGGGTAGGACTAGTACATTTAAGTCTAACCCACTTTCTATGCATAGGGATTTTGTGAGAAAATAACTTATGGGAGCAACAATCAACTAGCATAGGAAGGCAAAACAAGCATAACTTCAAGATTTTCAACACATAGAGAGGAAACTTGATATTATTGCAACTCCTACAAGCATATATTCCTCCCTCATAATAATTTTCAGTAGCATCATGAATGAATTCAACCATATAACCATCACATAAAGAATTACTTTCATGATACACAAGCATAGAAATTTTATTACTCTCCACATAAGCAAATCTATTCTCATCAATAGTAGTGGGAGCAAACTCAACAAAATAACTATCATGTGAGGCATAATCCAATTGAAAATTAAAATCATGATGACAAGTTTCATGGTTATCATTATTTTTTATAGCATACAAGTCATCACAATAATCATCATAGATAGCAACTTTGTTCTCATAATCAATTGGAACCTCTTCCGAAATAGTGGAATCATCACTAAATAAAGTCATGACCTCTCCAAATCCACTTTCATCAATATAATCATCATAAATAGGAGGCATGCTTTCTTCATAATAAATTTTCTCATCAAAACTTGGGGGACTATATCATCTTCATCAAACATAGCATCCCCAAGCTTGTGGCTTTGCATATCATTAGCATCATGGATATTCAAGGAATTCATACTAACAACATTGCAATCATGCTCATCATTCAAAGATTTAGTGCCAAACAATTTATAGACTTCTTCCTCTAACACTTGAGCACAATTTCCCTTTCCATCATTTTCACGAAAGATATTAAAAAGATGAAGAATATGAGGAAACCTCAATTCCATTTTTTTGTAATTTTATTTTATAAACTAAACTAGTGATAAAACAAGAAATTAAAAGATTCGATTGCAAGATCTAAAGATATACCTTCAAGCACTCACCTCCCGGGCAACTGCGCCAGAAATTAGCTTGATGTCTACTACGCAACCTTCTTCTTGTAGACGTTGTTGGGGCTCCAACTGCAGAGGTTTGTAGGACAGTAGCAAATTTCCCTCAAGTGGATGACCTAAGGTTTATCAATCCGTGGGAGGTGTAGGATGAAGATGGTCTCTCTCAAACAACCCTGCAACCAAATAACAAAGAGTCTCTTGTGTCCCCAACACACCCAATACAATGGTAAATTGTATAGGTGCACTAGTTCGGCGAAGAGATGGTGATACAAGTGCAATATGGATAGTAGATATAGGTTTTTGTAATATGAAAATATAAAAACAGCAAGGTAGCAAGCGATAAAAGTGAGCGAAAACGGTATTGCAATGCTTCGAAACAAGGCCTAGGGTTCATACTTTCACTAGTGCAAGTTCTCTCAACAGTGATAACATAATTGGATCATATAACAATCCCTCAACATGCAACAAAGAGTCACTCCAAAGTCACTAATAGCGGAGAAAAACGAAGAGATTATTGTAGGGTACGAAACCACCTCAAAGTTATTCTTTCTGATCGATCTATTGGGCTATTCCTATAAGTGCCACAAACAGCCCTAGAGTTCGTACTAAAATAACACCTTAAGATACACATCAACCAAAACCCTAATGTCACCTAGATACTCCAATGTCACCACAAGTATCCGCGGGTTTGATTATACGATATGCATCACACAATCTCAGATTCATCTATTCAAACCAACACAAAGAACTTCAAAGAGTGCCCCAAAGTTTCTACCGGAGAGTCAAGACGAAAACGTGTGCCAACCCCTATGCATAAGTTCACAATGTCACAGAACCCGCAAGTTGATCACCAAAACATACATCAAGTAGATCACATGAATATCCCATTGTCACCACAGATAAGCACATGCAAGACATACATCAAGTGTTCTCAAATCCTTAAAGACTCAATCCGATAAGATAACTTCAAAGGGAAAACTCAATCCATTACAAGAGAGTAGAGGGGGAGAAACATCATAAGATCCAACTATAATAGCAAAGCTCGCGGTACATCAAGATCGTGCCAAATCAAGAACACGAGAGAGAGAGAGAGAGATCAAACACATAGCTACTGGTACATACCCTCAGCCACGAGGGTGAACTACTCCCTCCTCATCATGGAGAGCGCCGGGATGATGAAGATGGCTACCGGTGATGATTTCCCCCTACGGCAGGGTGCCGGAACAGGGTCTAGATTGGTTTTTGGTGGCTACAGAGGCTTGCGGCGGCGGAACTCCCGATCTAGGTTTCTTTCTAGGGGTTTCTGTATTTATAGGAATTTATTGCGTCGGTCTCACGTCATGGGGGTCTCCGAGTCATCCACGAGATAGGGGGGCGCGCCCAGGGGGTAGGGCGCGCCCTCCACCCTCGTGGATGGCTCGGGACTCTTCTGGCCCAACTCTTTTACTCCGGGGGCTTCTTTTGGTCCATAAAAAATCATCAAAAATTGGCACGTCAATTGGACTCCGTTTTGTATTCCTTTTCTGTAAAACTGAAAAACAAGGAAAAAACAGAAACTAGCACTGGGCTCTAGGTTAATAGGTTAGTCCCAAAAATCATATAAAACAACATATAAATGCATATAAAACATCCAAGATGGATAATATAATAGCATGGAACAATAAAAAATTATAGATACGTTGGAGACGTATCACATACCAAGTGCGAACATTGCTTCAAACTGGATTCCATCCATGGAGTCGATGCGGTACACGCACTGCCTCTGTCGAGAACCTTCGGGCTATACTGTCGAATGTAAGAACCAAGGAGATCGTGCTTCATGTGTAATGAACCCAACTTATGACATGCAATGGAAAAGGTTACATTACAGGCTTCCAGGACCACATTAAAACGAGTTTCAGCAAAATTTGCAAGTTTTGGCAATTGCGGCCCCTTTTCGGGCATTTATGACCGAAAAATTGAATAAAATGGAAAATCTAGTATGAACTTACAACCACTGTTCATGCATGCTTCATTTCTTCATGGGAGGCCATGAAATAAATTTGACAAAATTTGAAGATGGTGTGAACATGGAGGTTCCCCGACACAAGCCCTTCTGGCCGAGCCTGGCGCCCTTTGAGAGCAGATGCTACTATCCTGACCTGTATGAAATCAACCCAACTTTTTGGGGTGACTATTGAAGGCCATGTTAGGCCTCCATGCCATGTTTGAACCATTTTTTGTAAAGTTTGCAAGTTTTGTCACGTGCGGCCAGTTTTCGAGTATTTTCGGCCGAAAAAATTACCGTACATGCTAAATTTTGTGTAAACTGAATAGCATTTTTGCATGCTTGCTTGATTTTTTCATGAAATGCACTTTAAAAACTTGGGGGAATTTCACATATTTCATGTTGTACTTGCTTCACAAAGTGGACAGTGTAGTTCGAAGGTTCTAGACGGGAGCAGTTGATGTACCTAAGCTTTCATATGACATGGAATCCGGTGTAGGCCAATGATCCAACTAGGCTTGGTGTGTCAACTAGGTCCACCATAAGACAAACAAAGTGTAATGCATCATGTGCCACCTGCTTTTGATGGGTGGCTAGGGGGGGTAGACCATGCAGGCGATGTTTCTTTTTCGCTTAGAAATTGCAGAAGGATTATAAATCTTGGCCAAATTAAAAACCATTGTGAATGCATTCCTGATTTTCTCATGTGAGATCATGAAATAAATTTGGCATCATTTGTGGATATTGTAAACACGGAGGTGCTCCAATACGCGCCCTTCCTTTGGGCTAACATGGCATCCTCTGAGAAGACACATGCTGGTTTGTTGACCTTTCTTAAATCAACACAAATTTTTGGGGTAAAAACTCATGGTCATGTTAGTCCTCCATGCCAAGTTTGAAGTATTGTTAGTAAAGTTTGCAACTAATGTCACGTGGGGCCAGTTTTTGGGCATTTTCGATATAAAAAAATCCCAATACATGGAAAAGTTGTCGAAACTGAGAACCATATTTGCATGTTTGCTTGATTTGCTCATGGAAGGCCATGAAAAAAAGTTGGAATCATTTGTATGTGGTGTTAACACGGAGGTGCTCCCAGACTCGCCCTTCCGAGATAGCCTGGCACCCTCCGAAAATGCTCGATGGTTTCTTCACATATCTTAAGTCAACTGAACTTTTTTGCGGTGACAATTCATGGCCATTGTACGCCTCCATGCCTAGTTTGAACCATTTTCAGCAATGATTGCAAGTGTTGTCACGTGCGGCCACATTCGGGCATTTTCGTCCGAAAATGAAAAACTTCGCTAAACTAAAAACCATTTTGCATTCTTGCTTGCATTGGTCATGGCATGTATTGTTGTGAAACATATTTGGAAAATGGACAAGGCCAATTTTGGAATTATATATCATTCATACTTGTTTGGAACCAAAAACCTAGTTCACCCTTATGAAATGTATTTTTTAGCACAACATAATGTTTTTTTAATCTTGCTGATATATGTTAAAAGATCCCATAACTCACGCACGCCACCTCTCCCGAAATCCCGTGATTGCACCGCCTTCCTCATAACCACCCGTGGCATCGGGGCCTCCTACCACCGCCACGACCGCTCCAATATAAGATCGGAGACGCCGGGCGTACGCGCTTTTCGAAATCTCTGGACGCCGCCGCCGCCATCGTGAGCTGAGGGGTCGGAAGTGACTGCTCTTTTCACCCCCTCCTCCTCACGTCCCTCTCTCGAGCGAAAATGGTTAAGGAGATCAGCGCGGTACGTATTTGCACTATAGAATCTGTCAGATCTGAATTCAACTGCTAGCACTAATCTTTAAGACTGTACGTACTAGTAATGTGATTGATCTCGATTCATAGTGTGGCATTTGTTTGGACACCAAGGGTTTGTGCCCCAGTGAGCATCGGATGAGGGAGTTTTGTACCGTCACCCTGCGCGCGGGATTTGCAAACAAGACAGTAAGATCCAGTCTGACATGACCCATAGCAAATATCATGAGAAATTTAGTACTCCGTCCGATCCAAAATTATTGTGTTAGATTCATGTAGATACGCATGTATCTAGTCATGTTTTCTTCATAGATACATCCGTATGTACAATTCTTTGTCCACAAATTTTTAGACGGAGGCAGTAATAGTGAATGAATATTGTACTCTGACCCTTTGTACTCAGTCAGTTGTTTGTAATGTTTACTGCAAAAAGAGTTATATTGCATGTTGATTTCTTAGATGATAAAATGGTTTTGTCTACGTGCATGTAAATTTAAATCTTCTATAGAGTTATATGATATTACTGTTAAGAACTAGTGAACTACTATGCTAGTCATCTATGATTGGACAAACTCTTTAGATTAACAGGCAGTTCATATATATTAACAATCATACATATGCTACTCAGGTAATCCCCTGCTACAACAGATATAGTTTCACGCAGAAATTTGGAGTGCCCTTGGGAAAATATGGGAACTTTGAAGCAAGTTTCAATACCAATGAGGGGTTTGAATTCCCATGTGAGATTACCAACGACAATGAGTTGACATACATTTCAGGGGATTCTTGGAAGGAATTTGTTAGAGTTTACACGCTACATGTGGGTCAGGAGATTACGTTCAGTACTGACAATTCAGTAGCACCAAGTAGCGTTGTGACAACTGGGAATTTGCCTATCATACATCCAAGTAAGATACTTTTTTGCTCGTGCAAGTTTTATTACTCTAACTTTATCATACCATATGTTATAAATTAAATTGTCTATGCTATAATATTGTAGCATACTACCAATTGTCCAATGAGAAAAGAGATATTATTGACAATGTCGCTGTAACTGAGGGGACAAGCTTAAACTGGAGAATGATGGAGTATGTCATACGCCAAGTGAGGAACCTTGACAAGTTAGTGGAGCGTCATGATGCTGTAAACTATGATCAAGGAAGAGCATATGGATTCCTCCATACGTTGACATGGTCAGATTGCAACAAGAACTTCTCGGTAACCATCTTTCTGTTCTTCCTTTACTTTGTGTCATTTTAGTATGTTTTTAGCTTTGTTCCAAATTAATTGTTCTTCCTTTACTACATAACAATAAGTTGCGATGTGTTGATGTAACAAATATTTTCACCAAACAGAAACTGCCTAATCGTGTTGTCCCAGAAGAAATGGAGGAATATGGTGCCATAACCATTGTTTGTCATCCACACACTACTGTGTCAAGTACATACACCATTTCTGATATTGACGGTCGTGTCTGCGTCAACAAATGGAACTACTTCATGAAGAAGGAACAAATCTTGCTGTTAGGACACAAGGTGCTGATGTTGCTGTACCTGGGAGATCATGGGATTTATCTGTTTGTTTCCCATGTTCCTGATGTGCCTCTCGAGTAGTTTTGGAAAAATGTAGTGTGAGAAAATAAATTAAGGGATTTTTAAGTCATTGCTGTAATGAGGTACTTTATTTTTATTTCATGGTACTCTTGTGTTCGTGCACAACATAGTGGGCAAGAATTTAAATGGTTGTTTACGTTTTTCCATTCGATTGCCTTCATTGGAACTCGGTTTATTCATTCTTTTTTAGCAATTTTAACATGCTCCGTCTTACCCCTTATTTTCTCATAATAGTCAAGAAGGTAAGAATTAATCAAAACAACTATTTCATGCAATCATCGTGTAAGATTTATTTCTTACTCTTACCTGTCATGTTAAAAGAGGGGTGGGGGGGTGTAAGAGGTATCATGTTAGAACACCTCTTCTTATTAAGCTGTTATTACAGGTGACCATGATAATCACCTCGATACGATCACAAATATATTATTTCTTCACAATCAACATCACACACAACACACACAACACCATTACACTAGCCGTCAACAGCTTCAGCATGAAAACAATTTGTCTCCCTAGTCCTAACATCGTATAAGCTTGGTGCTTCATAATGGTTGCCACATTGCCCTGACTGTAATTTGTCCTGCCTCCAATGTTGCCACTCTTGGTACATGCATTCTTTCCCCACTATTTTTTTGCGTGTTGTAGCTCTTCCCTTCTATCCTGTGCCGCAGCAATTGCATCTAGGGCATAAGAACCAACAAGGACACTTGTACCAACAAGATGATCCACGTACTCTAGTTCCTAGCGCCAGAAATCACATGAATCCTATGAATCAAGTGAACACAAATCAAACCAGAACTAATGAAACAGTAGAAAAAATTACTCATGCAGTAAATGTCAACCCAAAGTGTAAAGAGATTGTACATCGTGGTGCTTGCACTTGTAGAACACCCAACCATCGTGCTCTTCGGTACTGGAGAGATAGAATCTCACTGTTTCACCATAGTCAGGGCAAGGGATCAGGGCCACATCAACTAATCGGCCCCTCAGCGCACACCTAATCGAGCTCGACGATGACATGGTTGATTTGGTGTCAGGCGACTGCGGCAATGACAGACGGTGGTGGTAATCCTTTGGGTAAGAGAAGAACTAGGGACTCCTCTGCTGGGCTAACAAACCCTAACACCAGCACCAGAGGATCATGCTCCTTCTAAATAGGCTAACTAACAAATCTTCCAGCCGACTAACTGACCCTAAAATCACGGACGGATACCGTTCCAGCCATGCGCATTACTTGAAAATATATAATTGATCGTCATATATCACGGCAGATATGTACCCTTCCATCGTACAGCATATCCCTCCCATCTTTTCTTTCCGCATATCGCTCCTATCTTAACCGCCCCATCAAGTTTTGGTCTCCAGAGGTAGCCGTCGCCGGGAGTCGTGCCATCTCTCTGCAGAAGCCCACGCCGACGCCGGAGTAAAAAGAAAAAGGTCTCATCCTTCACGTCTCCTCCCATCTCTTGAAACGTTCATACTTTTTTCCGTTGATTGGACTAAGAAGGCAGTTGTGATGAGATTAGAGATGCCATATTGTGTGCAAGATCTTTGGTAGTTGTTCCTGGGGAATTAGTTTTTCATCGAAGGTACTCTTTTGGTGCAAGATTGTGTGTGCTTGTCTTTACTTGGAGTAAAGGCCGTTATGAGATTAGGTGTGATTGCAAGTTCACAGTAGTTCATAATACGATCTGGTTACGGATATATTATGTTGGTGGAGCTAATTTTCTAGCCCTTTCAGCTATACTGGATTACTATGAATGATTTGCATAAGGTTGGATTGAAGAATTTTATGCAAGAGCTTTGTGATTGGTTGTTAGGGATCCTGATCATACGATCTAGTTATGGAATGGTCTCCAGACGGGTAGAGGTCGATGCTATGCCTGTCTGAGGTGGCACCTTGCGCGTCGGCAGTGGAGCTCTGGTCGGAACAGGAGCAGCCAAGCGACTAGCCTCATCACTCGAGGATGAGCGCTGAACCGCGGGCTGAGTAGGAGAGTAGTGTGGTGGAGTCGAAATACGAGGTGCACGTGGTGAAGGTGAACGGAATTCACTCCTGCGAGGGATCCTCGCACGAGCCAAATCCATTCGTGCAGCAAGATGGTCGTCCACCAGTGCGGTGAAGACTGACTCTAGTGCCATGATATACTGAACAAGGGGCTTGCTCACCCCATCCCTTTCTCCTGCGGTGCAGGAAAAAGCATAATGATTAGTATAAGGAACATGACACGAAAAATAGTGATACGGACGGGTCTGCATGACAGGCAGGATGTCCCTGAGACGAGCAATAGCCTCACGGGCGGCCATCAGGATAGCATGCCTCTCAGAGGGCATGACTCTCCCCATTAAACGGTAGTTGCGGAAAGACAAGGTACTTCCACCCCGAATATATACCGAAGCCTGGTACATAGTCAGAGTGTATGTGATCCTGTCAGGAAAAACAGTGTACTCAGGATGGCTAGGAGATCTCATCGCATCCCTAGCGATGACGGTAAGAAGACAGGAAAATCCCGCAGGCTCATTGGCAAAAATTTGGGATGGGCAGCTGCCGCTAGACATTTACAACAGTAGACAAAAATCCAAACAGTCATGCCATAAGAATATGATGACCAAGGAAAATTTGCTACAATGCATGAAATGCATGCTAAAAATGTTAGTACTGACTCGAGTGCTAGCGATCATGCCTAGGGCTTCCTACAGTCAGCCTGGCTCTGATACCAAGGTGTGTCGGGCCCCTTTCTGGAATAAATCACAGAAAAGCCCTAAGTCACACCAGCCCCAAGATCAACACAACTGGTGGACTTCCTTGATACAGATAACCAGTACATCATAATAATATTACACAAGGTTGAGTCTGAGAGCTCAACAACTTTATTACAAACTCGCCAATATATGGCAGTGGCGGAATATGACAGTGGTGTGGTGGTGATACAACACTAGTACAATAATATAAAGCCAAGCGTCAGTGTGAGGCTTGACTATTTTATTTGTGTAGCGGAAGCTCGGCGGATGATACAAGTGGTAGACTCCTATCTCACAGGTTGACTGACTGGGACTCCTCTAAACGTCGGGCTCGCTAGCGTAATCCTCCTCCACAAGCTCGTCCGTCACCAAGTCTGGCCAAGTAAATAGCCAGGGACAAGCCAGTGAGTACGTTGGAATGTACTCGCAAACATTATGAACAAAAGATATAATGAATGCATATGCTCAAGTAGGATCATGTTAACATGATCATGCTGACTATAATCCTGGTCATGACATAATAGTAAAATGATGCGGAAGTAAATAAAACATGTTAGTCATAACCGGTCTTATTAAAAATAAAAGCAAGTGAATGCCACGGGTAGTCTAGCCAGCCCAAGTGACATTCAGAAAAAATAAGAGAAAAGCCAAACGGCTGTCTAAAAGAGTGTCGGGTGATAACCCAAAAACTCAAGCGATGCCACGAAA
This sequence comes from Thinopyrum elongatum, assembly GCA_011799875.1. Lineage (NCBI taxonomy): Eukaryota > Viridiplantae > Streptophyta > Magnoliopsida > Poales > Poaceae > Thinopyrum > Thinopyrum elongatum. Next base: position 8,389,619 of record CM022299.1, read on the forward strand.
GGTCTTGAAAAGAAATGCCAGTCGGGTGTCAAAGTGACGCAACTTTCGGACTTGAAGAGAAATGCCTATCGGGTATCCACAAGAGTAGTGGCGTGATAAACAACCTATTAACTCGAGGGACGCCATGAAAGGTCTTAAAAAGAAATGCCAATCAGGTATCCACAAGAGTAGTGGCGTGATAAACCGCCTGGTAACTTGTGGGACACCATGAAGAGGTCTTGAAAAAAAAAAAAAAGTTGAGTGCCCGGGGTAGTCTAGCCAACCCCTGAGACACTCAGGAAATATAAAATAAGAGAAACGGGTTAGTCCTCAACATTATGCATAACCATAAAAAATATTCACAGCAATAGTATTCAAAATAACCATGACAGTGTTAGAGATGACAACAATTTCCTGCAAAATAATTCATGCTCAATTTAATTATTTTCCTCCGGAGACCGACACCGGGACCGACACTTGACCCACCCAGCTATGCCTTTTGACCGAGGACACGGCTATTCGAATACGTTTAACTCTGCAGATGGTGTACTCTTTACCCACGTGCATGGGATTCCTTTAGTCAGCACCATGGCACTGGCTAATTCCCACTACGGTCTTTGGGTTGAAAACACACCTGACCAGCACACACCAGATTAATCGTCCGGATGCCAGGAATCACCCAAAGCATCGTTTCAGAAAAAACTCTAACTCGGGGAGACGACAATCTCGAGTTGCATGGGATCACTATTAATACTTGTGGATGCCAAGGAGGATCCGCCTCTTGGCAACAACCGGTAACACCCATGCCCCCTGACCCGATGACAGGATTTAGTCCAAGGCCCTGGAAACCCTCATCGTGGCCCTCTGTACGGTGTGTACCTGGACAGGGGTTAACAACTTACTCAGTCGTACCTTCCTTGCGGAAGGACCCGTGGCAGCACGGTATCCTGCTAGGTGTAACGGAACAAGACTCGATCTTGGCCGACTCAGGAGGTCTTAATTATCATCACTGGTATATTCCACTTAAGCCACATGACACCACCGTGTCAAAAATAATGGCCCGTGCCCACCAGCACGTCCAAGGCAGGAGACACTTTCATGGACATCTCACAGCTTTACCAAGTCAATAAGTTTTCTTGTATGAGTGAAGTGCAAGTCAAGCATAAGAAGTGATATGACCAAACATGCATGCACTTGTGATATATGTCGGGCAACTCCAACCGATGCAAGCATGCAAATGCAATCACCATATCCCAAGTTCAATAATGCTTGCCTTGTCCAAAGTAGTCAGGTGAAAACCCTTCGAAATTCTCGGCAAAGTTTCCCTCTTCTTTTTTTGAAAAATTCAAATTCAACTCAATTAAATTTTTTGACAATAGTACAAAAAGTTGTGTCAAAACATTTTTAAATAAATACTAAAAAAATAGAGAGAAAAATAAGAATTTCAAAAAAAAGTTCAACCCAAACAGAGTTATGGTTGAGAAGTTATTAAACTTTCAAAACCAGGGGTGTTTCTGTAAAAATCTAGTCCCTGTGTGTTTATAAAGAAAACGCTTCGGGCACAAATACGCTTTTCAGCGTGGGAAGCGTAAAACAGGAAATACGTATTCGATTTAAATAGAGAAAAAGAAAAAAGAGTGCGCGGGGTGGTGTCCACCTGTCAGGTTCAAAAATTTGAACGCGCGCGCGAGGATAGAGAAGATGCGGCGTTCGCCGGCGACGATCGCCGGGGTTTCAGCAGGCGGTGGTGATGCAGGCATGCTCAGTGTGGACTAGCGCATCGGTGAGTGGTAGAGGGACGCCGGCGAGCACCTGAACGACGGTGAGCTCGACGCCGGCGGACGGTGGTTTCGGTGGAGATGGACCTCGTCGGAGAGAGCTCGGGAAATGGAATTGGAGCGTGGGATCGATTGTTTGGTGGATGAGATGGCTACTTGTGAAGTTTGAGCCGGGGTGGTGGCGTAACGGCGTCGAGCCGATCGGGAATAGAGGCGGCAGAGCAGTGACCGGAGAGGAGGGAGGAGACCTCCTCGAGGTCAGGGAAGTGGCATAGGGGAGATTGGGAGGTGGTGGAGGCGTTGGGTGAGGAGAACGGAGCTCGGGAGGGCCTTTTATAGGCGATTCGAGGCGGTCCGGCGAGGTTCGGATTACGCCGGAGTTACGGTGGTCAGCGAGGTAGGTTTGGGCGGTGGACGTGGTCGGTGGGTGTCAGTGAGAGTAGTGGAAGCTGCCCGAAGCGCCTGCGCGGACGAATTCGAGCTCGGGTGCCTTATCCACAGCGAGGTCGGTGTATGGGTGCGGCGGACATGCCCGTCTCCGGCGACTACCGGATGGGGTCCAAAGGTTTGGTCAGTGCGCGGAGCTGCGGAGGGAAGCGAAGCGTGGAGATGGAAGTAGGTTAGCAGGGTGTGGCGCAGTGAATGAGGCCGGGGCCGCGAGCTGATCCGCTTGGCCTGCCGTGGCCGAGCGTGGTGGCCGTTGCACCGGCCAGCCTCCGGCCCGTTGACAGCGAGGGGCTGACGAGGAGGCCCCGTGGCTGCACATTTATGGATGAGGTGGCATGGACGAGGAGGAAATGAGGTGGAGTGGAGTGCATGGCGGCGATTCTCCCCCTCTGTATTTTTTTCGGAATTTTACTGAATTTTTCCGACAGTGCTACAGTGTGCCCACCAGGTGTATGACAAAATGCCAGGAGGTGCTAGGGATTTTAGGACTTTCTGTGGATTTTTGTGGTGAGGTGTTGATGCTCAAAAATGAGTTTGACAAAGTTTCAGAATTTTTGGAGAAGTTTAGATTTGGTTTTGAGGAAGAAAATGGTTTCGGGTCCAAATTTCAACTGTATGAATTTTGAAAATTTTCAACTGTGGACCCCAAGGTTTTTGGTGAAATGGGTTGTGGGTACCATCTAGTTGCTAGGATAAGTTTTGTGGGGATAGAAAAGTTGTAGAAATTATAGCTCCTTTGTAACTCAAGGAAACCATGGATATTGCAAAATTCCAATTTTGGAATTTGTTTAAAATGAGAAGAATATTTTTGAGGGGTGGAAAGAAGTTGGATACTGCCCTAGAAGTTGTGAGTGACTTGTGGGATGAATTTGGAGTGGAAGAAAATTATTGGATGAATTTTAGAAGGGTTAGAGGGAAGTGAAAAGTGCCATTTCCTTAGAATTTTTTTAAATCATTCCAAAGACTTTTCTGAAAGAAAATTGTTTGAAAAACCCCCAATTTAATTACCCAAATAATCTAAACCTTTCAAAATAGAACCACTAAAGAAAATTTGAAATCCCATTAAAATTAAAAATAATTTTCAGAATAAAAGAACTATAAAGAGAATAATGACAAGAATAATTCAAAATATTTTATTTTAGGGGAAAGGTTTTGAAAATCCAAAAGAAATATTTTTGGGGTGTTACAACACCTACCCCCCTTAAGAAAAATCTCGTCCCCGAGATTTCAGCTATCCCTCAAACAGGTACGGATATTCAGTCCTCAGGTGATCCTCTCTTTCCCATGTCGCTTCTTCCTCGGTGTGATTACTCCACTGAACCTTGTAGAATTTTATTACGTTCGGTCGGGTTCTCCGTTCAGACTCTTCCAAGATCTTTATAGGGTGTTCCCTATAGGTAAGATCTGGTTGGATGCCCAGGTCTTGATGCTGGACTTGCTTTTTCGGATTACTAATACATCTCCTTAATTGTGACACGTGAAACACATCATGAACATCTGATAATTCTGCCGGTAGCTCTAGTTGATAAGCAACCTTGCCTCTCCTTGCGAGTACTCTAAATGGTCCAATAAACCTCGGTGCCAATTTTCCTTTGACTTTAAATCTCTGTAATCCTCTTGTGGGAGATACTCTGAGATACACATATTCATCGGGTTCAAAACTGATTTGGCGGTGCTTTTGATCATAGTAACTCTTTTGACGACTCTAAGCCGCTTTCAGTCTGTCCTGAATAAGCTTCACTTTTGTTTCTGCTTCTTTAAGAACTTCGGGACCGAAAATTCGACTGTCTCCGGTCTCAGACCAATTGAGTGGGATATGGCACCTTCGTCCGTGTAGGGCTTCAAAAGGTGACATTTTCAAACTGGCTTGATAATTGTTGTTATATGAGAATTCCGTGTAAGGTAAACTATCTTCCCAGCTATTTCCGTAAGTAAGCACACTTGCTCTTAGCATGTCCTCCAATATTTGATTTACCCGCTCAGTCTGTCCTCCGGTCTGTGGGTGGTATGCTATGCTGAACGTCAGTTGAGTCCCTAGGGCTTGTTGTAGATGCTCCCAAAATCTAGAGACGAACTGGGTGCCTCTGTCAAAGACTATGGTCTTGGGTACTCCGTGTAAGCAAACAATCCGGGAGAGGTATATTCTGGCAAGCCTCTGTGTGGAGTATGTGGTTTTTACCGGAATGAAATGTGCCACCATGGTTAAATAATCTGTTATAACCTAGATAGCATCATTCCCGTGTCGTGACCTTGGCAATCCGATGATAAAATCCATTCCTATTACATCCCATTTCCATTCAGGTACTCTGAGTGGCTGTAATAGTCCTGCTGGCCTCTGGTGTTCTGCTTTTACATGCTGGCATGAATCACAACGTGCGACATATACAGCTATATCTCTTTTCATCACGTGCCACCAATAATTCTCTTGTAGATCCTTGTACATCTTTGTTCCTCCTGGATGAATAGAATATGGAGTGGAATGGGCTTCTGCCAAGATTTGTTGCTTTAAATCTTCCTTATTGGGCACACATAGTCTTTTTCTGAACCATAAAATTCCCTAATTGTCTATGGTAAATTCAGACGCCTTGCCTAATTTTATTTTCCTCTTAATCCCCTCAATACTTGGGTGTCCTTTTTGGGCTTCTTTGATCTGATCCTCTAGTGATGGTTTTATCTCCAGTTGATTAATGGTTCCTTCTGTGACTAGGACCATATTGAGTTTGGGAAATTCCTGGTTGAACTCATGCTGTGAGAATTGCACACTATTATTATTGGTGCAGGGATTTCGGCTGACAGCGTCTGCCACAACATTTGCTTTACCCGGATGATAATGAATTCCGATGTCGTAATCCTCTATTAACTCAAGCCAGCGACGCTGTCTCAAGTTTAATTCTGGCTGGGTGAAAATATACTTAAGACTTTTGTGGTCTGTGTATATTTCACATCGTTCACCAAGAAGAAAGTGTCGCCATTCATTGAGTGCATGTATTACTCCAGCTAGCTCCAAATCATGAGTAGGATAATTCTCCTCGTGTCGTCACAGCTGTCTTGAGGCATATGCCACAACTTTTCCTTCTTGCATCAATACACATCCAAGGCCTTTCCTGGACGCGTCACAGTATATCTCAAAAAATTTGTGCACACCAGGCACGATCAGAACGGGTGCCGTTGTTAATCTTTTCTTCAATTCTTGGAAACTTTTCTCACAAGCTTCAGTCCATTCAAACTTCTTATCCTTCTTAAGTAATTGGATCATGGGTTTAGCTATGGTGGAGAATCCTTCAATAAATCTCTGGTAATAACCTGCCAGACCAAGAAAACTCCTGACCTCTGTCACATTGGTGGGTTGTTTCCATTCTTGGACAGCTTTTACTTTACTTGGGTCCACTGCAATCCCATCCTGTGTCAGCACGTGTCCCAGAAAGCCAACTTCTCATAACTAAAATTCACATTTACTGAATTTGGCATATAGTTGATTTTTCCTCAATTCTTCCAGAACTATTCATAGGTGTTGTTCGTGTTCCTCAGGTGTCTTGGAATAAATAAGTATGTCATCGATAATACGACCACAAACTTGTCCAAATATTTCATGAAAACCTTGTTCATGAGATGCACGAAGTAAGCAGGAGCGTTGGTTAAGCCGAAAGGCATCACTGTAAACTCGTACAATCCATATCTGGTAGTAAAGGCAGTCTTGGGTATATCTGACGATCGGATCTTTAATTGAAGGTAGCCTGACCTCAAATCTATTTTTGAGAACACCTTGGCTTCTGCTAGCTGTTCGAACAAGTCATTTATCCTGGGCAGCGGGTATTTATTTTTTATGGTGACCATATTGAGTGCCCTGTAATCAATACATAACCTGAGGGTACCATCCTTTTTCTTGGCAAATAAAACTGGCGATCCCCATGGTGATGAGCTGGGCTGGACATACCCCTTTTCCATTAGTTCCTTAATCTGTTTCTTCAACTCGGCCAATTCTGTTTGAGCCATTCGGTACGGCTTCTTATAAATGGGTGTCGTTCCTGGTGCTAACTCAATAACGAATTCAATTTCACGGTCCGGGGGCATTCCTGGTAGCTCCTCAGGGAATACATCTGGGTATTCGCAGACTACCGGAACCTTACTTATTTCTGCTGCATCCACTTGATTTAATTTTCATTGTGACACGGAGATCCTTCTTGTGCCAAATTTTATTGTTTTCCCTTGGCAGCTTGTAAGAGTCACTGTGCGGTTGTAGCAGTCTATGAAACCCTTGTATTTGGTTAACCAATCCATTCCCAGAATAATGTCCAGATCGACTGCTTCTAGTACAATAAGGTTGGCTGGAAATACCATTGATTTGATCTCGATATTTACATCCTTGCAGTACCATTGTGTGCTTTGCTTCGATCCCGGGGACTGAATAACCAAGGAATTTTGCAAAGGCGAAAAAGAAAATTGATTCTTCGAAGCGAATCTTTTCGAGATGCACGAATGGGAAGCTCCGGAATCAAATAAGACTGTAGCATTAATTGAGTTGACAGGAAACGTACCGAACACAATATCCGGTGCATTTTGTGCTTCCTCTAAGGTCACGTGGTTGACCTGTCCCTTCCTCTGGTTGTTATTGGGGTTGAAGTTGTTGCGTTTGGGGGCTGTGTTTGTACCACGGCCATTGTTGTTGGGCTTGGTAGTATTATTTCCCTGCTTTGGGCATTGCCTGGAGTAATGCCCTTCTCCTCCGCAGGCAAAACAGGTGATGCCCGGATAGAATGTTGTATCTTTGGTCCTGTTGTTGAAAGCACTGCGGTTCTGTTGTGGTGCTGCCACTGCTGGTCGGGGTAGCGGAGTTGCTGGTCGGAGTGTTGTAGGCTTCTGAAATTCATTCTTGGGCCTGTTGTTGCGAATCTGGGATGACTGGTTCATACGGCGCTTCCGTATTTCGTTCATGTTGTGGTGCTCGTTCTCCAGTATAATTGCCTTGTCTACCAGTGTCTTGAAATCAGGAAAGGTGTGGACAACTAGTTGGCACTTTAAAGACGGAATAAGTCCATCGAGAAACTTTTCCATCTTTTTGTCTTCTGTCATATACTCATCGTTGGTGTATTGTGCCAGCTAAGTAAACTGATCCAGGTACTGTGTCACCGTGGTGCCGCGCTGCTTGAGGTCCTCAAACTCCCGTTTCTTCAATTTTGTGATACTGTTAGGAATGTGTGTTCCCCTAAAGTTTTCCTTGAATTGCTCCCAAGTCATATTGGCTCCGTTGGGATGAGTGTGGCATAGGTTTTCCCACCATGATGCTGCTGTACCGGAAAAATAATGCGGAGCGTACAACACTTTTTCCTGGTCCGTACATTGAGCGATAACCAATTTCCTCTCAATGTCACGTAACCAATCATCTGCCTCCAACGGCTTATCTGTGTGAGTAAAGACCGTTGGATGGGTCTTCTGGAGCTCAGATAATTTTGACCTGTGCTGATTTTGTCCTTGATGATTTCCCATATTGATTAAATGCTGCATCATCTCTTGGAGCTGTTGCTGGCTTTGCTCGTACGGATGGCACACTTGTGAAAATGCTGACTCACTGCCCTGTTGACTAGTCTGTCCTTGTGTAAAATTATTTCCCATTTGTCCAGGATTGTTCTCTGGCGGATTTGGCATGGAACGAGTCCAGGGCGATGCATTTTCTTTCTGGGGGTATTTGTGTAACACCGATGAGAAAAGAAATTATAAAGGCAGCAAATAAAATTTTAAGAGACTGAAAATGAATCTCCCCGTAGGATGCAAGTACAATAGGTTATATCATACATCCAGGATTTAATTATACAAGCATGACTTAATTATACAAGATGCTTGTAGAAACTGTATACTACAAGACCACTTATTCAACTAGCGTACTACTTCGTCCTCTCAACATGCTGTGGTCCGTGTCTGTTACTCGCCATCTTACAAAAGAAGAAGAAACAGAAGATAAATATCTTACAACCACGTCATCATAAAAAGACTACTACGGTGCTGACGCTCGATCTGTCCTCACGGGGTGTCCGAGACACTGTAAGCTCCACTGAGGGTGAGTCCCAGCTGTGGTTCCCGAGACCCAACCTCCTCCTCCTCTGGAATGGTCTCCAGACGGGTAGAGGTCGATGCTATGCCTGTCTGAGGTGGCACCGTGCGCGTCGGCAGTGGAGCTCTGGTCGGAACAGGAGCAGCCAAGCGACTAGCCTCATCACTCGGGGATGAGCGCTGAACCGTGGGCTAAGTAGGAGAATAGTGTGGTGGAGTCGGAATACGAGGGGCACGTGGTAAAGGTGAACGGAACTAACTCCTATGAGGGATCCTCGCACGAGCCAAATCCATTCGTGCAGCAAGATGGTCGTCCACCAGTGCGGTGAAGACTGACTCTAGTGCCATGATATACTGAACAAGGGGCTCGATCACCCCTTCCCTTTCTCCTGCGATGCAGGAAAAAGCATAATGGTTGGTATAAGGAACATGACACGGAAGTTAGTGATAGGGACGGGTATGCATGACAGGCAGGATGTCCCTGAGACGAGCAATAGCCTCACGGGCGGCCATCTGGATAGCATGCCTCTCAGAGGGAATGACTCTCCCCATAAAACGGTAGTTGCAGAAAGACAAGGTACTTCCACCCCGAATATATACCGAAGCCTGGTACATAGTCAGAGTGTCTGTGATCCTGTCAGGAAAAACAGTGTACTCAGGACGGCTCGGAGATCTCATCGCATCCCTAGTGATGATGGTAAGAAGACGGGAAAATCCTGCAAGCTCATTGGCAAAAATCTGGGATGGGCAGCTGCCGCTAGACATCTACAACAGTAGACAAAAATCCAAACAGTCATGCCATAAGAATATGATAACCAAGGAAAATTTGCTACAATGCATGAAATGCATGCTAAAAATGTTAGTACTGACTCGAGTGCTAGCGATCGTGCCTAGGGCTTCCTACAGTCAGCCTGGCTCTAATACCAAGGTGTGTCGGGCCCCTTTCTGGAATAAATAACAGAAAAGCCCTAAGTCACACCAGCCCCAAGATCAACACAACTGGTGGACTTCCTTGATACCGATAACCAGTACATCATAATAATATTACACAAGGTTGAGTCTGAGAGCTCAACAACTTTATTACAAACTCGCCAATATATGGCAGTGGTAGAATATGGCAATGGTGTGGTGGTGATACAACACTAGTACAATAATATAAAGCCAAGCGTCAGTGTGAGGCTTGACTATTTTATTTGTGTAGCGGAAGCTCGGCCGATGATACAAGTGGTAGACTCCTATCTCACAGGTTGACTGACTGGGACTCCTCTAAGCGTCGGGCTCGCTAGCGCAATCCTCCTCCACAAGCTCGTCCTTCTCCAAGTCTGGCCAAGTAAACAGCCAGGGACAAGCCAGTGAGTACGTTGGAATGTACTCGCAAACATTATGAACAAAAGATATAATGAATGCATATGCTCAAGTAGGATCATGTTAATTAACATGCTCATGCTGGCTATAATCCTGGTCATGACATAATAATAAAATGATGCGGAAGTAAATAAAACATGTTAGTCATAACCGGTCTTATTAAAAATAAAAGCAAGTGAATGCCACAGGTAGTCTAGCCAGCCCAAGTGACATTCAGAAAAAAATAAGAGAAAAGCCAATCGGGTGTCTAAAAGAGTGTCGGGTGATAACCCGAAAACTCAAGCAACGCCACAAAAGGTCTTGAAAAGAAATGCCAGTCGGGTGTCAAAGTGACGCCACTGTCGGACTTGAAGAGAAATGCCTATCGGGTATCCACAAGAGTAGTGGCGTGATAAACCGCCTGTTAACTCGAGGGACGCCACGAAAGGTCTTAAAAAGAAATGCCAATTGGGTATCCACAAGAGTAGTGGCGTGATAAACCACCTGGTAACACGAGGGACGCCACGAAGAGGTCTTGAAAAAAAATAAAGTTGAGTGCCCGGGGTAGTCTAGCCAGCCCCTGAGACACTCGGGAAATATAAAATAAGAGAAACGGGTTAGTCCTCAACATTATGCATAACCATAAAAAATATTCACAGCAATAGTATTCAAATTAACGATGACAGTGTTAGAGATAACAACAATTTCCTGCAAAATAATTTATGGTCAATTTAATTATTTTCCTCTGAAGACCCACACCGGGACCGACACTTGACCAACCCAGCTACGCCCTTTGACCGAGGAAACGGCTATTCGAATAGGTTTAACTCTGCAGAGCATGTACTCTTTACCCACGTGCTTGGGATTCCTTTAGTCAGCACCGTGGCACTGGCTAATTCCCAATACAGTCTTTGGGTTGAAAACACACCTGACCAGCACACACCAGATTAATCGTCTGGATGCCAGGAATCACCCAAAGCATTGTTTCAGAAAAAACTCTAAGTCGGGGAGAGAACAATCTCGAGTTGCATGGGATCATCGTGGCCCTCTGTACGGTGTGTACCTGGACAGGGGTTAACAACTTACTCAGCCCTACCATCCTTGCGGAACGACCCATGGCAGCACGGTATCCAGTTAGGTGTAATGGAACAAGACTCGATCTAGGCCGACTCAGGAGGTGTTAATTATCATCACCGGCATATTCCACTTAAGCCACATGACACCACCGTGTCAAAAATAATGGCCTGTGCCCACCTGCACGTCCAAGGCAAGAGACACTCTCCTGGACATCTCACAGCTTTACCAAGTCAATAAGTTTTCTTGTTTGAGTGAAGTGCAAGTCAAGCATAAGAAGTGATATGACCAAACATGCATGCACTTGTGATATATGTGGTGCAACTCCAACCGATGCAAGCATGCAAATGCAATCACCATATCCCAAGTTCAATAATGCTTGCCTTGTCCAAAGTAGTCAGGTGAAAACCCTTCGAAATTCTCGGCAAAGTTTCCCTCTTCTTTTTCCGAAAAATTCAGATTCAACTCAATTAAAATTTTTTACAACAGTACAAAAAGTTGTGTCAAAACATTTTTAAATAAATACTAAAAAAACTAGAGAGAAAAATAAGAATTTCAAAAAAAAGGTCAACCCAAACAGAGTTGTGGTTGAGAAGTTATTAAACTTTCAAAACCAGGGGTTTTTCTGTAAAAATCCAGTCCCTGTGCGTTTATAAAGAAAACGCTTTGGGCACGAATACGCTTTTCAGCGTGGGAAGCGTAAAACAGGAAATACGTCTTCGATTTAAACAGAGAAAAAGAAAAAAGAGCGTGCGGGGTGGGGTCCACCCGTCAGGTTCAAAAATTTGAACGCGCGCGGGAGGACAGAGAAGATGCGGCGTTCGCCGGCGACGATCGCCAGGGTTTCAGCGGGCGGTGGTGATGCAGGCGTGCTCAGTGTGGACTACCGCGTCGGTGAGTGGTAGAGATGGACGCTGGCAGACGGTGGTTTCGGTGGAGATGGACCTCGTCGGAGAGAGCTCGAGGAATGGAATTGGAGCATGGGCTCGATTCTTTGGTGGATGAGATGGCTACTTGTGAAGTTCGAGCTGTGGTGGTGGTGTAACGGCGTCGAGCCGATCGGGAACAGAGGCGGCGGAGCGGTGACCGGAGAGGAGGGAGGAGACCTCCTCGAGGTTATGGAAGTGGCATAGGGGCGATTGGGAGGTGGTGGAGGCGATGGGTGAGGAGAACGGAGCTTTGGAGGGCCTTTTATAGGCGATCCGAGGCGGTCCGGCAAGGTTCGGATCACGCCGGAGTTACGGTGGTCGGCGAGGTAGGTTTGGGCGGTGGCCGTGGTCGGTGGGTGTCAGTGAGAGTGGTGGAAGCTGCCCGAAGCGCCAGCGCGGACGAATTCGAGCTCGGGTGCCTTATCCACGGCGAGGTCGCTGTACGGGTGCGGCGGACGTGCCCGTCTCCGGCGATTGCCGGATGGGGTCCAGAGGTTTGGTCAGTGCGCGGAGCTGCGGAGGGAAGCGACGCGTGGAGAGGGAAGTAGGTTAGCAGGGTGCGGCGCAGTGAATGAGGCCGGTGGCGCGAGCTGATCTGCTCGGCCTGCCGTGGCTGAGCGTCGTGGCCGTTGCACCGGCCAGCCTCCGTCCCGTTGACGGCGAGGGGCTGACGAGGAGGCCCCGCGGCTGCACATTTATGGACGAGGAGGGAATGAGGTGAAGTGGAGTGCACGGCGACGATTCTCCCCCTCTGCATTTTTTCTGAATTTTACTGAATTTTTCCGACAGACCTACAGTGTGCCCACCAGGTGTATGACAAAATACCAGGAGGTGCTAGGGATTTTAGGATTTTTTGTGGATTTTTGTGGTGAGGTGTTGATGCTCAAAAATGAGTTTGACAAAGTTTCAGAATTTTTGGAGAAGTTTAGATTTGGTTTTGAGCAAGAAAATTGTTTCTGGTCCAAATTTCAACTGTATGAATTTTGAAAATTTTGAACTTTGGACCCCAATGTTTTTGGTGAAATGGGTTGTGGGTACCATCTAGTTGCTAGGATAATTTTTGTGGGGATAGAAAAGTTGTAGAAATTATAGCTCCTTTGTAACTCAAGGAAATCATGGATATTGCAAAATTCCAATTTTGGAATTTGTTTAAAATGAGAAGAATATTTTTGTGGGGTGGAAAGAAGTTGGATACTGCCCTAGAAGATGTGAGTGACTTGTGGGATGAATTTGGAGTGGAAGAAAATTGTTGGATGAATTTTAGAAGGGTTAGAGGGAAGTGAAAAGGGCCATTTCCTTAGAAATTTTTTGAATCATTCCAAAGACTTTTCTGAAAGAAAATTGTTTGAAAACCCCCAATTTAATTACCCAAATAATCTAAACCTTTGAAAATAGAACCACTAAAGAAAATTTGAAATCCCATTAAAATTAAAAATAATTTTTAGAATAAAAGAACTATAAAGAGAATAATGACAAGAATAATTCAAAATATTTTATTTTAGGGGAAAGGTTTTGAAAATCCAAAAGAAATATTTTTGGGGTGTTACATGCATGAAGCCCGCCGGGAGATCGACGCGAAGGTCCAACACGAACGTGATGAGATGGATAGGGCACTCAAACAAGAACGTGCGTATGTCGATAGGATGCTTAAAGATGAGCGTGCTGATATGTCTCAAAAGATTAAGCAGATGCGTGAAGAGATGGAAAAAAAATTTCAGCAGGACCACGAGGTCATGGAAAAGAAATTCCAGCTGGCGTACAAGGAGATGCAGCTTAAATTGCAAAAGGACCGGAAGGTTGTCGACGGCCTTATACAGACAGAGCGTGTCAACATGGACGCGAATGTGTTGCAGGCACGTGCCAATATGGACATTAGGCTGCAACAGGAGCGCAAGGACATGGACTACAAGGCTATGGTGGAGCAGGTCATGATGGAAGGAAATATGCTGGAAGACCGTGCGATGTTTCAATCCCATGTTCAATGCCACAGCAGTCGACCGCAAGAGCATGTCTTCAGTTCTCCCCCTATGAGTACCTTGCAACGATGCTATTCAGTCACGATTAAGACCGATGTTGTGTATGAATAGTTTTTTTGTGAGTAACTTTGTGTAAGCTATTCATGTGCAGGCCAAGAAGCATAATGCGGCAAAATCTCCAAACACTAAAGGCCTAGCGATGTCGGTGTCACCCGTTGAATGCGACAGTCCTCCACTCGAAGAACATGTCTTCAATTCTCCCCCTGTAAGTACCTCACACCCATGGTAAACAGTCACATCCAACATTTTGTATGACCATATTTAATTTGTGTGTAACTCTATGTCGGCGATTCATACGTAGGCTAAGCATCCAGTGACGGAACAATCCCGAATATCCACAGATGAACATTCCATCCCATATAATAAGGTAACTTTGTCGTGATGTTGCTACGCACATCCAAAATTATGTATGGCACTTTGGTGATTGCAATGTATTAAATCTGACGTGGGATACTCGTATGTAGGTGCTGGTAATGGAATTTTTCATTCATAGGGATTATGAGTTTTCGCATGTCCCGACAGGATACTTTGACGAAAGACCCATTGAGTTGAGATTGTTTAAACCCGGCGTATTGGACTATGATTTTCTCATGAAAGAAGTGGCTGGATATGGTTATAAAAAGGATTCAGATTTGTACCACTTCTTACCTGAGTATGACTGCAACCTACCAGAAGGAATGTTCCTGATTTTAGGACCAGGTGATTTTGCAAAGATGATTTCCCGTCTGAACGGCAGCAAGACATGTCATTTATATTTGGTGTATAATCGACCACCGAAAGATGATTATGAGTGGTCGGACATGGATTCAGAGGTTCCTATTCTTCATGTTACATCAATTTTACGGCTTCATCATCCTTAAGTTTGTCCTAATACGTTCGTATGATTTTTGATAGGAACTGCGCATCCAAGACATGCAGCATGAGGAGGCTCTGGCTAGAGAGCTTGAGGCTAAGGAACAACTGAACTCCTTAGGTTACATTGATGTACCGTGTAAAAATATGGGAGAAGGTGGGTCGTCGCCAAGCCTGACGCAAACTCCAACGACCAATACGAAGAAGTCACTGGATTTTGGCACCGGAGACGAGCTTCCGTATGAGGGTTAATGTTATTTGAAATGTTTTAAGCTGGAGACATCATTTTTTGGTCTTTTTACGAATGTTTGCAGTTATGAAACAATTCATTCACGATGGAGGTCTTGTAACAACATTTTTGCTAGAATGTGATTTCCATTTCCGACGCGACATGCATGTGTTTATACCCAACCGTACACTTCGTCCGTTCCTAAATATATGTCTTCTAAGATATTTCAGTATGAACTACATACGGATGTATATAGACATATTTTCGAGTGTAGATTCACTAATTTTGCTCCGTATGTAGTTCATACTGAAATCTCTAAAAAGACTTATATTTACGAACGGAGGGAGTAGTTGTTTGTGAGCAGGCCTTTTGTGGAAAAAAATCTGCAGTCACTTCAGAACATTTTTGTACATTCATGCTATGTGGCCGTCGATCTGTCCGCACATGTGCTAGCGATGTTTGTGTACACCGCAGAAGACCCCGCGACAGGTGCTGCAGGATCATGTACAACTGCGACTGAAAAAAATTTGGTACAAAACAGTGCAGGAAATAAACCAAACGGACATTTTATGTGACACAACGTGACAAAAGTGCTGGCGAATCATCCTCGGGATCCGTGGAGTCAGACCTGACGAGATCTGCTCCGGGATCGGTGTGGTGTCAGGGCGCATCGAAGCGCAGGCGGATCCCCGCCAAAGCGCATGAGGAAGGGCCGTCGCACGCCCACGTGTTGTCACCCGGAGACAAGCCGACCGAATTAATCGGTGCGGGCCCCGCACATGTACGCCTGTCGGGCCCTAGTTCGATATCCCCGCGCGATCCGCCTGCAGGGTGTGGAGTTCGTTCGTGCAGGCGTGATTACCGACGCCATGCATGCACGTAGGTTTCCCACGTCTGCCCTGCCTCCACCCCCAAAGCCCGACCCATCCAAGCAATTCAGCGCGGGCCGGCCCACGTCGCGCCGATCTCGTGCTAGGATCACGTCTTATATTTTTAGTCCCACCTCGCCCCCCAAGCAAGTGCTGCACCGGCTTACATACCTTCATCTATTTGATTATTACAAGCGTGGGTCTTCCTTGCACTCTGTTCGGAGGATATGCAGGATGAGTATGATTCATCATCTGTATTCATCATGTATATTCTTCAATTGGAGAGCATGGATGACTGATGTATTTTTTAGGATTTATCGGCCTATATGTTGTTTTCGGGAACGATTCCAAATTTTCTCATGCAAAATAAACTAGCTACAGGCTGGCCAAGAAGAAACCATGATTATTGAGGTTGCACATCAAAAAGTCACATAGAAAATGCAAACCAAAAATCGCAAACTCATACTGTTACAAGGGAGTGGACTATTAAAAAGAAAATAACTAGTACAATGAAGAAGTGAAATAGAACACAACTTTTATTTCATTTTTGAATTTTAAAACTGTCAGAAGAAATAAAAAAGAAAAAATATTTGATTTTAAAATATTGTAAATATATAAAAGAAAAGAAATATTGGAATTAATAAGTGAAATAAAAGGCAATAAAGAAAAGAAAAGAATTGGGCCCAAGCCAGAGCGTGGGTGAGGCTGGCCTGTGTCAGCCCAGCCGAATTAGGCCCAAGCCAGAGCCGTGGAGGGCACAGCCGAGTGGTGGTGGGAGTTTAGTCCCACCTCGCCAAGCGAGAGGAGCTGTCACCGGTTTATATACCCGGCTGACCGCTCTCTCACAAGTTCCTCTCTAAATCATACATGGCAACATGGTCCCTCCCTACCCCATGGGGCCTACTAGCAGAGTCATTCATGCAACACGGGCCTGCATCCTGGGGCAAATGCTGTTGGGTTTCTAGTCGTATGCAGGCCGTGTTCTGTGAGCCTACTAGTAGGCGGGCATTTTTTTACTTTTTATTATATTTTTTGCATATGTCACAAGTCAATATTTTTACCTTCTTCAAATAAACTCCTCATTTTTATACATGCTCACTTACATGTAATACACATAATTATGAAAGCAATTTCAACTGAAACGAAGTTTTCACTGTCCCCTTGAGGTTAAGTTGAAGGTATGTACCAGAGTTTCACCAAGCCAGTATGAAATATATAAAACTCTGATTTTTTTTTCATATCCATGTTTGGCACATCTATTTGAGCATGCAGAACAAATTTGTGACAATTTGGAAGTGGTGGAAAAAATAACCTTTTCTACAAAAACTGACTTAAGTGAGACCAAATGGTCCCTTGTGTTTAAGCATGATTTTTTCGACCTACTCTAAATCACCTCTAATTTTTCACAATTGATATCTTGTACAAACATAACTAGGTTTTCAGTGTTTTACAATTTTTTAAATTTTTTTGAATTTATTCTGCCCTGTAGACTGACTGATCAAAACATCGGCCTTCATCTTAAGGGGGCATTGTAGGATACATTTTTTTTCAAATTTCTTTCATATCCATGTTTGGCACATCTATTTGAGCATGTAGAACAAATTTGTGGTAATTTGGAAGTGGTGGAAAAAATCACCTTTTCTACAAAAACTGGCTTAAGTGAGACCAAATGGTCCCTCGTGTTTAAGCGTGATTTTTTCGACCTCCTCTAAATCACCTATAATTTTGCACACTTGATATGTTCCACAAACCTATCTAGTTTTTCAAGGTTTTACAATTTTTAATTTTTTTCTAAATTTATTCTGCCCTGTAGACTGACTGATCAAAACATCGGTCTACACCTTAGGGGGCATATATAGTAGGATACATTTTTTTCCAAATTTCTTTCATAGCCATGTTTGGCACATCTATTTAAGCATGCAGAACAAATTTGGGGTGATTTGGAGGTGGTGGAAAAAAATCACATTTTCTACAAAAACTGGCTTAAGTGAGACCAAATGTTTCCTCGTGTTAAAGCGTGATTTTTTTGACCTCCTCTAAATCACCTCTAATTTTGCACACTTGATATCTTGCACAAACATAGCTAGGTTATCAAGGTTTTATAATTTTTTAATTTTTTTTAATTTATTCTGCCCTGTAGACTGACTGATCAAAATATCGGTCTACACCTTAAGGGGGCATTGTAGGATACATTTTTTTCAAATTTCTTTCATATCCATGTTTGGAACATCTATTTGAGCATGCAGAATAAATTTGGGGTGATTTGGAGTTGGTGAAAAAAATCACCTTTTCTACAAAAACTGGCTTAAGTGACCAAATGGTCCCTCGTGTTTAACCGTCATTTTTTCCAACTCCTCTAAATCACCTCTAATTTTGCACACTTGATATGTTGCACAAACATAGCTAGGTTTTCAAGGTTTTACAATTTTTTAAATTTTTTTGAATTTATTCTGCCCTCTAGACTGACTGATCAAAACATCGGTTTACACCTTAAGGGGGCGTTGTAGGATACATTTTTTTCTAAATTTATTTCATAGCCATGTTTGGCACATCTATTTGAGCATGCAAAATAAATTTGAGGTGATTTGGAGGTGGTGGACAAAATCACCTTTTCTACAAAAACTGGCTTAAGTGACCAAATGGTCCCTCGTGTTTAAGCGTGATTTTTTCGACCTCCTCTAAATCACCTCTAATTTTGCACACCTGATATCTTGCACAAACATAGCTCGGTTTTCAATGTTTTACAATTTTTTAATTTTTTTTGAATTTATACTGCCCTGTAGACTGACTGATCAAAACATCGATCTACACCTTAAGGGGGCATTGTAGGATACATTTTTTCCAAATTTCTTTCATAGCCATGTTTGACACATCTATTTGAGCATGCAGAATAAATTTGGAGTGATTTGGAGGTGGTGGTAAAAATAACTTTTTTTACAAAACCTGGATTAAGTGTATTTTCTTCAATTGGAGAGCATGGATGACTGATGTATTTTTTCGGATTTATCGGTAATATTTTTTCGGGAGCGAAATATAATTCCTCCAGTACATCTATTTCCACATTTTCTCGTGCAAAATAAACAAGCTACACGCTGGCCACGAAGAAACCATGATTCTTGAGGTTGCATATCGAAAACTCACATAGAAAATGCAAACAAAATATCCCAAACTCATACTGTTACAAGGGAGTGGATCATCAAATAGCTGAGTCATACATTATGAGGAAGTCACTGACTAACTGACAGAATGAATTATATTTTAGACACAAGGTCACACGGTACTAGACATAGACAACAATGCACACGCCAACATCAGGTTGATCGTCGACGTACTTGCCGTCCGACCGTGCGCACAATGTTGTAGCTATCATAGTTCTGCTTCGAGATCCTACACAAAAGGATATAATTAATGCCATGGAATATATTTGGACACATGCAAACATTAAATTACGACATATTAGATACCTCTAAGAATTTGGTGCACGTGCGCTTGTTGTGACCATCTGCCACATGACAATAGCCACATCTACCCTGTGATCTTGTCTTCTTCATCTTTGCCTGTAGCCTTTTCTTCGGAGCACCTCGGCCTGGCACATGCACGGGATCCAGAACCTTATCGAAACCTTCACCATCAAGGTTAGCCGATTGTGGCATCAACGGGCCAAACCTAATGCTGTTACCCTGAGCATTAGTTGATCACTTGCTATCAGCTTGTTCACTTGTTGATCCCTTGCAAACATCTTGTCCTTCCAAAACCCTTTTTAGATGCTAAAACGCCCCATTTAGAGTGGCATGCCTTGAAACATGCTGCGTGACTAAAATTCCTTAACTTACGGTACCTTTGTAGGGTTGCAGAGTATTCATACATCTCGCTCTTTCTGGTCGGTACGAATGCACATTTTGCACTCATTGTCCACCTAGTGGGAACACAACACCTGGGCAGTGTTTCTTCTTGTAAAATTACCAATATGTAAAATATGTGGGAACATGGTGTGCTTGCGCATCCCAATTTGCGGCAAGAACAACTGATACTGCGAAGCAGACCTTTCTTCGACTCCGTGCGCACTTCGATCTTTTTATCCATTCTTTCCTTCTTAGACACAACGTATGTGGTAACTTCTGCTGCATCAAGTACCTCTCTGATCTCACATTTTCTTACAGCATTTATGCTCCATAAGACCAACTTAAACACAGCAGGAGTGAAAACTTTTGCGGCGTGTTTCTCAAGACTTGAATCATTTTCCTCTGTGAACGGAACGAACTGCAAGGCCTTGTTGTCTTGGAGAGCCTCGTTCAAGCGTCGCGACGCAAGGCAACGCTCATAGTGCTCTAGCATTTGAAACAATGTCATCTTAGCCTCAAGATGCGTATGTAGTACCGAGTTTAAACTCTCACTCCGCTGATTGCTGCTCAATCCTAGGAAACAACGCCCCTCAAGATATGGAGCACACCACAGTTTTCTCATCTTACACATCTGATGCAGCCAGGAGTCCTCACTTGTTAATTTATTCCGTTGTAAGAATTTTAACCATTTTCTCTCATGCTCTTCCATGGAACATGTATCATATATGAAAGATCTGAATTCCTCCTTTACCGCGTCATCATGCAGATGACGTACAATGTTCTGCTGAATGTGCCATATACAGAGCCTATGGTTTGAGTCAGGCCACACCACCCTGATTGCTCTCTGCATTGTAAGGTCCCCATCCGTGATCACAGATATAGGATGCTTCTGTCCCATAGCATCAGAAAAGGTCCGTAACATCCACTCGTATGCCTGACTTGTTTCATGTGAAAATAACAGTGCTGCGGTGGTGATTCAACCCGACAAACGGTACAAATGGCAGATTGTACTTATTGGTTCTGTATGTGCTATCAAAAACAATAACGTCTCCGAAAACCTCGTAGTCAAGTCGGGATTGACTATCACACCAGAACAGTCCCTTCAGATGGCCAGCTTCATCAACCAAGTACCTGAAGAAAAAAATCTGAATCTCGCTCTTGCCTCGCCACCTTGTGATTGATCACCGTTTGAGCATCCCCGGAAGCAATTGATTCCTGCTTGTTAGCATGGCAGAAATTGTAAACGTCCCTCATAATGCATCCAACCTCATCATATCCACTGTATTGCATGCACATAATATCCATAATATGGTGTTTTTTGATCCCAGATTTTTCCATGTCTGCAATGTCCGCTTTCTGCTCATCGCTAATTCTTCTGTGTGAACGCAAAAGACACGACAGATCCCGTGAGGCTAGAGGATGGTTGTATTCATCGATGAAATCCTTCACAAACCACCGACCTGTTTCCTTCTGTCTTGCAATCACCAATTTAGCTTTACACCCTACATGAGTTATACTCTGTGGCCTCCTCTTTCTATCTTCCATCTTCCTCTTCATGTGCTTCTCTTCACGAACCCCTTCACGACTACACACAAATTTTCTTAAAATTATATGGCAGTTGGATCCATCCCACTCGACATAGCTTCTCCGGACACTAAAACCTTTCTCAAGACCATATTTGTTATAGAATCTATAACCTTCATCCTCACTAGTAAACATCTTGTTGGCAATATGATAGTACTCCAGCATTGACTCATGACTTACATCCGCCATGTCTTCCTGCATCACCATTCAGATGAATAAAAATCTGAAAGGACAAACAAAAATGCATGCAAAACCCAGTACGAAATCTTGCGTGGAATTTTAAACTTTGCTCCTTGTACATGTTATGGCAAGCGATCATAAGCGTCCATAAAATGGGTCCCCCATAAACTAGTGAAGTGACCATGGATGATGAAAAATTCTAAATTGAATTGCATGCACTAGGGAAACCTAAATCGATGATGACTAAACAAATCTAAGTAGGAAGTGCAGGATACAAATCAAAATAAGTTCAGATTCGGGCGATTCATACCTTAGGATGCAAGTCCGGAAGCGATGGGATCGGCGGGGGGCGAGTTCCTATAGCGCCGCCGCCGACACTGCCACCGCAGATGTCACGCCTTATTCTTCTTCCTGCCGCCGGGCACGTCTTTTATAGTGAAGGGGACGAGTAGGAGGACGAGGACGACGCCGAGGACGGTGAATTGGTTCCTCTCGCCGGACTCGTCGGACAGAAGGAAGGGGACGAGAACAAGGACTTGACCTCCTGGATCTACCAGACGTGGTTCTGGTCGTGGACGTGATCGGTTGAAAGCACAATATTTTACCCTGGACCATTATGCCCTTCTCTGATTAAACTAATTAGGTTTATTCATTTTTAATCCCCCACCAGATCGGACGGCTAATAAAAATGGGAGGGGCAAGTACTCGAAAGTACTCCCAGTACTGCCCCAATCACCGTAAAGGAGCTCTATTAAGAATGGACCTGCGATTGGTGCTGATCAACTGCATAGACGACGGGTCAAGCCGGGAGTTTTTTGTGTAGCTTGTGGGCGAGAAGAAACTAGTTATCACAGGTTCTGGACCTGCCCCCATTCTGCAATGGTTTGGAAATGGATGCTACTCGGCGAGGTGAAGGGAGGTCCAGTGGTACTATCGCCACCAATGAGGGGAACCCAACAGGTGTGGCTGCAATGATCATGTTCAAGAGTGTCTCTCGGTGCATGCTAAACCGGTTCCAATCAAGGCGCCGGCACTGGCCGAGCGTTGGACACAGCCTGAGCAAGGATGGATCAAAGTTAACGCGGACGGGGCTACGTCAAAGAGGCAAGACAAAGGGGGAGGTGCAGTGATCCTACGGGACCATGAAGGTGCTTACAGAGGTTCTTCCCCGGCATCACTGACCCTGAGGTCTCTGAGGTGTTGGCTGCGTGGCGTGCGGTGCAATTAGCGTCTGAACTTGGGGTGCAGAAAATTCAGTTGGAACTTGATAGCAAGGGGGTCGTCCGTCTCCATGCTGAATGACAGAAACAAGAACCTCTCAGTGACTGGGCCTTGAATAGAAGAGATAAAAGGAGATGCTTCGGTCTGCACAGGAGGCTAAGGTAACCTGGGCTCGACGTACAGCTAATTTAGCTGCATGCGCACGTTCTAGCTAAGGTGGGGATGAGCAACGAGTTAGCTCGATAGGGTATGGCCCGTTGTGCCACCAGACTGCATTAACTGTAGCAAATGAGATTCCTGACGTTTGCTAAGTAATAAAGTTGCAAGTACCCCTAAAAAAACATAGGCTTTATTTTTTTTTTCAATTGGGCGGCCTTCTCGACGCATCAGTTTCCCTTTTTTCTATCAGTTCTGCTAAAACACATCTAGATGTGCCATAACTATTGCACATCTAAGCCCTATGCCATTGATCCTACACGGAGATTCGTGCGGGTATTTTTTTTCTTCTCCCTTTTCTTTTTATGCTTGATTGAATCACTTAGATGTGCAATAGTTAGGGCACTAGATTGATTGATTGAATCACTTAGATTGGCGGTTTACTCAAGCGCAATCCCTTTATTTTATCTGTTGTTTTATTTACGTTTTCACTTCCACGCAGTTGTTTAGTCAAAACCGCCCTTATTATCGTTTCCCCTAGTAACCGACGAATAGACTATTTTCAAATAAGACTCTGAGTGAGAACATAGCCGTGTTAGCGACGAAGTAGCTACTGGGTTGGTAGTTACCTATGCAATCGCTCCATGTGGGATCGACATACTCTACTTGTCACGAATTGCAATAGCCCTGTGCATTTGCAGGTCATTAGCGACGTGCCTTCAGCTCACTTAAGTGCTTGTAATTGTCGCTAAGTGGTCTACGGATCTGGATGTAATTTTTATTATTTTTGGTTTTCGTTGTACTGTCATGATTGATGATAAATAGATTGGTAGTTTTCCCATAAAAAAACCCTATAAAGACTAGTGTTACTAAAAATCGTGTAGAGAAATACTGTTAATATGCGTGATCTACACCAAATCAGCGGAGTTTAACCAAACAGATATTGTTATGATTTGTATCGATCATGATCCCAAGATAGTACGTGGTCTATAGAGGTTGATTCTTTGTGATCCTATAATCAATTGTAACCTTAGAGATCAAGTGTCGTCCATGTATAAATAGAAGGCAAATCCCTACAGGGTATCTCATAGCCAAATATTGTGTTTGACTTGGTATCAGAGGCAAGATCCAATGTTTACCTCTCTTCATGACGAGAGAGAGAATGGGTGGCGCAACAACGATGGCCAGCGAGGTGGCAGGCATGGTGGGTAAGGTGGCCATGGTCGCGGCCACGGCAACGACAGAAGCAATCTCAAGTCTCAAGTTTGATCCATATTCAACCATGCACGGTGCCGCAACCACCTCAATCATGTGCACTAGTTCATGTCCACAGTGTATGCATCGGTGTTGGTGCCAACATCGGAATGCTCACAGTGATCCGCGGGCTAGAACACATGATTGAAGCGGTTGCGGCACCATAGTGTGCCATGGCTGAATTTGGAGCAAACATGGCACTTGACGTTGCTACTGTCATTGTCGCGTATGCGCCCGTCTTGGCCATGACTACCTTGCTTTCCCCATCTGCCACCACGCAGACCGTCCATATAGCATGCAACAATACTGGTGTAATAGTGTATCTTGTTTGCCCAGTCTTGCTGCTTGAGGGAAAGTTTGGTGATGAGCAAGAACGCATATAAGTTGCTCAATCTAACGGGTTCGTCGTACGTTGTAATCGATGCCACTAGGGTCTCGAATCCAGGACCAGATCAGCGAGTATGTATCTGGGAACTTCATCACATGTGAGTAGCTTGTCGATCAATGCGATAACATCGCCGAACCCCTTCATCTTGTGGTAACACTGAATTGTGGTGAGATCCTTATTCTTTTATGTTGCAATGACGGTACCGCAGATGCATATAGGGTGCTACGTTCTAGGAGGTTAACATGTTGTGAAGTGTTAACCAGAATGCACTAGTGGTGGTGTGCCACATCATCTGTCCGAACACAAGCATCCCTGACCATATTACGAGGACCTCGACCTGCTCACCATCCATGAGCGCTATGGCAACAAGGACCTAAGGAATGTTGCCAACGGAGGAGGTTTTCCTATTTTCTAATGTTGGTCACTCTCCTATTGAAGGCTCATCCAAACCAATATATATTGGTAGCATCCTGCATGTTCTTCATCCTAACAAACACTTAGTATTCATGCACAATTTAGTTTCTGGTAATGAAGGTTTTTCTTCATCTTCATTTGTTTTACCTTTTGGACTGAGCAACAAGATGTTGTGGTGGTACGTTGCCAAGCTCCAAGTTGTCATCCATCGTGTTCAGTCCTCGAGCTCTCTCTCGTGCCAAGCTCTTGCTAGATCTATGGCATCCGTCCAAAAGTGTTGTTGAGTCGGTCCTTTGGTCGAATAAATTTGCATGTGCATCTCTCTTGATGCACGTCAATGTGCAAAAGTTCATTAATTACATTTTCGTGATTCCACTGATGTTACCCATGTGCATCTTGAACTTATTAATCAGTGTGTTGGGTCTTGTAATTACGTATATTGGTGGTCTCAAGTACTATGTGAGCTTCTTGGATGATTTTAGCCGTTCTACATGGATCTATCTTCTAAAAATGTAGATCTAATGTCAAGCAAAGGTTTTACACTTCCTAGAAGCATGTTGAACATGTTAAGCTTCATGCACTAGCCAACACAACCAAAAGTCCAAACTAATGGAAATGGCTAGGCAATCCACATATACACTTCAATACCCCCTCTCACGTGTGACGCAGGAAGTTAACATGTGAATAGACTCGGAGGTATGACTCTAGAGGCCTATACAGGCACACAGAGGGGGGCAACTACAACTTTTTGATAAATTGTGAAAGCCAGGACTTGACCGCAACCACATGTGATTTATTTTTTGTTAGACTATATATATGTAAAATTCTCTATGGAACGTGAGTTGCTCTGTGTTCTCCTAACTGAATGCTTGATGACGATATCAACTTTGCACACTGACACATCCATTCCACTACTGCGCCTACATACAGCAGGGACATTGATCATGCCTCCACTTTGCCAGACCATGGCATCCTACAAGGCAAAGGCTAGTCCAACTGCAGACCATGACCTATTGCACGTTGCATGTTTTGTAACCGAAGAACATTTTCGATTTGTACTAAGGAATACAAGAGGAATGTCAAAGTGTTAGTAACCTCTAAATCCCGATAGAGCTTGCCTCATCTGGCTCCAACAAGGTTCGGCTAGTTGGATTTATCATCGTTGAGCCCCGAATCGGGGAGGAAGGCACCTAAAATGCTGGCAATGGGAGGTTAGTAGATTTTGTATTTTTTGATGTTGTATAGAATATTTGAATATGCTGCAAGTGTCTTTGTTGTCTACTACATACACTTAGGGTTCTTCTAGCACGTGGTCCGGGGGGGGGGGGGGGGGGGGGGTGTCATGTTGCATTTATTGACATTGTACATACTCTAGTTCCAAATGTTGCTTAGAGTGATTTTCTAGTTGTATATGTTATTACTTTTCAAAACGGTTTTGTTGCAAGAAATGGGGATTTGCTGCAATGCACACCTTGATTATTATTATTATTTTGCTATATGAGGTGTCTAAAATGTGCTCATTTTTTAGGCACCATGAAGAAAAACGTGGCGATGATGTTGAATATGTAGAAAACAATATTGTCAGGGATTATACATTGCAAGGATTAGACGGTCAAGATCACACACTTAAATGAGATCGGGCGGGTGGGGTAGCAATTGGTTCACTACTACAGGAATGCCTAGCAGTGGCGGGCGCCAAAAGGCCAGCAGTGGAGGGCTAGGCTTCCAGGGGTGACCGCCACTGACCTTCTACCACTGCTATAATGGCATCAGTGGCGGGCGCACACCCGCCACCGGTAGAGTCTCTGCAGTGGTGGGCAATCCTCGTTGCCTACCATTGGCTTATATTATAAGTTGTGGCAGGCCTTCTATGTTACCCGCCACAACTACTTGTTCAGCCGCCAGCCCTTCCAATTGGCAACAAACAGCAGCCAATACACATTACAACATACAAATAACGTAAGCGATCATACACATTATATTTAACATGACAATAATCTGAACTTCATTCAAATAGATGTACGCATTAGAATACAACAACTCATGTTGCAACATTAGTAAACATAGATATTATATATGTGCAACAATCAATGTAAAAAGGTACAAATTTGGCCACCTGCTGTTTACATAACCGTAAAATGCAGCCCTTAAAGATTTATGTACAATAATTATATATGTGCAACAACCAATGAAAGTAAACACAACATAGCCAATGCTGCTTCTAATTTGCGGTGACAAATCCGCAGTGCACATTTCCGGTGGCATTTTGTCCTGACTACTGAGCAATGCTTAAAAATCTCTACAACCACAGGCATGGCGGCTGAGGCCTAACAACACATAGTACTACAACATATGCACAACAAACAAATACTAGTACCAGGCGGCATGCCCGGTTAGCTATCTCCAACCAAACACCAAACAAGCAAGCAAATACTAGTGTACTATCAAAGTCGTTGCAACATTTCGACAGAGTGAACCAACCAGTGATTGTTGCAGACCAAGCCGGACAGAAACCAGATACCTTAGCAGCAGCAGCAATGCGGCCGCCACGAGTAAAGCCTCTGCCCAGAACTTGAGCATGCCGGAGGAAGGCACATCGTCCTTGCTGCTGCCAGCTTGTTTTTGCCCCGGCCACGGCCAGTGGTGTAGCATGAACACCAGGTAGTAGGTCAGAACCCCTGAGACGCCACATGACACCATGATCCTCGTGCACCAAGAGAGCCCAGAAACATCCATGGAGTTCACCAGGTATGCGAAAAGGGGAGCTGCCATCAGTGCACACATGGCAATGATCTCTTCCATGTATGGCTTCATCTTGTCGACGCTGATGAGCGGGCTGTGGCGTGGGCGGTCAAGGTGAAGGCTGAACCAGAGAAGCACTGGGGCGACCTCCGGCATGCACAACAGAACCACGTCCTCGCCTAGCCACTCCACGGCCACCGTGTGCACCGTCACCAGTAGGAGGAGAAGCAAGGTCTTGTGGAGCAACTCTGACGCCGGTGCGCTGCCCGGAAAAAGGTCAGTGGGCAGCTTCATCATCATTCGTGTCAGTGCCGCCACCATGGAGCTCAGGAACAGGAGGAACTGCGAGATGGAGAACCCCACAGCTGCATCGTCCTCGAGTTGATCCATCACCAAAAGCGCCCCGAAAGTCACCACCACCATAATCTGAAGCTCCACAGGCGTCTCGACGGGCTTCTCGTCGACGTTAGAAGATCCTGGTGTAACTCTACGGCGATTGAATTTCAAGTACAACGCTCGTATGAAAACAATGGCCATGACGGGAAAGATGGCGAGCCAGGCGAAGCTCAAGTTGATGCCCAGTAATAGCAGATAAGATATAATCACAAGAACGGCTGTGTCTCTGAAAATCCGGACGTTAGGACGGCATGCGAACCACAACTTCAATGGCGCCGGTGCAGCCGGCGTCGGAAGCAGATTAGGCAGGAACTCGTGCAATTTGAGAAATATATAAGGGTAGCAAATAGCAACCTCCATTGTGCCAGTGACCAACTCATAGTATTTTTTGTTGGTAAGACCATCATCACTTAATGAGAACACCTGGAAATTGCCGACGCTGCTGGTGGCCAGTGTGCAGGTTGCTGCTATTAGGCATAATAATGCTCCATCTGATTCCTCAAGCTTGCCTGAAACACAAATTTAATGGAGATGATCAGACCTAGGAGCCTGGCTCCAAGATTTTAAATTCATGAATTTAAAGCCAGTTTTTTAGTTTCTAGGTATATATACCTGAATGTAACTATTCGAATGAAGTACATAAATTTCAAGAAAATCATTAAAGATTTTAGGGTACGTACGTACCCTGAATTTTGGGTATGTGATTTTGAAATACTCCAATAACTCAATGAATTTGAATGATATCTGGATAGGTATATATTTTACGTGAGTATATACATCTAACACTACTGGAATATGGGATTTCACCGAGTTCCAAGTGTTTGTCGAGTTCACTTCATCGGGAACTTGGACAATTGTTGCATCTGCCGAGTTTGATAAAAATTGGACTCGGCAGTGAGATGAAACTTGGTAAACTCCACATTTTGCCTATTGCTAGCTAAAAGGGACTCGGCGAAATAATTGAACTTGGCTGTGACTCCGATTCGCCGAGTTCCTCCTAATATCAACTCGGCAATAACTGACAGGTGGGCTCCATGGAAGACCAGGCGATGGAGCCATGACCGTGGGTTTCCACTAATGGAAACTCGGCAATCGTTTTGCCTTATTCTTTTTCTTAATGCAAAATTCGATGGGTCGTGTCTATGCCAAGTACCCGTGTAAATAAACTCAGCAATCATTTTGTCCTTTTCTTTTTCTATTACGGAATCTCAGGGATCACATGTATGCCGAGCATTTGTAAGAAAAAACTCGCCAAGCAAATGACAGGCGGGCTCACAGTTGATGTGGCTACTGCTATTTAATGGTTGGACTTCCTGGGCCATGTTCCAAAAGTCGGCAATAGGCAGACCCTTCATCTCCCCCACACATATTAAACGTGGGCGCGGGCGGGGGTTCAGCAACAGCGCCGAAACCCACACCCCACCTCCTTCGCTACTTCGTTGTTTTCGCGTCCCCTACTTTCCTCCATCATCACACCGCTATCGCTGCGCCGCCTCCTCTCCTCCATGGATCCGGCAGCACCTGCAGAGAATGTTGCCTCGGCCAGGGGTGCCGCCATCGCCGGCGCGACCATGGGCGCCACCATCACCGGCGCGACCATGGGCACCTCCGGCCTTCCCCCTCCTCATCACTTTCGCACCGCCATCCGCATCCACGAGGAGGAGCGCACGAGCTGAGTTCATCACTTTTTTTCCTGTTTTTAAATAAAATCCATACATTTTTATTTGTTAAAATAAGTTAGGTATGATGTGTAGCAAATGTTAGTTAGTAGCAAATTTTTAAAATGCTAGTTGAAGCAAATTGTTTATTTGTTAAAATAAGTTAGATATATTATGATGCATGCATGCATGCATGCATGATGTTTATAGAAGAAGCCCTCAACGGCCAACTCGGAGGAGGATGACGAGGACGAGGACGATGATGAGGTGCATGAGGATGCCGACTGTCAGCGCCAAGTGTCCTCGCCCAGATGATGGCATAGAAGGGGCATCAAAGAAGAAGAAGGACTAGATGCTAGTATTGTAGTTAGTCTTAGTTTGAGGGTCCCAGATGTGTGGAACCCTAGTTTGGACAATGATATTTTTGTTGTAGTATGACATAGTAGTTATTTATATATCGATGCATGCATGCAAGTTTCTATGTTTATATGTGTACCTAGTACTTTCAATGAAAAGCTACGAATAGAGGATGTGGGGCTTCTAGCAAGTTTCTTGTTATGTTGGCATCATTAATACCATATATGTCGGAGAAGATTGTTAATGATGTGACTTGCATTAAGTTTCTATGCAAATTTATGTGGCCTTTATGTGATTTTTAGCTTCCATTGTCTATCGTGATGTACATACATGGTTATTGTGATGTACTAGACTTTCGAATACTGTGAGCAAACATATCGATATGTAATGTATTTGTTTTGATGCAAGGCTGCTCAAAACATATAACAAAAACTAAAATATGGCTAGGTTTTGCAGAGTGCAGAAACTCAGCGAACCTTTTTCTTGGTACATATACCAAGCTCAGAACTCGACAAAGGTTCGGTCAGCTGTACCCCACTGTCAATGTTCGCCAAGTACCAAACTCAGCAATACGACAGCGCAACCAAGTTGAAGGTGGAGCCACTCGGCAAACTGGGCATGTCCATTTCCGTTCGGCATGCACTCAGCAAAATGTGGCACCAGGAAATAAGCCAGTGCCACGCGTCGGGCTCTTATTCGACATCATTCTATTGAGTTTTGAACTGGGCAAAGGTTTTGCCGAGTTTCTTTCATCCGGTGCTCAACAACAAGAGATTCCGCGTGGGCGTTCCTATTTGTTGTCGCTCTGCCAAGTTTAGCTTGCTAGAACACGGCGGAGCTTAGTGCCACATGACATTTCCATTAACGCCCCATCCTATCTGACGGTGTGGTCTACCGGGTTCTCTTCAGGGTGAAACTCGGCAAAGATCATTTACATAATTGCCGAGTTCCCGATAATAAGTACTCGGCAAACTTAATGATTGTTGACCCGTGTCCAGCGGAGTCCTGTTCACCGAGTATGGAACTCGGCGAATAAGTTGCTGAGTTGATTCTGCACTATGCCGGCAAAGAAGGCGAATCTAGTAGTGTAATTATATATCTACAACATATCCATTTTGTCATACTATATATTAGGCATGAATTTGTGCATTGCAAATCATGGATATGGGGCACCATGTAACCCCGTGTACAGAAGCAGGATTGGGGCTCCATGGAGGTTGGGCTCCAAAATTTTAGAACTGTGACTTCATGGCCAGTTTGAATATATTTTTCGAAATATTTAGTTTCTAGGTATGTATCTACATGTTACTGTTCAAATGAAGTACTTAAACTTCAAGAAAATCATTTAAGTGAAAACACTTTGGGGTATGTGAATTACTTGCACATGATTCAAGGTATGGTGAATCACATGTCCTGAATTTTGGGTACGTACTGGTTTAAAATACTCCAAAAACTCAACGAATTTGAATGTTTTGTCTATAGGTATGTATTTTACCTGGCCATATTTTGACATCAATGAGAACACCACTTGTAAAAAATCAAGAGTGGCTGATCATAAATTTTCTATATAAATTACCTTAAATCCTCCGCCTGAATAGGAAACGTCCGATGGAGGTGTAAGCGCACAAAGTGGCATCGGAAATCTAGAATAGCCAGAAATCTCAAACCGAATGATAAAATTTGGATTGGTCCCTAGGAAGTGACCCCGTGTACTTATGTCAGAAATCATTACCAGGAAGACCAATGCAAACTGTGATTGTTCTACTACGAATGTTAATCAACATGCTAATCAAATTGTCGCACTCATAGATATAGAAGTTGACCAAAGGAGCTTCGATGAATGTAAGCAATGTCAAGACTGGATATTTGGAGAAGGCAATAGCAGTATTGGCATCTCTGAGGAAAAAGCGAGTGTTTCAGTATGACCAACCATAGTCTACCCAACGTGCAACATGTAAGATACTAATGGGTACATGCTCAATAGAGAAATCAGTAGGATGATATCGTACGATAGGAAAACACAACATAAAGTATATGGTTACGTCCAATGCCCAGGGTTGGAATTGAAGAAACTTACTCACCAGTCATGATTTAAACTCACTTTAAATATCTCATTAAAATGGCAAAAATCCCAGTTAAGAATGCATCTTATGGCGTTGTGAAAAGGTACCTGAAGAAGTACCAATATTGAACTAAGACAGAGCGAATAGAAAAGTAAATAGCATGAAGCTAAAGATATCCCCGTATGGATTGAACCACATAGCCAGTAAACGATTGAAATTTCATTTAGGAAAGGCTACGCGAACAACGACGACTGCCCACAAGAATGCAGATGATCTGTATATCGTCATGACAAAAGGAAGGGACAAAAGAAAGCAAGCTCATACTGAGAACTGAGTTTGGAACGAAATGTTTGGGCAGAACCAAATATTAACTTGTAGATCGAGCATTCTCCGGAAGAAATATTAGTGCGATAATCTAAACTAGACCCAGGAAGTGTTGGAAGCATATGGGCATAAAGAAAGCTTACACACTTGGAACATCAAAGGATCATTAGACCGTACAACAAAGAAAAAGACAACACAATCCTTGAGATGAGGAGGAGGAAATCAGCAGCACTGCACACTACCTCACGACACATTGTAGTGAATTTTTTTGAGCAATGTACAGTTTAAAGCCCACCGAATAGCATAGGGAATGCATGAATAGTATTCCTCCCATATACCCAGAAAACGGATATTATTGATCACTCTACTGAAAGGCAAATGAATTAACCAAAGTAGGGTATGTAGACACCGACCACATCCATGACCAGTATTCATCCAGATCACATACTAGAAAATTATTCTTATGTGGAGGAATTGTAGATTCAAATAAGTCATTGAGATGGACTTTAGCATCCACATTGATGAAATCATAATATATAGAGACTTTAGCATCCACGATAGAGCATCACCCTGGTAGACACCAACAAATATCTAGGGAGATAATTGATGCCACCTGTGTTGCACAAGTGCGAACAGTTTATGTGAAAATCAAACTCACAAAGCATATTGTCACTTTCCTTCATCTCTCGCAACATCGCCTTCACTTTTTTTAGTTAAAAAAGTGTGTCTCAATGAGGGAGATAAAAAGACCATAATAGAAATGATTATAGTTCGGCCCGGGCCATATGCCCTTATGATCTGAACCTCTCACACTACTTATATCTTTTTACCGATGTACTTTTGCTCCCATTTGCGCAGGCTTGGGCCTCCTCTCCTTGTACCTCCGAAACATTCTTATTTGTGCTACGTGTCTGGCATAAGTGGCACACCAAACTATTAACGTTTTTTCTAAAAAAAATATAGGCGATTTTCTATATTTCCTTTTACGGGGAAAAACTATTAGCAATCATCATGGCTCGGCTGGAGCAAATGGGGTACTGATCAAGGAGAACAAATTTTGAACAGGCTACTTTTAAGCATGAATCTACTTATTAAGTGCATGATTTAGCTAAGGCGTCGATCGGCTTTCGATTGGTTGTCACTCCTAGCTAGTAGAGCCACCGACCTTTGCTTGTATTCCTCTGTGTCTAGGTGATCAATACAGCAAGCAAAGTTACTCAAAAAAAGGTGGCGCATCAAACTATTAACAAAAAGAAATTGTGGGAAAAACTATTTGCGTTTCAACATATGGAAGAACAACAGACAAAAATCTATATGAGTATTAGATTAAACTCTACAGAGGAATTTAGTTGAAAGTTAAACATGCAAATTTTAGAGCCGTGGGAAAAAACTAAAATCCGCTCTATAACAAATTGAATTCGACGTGTGGAAGCATAATACTGTAGAAAGGAAGAACAAATATATATACATGCATACATAAAATTAAGCTACTATAATTTATTAAAACCTTGGACATGGAAGAGAGTTGACATAGACATACTGATTAATCGCGAACGAGGCTGTGGCGGCCGAGCGTGTCGGCCTTTTGACACAATTTTTGGGTGCTGGGATGCTCGGCTCCGCCCCATTGATTCACGGGCAGAGTTTTTCCCTGCTTAGCTGGCTAACGGTCGATTGATGGGCCAACTTGGTGCGGCTATTACGTAGTCGATCAAATCTGCCACTGCAACACCTGGAATCCACTGACATTTACTTTGGTAGGTATAATCATGCCATAGTCAATTTTAGAGGAGCCTCCAAAACAAAATATCACTCAAAAAAGCAACTACTAAGACTAGGGAAACCTGCCTCTCGGGTCGCCCCGCACGGCGACTCCAGAGGCCCCTCCTAATCCTAGCCTAGTTCCCCCTAAGGCCATCTCCCCTGGCCGCTGCTGCCGCCGGTGGTGGCGGTGCCCGTCTCGCCGAAGGCGGAGGGCAAAGGAGGCATGCAGTTGTGGTGCACCTGTGTGGAGATGCACGGTGGCGGACACGTGCGGAGGTGGCCGGTGGAGGTGGAAAACGAGGTGCGGCGGCGCTGGCGATGGTGGATCCGACATGATCGGCCGTCGGCGGCGAGAACCATGGCGTGCGGCGGCGGATCTGGGCCCAATCTGGGCTGACGGCTACGCGTATCCACATCGAACTCTGCTGATCCAAGCGGCAGCGTTGCTTGGGAGGCCGCGGGGCATGCCAAGTCTGGATCCGATCTGGATGTAACAGGCTATGCTTCTCGGATCGGGTTCAACCATGCGACCTATCTATGCCGGAAGACCAGCGAGTCAGCTGCGTTCGTCTCCTCCTCTGCTGCCGGCCAGCGGGGTGGGGGCTGCGGGTTCGGCGTGAATAAAGGTGGTTTGGCCTTGTTGTTTTTCGAGCGCCATGTCGTCGATCTGCTTCGTACAAGCCTCCTCGATCAAGATGCCGACGAGTTCCGGTCTTCCTCTCAGTGATTCTGCCGTTTGGCACATGGTGTCACCGGATATCTAGATTGGAATTGATCCGGTCGTGCGTTCCCTTATATTCGGCCAGTGAGGCTTCATGAGGGAGTGACGTGAAGCTTCGCTTTCGTGACGGCACCATGGGACATGTCTAGATATAGATTTCCATGGTATTAACAGAGGCGGAGAAGGTCATGGTGACTATGATCGGAGGTTTGTCATGGTCAAGAGGTGCTTTGGTGGCGATGAAGAATGGCGGCACAGGTTTTTCCAGTGTGTCGGATGTTCGTCAGTTGCATCAGCAATCTTGGAAAGAGGGGGTGGCAGCACAGGTGGACTGCATTTTTGGTGGTACTCCTTAAGTACCGACTCGTGAATTCCAGGGTGAAAACCTAAGGTCTGGCCTTCGCTGGTTGTGCCTGGCAATGGCCTTGTTGAAGGCATTGTTTTGTGAACTCAAGATCTTCGATCGGGCGATGACAACGCGTGTGCTTTGTTTCCTTCCTGGAGGCGTCGTTTTTGGAGAATCTCTTATGCGGTCCAGGTGTTGTCTTCGGTGGTGGTTAGAGTGTTGTTGTTGCGAATGATTCATCATCGCGACGGGGTCTTTATTTTCTATTTCTCTCTTTTTTATTTTTTTCTTGCCTGTGTGCATTCTTGTTGTCTTTGGACATCTTGTTGGTGCAGAGGCTGGGTGTAATTGATATCTTCGCGATACTAATATATTCCCTTTGTCGAAAAAAGTCAATTTTAGAGTGATAACACCTATGCATGTCCCTACAACATGGCAGCTGACTGCCCCCACATAACCCATATCTTTTTCTTGCTATTAGCTAATAATAAGCTGCTAACCAGGGAAAATTTTGCTAAGAGACGTGCAGTTGATGATTTGTCATGTCTGTTTTGTGGTGAAGCAGAGAACTACATGCACCTATTTTTTAGTGTTCTGTTGTTACTGAAGTGTGTAATAACATAGGTAGATTGACTGGTATTGACCAGGTTGTCACTTATGATTCCATTGCTAAATGGTAGACTGGCAATGAGAAATGCCAAGCAAAAAATCTTTTGCACTCTGCGATGTTATGGTCACTATGGAAAGTATGTAATGACCTCTATTTTAACAGCTCTGGAGAAGCATTAAAATAGCATCTTCCCAGTAGGTGATTTTATGCTCCGGGACTGCAAGAGACCGAGTAGACAGGATGACCGGTTCATTGTGGTCGCTTGCGAGAAACCCGTCTCTACTAACCAGGCCAGATCCCAGCTGAGAAGTGGGGATCCAATACGACTACTTACACCAAGGTGCTGAGCCTTTTGGAAGGCGACAAAAATGCTAAAAAATGGGAAAATACCAAGTGCAAGCTTGCCGCAGCTGGTGAAGGCGTCCTCGTTGCAGCTGATTGAAGCTGGAATCATGCTCCCGGTTGTCCCCAAAGCTTGATAACTTGTGTCGCTGCTGAGATTTCACGTGTATCTATTTTGCTCTGTAAGAAGTTAAACTTCCTGTAATTTTTATCCTTTTGTCTTTGGACCTGTTATAGTTTGTGTTGACAGGGAGGCATGTCGGTCTACCCCTGGCGAACCCTGTATTTGACTATGTTGGTTTTGTTTCTATGAAATGGAACAGGGGCTGGAGCCCTGTTCTTCTAAAAGTTGCACTTAACGGTCACTACACACTTGTCTACCATATTCTGCATACATGACATAGGGCTGACCGATTGACCTCCGCTGGACACGCCAACTAAGCCTACAAAATGACATTCTTTTTTGCGAGGAAACTTCCGATCTATTCATCTTCAATCATGACAGTACAACGAATACTGGAAATAACAAAAATGAAATCCAGATTCATAGACCACCTAGCGATGACTACAAGAATTGAAGCGAGCCGACGTGATCACCGATCCTTCATCGGAGCCGGGGAAAACTTGTTGTGGTAGATAGTCGGGAAGTCGTCGTGCTAAGGCCCCATACAACCAACGCACCAGAACAGCAATTGTCGCCGATGAAGGGTAGTGTAGGTCGGAAGGATCCAACATGAAGACACACGAACGATGAACAAATCCAAGCAGATCCACCAAAGATAGATCCGCCGGAGACACATCTCCACACGCAACAGGGAACATCGGATATGAGCTTGGAAGTGCGATTGGCAAAACCAACCCATGCCACACTGTAGGAGTGAATTGTAGAAAACCACCAAATTGGCACCTAGCTTTTCAGAAAACATAGGTTTACAATTGTTTGCTAGAAACCACTGATTCTTGGCACAATTTTTGCAAAAAAGACTAATTGGCGGCTTTGACCCATTTGATAACGATTATGGTAGATGGAGTCCACCATTTGTTGACGTGGAGTAATGGTTCACGATAAACGACGTTAGACGTGGTCTTTTTGCCAAAAGCTCATCCCCTCCCTCCCGGTGTGACCTAGCTCTACCAGCGCTGCCACCTCCC
Source organism: Thinopyrum elongatum (assembly GCA_011799875.1). Lineage (NCBI taxonomy): Eukaryota > Viridiplantae > Streptophyta > Magnoliopsida > Poales > Poaceae > Thinopyrum > Thinopyrum elongatum. The sequence continues at coordinate 8,426,715 of CM022299.1, forward strand.
TCCTGGCTACGACCTTGGACCTACCCCTTGCCCGGTCAAGCATAGGAGGTGGGCGAACTAGTCGTGCCGCTGCACTCCTATGAGGGATCCAGGGCCTACTCGACACGCTCATCCTTGTCATTGGGATACAGGCCCTACACCGGAGCAAGCAGTGGTGGCAGCGCGCATCACAGATGCAAGTAGTGGCGCGGTCGTGTGCTGCACGAGCACAAGCAGCGGCAAGGAGCAGCGGAGCTAGTGGCGGCGCGCTGACCAAGGCAATCAGCAACCCTCGATGGTGAGCATGTGGTGACCGGCGGCATTGCTGGCGAACTCAACCACTTGGCTCCCTGCGACCAGTGGTGCCGCCCCGACTATCGTCGACGGCAACCCCATCCATCTACTTTCAGCAGCAACCGCACAGATGACCTAGCCACTGCCTGCTCCTCTGGTGCCTGTCCCACCACCGCCCGATGCCGACACGGCACCGCCGGCCGACGGCCACGCGCTGCCCCCGTCCCCCTCCAGGCACGGCACTACCGGCCGACGGCCACGCGGTGCGCCCTTCCCCCTCAGGCCCAGCCTTTAGCGCCCTTGATGCTCGGCGTCCGCGACAGCAGGCTCGCCTGCGCCATGACGATGCCTTTGCATCGCGGCCACGCGCCTATGCCCATGCCCTCTACTCGCACTCCCGGCGACAAGACCAATGGCCGGCGTGCTGCTGCTCTGCTCGGCTGCTTGGGCAGCCCAAATCCATGGATGGATCTGATTGCGTTTTGTTTTCTAATTGAAGGTGTCACTATAAATCTAGAAAACTCCCCATCTAACGATGTCTAACATGCAACGTTACGCCACGTCATCAAATGCAGGACCCACATGTCATAATCACTGTTAAAATGCACGAAGTGACCTATCAGTGTTTTCTGCAAAAGATTAGTCTTGGAACCAGTGGTTTTTGTATCAAGTATGTAAACCTGTGTTTTCTGCAAACCTAAGCATTAATGTTCTTTATAAGAGATGTTGGCATATCATTAAGGGTGATCTTATGCCTTTGTTCCATGACTTGTTCGACGGTCACCTGCAGTTATTCCACTTAAATTTTGGAACAATAACGTTGTTGCCAAAGAAGGTGGAGGCAACCCGCATTGAGCAATTCAGGCTGATATGTCTTCTCAATGTAAGCTTCAAGATCTTTACCAAGGTTGGCACGAATAGGTTAACGCGGATAGCTCATTCGGTAGTTCAACCAACACAAACTGCTTTCATGCCAGGACGACACATCCTCGAAGGGGTGGTCGTCCTACATGAAACTCTCCATGAAATCCACACAAAGAAACTAGATGGTGTTATATTCAAAGTGGATTTTGAGAAAGCGTATGATAAGGTCAAGTGGCGCTTCCTCCAGCAAGCCTTACGTATGAAAGGGTTCAATGACTCCTGGAGATCTCAGGTGGATGCATTCATACAGAAGGGTAGTGTTGGCATAAAAGTTAATGATGACACGGGGCATTATTTTTAGACACACAAGGGGCTAAAACAGGGGGACTCCATGTCTCCCGTGTTGTTCAACATAGTAGCAGATATGTTGGCAGTCCTCATTGGTCGGGCTAAAGAGAATGGCCAAGTAGGAGGATTGGTTCCCCACCTGGTAGAGGGCGGGTATCCATTCTACAATACGCTGACGACACCATTATTTTCATGGAGCACGACCTCGCGAAAGCCAGGAATATGAAGCTTGTGCTTTGCTGATTTGAGCAATTGTCTGGACTAAAAATAAATTTTAACAAAAGCGAATTGTTCTGTTTCGGGAGAGCGAAAGAGGAACAAGATGAGTATAGACAATTGTTCGGCTGCGAAATGGGTTCCCTACCGTTTAGTTACCTAGGGATCCCAATCCACCATAGGTGTTTAATGAACAAGGAATGGAAATGTGTCGAAGATAGATTCGAAAAAGACTAAGTTGCTAGAAGGGCAAGCTAATGTCTTACGGAGGTCGGCTGGTTTTGATTAATTCGGTTTTGACGAGCTTGCCGATGTTCCTACTATCTTTATTTGAAGTGCTGGTAGGTGTGAGGAAAAGATTAGACTTCTATTGATCCCGCTTCTTTTGGCAAAGTGACGGGACCAAGAAGAAATACCGTTTGGCCCGATGGGATATTATATGCAGACCAAAGGACCAAGGTGGGTTAGGGATCGAGAACTTAGAGGTAAAGAACAGATGCTTGCTTAGCAGATGGCTATACAGGCTATCGGTGGAGACCGAGGGTATGTGGGTACAAATATTGCGGAATAAGTACTTATGCACTAAGACTTTGGCCCAGGTTACAGCAAGACCTACAGACTCACCTTTCTGGAAAGGGTTAATGAAGACAAAGGTCACCTTTTTCCAATGGGTGAAGTTCATCGTAGGTAAAGGTACCACTACTATATTTTGGGAGGATACATGGCTAGGGGAAATGCCTCTAGCTCTACAATATCCTTCCCTATATAATATTATGCAACGAAAGGAAGATTATTTCGCCACAGTATTAAATTCGGTACCGCTTAATATCCAATTTAGGAGGTCCCTAGTGGGGGAACGTTGGAACGAGTGGTTACACCATGTCCGTAGGTTGATGGAAGTTCAACTAACGGATCATGAGGATACGATTTACTGGAAGTTAGTTGTGAACGGGATCTTTTCAGTGAAATCTATGTATCTGGACTTAATTGATTCCGGGCCACTGTCTAGGTCTTTACACATTTGGAAGATTAAAGTGCCGCTCCGAATTAAGATTTTCATGTGGTTTGTCCATAAAGAAGTCATTTTGACCAAAGATAACTTGCTAAAAAGAAGCTGGATCGGTAGCTTCAGATGTTGTTTTTGTGACCACAATGAAACGATTAAACACCTCTTTCTCGATTGTCCACTTGCAAAATTATTATGGCGCTCAATTCATATAGCTTTTAACGTACACCCCCCAACGAGCATAAACACGTTATTTGGGACGTGGCTCAATGGAGTGGACTTATATACAGCGAAACATATTCGGATAGGGATATGTGTGCTACTTTGGGCGATATGGAATACTAGAAATGATTTGATTTTTAATGGGGCAAACTTCACAAATTTTTTGCAGGTTATTTACAGAGCTACACCGTGGATCCGTATGTGGTCATTACTCACTCATGTGGAATACAGGGAGCTTTTGGTTATTGGGTGCAACCGTTGGGAGATGGTAGCACGGGCTATCTTCAGCCGATTTGGATGGTGAGCGGATAATAGGCTAGGTGTATAGGCATCGTAGCCTGCTCCGTTTCGCCGGACGTGGCATCTTTTTTACTTTTTCTTTCGTTTTGCACTTGGATTTTGGGCATCTTATGACCCTAAGACTTTGATACTTTATTTTTAATAAGATGGCTGCATGCATCGATTGAAGCAGAGGCTGGGGGTTTGCCTCCTTTTTTAAAAAAAAGCATTAATGTTATGGTTTTCTGCAATTCACTCCATACTGTAGGCTTAGTTGGCATGTCCACTGGCGGTCAATTGGTCCTCGCGAAAATTTTGTACTTGCTGGCTTGTCTCAAAGCAATATCAATGACGTCTTCAATGGAATACCACGCCCTGGAATAGCAACACCCTTGCGAAAATTTCGTACCCGTGTGGCCTGTCTGTTGAGGATTCAACGCGGCCAGCAGGTTTTTGCTGATGGCTGGACTCGATGGAGCGGAGGCCGAGCGGACCATCCTCTTCTTTAGTGGTTCTTGGTCTACTACAGTCATTGGATGCCGCCGACCAACGAGGCCATCCGCCATGACAACACAGCAACAAAAAAAACCTCCCTGAAGGTGGCTCAAGAAGGGATCGCTGCCAACCGCCTACCGCTTCTTTCTCAACTGCCCAGGAGAGGTGATTCCGTGGGCGAAGCAGTTACTGCTTTCTCTAGCCGGTGAGGCTGTCGGTTCCACTTCCCTCCGCTCCTTGCTCTGGCGGCAGTGGGAGGGTGGGGGAGCCCGGTTCCTTCCATCTGCGCTCGGTCGGTGCCGACGTCATCACTCTAAATAAAGTTTTCTGGGCCACTGCCTCAACGGAGGAGCCATGGATTTGTGTTCGAGCGAGTTCCTCAAGACAACGGCGGAGATCTTTCTCTTGTTTCTTCGGCTTCGCCCGTGTTGCGTCGCCTGCGTCTCCATTGTCGTCGTGGAGCCGGCAGTTTGTGTCTTGGAGTTGGCCGACGCTGCGGCGCCGGTCTTGTCCAAGGGATGGTCCACAAGGAGATTTGGTGGTGGAAGATGGTTAACGGTTCTGGAGTTTTTCGGCGATGCTGCTAGTCGAGATCTTCAAGACCGTGATCCAAGATGTGCGGAGTATTTCTTCAGCCAACGGCCCACATCGACATGTGTGTCGCCACTTGTGACGACGCCTGTTTGGAGGCTCATAACGCAGCTTGGCTGCTATGGCACTATCTTGGATCTTGCTAAGTTGGAGGCATGTGTTTCTCTCCTCCGGTGAAAGCTTCGGCGACGGAGGCGGCTGGATTCTTTGACGATGATGATGTAAATTTCCTTGTGTGCTGTCTCTCCGGACTGTTCCGGAGAGAAGCCATGTATGATATATGGTGCTACTATTATGAATGAATACATGGTTCTTTCTTTCTTTTTTGCGGGTAGTTACATGGTTCTTCTCCTCAAAAAAAGAAAAGCTCATGAAAGGGCCAAATCATCTCTAATCAAAGTATCAAACTGGCAAAGCCAACAGCCGATCGACACCTCTTTGTGATCGAAAATCCTCCAGCGACGCTCTTTCCAAACGTGCCAAACCACATATACGGCAAGAACACCAGATATACTCACTTTTGCCGTTTTGGTTATGCCCGAGCGCCAAGAACACCACATATAACCAGCTAGCTAGCACAAATTAATAAAGAGCAAGGAAGAGCTAGAAAGCACACAAACAGTATATCACACGTGCGTACCTTGTGGGCTGTCGATCGATGCTGCGAGTATGATAGATGCTACCCTTCTGTTGGCAAACCCAGGCAGGCGCAAATATATAAGATGGGTCGTTTATTAGAAAAAAAAAAACCATGTCAGATGGACTCGAACACTCGACGTGCTTACCAGGCGGTCATACGATTAACCACTGCGCTGACTGAGTGTATGTTGACACAGCAGTAATAAATTCTCTATTTATCATAGAGAACAAAAAATTGAATTTCAAAATTTGTCTCGCTCGGTGGCGTCCCATTTGCTTCTAATCACAAACATTCAGAGCATCCACATTGAAACTTCGATCATGCCGCGTGTGCCTGGGTGGTCCTGTCTTCCTAGAGATGATGTTTGAGGTGAATCGGTCTCGGCGGAGAGCTCCTGCTCCGGCTTCTAAACTAGCTGGACCGGGTGGACAGGGTGGGCCATGGCCCACCCTAAGATTTGAAAATAGCCTTTATACCATAGAAGAAAAGCAGAAAAGCTAAAACAATAAAACAAATTTATTTTTTGAGGATTAGAAAAAATAAATGTATATGTACAGTTGCACTGTCGACCCACCATGACCCAATGGGCTAGGTCCGCCAAGGGGCTAGATCCTATAATAGTGCACGTACCGAGCCATTGTTCCCGACCGCCCGATGCCATCCATCACCACCATGCCATAATTTCCTCCATGATCCTAGCTCCACCTCCGCCGGATCCATCTAACAACTGTATTGTCGTCCAGGAGGGCGTGGTCAGGAGCTCGTTATAGCGCCATCGCTACCTCGCATGAGTACATATGGGGCATCTAGTGATCGGGGTCCGACACCTCCTCATGCACGCCGCCATTATCCTAGACCTGTTCAGCCGGGAGCTGCAGGAGGGTGAGGACGTCCGCCTACATCCTCGCGCTAGTCGATCATCGCGGTTTCTGCCTACATCACCATGCTCGTCGTGGTGTCCATTGGCGTGTCCCAAGCACTAAGGCAATTACTACCTCCGTCCGGGTTTATTAGTCCCCATCGTATTTTGGGTCAAAATTTGACCATATATTTTACTAGCAAAATGTTAATGCATGTCACCAAAAATTATATTGTTGGCTTGGTATTTGAATGTAGACATGTAGTTTCAAATGATATTTTTTTTTGCTACGTATAACTTATATTTTATTAGTTAAAATCATGGTCAAAGAAGGGGAGCCTTGGCGCAGTGGTAAAGCCTGGGTCACACCTCGACGCCTCTTCATTTTTTGCCTTCATACTGGATCTTGGTTCCCTCTTTGTTTGATACATGTAGAGTCCATCTTTCTTGAGTTCATGGTGGATTTTTAATTGAATTTTTTCCATTAATGCTTGGAGATGAAAAATTGGATATTTCATGAGACGGTCAAGATCTGGTTGGTGTAATTTTCATGGTTATTACTTTTTGTTTGTCCATGAAACTCCGAAGAAAAAAGTTCATGATTCTTCGTTCTTGCATGATCCGATTGATTTCTTATATCAGCTTTCTTTGTTCACAAATAGTAACTACGATGAAATGGCTCCAAACAAAAAGAAAATAGAGAGGAAAATTCTGATAATAATTCGTTGCCTAGCCGAGTGAAACTATTTTGAAGAATATAGAGAAAGAATGGACAAATATGAAAGTTGTGAAACATGATTATAACTAATAGAACATCTAGGAAACTGATAATACATGCCTTAAACTTATCTCAAATACAACTGAAACTACTGCCAAAACTCATAATTTAGCTCGTATTGTATTTCATAGAGTTTCGTCATAGATGTTATCAGGGAACAAGTCCAAAAGGGCATCGCTTTATGAGAAAACCACAAGTACACGCCATCTGGGGTTGCCAAACCGTTGTAGATGTTTCACATGAATTTTTATACATGCATGTTTCAGGAAGGTTTGCAAACAAGTTCCAATCATTTTACTGGAAATGGTTCAAAGACCATATACCTGAGCATGAACATTAAGATATCAAATTCATTCAACAATTTTTTTCTATTCTCTTTATGATTATTATTTGTCAAATCTGAGCCTTTTTTTTCTCTGAAAGGTAAAAAAAAAACTGAACTTGGTGGATAAAACTGCAACCGTGAGCAAAAATAAACCAGCGGTTCATGTCTAATGAACTAGGGACTATATTCTGACAATCGCCAATAATTAGATAAAGAAGAAGTTCGGGTAATGTTCTGCAATAAGGGGAGTGATCGGAGACCGAATAGGCTAGGGTTCGAATATGATTTTGCAAAACACCACCTGATCCACAACTTGGAGCGAATGTTTGGGGTTTTCCACCTATCCCTCTCTCTGGTCTCTGTCAGTTGCATTTGGTGGCATTAATTCTCGCGATAGCGTCTAGAAATGCACTGCATGACCAGCCAATAGCGACTTCAGACCACAAAATCATGGAACCAAAACACAATTTTCAATCATAATTATGTACACATAGTAGAAATTAAGCAACATACGTGTGGAATAAGAGCACCGGTCAGAAGCAGGGTGGGAAACACGTGTAGGAGAGCATCCAGCAGAGGTGATCACACATGAGGAACGAGGGCTAGGAGTCATGTATTGGAAGCAACCTTGAATTTTTGTACCTATTAGTACTAGTACCCCAGGTTGCGTGGCCGGCCTGAAAAGTGCGGCGAGTTCAAGTCATCGATCGGATGTCGTGGACGGGAAATCACTGGCCATGACTTATCGCTCAACCACATTATTATTTGCCAGAAAATGAAATCAATGAAGACTACAGACTTATTGCTCAACTACATTACTGTACTAATTATTCCAATACAATTAAATCAAGGCAATGTATTAATGTTCAACCACATTACTGTATCAATTATTTCATGAAAATTAAATCGATGAGGGCTACAGATCAACGCTCAACCATTGTACTATACTATTAATTATTCTCAGAAAATTAAATTGAGGAAGCATGTGCTGTGATACCCCACAAGTATAGGGGATCAATTATATCTTTTTCGATAAATAAGAGTGTCGAACCCAACGAGGAGCTACAGATAGAATCAATATTTTCTTCAATTTCTATCGACCATCGATACAACTCTACGCACACTTAGCGTTCGCTTTACCTAGAACAAGAATAAAACTAGAAGTACTTTGTAGGTGTAAAGGGATAGGTTTGCAAGATAATAAAACTAGGAGTACTTAGCTAGGATAAAACTACGAATAATTTGCAAGATAATAAAAGTTGGTTGTTTGGTAGAAAGCTTTTTGTGGCACAAGAGAAGGATCTGTCCATGGGCAATCGATAACTAGACCGATAATCATTATTGTAATTTTATATGAGGGAGAGGCATGAGCTAACATACTTTCCGTACTTGGATCATATGCACTTATGATTGGAACTGTAGTAAGCATCCGCAACTACCAAAAATCATTAAGGTAAAACCCAACCATAGCATTAAGTATCAGGTCCTCTTTACTCCCATACGCAACAAACCCCTTACTCGGGTATGTGTTTCTGTCACTCACGCCACCCACTATAAGAGAATCATGAACGTATTGCAACATCCTACAGTGGAAATCTCACACGCTTGCGTGACACGGAGGGCACCATAGGACAGCACCAAAATAAAACATGCAACTCAAACCAATCATGATCACCAATCAACCCATAGGACAAAAAGAATCTACTCAAACATCATAGGATGGAAACATATCATTGGATAATAATATGTAGCATTAAGCACCATGTTTCAGTAGAGATTACGGCGGGGTGAAGACGTGTTACACGGCTGCATAAAGGGTGAGAGAGTTGGTGGTGACGGCAGCAAAGTTGTTGGTGTAGATCGTCGTCACGATGATTGCCCCGGTGGCGTTCCGGCGCCAGCGGGTGAGAGGGGGAGAGAGCCCTCCTCCTCCTTCTTGCTTGGCCTCCCCCTAGATGGGAGGAGGTTTTCCCCTCTGATCCTTGGCCTCCATTGCACCAGGAGGGGCGAGAGCCCCTCCGAGATTGGATCTCTCTCACTGTTCTCTTCTGTTTCGCATTCCTGTTTTCTGGCCTTTCACCGTTTCTTAAATTCCCGGAGATCCATAACTCCGATTGGGCTGAAATTTTGAAGGGATTTTCTTCCGGATATTATCTGTCTTGCGGAGAAAGAAGCGCCCCAACCGCCTTACAGGGGCCCCACAAGCCTGCCCGGCGCGCCCTGGGAGGGGCTTGCCCCTCGAGCATGTGGGCCGCTCAGGCATCATCTCGCGTTGATTCTTTTTCCCAAAAATCACATATATTCTAAAATAAATCTCCGTAAATTTTTATAGCGTTTGGACTTCGTTTGATATGGGTATTCTGTAAAACAAAAAACATGCAACAAACAGAAATTGGCATTCGGCACTGGATCAATATGTTAGTCCAATAAATCATATAAATTATTGCCAAAAGTATATGAAAGTTGTAAAATATTGACACAAAACAATAAAAAATTATAGATACGATGGAGACGTATCGTGCTGTTCTGTAATAAATGATTTGCACACAATATTTCCTCATCTCTTGTTTGGAGCTGGTGACGCCAGCCTCCTAGATGTTGTAAGATCTTTTTGGTGGTGTTCGAGCAATGCGAAAACCAGGCGGCAGCTCCTATTTTTCTGAAAAACTGTTGAGGAAGATAGCTAAAATTCAATTCGGTGCCTGGCTCATCTATACCCGGTGAACTGTAAAATAAAAGGAAAAGCAGAAAGTTAAAAAAAAATCCAATTATTTTTTGTGATGCAGGATGCTCAAATGAGTGATGTTCATGAAAAACTTCAGGGTGTTTGGAATTTCAAGGAGCTCATGGCAAAAAAAGACAAAATCAAATGTGAACAGTGTAGTTTTCAAAAGTTTCTCTGAAACCCGAAATTTATCTTTTTGGTCACGAGCTCCTCGAATGTCCAAACTTCACCAAATTTTGCACGAACATCACACACTTGGTCATAATGCTCCCTGCAAGAGATAACACATCCTGAAAACTAACCGGCACATAGGTGCTAGTTAGATTTCGTGAACTATTAACAAATAGTAAAATTATATATGAAAATACACTAGTTATGCTATAGCTTTTTGTCTAACTAGCAAAACCCCGCGTTGTGCCATGCGTCTGATGGGGAATCAACTGTACCCATCCATGATACCAAAGGTACTGACACATCCCCACTTTGGCATGCGGGTCCAGTAAATAATTCTCCACGGGTTGTCCCGTTGTTAACACAACAGCAGCAGGAAAGCGAGGCAAAACACGCGTGTCCAAGATGGGCAGTCGTTGCTCAGTACTCCCTTCGTCCCAAATGATTTAGTACAACTTTAGTATAGAGGGAGTATAATACAATAGTGCACATGTCATCAATGAAATATTCTTCTGGAACCACTGAATAGTGTGTTGCTCCAATAGGGTGTGTACCGGAAATCCTGAAGCGAACAGAATGCAAAAACCCAGCCTGGGTAATTAAGCCATCTACTCACAAGCTGAGTCAGCATTGAAATGTGGGGCTGACTACTCAGATTGGGGACAAAATAAAATGGGTGAAAAGTGGCAGCAGTTTGCTGAACTGCATAAAATTGTGAAAAATCTGCTAAATGAGATATTTTCTATCACAAACATGAAAGATAGTGGTAAAATGGAATTTAGTATAATTGATACTAAATACTTTACCTATTACGTTTCATATAGGACAAGCCTGAAGGCTTGTCTTAACGAAAGGCTTGACCAACATGTACTAATAGATGGCAGTAAATTTTTCTTTCGATAAAGGACATTTTCATGCAGTCAATATATTAAGGTGATACGACCATAGTGAGTGAATGGCTGGCCTCTGCATAACATGATGCACATAGCCGACATGTCAAAAAATGTAAAATATTGTTTAACACCACCATGCATGATGGGAGAAAATCTCAATGTATGTATGCTCCAACTAGATAGACGCCATCATAAAAAGTTCCACGTCATCCAGTCTCTGTAGGATAGACCAAGTAATCTGTATAGGAGATGAAACACATTGTTTTAAACCACATGTTTGCTTAAAAGCCACAGATCATGTGGATAGGCACTGTTTGTACAGTTTGAAGAAAATCATCGCAAGTATGCCATGAGATATTATCTAGCAGATGGGATATATCCAGCATGGGCCGTATTTGTGAAGCCAACGTTGAACTGCCAAGGTAACAATAGTCACCTGTGAAGGCTCAAGGAGTTGCTAGGAAGGATGTGGAGTGGACATTTGGGGTGTTGCACGCCCGGATTTCTATTATCTGTGGCCTGGCTAGATTATGGAAAGAGAAGACACTCTGGAGGATCATGACAACATGTGTGATCATGCACAATATGATCATTGAGGACGAGCATGGTCAAGTGGTGGGCTATGAGTACAAGGGCATTGGAAGATGGAGGATGGTTCATAGGAATGAATACCAAATCAGAAGATTTATTCAAGTGCACCAAGACATTGAAGACCGAGCTTCCCATGAGCAACTCAGAGATGATCTTGTGTGGGAGTTGTGGGTGTTCCATGGCTGACACATGCAATAGTTTCTTCATGTTTGTTTGATGAGACCATGTATGCTTTGTGCTGACATTGCATTATGATTTATATTTGTATTTGGATTTGAATTAAACTTTGAAAATCAAAACTCATGTTTGTAAATGTGTGGTGCATGATAAAAAATGTTTGATTCAGGCAGTGAATTGGTGAGATTTTTAGTGTGTATTTGCACAACTAAAATAGAGATAGAAGCTAGGTGATAAAATATAGGTAAGCAGTTTTAGGTAATCTATTGGAGAAGAGCGAAAACATATTCCTGAATCTTCTGTCTTTTGTACCTAAAAGCCATTTTAGGTGGCCAAATTTAGGCTAGCTATTGGAGATGCTCTTAAGCCAGTGTGTGAGTGTGTCTAATCAGATTATTTTATTAAGGCAAGTGAGTAATAGAAGGGAAATTGTGCTGCTCTATGCACACTTAATTGTACGCCTGCCTAAAAGAAGAACCAAATTACCTAAAGATGTACAACATCTATTTTTTTTTTGCGAGAAAACTTCCGTTCTATTCATCAACTGTCAAGGTAGTACAAAGAACACTAGAAGTTAAATTTTACATCCAGGTCCGTAAACCACCTAGCGATGACTACAAGCACATCTGTTATAACATAATTATACAAGTAAAATATGTCTAGGTCCTTAAAATATTAGTAGAGTGCCAAATAGCTCCTAAAACCATGAAAATAATCAATCTAGATCCAAAAAGTACATTAAGTGAGTCACAACAAGTCCTACCAAGGCCAATTAGGACCTGACTATTACACATGGCCGTTGACTCCATATCACTTCGTATAATTGCCATGTCAGCTATCTATAAACCGCAAATATTTTGTCAATAGTACCACGAGAAACTAAAGCCCAACCAATTTCACCCATCTTCGTTGCATGGTAGGATCATTTTTCCATAATTTCTGATCACTTTGGCGGGAGTTTTTGGCACCAAATTACATGGCATGCCATGTGTTATGGTTTGGGCCTCATTGGCCTCGTTAAGACTTGTGCTGACTCACTTAATGTACTTCTGGAATCTGGATTGATCATTTTCATAGTATCAGGACATACTTGGCACTATATCAATAGTTCAGGACCTATTATACAGTTTTCCCAACATATATGCGTGTGCGGGTGCAAAAAGTTGTGCAAAGATAGCCTACTTATGCAGTACTATAATCACAACTACTTTACAGGTATGATCATTTCCCGCTTGCTTTACCAGCCATTACTACGAATAGAACCGTAGCAATTACAATGCATAAATGAGCGCAGAAGGAAGCAAGCTTGGCGGCAGAAGCAACATGTGCAGATGAAACACAACCGGCGAGACCAGTCCTTATGTTAATCTGAGACAGGAGCCTCCATGAGAGACCAAACCCAATAGCCATGGAAGATAATAGTAGAAAAAATCTGGTCAACTTGCTGGGTGAAGCATTGCTTATGGCTGTTACCGACACGGCCAAGAATCCAGTGAAGGTGGCCTTTGTCAGTTCTAGCGACGCCGGCCTAGATTCTTGTCCATCCTGTGTGTTTCCCTTCAATGCAACTAGGACCGGAAGTTGACCGAAGCTTACAGCTGGAGGCAGCAAGACCCACAGGGCAAACTCAAGCGGTGTGAGCTTAAGCATGATGACCAACAATAGTACGAAGATACCAACCGCCATGATGCAGTCTAGGACGAGAGTCAAACACACAATTTTTTGCTCTCCCTCACTTCTTTCTTCTTGGCTACCATGCCTATGTACAGCGAAACATGGAGGTGGTGTCATCTCGAGGAACATTAAGCACACACCAAAAGTGCAGACGATGAAACTGATGTAGCCCACTAATTCCTCGCCCTTGTGACCCATCGTCTGACTGTGACCATTGAGTGCTAGACCTTCGAACCCCAGAAAAAGAATTCCAGTGACGCTGGTCAAGAACTCATGTGATTCATCCAGTACACTGTGCATGTCCATTGTGTATTCCCGACCATCGTCATTCCGTGTGTCGTGCACGTAGTAGCAGACGGTCCGAACCAAAACCAAGATTCCACAGATGACTCCAACAGTGACAAAAATGGATTTGGAGACAATGAACTGCGCAATCAAGCAGGCGAGGATGACGAGGCAACAAGACGAAAGGGTTGCCAGACTCGTGGTTATGGGGACAGGACTTACGCCCATGCCGAGGAATCGCTCAAAGAAGCAGCACGCGAGCAAGGGGCAGATGCCGGTTATCAAAGTAAAGCCTGCCATGGTGATCAACGGTATAGGGACACCGTGTCCGTACACCTCGCCATTGAGGTCGACTAAGTTGAGAGCCAGTGCGAGAAGCACCGGGCATATCATAACCACCACTCCTTCTGCCAAGCCACGGGAACGGTTTAGCAGTTTAGCCTAAATCAAAATTAAAATCACAACATGATGTCATGGCTGAGTAATAAGAAAAAGTAAAAATGTGCTTAGAGTGACAAAATCTATTGAAAATCAGAAAAAAATGGCAAAAAAAATTGATTATCAATCAAATAATAAATTATATTGAAATCATCAAAATATAGTGTAAGAAAAATGAGAAGTTAAAGAAATATTTATACTTCCACAAATTTTGAAAAAAAGAGAGGCAAAATATAAATTCAAATATCATTTTTGTCTAAATGAGGAGGTTGCACCCCGTCATTTCAAGGTAGACGTACTAAGACATGGATATAGGGGGGGGGGGGGGTATACTGGTTTAGTTTTGGTATTGGCATCTTATATAGTAAGAGATGGTATAATAAGTGTAACAAAGTGCCTTGGCTGCTGGGTTGCATGTTTCTGTATTAATGTTCCTGATTTTGGTCGCTACTACTTTCAGTTCTCAGTGAAACAGATTAAACAGAAAATTCTACTATTTGTGTTCAAGGGATAGAGAGGCATGCGTACGTACCATCTCGAAACCGTGTCCGAACGGAAGGTGTCCGATGAGCTTGGTGAGAAGTTCCTACAAACAGATCACGTTCGTTTCATTAATTTCCTCAAACTGGCAAATTAAGGAATCTGTAGAAAGAGAGAAACCAGAAGAGGATGTGAAGACCTGCGCTTACCTTGGCTCTTCTCTAAGGGTGGAACTGCTGAGCTAGCATGCGCTTGCCAATTGCAGGTTTGGAACACTTAAACTAGCCAGATGGACAGCAAATCACGCGGAAAGAGTACTGCAACAAGGGACCAGCGACGGAGCCGACGACTTGACTGAGTCAATGATTGGCACCAGTAGCAGTATTGTAGGTCCAGAACAGTCTCAAATCACGCGGAATCTTTATTTCACAATTAATGTTCATAAAATAGTACAGAAACATCTGTGATAATTAAAACTTTATTTCACTATCAGTACCCAAGTAGGAATAATGTACAGTAGAAACATCCTAATTGCACTGAGTGGAGAATACCAGGTTCCTCATTTTGTTTTGAATTCAAAGATTTGGACGTCTGGAGATTGATTGTTCTGCCTTAGATAAAAAGCGGCCAAGGCGTGTGGAAGGAAAAGGAACTTTTGGCCAGCAGTGCGAACTGAGCATAGCTCAGATGGTTAGTTCCTTGTGGTGGAACCAGCCCACCCGGATTCATGTCCTAAACTTGGCAGGGTGCTCGCATAGGGAGAGGTATTTGAAGTTGTAAGATTAGGGTTTGCAACTCTATTTGTAGTCATCTTCGCAATATTATTGGTATGGTTTCCCTTGGTTTTATCTCTGTGATGTTTGTTTATAACCCTCCCATGCATGAGTAATTCCCCATAGGCGTGGCAAATGTAGGGATTGATGACATTCATATGCGCCTATTCTATATGTCGTCATTCATGATTATCGAGTTATGATTGTTCAGTAAGTTGTTTATCTATGGTGCATGTAATGCGCGTTGTTCAATTTTAGGGCACAGACAACATGATCCAAAGACCTACAGATGTAACACATATTGTTTAGTGAATCTGTGACATCCAAGTGACAGGTGTTGATATTTATGAGGAGCGAAGACAATATGAGATAACAGTGATCCACCGAACCTAATGCATTGTTCCGGTCTTATGACCTTAATTGTGGAAACTACCATGTAATGGCAACGTCGAAGCTCTAGGGAAAATGAATCTAAGGATGATCCACTCAGGGGCGGAGCCAGCCCAACGGACAACCCCATGCCGCCTTTGTACACATTTCAAAACGGTTTTGTTGCAAGGAATGGGGATTTGTTGCAATGCACGCCTTTATTATTATTATTATTATTATTATTATTTCGCTATATGAGGGGTTTAAAATGTGCCCATCTTTTATGCACCATGAAGAAAAATGTTGCGATGATGTTGAATATGTACAGAACAATGTTGTGTCAGGGATTATACATTGCAAGGATTAGACGGTCGAGATCACACACATAAATGAGATCGGGCGGGTGGGGAGGCAACTGGTTGGTTGAAAGACGCCTAGCTTTGGGCATTGAATAAAAGACGAGCAACCATTAATCATAAAGCACAAAATATCAAATATACATTCTATATATATTTCCTTTGGGAATAGTGCGGACATCGTGTAACCGTGCAAACTGTATTGAGCATGTCCGCATGCGACGTGGACTCCCTTGCATGCACAAGCTAAAGAAAAGTTTCATAGACTATACTTACCGCTCGCCTCGGTCCTTCTTCTTCAACCACTGGCATCTAGCTCTCCTCTGGCTGTAGCGCCGCTCACTGCGGCGTCCCCACCTCTAGTAAGGAAGCTAACTATCTACGCTTCCCCGAAACTTTCAGGGCCTGAAACTTCCGGATCATGCAAAAATATGTGGTAACGGTTCGATTGGGGGCTAGCTAAAAATAGCCCCCTTCTTCCTGTGAAGGAGATGACTCCATCATCTCTTCATTGGTTGTAACTCAACTTTTTTGGAGATCTTCCTCCCCTTTCACTCGAACTTGTTGATTTTTGGGGACTGCAAGACAAGTGCCCGATCTATACTCCCACCAAAGTAGAAGTTGATTCCCCCTTGTTTCCTTGATGGATCTTGTTACTCTTGGAGGATGGAGACTCCTAGGTGGTAGGAGTCCTCAGTGAGAAACCAATTTGTGATTTTTTTTTTCTGTCGTTTGTGAAGGTTTGGAGGCCGCCTCAAGGTATACCGCCAGTGGTTGGGAATCAACTTCTTGGTGATATCTCAACGTGAAGAGGGTGAGCTTTCATGGTGTTGGTGTGCCTTCATGGTAACACCCACCCCTCCAACAGTGACTAGTTTCCCTCCAAAGAAGTGAACACCGGGATACATCATCGTCTCCGGTGCTTTTTGGTTATCTCTAGCCCTAACTCATTACTTGTGGTTTACTTTGCCACTTAACTTTGCTAGTACCATATAAATTATTTATCTCACTACAATTGTTTAAACACACCTTTATATTGCCCAAACTTGCTAATAATTAAAAAATAAAATTTGTAGTTCTTCATTTTCAACCCCCCCCCCCCTCCTCCCAATCTCGACCCTTTCAGCCAGCACTTGTCGCGGTGCCGGACCACTAAATCTTGCAGCAGGCTACCGCGACCATCAACAAACTAGCCTCGTGCATGAATGTAGATGCGCGTGTGCAATGGCTGCTACTAAGCTCGCATATATTATTTCCACATATACAATACTCGTAAATGATCAATGATCCATGCATGGTGGCATCTATGTATGGTGTTGTGTGTAATTTTTACTCGTGTTTTTCCCCTAAAGCAAACATAATTATAGTAATATCTCGAGCTATCAGAAATGCATGGTAATGATTTTTGTTATGGAATCCATGGTAGTGAGTTGAGTAAACGATGGGCACCTTTTTAGGAAAGACAACTGAGCAAATGAATCTGATTTGCTTCTACGATTCACAAACAAATTGCCACCACCTCAAGAAAATTGCTGATCAAACCAACATTTTCCATTTATGCCATACACACCCGCATTGCAATAATTATAATAAGCGGTTGCTCTTTTGATAAACGATAATATATTTATATCAAGATTATTTTTATAGCAAGTACACTCAGCCTCTGCAAAAACACAATATGTACGACCAGAATTATTGAAAATAAAAAAATACATGACATCAAAATGCCATGCTACTTGTTGCCATAAACGTGAGGTCTGAGAAAAAAAATTAACCCTATAATATTTACAAAGAATATTGGTTTGCAGCCTAGTGGCAGGGTCAGTTGACTTGAGATGTGGTAAGTAAGGGGTTAGTAGAAAACCTATTATTAGACAAGCATCACCAAAAAAATCACATGAAGAAATACATTTAATGAGCGTGGTCCAAATCGAATCGATTGAGTTAAACCTAAGATATATTGTTGTGATTTGTATCAATCAGGATCACTAGATAAGACATTATTTGTAGAGATTGATTCGTTGTACAATTGTAACCTTAGCGATCCAGTTTTATAAATACAAGGCAAATCCCTATGGGGTATCGCACAGCAAAACATTGTATTTGAGTTGGCAACAGAGGCATGATACGGCGGTCGCGGCAGCGACAGAACCAACCTCAAGCCCAATGTTTGATCCCCATTCATTCAGACATAGTGCCACAACCACTTTAATCATGTGTACCAGTTCATGTCCATAGTGTACAAACCAGTGGTGCGGCATCGCCGGAACGCTCACGATGATCCTCGGGCTGGAGCACATGATTAAAGCAGTTGCGGCGTTGTAGCGTGTCATGCCTGAATTTGGAGCAAACTTGGCACTTGAGGTTGTTTCTGCCATTGCCGCGTATGCGCCCACCATTGCCACGACCAACAATGTCGACAGTCAGGATTTGAGCTACATAAAATGCGCCTTATTTGATGTTAGACCAGCTCAAGGAGAAATTCAGAAAAGAAAGGCGGATAGGTTTGTAAGTACTTTGTGGTGCAATGTGTACAGGATGAGATTCAGTTGATACTTGAGAGTTCAAGGATGGAGGCGACATGCTTTGTTTCTGCTTCAAGAACCATGATGGAGTAGCCCATTTCAAAACTTGGAGTAGCAAGCTCAAGCCCGGTTTCTGAACTTGCGTGTGGAACATCATTTTCTGGACTTGCTTACCATGTTATGTAGCTAGCACTGTGCGAGAGTAGCTGTGTGTTCTTCCTGAATGTTTCGATGATGATCTCAACTTTGCAGGCCAGAAGTCGATGGGAGGTCGACACGGCGTTCGTTCCCCTGCCGTATCTGCACCCAGCGGGGACCCTCACCAGGCCTCCACTTCGCCGGACCACCGTATCCTGCCGGGCAAAGGGTAGCCCGACCATGGCGTACTGCGCGCCACTGGTTCTGTAGCTACTCTATTATGTCAGAACACTTGAGAGGGATGAAAGCGAAACAGCAGCAGCGAAGATACTGCTGCTCCTTCCTCACTCGTACCCTGCTCCCTTCTCGTGATGCTCGTCTTGCTCCTCACCGGAGCTAACCGCAACCGACGACGACAAACAGGGCAGATTATGATCTTTTCTGAACCAGCAACAAACAGCACAGCACAGCACTCTGTCTATATATCCCTCCCTGCCTCCGTGTCTGAACTTTTGTTTGAAACAGAGTTCCTGAACTTCCTAATTAACATGTGCTAGGAGTAGCTCTGATCCTTCTTTGTGAATGTTTGAGAGGAAAATCAACCTTACGTCGCAGGAGAGAAGAGAGAAACGCTACAGGTTGTGTGGGTGTGTAAGTTAAATAACAAGCAGAGATTTGGGTTTGTGACACAGAGCATAAGAAGAATGGCAAACCTTTCAGTAACCTCCAAATTGCAGCAGATCTCCTTTGGTTCTTCCTGATGATACTGCTCCTTCTATCTGTGTACATTCCATGGAGTTTCAGTTATGGGAAGGCCATCTCTCTCTCAATAACTTCTTTTGTGAAATGATGAAAGCTTTGCACTTACATGTGTTGCAGGAATGATGATTGCTCCTGCAGCAAAGCGTTTCATATCCGTTCGCAGGAACTTCACGCCACCTCTTCCTGCCAAGAACACCACAAATCCATGCAAATTTTGTGCAGTTACACCCATAAAAGAATACACTTTAGTAAACAAATACTGCAGCATCCCACAATGCGCTGCCATTCAAATATTCAATTGAATGTGATCGATGTTGTACAGAAACAGTAACAACAGCGCCAACGGGATTATCATTATTTTACAGAAAGCGGTTCTCTCCAGGTTCACATTTACAATTTGCATCATCATTTTCGATGTCTTCTCTTCGTATATATTAAGAAAAAGAGCATCTTCTTCACATTGCACACAAACAGAATCTTACACTCTCAAACCTTCCAAAACAATTGGTATTGTCTTGCTGAGCGCACCTGAGGTGGCTGGAGGATAAAACTTGGTCCAAAACTACGATGTATAGGAATTTCACTCCGAGAATGTACTTATCTCTGATAACACTGAAGAATCTGCAGCAGGAGCGTACTCGTCCCCGCAGAAGAAGGGCTCAGGAGGTATCTCCAGGTCATCGATGCCAGCTTCAAGCATGTCTAGCACCTCGCTCATCGCCGGTCGATCGTTTGGCTTCATCTGGATGCACCAAAGCGCAATGACGCACAGCTTCCTCTCCATCTGATGGATACCAACAGCCTCCGAGATCTCACCCACCTCTTGCCGAGACAGCTGATTGTACACCCATGATGGGTAGTATGTCTGGCTTCTTGACGCTTGTGGGTCCACGTTCCTCCGCCCCCCGGCCATCTCCAGCAACAACATCCCGAAGCTATAGACATCAGACATGGAAGATATGGCGCCAAAGCTACGGGACACCATCTCGGGAGCTATGTAGCCAGCTGTTCCCCGCGCAGCGCTCACCGGCAAAAAGCTGTTGTCCCTGGGGTACAGTTTCGCCAGTCCAAAGTCAGCGATTTTTGGGGTGAAGTCACTGTCCAACAGGATGTTGTGAGGCTTGATGTCGAAATGTAATATCTGCATATCGCACCCTCGGTGCAGATAGTCGATCCCTCTGGCAATGCCCAGAGCAATCTGATTGAGCTTGTCCCAGGAGATGGCGAGAAGATGTACTTCTCAAGAGATCCGTGGGGCATGTACTCGTAAACAAGAGCCCTCCTCATTTCCTCCGAGCAGAAACCCACTAGACGCACTATGTTGACATGGTGAATGCTTCCGATGCTGGACACCTCACTGATGAACTCTTCTCCATTGGACATGGAGCTGACCAACATTTTGATGGCAACATGGACGTCACCAGGAAGCACACCTTTGTACACGGACCCATAGCCTCCTTGGCCCAGCTTCTCCTTGAAGTGGCTAGTGATCGCAGTGATGTCTGTGTAAGCGTACCTTGTTGGGCCAAGGGCAAGTTGCATCTGGAGGAACCTCTCAACTGCGTCCACTGATATCTTTATTTGCCAGTACTTGTAGGCAAGGAAGATCAATACGGACAACGGTGCAAAGACTAGCCTGGATAGTATCGCAAACACTGCATAAACAAAGATTGCAGAATCGAGTTAAATGTATACAATTATGGAGCTGTAATTCGTAGGATTGGGCGATTCTGTCATACCGATAATGAACTTCACAATAATTATGGTAGATACTATGACCACCGCTGCCCAAAATAATTTCGTTTGGTAGGAGTAGTCATTTACACATCTCAAGAAATGCATGTCGATGCCAACAATCGCCGAAGTCTGATTTAGGATGTTTGAACTAGACATCTTTTCGTGGAAGTTACTGCAAGTTATAACATGGACTGGTTAGAAGATAAACAGCTTAATCAAATTTCAGGTGGAAAATGCAACCAGAGAGAGAGGTATCTAGTCCACAGAATGCAGACTCACCTCATTGAATCATTCAAGCATGTCTTGAGGATCCAAGAATATGTCCAGGGACTTTCGTATGTAGGAAATCTAACAGCAAACCCTGTCCTCATAAATTTTACGACATCTTCATAATCATAACTTGCATAACCATTTGGCCTCGGACGCCAACTTCCCAGAGGAGTCATGGCCAGGTATCCACATGAAGGCTCAACATTTCGAACCGAATAAGAAAACAACAAAAGAAGTGTTCGTACTCCGGCAAGCGACAGGCCTATAAATAGCATTATCTTTTATCATGTGTGAACAACTCACAAAGGCGGCCCATTGGCCTGAATCCGGATAGAGCAGTATCGTGTTGGCTGATTGCAATCCATAGATATAAGGATGTTGATTCCCCTCAGGAATAGGGCAGCTGCTATTATCCAAACTGGCATCAACAACCCAGAAAACAGAGTCACTATAGGAGATGTTAGTGATGAAATATCTTCCTGTGTCGATGTGAATTATAGCCTGGCCATCGCTACAAACTAGCTCGTATTCTTGAACACCACAACCAGGCGGATCACCTCGCAAACGGAAAGGATGCCGGATGTCTTGGAGATGCCCACAGGAGAAAGAGGGGCAAACTGCTCGCCCCAGAGTACCTTCTGCTTTAGTCTTGGTTAGAAGAACTGAAAGTATGGAGGAGATCGCTAGTGCTAGGAGTATAACAGAACGTGGAAATGCAACGGAGTTCGTCATGGGAGCTAAACAGATGCAGGATCAGGCATGGGAGCTGCTACCAGAGTTCAAGAGAAGGATACTTATCAGAGACTTGACCAGTGTGGTATACGGGTTTCCTGTTGCATATGGACTGATGGACACAAGAGAAGAATAATCAAGCCTAGTATGATTAGCCAAAGCCTGGTAATCTTTTTCCAGTCAAACTAGTATACAAAAGCTTTTGGCTTGTATAGAAGATAGGCTTTGGCTTGTCATAGGCAACACCCAAGAAGGCTTGTATATGGATTTCCTGGTGCATATATGGACTGATGAACACAAGCAGACACGAGAAAGAATAGTCAGGCCTGGTATCCAGTCATGTGGTCTTGTTAGTCAAACTAGTATACATGAGCTTTTGGCTTTGTACGGAAGATAGGGTTTGACTTGTCATAGGCAACATCCAAGAAGCATCCTCCATGGAAGAAAAGTTGGAATCCATCCAACTATTTAATGGCAGTCACCAATGCCAAGGAAGCATGAGCATGACAAGTCAAAGCATCTTCCTTCTTTATTATTTCAACACTACAAGAGCTAAGTTTCTATAGGCATAGCTTCATCTCATTTCCTCCTTACATTCATTCTTCACAGAAATGTTTGAAGCTTTGGTTCTAGCTCTGTTGTTCCTAGATCTTGACTATGGAATCAGCAGGGCAACAGCAAGTAGTGATGGAGATTTCTTCCATAACTGTGCACCATCCAGGTGTAGCGAAGAAGGCACAATAGAGATCCGATTTCCGTTCCGCCTTACAACCAGCCCCCCATCCTGTGGAGCACCTGGCTTGGAGCTAGCATGCTCTAGGGAAGCAGATACCATCCTACTTCACCCAATTCTTGGACTATGCAAGGTCACTTCAATCTACTACAGGTATGGTGCCCTGAATGTCATCCCGCTTGAAGAATCATGGACTAGGTGCCCGCTTCAGAAGATCTCTGCCACCAATCTATCAACTAGTCTATACATACCTGACAGTTACGGGAGAGGTGAAACTGCAAACCTGGTGCGCTGTTCAAGAGAGTTGATACCAATGGAGAAGGCCGGTACGAGACCAGGTATGGGGGACAGTATTGTTGGCCCAATCTCTTGCCTGAGCAACACAAGCCAGTTCATATATTTGATGGACGGTAGTGAACCAATGTATATTCTTCCCTTAGACTGCACGGTGGTTTCAAACAGTATTACAACCCCGTGGGATTATGATATCAAAACTGTTGTGTTATTTGCTGAAAGAGCCAAAAGAGTCATTGCATTTGGTGAGACAACCTTGACTTGGTCAGTGCCTAACATAACCGCCATTTGTCTAAACTGCGAACGAAACGGGCATCCCTGCGGATTCAGCTCACAACGCAGGCAAGCATTCTGCAAGCGTCAAGGTATCGTTTCTAGTAATTCTTAAGCATCGAAGGATTTGTTCTAAATAAATTACATGCCTTAAAATATTTTGACAAGAGTACCTAAATGATCCAAATAAAGAACAGTTCTTTTTATCCGCCATTTGATATATATGCAAATATGTCTCTGTTTACCAGCATATCTGAGTCCAGTAAATATTTCACACTCACATGGTTCTGATACTTCCCCATACAGATAGCATATACAAGATGAAGAGTATCCCATATTTATAGTTAAATTCTTACTAAAGTATCACATTGTTTCAGAAACAGCAACTATGTTTAGCTCCAAAATTTCTGATAAACAGGACTGAATTCCAGCCCAACTAAATTGCATTTTTGTGATGCTCATACTTTTGAAGTTATTACTGAAGAAAAAAAAAATGATGTCCCGAGAAAGTTCAGATATATGCAAATAGTTTCATCATTATGTTATTTTGTGAACCTAGCATGCTCTTCAGTAGTTCGGAAGTGAAAATCAATATGTCAATACGATAATTGTGTTCTTTTGTAAACCTACATGTGCTGCTCTTAGTTCAAATATATCTGTCAGATTTACATTCAACATATTATATCGAGACGGATTTATGGTGCTTATCTTGTTAACTTAAGCTGTTAGTTTCAAGGAATGTAGCAATACCAATTTAAGTATGTGTTCACCATATATTACAGATCTGTGTTTATCACAAATTATCATACTGTCATGTGGAAACTGCTATAATGTCCCACTCGCATGAGTTGAATCTCTTTTCAATTCCATCAACAAAGAATTGGCATGAGTTGGTGCCCTTATTTAACAAAAAAACCAATAGCCCTTTTTCTCTTTTATAAAAGAAATAGAAATTGCCTGGATTCTATTATTTTCCAAGAAAATTCTAAATCGCTTATTTCCTACATGCAGGTTCACGCATGGTTTTGGGTACCGCCCGAGAAAACCGGTTACCGGGCGGTTACCGCGTTTCCCAGTACCCCACGAGAAATCAACTTCCCAAGCGAAAAATTCCGAAATTTTGAATTTGAATGAATTCTGAATGGATTTTTGACGAATTTTGTTTGGATTCAAAAAAATTCATCCGAAATTTGCTCGGAATTTCGCGGTAACCGTGGTAACCGAGTTTCTCGGTGACCCACGAGAAAAAAGTGCCCCTCGGTAGCCAAAACCTTGGGTTCACGTGTGAAAGTCATTGCAGGTATTATGCATACTTTTTTTTTTGTTTATCACTCTTATTCTTGCATTTTATTATCTAATATAAGAGGAAAGACATGAAAGCAAGATTTTTTTTTAATCAAAGTAAAACTCACTATTTGCCTGCATTCTTGTTTTTCAGCAACATCATCGGTAGCCACATTTGTGGTTCTCTTATTGACAGCAGCCACAGCACTTTATCGATCCCTAAAATCAAAGGTTGATGAAGAGGTACGTCTGAAGATCGAAATGTTTCTCAAGGCATATGGCACATCAAAACCAACAAGGTACACATTCTCTGAAGTTAAAAAGGTAACAAGACGATTCAAAGATAGACTGGGTCAGGGTGGATTTGGAAGCGTATACAAAGGTCAGCTGGCAAATGGAGTACCTGTGGCAGTAAAGATGCTGGAGAACTCAAAGAGTGACGGGGAAGAGTTCATGAATGAAGTTGCGACAATTGGTAGGATCCACCATGCTAATGTGGTCCGCCTCTTGGGATTCTGCTCAGATGGAACAAGGCGTGCTCTTATCTATGAATTCATGCCTAACGGATCACTCGAGAAGTATATATTCGCACATGAATCAGATATTTGTCGAGAGCTATTAGCACCTAATAAAATGCTGGAAATAGCATCAGGCATTGCACGAGGAATCGAATACCTGCATCAAGGGAGCAATCAGCGGATCCTCCATTTCGACATCAAGCCTCACAACATCTTGCTGGATTACAGCTTCAATCCAAAGATTTCTGATTTTGGGCTTGCAAAGCTGTGTACAAGGGATCATAGCATCGTCACACTGACTGCAGCAAGAGGAACAATGGGTTACATTGCACCAGAACTATATTCTCGGAACTTTGGGAGAATATCAAGTAAGTCCGATGTCTATAGCTTTGGCATGCTGGTGTTGGAAATGGTTAGCGGGAGGAGGAACTTGGATCCATGGATTGAGAACCAAAACGAGGTTTACATCCCAGAGTGGATATATGAGAAAATTAGCACGGAGCAAGAGCTGGAATCAACAAGGGAAATAACGCAAGAAGAGAAGGCGACAGTAAGAAAGCTGGCCATCGTGGCACTGTGGTGCATTCAGTGGAACCCAAAAAATCCCCCATCCATGCCGAAAGTGCTGAACATGGTAACAGGAACCCTGCAGAGTCTAACGATGCCTCCCAAGCCCTTTGTTTCGTCTCCGGGGCACATTATCCCGCAAACCTAGAGATTTGTTTCACAGCGTCAGCGATTCTGAATGTATTTATTTCGGACACTGAAACTTAATATGCTGCAGTAATGCCTATTGTTCTATTGTATATGACACTTGATTTTCAGCTCAATAAGCAGTCTAATGTTAAGCTGTTGTCTGCAATGTGGTAGTCGGCACACCGGACAGGAAGGAAGCCATCGGTCACCTTGTGGTGGCATTTTGAGCGTATCCGAAATTGCTGCTCCTGGAACAATCAACATGCCTAAGCGACTAGCCCACTACCAGAACAGGGCTCGATGCCGACGGTCCTCGTCGGCCTATTCTGAGATATGCCGACAGCCAAGGTCAGGCCGTCGGCGTACCTAAGCTGTTGGGCTATAGCCTTGTATGCCGACGGCCCTCGTCGGCACAGAAAAGCCGTCGGCCTACCTCCGAGTCGGCATACACGGGCCGTCAGCATAGCTGTGGGCCCGGCGACCCGGCCCGTGACGAGCGGCTAACGACGTCGGCTCTATGCCGACGGCAGAGACGGGCGGCCGTCGGCATAGCTCGGCATACTATCTGGCCCACGTCATCAATCCAACCCGCACGCCACGTCACCGATCCGAGGCGCACCGACCAGCTACCAGGTCGTAGCTATGCCAACGGCTGTGCCGTCGGCATAGCTCTGGACTGCCACGTCACCGATCCGCGGCGCGCCAACCAGCCGACCAGACCTGCCGTCGGCATAGTTATTTTTTTTTTGTGTTTTTGTATATATTTTTAATTTTTTATGTATTATTATTTGATTAACTTACATGTAGCATGTGTAAATATAAACATACATACATTATTTATCGTTTAGGTGAAATTTTTATCATAGATTATGAATATATATGTAGTTTGTATTTTTTTCGAGTACGTTAATAATGTGACCTCATGTTCTTTTGAATATAGGTCCTTATACTTTATTAAAATAAAAAACAGCTATGCCGACAGAAGTGATGTGGCGGTTGCAAACGCCCGGCACGCGTCTCCGGAGTGTGACCCCCCTCACGTCCGGGGTGTGCCCCCCTCATGGACGGCGCCGCCGCTGGCACCTGGAGGGGGGAAACAGCCGCGTCGGGTCTATACGGAGAGGACATTGCTCCCAAGTGTTCCTATGGGCTGACCTACCACAACCGGGTGGAGAGGTCCACTGGTCAAAGCTCATCGTGGAAAGTCCAAGGGCTAGATCTCATGGTCAAACGCTATAGGTTTAGGCG
Organism: Thinopyrum elongatum; assembly: GCA_011799875.1. Taxonomy (NCBI): domain Eukaryota; kingdom Viridiplantae; phylum Streptophyta; class Magnoliopsida; order Poales; family Poaceae; genus Thinopyrum; species Thinopyrum elongatum. The sequence continues at coordinate 8,453,753 of CM022299.1, forward strand.
GGACGGGGGCCCTGGGGGGGGGTAGCAATGCCACCGGAGTGTCGCACCGGGCCCTCATACATGCCGTAAGTTGTGGTGGCATCTCTGAAGAGGTAGCACGCGTCTACGGGTTGTGCCCCCCCTCACGGACGGCGCCGCCTTCGGCACCTGGAGGGGGGGGGCATCCACCAGAGCTTCGCACCGGGTTCTCATACAGACGGCAAACAAAAAAATAGTATTAATTGAATTTATAAAAACACTGGCATCCATCATGGAAAATGGACTCTCACTGTGAAACCTTCAGTGCCCGGAAATCGGGCCGTTGCCCGGGCACCGAAAATTTCACAGTAATTGTCCATTTTCTTAACAAATGTCTAATGAATACCGGAGCTTGCTTCGTATGGATTAGCCAACTATCTAAACTGCTCATATTGCTTGTCTTTGGGCGAGGTGGGACTATATTTTGAGCTGCTGACCTCCTAACTATGCCAACGGCAAAGCCGTCGGCATAGGTGAAACGTGGCATGGCGAAGTATGCCGACAGCTAAGCCGTCGTCATAGTTCACCTTATCCCCTCGCGGCTGCCCCTGCCCACTCATTCTCTATCCCCTCGCGCCCGGCCCCGACCCCAACTCCTCGCCGCCACCGCCGCACTCCGGCCCGCCCCCTGCCGCCGCCCTCCCACTCCACCCTACCCCCTGCCACCGCCGCCGCACTCCGTCCCGCCCCCTGCCGCCGCCCTCCCACTCCACGCCCCGACCCCTGCCGCCCCCGCCTCCACACCCGCGCCGCCGCCGCCTCCACCCGCCGTCGCGCCGACCTCCTCCCGACCCCACCGCCGCCCCAGCCTCCCCCCGACCGCGCGCCGGCCGCGGCTCTGGCCGTCCCGCGTCCCTGCCCGACCAGCCCTGCTGGTAGCGGCGGCGGGCACCCCCCTCTGCTTCTCCGGCCGGCCCCGACCCTCCCGTCCCTGGCCCCTGCCTCACCAGCCCTCCACCGCCGCCCCCTGCCACGCCCCTCCCAGTGAGCTACCAATTTTTTTTATCATTTTTTTTGCATTATTTTGCTACTGTTGGATGGATGAATGGATGCATGGATAGATGTTGGATGTTAGATTGTTAGGTTAGATGTTGGATGTTGGATGTTAGGTTGTTAGGTTGATAGATGGGTGAATGTTGGATGTTAGGATGTTAGGTTGTTAGGTTGTTAGGTTGCATTATTTTGCATTAACTTGAGTCACTTAGTTTATAAATTACTTAATGAAGTTTTTATTTTCATTTTGTGATGTTGTCAAATAGCTATGTGAGATGTGCTCCAAAATTGGTATAAGATGAGTGGTTATTTTATCATGATGATCTTGTTAAAAAAATTGAACCGGACAAAATTTGACACTTGACGAAATATGATTTTTTTTCATAGTTTAAAGTGTCAATGCTTAATGTGAGGTGATGACCTAATTTTTTTTCACTCGGTGGAATTAACAGGATTTGTGGTGTTCCATCTTCATGGAGTGATCGTCGACGTTGGAGGTGTTGGTCCACGATCGTCCCTCCTTTGATCGACTACATCCACTACATCGGAGGGTGAGCAACAATTCCATGACCTCGTCCGCTTTTTTTTCCATGTCACTAGATTTCATTTTCACATCAAGTCGCGTAACCTAGGCGTCTCCCGTCCGAAAGGGTTGCATCGATAAATATGCATTCAATTGCATATTTATCACCGCAGCTCTTTCGGTTTGTCCAGCGTTTTCCACGGACAGCCCGAGGATGTGTAGATTGGGTACGTTGTCCATGCTCTACCCCGTTCCGAGACAGGATTTCGGCGGTGCCTCCCCGTTGTTCTCCGGATGCACATTCTCCCAGCATTTTGCCGAGACGTGTATTTGGAGAACAGTGGGGAGGTGCTGCCGAAATTTTGTCTCGGAATGGGGTAGAGCATGGACAACATACTCAATCTACACATTCTCGGGTGGGATTAGGACCCATCTTTACCTATTAGAGATGTAGGTCGATTAAATGTCATTTCTCCTCAACCCTGTAAAAAATAAAATATTGATGTGAGTAATTTAAATGAATCCTTAATTTTGTTGTGTGGCTTCCAATAAAGCAGAGATGGCAGATAATCAGTGGATGTATAGTGGGTTTTTCCGTCAGAATCAAGTAACAACAGAGTGGGTTGAGAAAACTGATGTGTTTTTGAAAGAGATATTCCATAGTCCAATGAGGATGGTGCCAGAATGCCCCTGTGCCAAATGTAAGAGACGTATGCGCAGAGATAAGAGTGAGATGACTAAGCACCTTCGCACGCATGGATTTATGCCAAACTTTAATATGCCGATAAACTTTGCCCAGCGGGACCGTGGTAGAGAGGAGGTGATACGACAATGCATCGCTGGTTATGAGGACGATGGGGTTAGAGACATGCTAGATGATGTCTTTGCTGCACAGCCGACACCTCCGTCACTTTCAGCGAATGAACCGGAGGAGCCGGAGGAAACCGCAAAGGCCTTCCTAGATATCTTGGCCTCGTCTAAGAAACCTCTTTATGAGGGTGCCAAGAACTCTCAGTTGGATGCCATCTCGCAACTGATGGCAGTCAAGGCCAAGTACGGCTGTAGCCGAGGTTGCTTCGAAGCATTTCTGGGAGTATGGGCTAACAGCCTCCCTGAGGGCCATGAAATGCCGAAAACCATGTATGCTACAAAGAAAATCATGAAGGCGCTCTCCATGGATTATATATGAGAAAATACATGTTTGTCCAAAGAATTGCCTTTTGTTTAGGCATGAGTATGCGAATGACAACTACTGTAGGAAGTGCGGTTCCTCTCGGTATATTGAGGTGGTCGATGAGCAGGGTTAGAAGAAGCAGCTAAAAATCCTTGCGAAGGTTCTTCGGTATCTTCATTTCATAGAAAGACTGCAACGCCTTTTCATCACCAAGGAGTCTGCCAAAATGATGAAGTAGCACAAGGAAGGGAAAAGGTACAATCCAAATAAAATTGTACCTCCATCAGAAGGTAAAGCAGGGAAGTCATTCGATATAGAATAACCTGAGGAAGCAGCCGAGGCTGGGAATGTCAGAATTGCTATTTCAGGTGATGGGTTCAATCCATATGGTATGTCGTCTAATCCATACAGTTGCTGGCCCGTGTTTGTTATTCCGCTCAATCTCCCTCCCGGCGCCATAATGCAACGCAAGACCATGTTCCTGTCGCTTATAATTCCGGGGCCTGAATATCTTGGGAAGAATTTGGGTGTGTTTATGCAGATGTTGGTGGATGATTTGCACCATTCTTCGTACTTCCCGAGGTTGACATATGACCGGCACCTGCAGAAAAATTTCTTGATGAAAGTTTGGCTACAGTATTGCATGCATGACTTTCCCGGCTATGCCCTATTCTGCGGATGGTGTACAAGTGGGAAGATGCCTTGCCCAGTGTGCATGCAGGCCTTGCGTTTCATTTGGCTGAAAAAGGGTGGAAAGTATGTTGCCTTTGACCTGCATCGACAGTTCCTCCCTCCAGACCATCTTGATAGGGAAGACAAGAAGAACTTCACAAAAGGCCTAGTCGTCCATGAAGTAAACGAGATTCTAACGTTTTCTGGTACGGATGTGCTTGCTCAGCTGAAAGCTCTTAAGCCTGCCGACGAAGGGAAAGGCAAAGCCAAAGCCACAGGCGAAGGCGAGGGCGAGGGCGAGAGCAAAGGAAAAGGCAAAGGGAAAGCCAAAAGTTTTGAAGGATATGGTGAGACGCACAACTGGACTCACATTACCCCCTTCACGCAGCTTCCCTATTTCAAGGACCTCAAACTTCCATACAACATTAACGTGATGCACACCGAAAAGAATGTCGCAGAGGCCCTTTTTCGCACGATCCTCAACATTCCTAATAAGACAAAGGACAATGTTAATGCTAGAGTCGATCAACAGAATATTTGTGATAGACCACGTCTACACATGCAGCCTCCCACAGGTAGTCAAAAATCTTGGTTCAAGCCAGATGCTGACTTCGTACTTAAAAAGGATCATAAGATGGAGGCATTCAAGTGGCTGAAACACGTCGTGAAGTTCACTGATGGTTATCCGTCGCATACAAGTAAGGGGGTCAGTCTTTGAACGGGCAAAGTTACCAGGCTCAAGAGTCATGACTATCATGTATGGATTGAGCGGATTATGCCGGTGATGGTTTGGGGCTATGTTCCCGAGCGTGTCTGGCGTGTGCTTGCGGAGCTAAGCCATTTCTTCCGCACGCTTTGTGCTAAAGAAGTATGTCCCGAGATGATAAAAGAAATGCATAAGAAGGCGCCGGAGTTGATATGCAAACTAGAGAAGATCTTCCAGCCAGGTTTCTTTACTCCGATGACACATCTCATTTTGCACCTCGCGAACGAGGTATTGTTGGGGGGCCCTATGCAGAATCGTTGGTAGTAAGGCCCTGAGAGACAAAACAAGCATCTGAGACAGAAATGTGGAAACAAAGCTAAGATTGAAGCTTCCATAGCTGAGGCAGTTATCCTAGAGGAGGTGGCAGACCTCAGGACAGCGTACTATCTGGACCATGTTCCCACGCTGCACAGTAAGGTGTCTCGATACATTACAGAAGAACCCAAGTATAAACCCAAGATGCCTCTATTCAGCGGGCAAGGTGGCAGGGCTAGATGCTCGACACCTTATATCATGCCACAAGATGAGTGGGAGGATGTCATGTTCTATATCTTGCACAACATCAAGGAAGTTGAGGATGAGTGGATGAGGTAATACCTTTGCACCATTCTTTTAGTCAATTCGTTATGTTCACTTTGCCTCGTTCTAATACCGCTTTTCTTATTTTAGTCGATTCGTTGAAGAAGAGTGGACGGGAATGCTACCTCCTACTGAAGCGGAGGCACTTGCTCTTCTCCGAAAGGGTGCCGATGGAAGGAAAAAATTTGTTGCGTGGTTCATGGAGAAAGTAAATTTTCACACTTCCCTATTACCTAGTTCACCCTACAATTCCAATTAAACTCATGCACCCTATAATTTCAATTAAACTTGTAGGGAAAAGATCCGAACACATCAATGGATGAAGAATTGAGATGGGTTTCCATGGGTTTTAACAGTCGGGTCATGGCATGCGAAAAGTATGATGTGAATGGGTATCGCTTCCATACAGAGGAGCACCAGAACAGTCGGCCTGATCCCAAAACTATAAATACCGGAGTCTTCACCGAAGGAGATAATAAAGTAGATTACTACGGAAGGGTAGGAAAAATATACGAGCTTACATTCAAATGTGGCCGCGAACCCCTAAGTCTCACTGTGTTCAAATGCCGATGGTTCGACCCCAAAAAGGTTCTGAGACATACGCCTTCTGTTGGTTTAGTTGAAGTTAAACCATCAACCGTCTATGCCGGAGCTGATCTCTTTATCGCCGCTACCCAGGCCACACAAGTATATTATCTGCCTTACCCATGCCAAAAAGAGTACCTAAAGGGTTGGGAAGTTGTGTTCAAGGTGTCGCCACATGGTAAGCTACCGGACCCGAACGATGATGATTACTACAACATAAACCCCATGACATACAAGGGAGTGTTCTTTCAAGAGTGTGACGACCCCGGCTTAATCGTGCACTAACCATACACGAATATGCACACGATCAAGCCTAAGGACTCACTTGAAGATATCACAACACAACTCTAAAACATAAATAAAGTCATACAAGCTTTATATTACAAGCCAGGGCCTCGAGGGCTCGAATACATAGCTCGATGGCATACAAGCGTCAGCGGAAGCATCAGATATCTGAGTACAGATATATTACAGAAAGAGAGATAAGCCTTCACGGAGGCGGGGCAAAATAAAACTCTACGATCGAAAGGCGTAGGCCTCCTGCCTAGGACCCGCCGAATCCTACTCCTGGTCATCAGTCGGCTCCTCATAGTAGTAGTACTCTCCGGGCTGGTAGTAGTAGTGGTCGTCGACTGGGGCAACCGGCTCAGGGGCTCCGTCGTTTGGTGACATCAAATGGATATGGGGAAAAAAAGAAAGTAAAGCAAACGTGAGTACTCATCCGAAGTACTCAGCAAGCAAGGATCTACACTACATATGCATCATTTTCAAAGGGGGCTGAATATGTGGACTGGGCTGCAGAAATGCCAGAGTAGAGGGGAAAAGCCTAGTCCTATCGAAGACTAGCATCTTCAACACTCTTGCAGCATAAGAAGAGAGCAGAATAACATAATGTAAAGTATAGCAGTGCCATCAACCTCGGCCAGAGATTCTTCCTCGACTCCCTGCGAGAAAGCAATCCCAGAGCCATACTATCCAGTTCTCATCTCAAGTCATGTTCTAGTTGTACCGATCGGGATACAACTCCGAGTGTCCGTTACCGTAGGACAGGCTATCGATAGAAGTTTCTTCCCTGCAGGGGTGCACCAAGTTACCCACCACGCTTGCTTAACTCCGGCCAGACACACTTTACTGGGTCATGCCCGGCCTCGGCTAAGCAACACGCCGCAACCCGACCAAATACTTAACAGAGAGGTCAGCACGCCGGACTAAACCAATGCCCCCAGGGGTCTTGGGCCTTCGCCCCGGGAACTTCTGCGCGTTACATGGGCGGCCGGAAGCAGACCTAGCAACCCCTTAATACAAGCGCGATTGCGTAACTAGTCCAATCCAGCGCGCGCCGCTCAGTCGCTGATGTCTATTAAGCTTCGGCTGAAGTATACGACGCAGAACGCCCATACTATGCCCACGTGATGGTTAGTTCTATCAGGCCAGAGGCCCCTCGGATCAAATATCCAAACCGTTTAGTGGTTTAGGAGCGCGCGGTAACGAGCAGAGACTCATGATCGATGTGACCCCGTCGCCCCATCTCGAGGACTTGCGGCAAGGGCTAAGAATGCCCGGCCACGCCTCGTAATTATCTCGCGGGCACCTCTCAGGTCAACCCGTCTCCACATCACTTCGCATTCATGCTCGCGCGGGTACCCCTCAGGGCCGACCGGTCTTTAGTATCCTGGTTCAATGTCAAGTCACAGTATCCAAGGTAGCTGTGTGTCTGACACCAAGGGGGAACCCTGAGGAATCACCCTCGATGGAATTCCCGCTCGATGCTATTGTCAAGGTGAACGAGTGAGGAATCACCCTCGAGGTCCACACTTGAGAAGTTGCACGACGACGTCGTTATCGGGGGTGGTGTAGGAGGAATCACCCTCGCTTACCACGACCGAATAACTAACCAACAAGGTTATCATAAGAAGTGCTGACGAGGTATCACCCTCGGCACTCGATAGTAACCCAGTAGAGTCGAGCATCTTAGGGGAAGTGACGTGCGGTGCCAGGGTCTGATCTTCGATCCCGTTGCTCGGGTCTTCTGAGAGTCCAGCGGGGCAGTCGGGACAAGTGGGTCTCTGATAAGGCTCTACCCATCCTATACTAAACAGTTTAGGATAGTAGGAAAGTATCAACAGCAGGTTACAAGTAAACAAGCTATGCAACAGATATAGGACAACAGTAGCAGTAGTAACTTCAAATGCAAGCATAAGAGAGAAGAGAGTGGGCGATATCGGAATGCTCAAAATGGGGGTGCTTGCCTGTCTGCTCGACGGCAAGGGCAGGGTCGTCGGGGACCTAGTCGTACTCCGGAGCTGCGTCTACCTCGGGAGCTACGTCAACGTCGGGGTCTACCGGGAGAGAAGAGGGGGAAGAAACAAGTAAACAAAATGCAAACAGATGCAACACAGTGCGTGCTATGCTATGATGCAGTGCAGGGTTGCCTAAATATGCATCTAAGTCATTTTGGTTATTTTAGGATTAAAGTTGGATTTCTTAACCGGTGATTATGCACTATTCATCTATCAGATACGGGTTCGGAGTTACGAGATCTCCTACGTAGGAGGTTCCGATATGGAAACAGACGGCACGATCAGACTCGTCTCGTCGTTCTGAGCAACTTTCATGTTTTAACTTTTTCAATCCGAGCTATGGTTTAAAAGATATTGATTTTTTTAAAAATTAATTGATTTTCTGGAATTAATTTAATTTAACAGAAATTGTAATATGACGTCAGGATGACGTCATGCTTGTGTCAGCGGTCAACTGGGAGGCTTGACCAGTCAAATGGGGCCCAGGGGTCCCACATGTCATAGACTGGGCACTGCCCAGTCAGCAAGTTGACTAGGTCAACTGGGTCCAGCGGGACCCAGCTGTCAGTGAGTGTTTAACTTAACAGTATTTTAATTAGCCTAATCTGATAATTAGAGGCGGTGGGGCCAACTGTCAGTGTCAGCGGCACTAATTAACTGCTACAGTGGCCGGGACCACATGTCAGCGACTGTTAGAGGGGGTTTTGGGTGGCTAACCACGCGCCGTCCACCTGGCGGGGTCCACCGGCGTTTGAACACGGCGGCGCACCGGCGGCGACCACCCGAGGCGGCGGCGACGCACGGAATTTGCCCACGGGCGACCAAATCGAGCGCGAGATGGCTCGTTCGAATGAGCGAACGAGCGCGCGTCGGAAGGAGCAAGCAGCACGAGCTGGGGGTGGCCCTATCGGCGGCAACGGTGACGGCCGAGCGGCGGCAGTGGCGGACGTCCGGCCGTGGCAGCTCTACAGCTAGAGATCGAGCAAGGCGAGGGGTTAGGCGGCAGCTACGGACCTCCAGGAGCACGCTGGTGCAGCTGGCTCGAGCGTGGAGGCTCGGGAGCGCGAGGCTCGCCGTACATGGCAGTGGCCGGAGCTCGGGTTCGCGCGGAAGCTAGCGAGGCGGCGCACGCGAAGCAGAAAAGAGAGGGGGGAAGGGACGGCGCTCACATCGGTGATGAGGAGCCGCTCGGGGAGGCAAGGGAGCTCGTGGTGGTGCTGAACGACGGCGAGGTCGTGCGGTGGCCGAAGGCGGAGAAGAGGATGAAGGCGGCGGCTCTGCAGCCCCACTGCTCCGATCCAACGGCGTGGAAGACGAAGACGAACACGGCGGGCCTCCTGAATGTCTTGGAGAAGCTCGAGGTGGCCGGTGGCCATGGTAATGGCGAGCGGCGGCGACGACAGTTTCGGGCGCGAGCTCGATCTACTCGTGGGGGGGGACGGGAGAGAGAAAGGGGTGGAGTGGGGGCTAGGGTTCGATGGGGGAGGACGAGGGCAGCACGAGGCAGACCTTAACGTCGTCAGGGAGCCGCGGGATCGACGGCGCGTGGCGATCGGCGGCTCGGGCGCGCGCGCCAGCCGACAGCGAGGCAGAGGAAGGGGATAACCGGGAGGTGGGCTGGCTCGGGTGGACTGGGCCGATCACTGTAGCCGCGGCCCAGATGCCAGGTGAGTTTCTGATCCTTTCTTATTTTCTGTTTTTCTCTTTTATTTAATACCAGATAGAGAAAAGGAATTATTAGAGCAACTAGTTCACTTAGGAAAAGTATGGGAGATGTCCCAATAAATCCCAGGTGATTTTTGACACTGCCCCAAGAAGTTTGGAGGCCAAAGGAATTTATTTGGAATTTTCATAAATGAATTAATATTTTAAAATGCTGAGATTGTATTGGATTAATTGCTACTGCTCATCTTTGCATAGGAGTGATGTTGTTTTAATTATCAACAAATTGTTTTGGATTATTTGCTAGATGGTGAACATTTTTACAGCAACTTTGATGCAACTTTATTTTGCACTTGTGATTTGAATTAGGATTTGAATTGGAATTGGAATGAGATATGTTGCAATGTTGATCAAGCATAATTATTCATGATGACTTGGCATGATCAGTGGGTGGTCACTGTGGTGTGAGGCTGGGGATGTTACAAATCTCCTCCACTACAAGAAATCTCGTCCCAAGATTTAAGTGCGGAAGTGAAGGGTATCTTCGGGGGAACTGACCCTTGTAGGATCGAGTATCTGGGGAACAATTCGGGGAATGTGGTAGAAGTATCTCTCGAGATGAAACTTAGGAAAACATTGAGAGCAAAGTATGAAGGTACGATAAGAAGTGTCAAGCGATTGAACAACCGATCGATACCTGAACAGAGTGTGAAAAGGGGTTCAGGGTATCGGGAGTAGATCAACTCTCGAGGGGTGGCTTGGAATAACACACAAAGTCAATAGCATATGAAACTTTGGAATCAAAGTTGTACGGAAGAGTCAGGTTCCGATCCTGTGGAACTGTGGAGGGGTGTCGAGCAAAAGTAGGAAGAACGGGGAGATTTTACCGGTCACATCAACAAGGTATGTCAGAAGGTAGCTTGTCAGCTATGCCGTTAACATCGTCGGTACCAAGGGCGAGGGATGAAGAAAACCATTCTCCTGCTCGTTAAAACGAGGCGGACCAATAGGAAAAGTTCTCGTCCATCGGTGGTTACCGGAATGTCATCAACAATAGTAACAGGCTCTTACAGACTGAGTTGTGGACTGGGGTGTTTTATAAGCAGGGAATTATTTCTCCTTACATCATATAGATCACAAGAAAGGTTAAACAAAACAATGGAAAGGAAAATGTGTTTACACACAACAATTGGGAGTATATCCTGTCCAAGGAAAAGCGGAGCATGGTATACATAATGGAACAGTGAGTTCAAAAGCATTTAGATAAAGGGGCGAGGGGAGATTTATGATATTACCCATACAACAGTGTTTGGATAATAGATCAAGAAACATTTAGCGTTGCGCTTCCAATGTTCTTTTTGATATTCGGGATGCCATAATCATGCCTCGAGGTAGTGATGATATGGTGTTTCAAGAAAAGGTTGGCTCTGAAGGCCACAAGAATACACAGAGAATAACTTCAGTAATAGCAAAGAAAACAAGGTATGAGCAAAACATAACCAGGTCTGTGTTGGCAGGAATACCAGGAGGTTGTCGATGATATCACAATTCATCGAGGGACAGGGATGGTATTTCTCAACATGAATTCGATTGATATCCTGAAAGAGCTCGGAATGGTGATGGTGATCACAACACATTTGTCGAGAGGTTTAAAGAAGATGAAATCGATCCGTAGGATGATCAAGGCAGAAGGAGTGAGGTTCATGTTGTGTGAGCAAAATGATAGGCAAAAAGTAGAGGATGTTGTAGTGCCAACGGCATTTGTAACGGGGAAGGTACCATTATGATTCATGGAATAGGAAAGAATCGGTCAAGTAATTTTCCATAAAAGGAATGAAGTGATCCGTAAAAATTAGCGAGGTAAGGTTTAAACAACTGGTTACACATGAGAGTCCTTCGAGAAAGGACGGGAGGCGAGCACGTTGGTTTAAGGAAACACTAGAATAACTCAGGTATAACGTTCAGAGGGAAAATGATTTCCAAAGCCAGGAGTGGCAATTAGTTCACCTGAGCAGAGGGACTAGCAAATTGTTCAAGCTTAACCGGACAATCATTCAATGTTTGATTGGCCGAGATCCAGCTCATGTCCGAAATGACGTCTGAGCTAGAAGGAAGAATTAGTAGAGAAGAGCTGATGATTGCGAGTATTCGCACATCTGTTGAATCAATAAGACCAAAATGACGGTGTCAAAGGATACAAATGATTATTGCCAGACATGTGGAATTAACCATAAGGCAAGCAGGCAAGAGTTTCAAGAGCAATAGACTGCAGAGGATTTTTGGGAGATCATATAGCAATTCAATGCGTCCTGGAAAGCACTCGAATAACTGGGAATGAACAGATCCCTTGTAGTATGAGGATTTATTCGTAGGTGTGTTCAGGCGGAAAGGGACTGCAAAGCAGTAGGTTCAGAGAATTCTCGAAATGTCGGATAGTACTTCGATATGTCGGATGAAACCCGGGAGTAACTGAAATGAATCTATGAACGACGAGTGTAAGTAATTATCCATCGTAGTTTATCGGTGGTCAGGAACTGCAAAGCAGTGGGACAGGGTTTCGGTTAACGTCGAGGAGTATCTTCAGAATCTTCTGATGAAGCAGACGATCATCTGTAGTGAAAGGGGCTCTTCGGGAGGAAATGGTTACGAGATCCCAATGCCAAAGTTAGTAAAATCTTTAACCCAAATAGAAGAGAGATCAGAGTCCCAGAATAAAGGTCGAGGAATAAAAGATCATAATACCACCCAGTTGGCAATGTGGGCCCGTAAGCCACACAGCCATGTTAGTAAAACAGTTTTGGACCACTAGGCTCAACTTCGGCCAAGGAGTTGGACAGGGGATTCCTAGAGGCAGTCGGCTCTGATACCAACCTGTGACGACCCCTGCTTAATCATGCACTAACCATACACGCAAATGCACACGATCAAGCCTAAGGACTCACTTGAAGATATCACAACACAACTCTAAAACATAAATAAAATCATACAAGCTTTATATTACAAGCAAGGGCCTCGAGGGCTCGAATACATAGCTCGATGGCATACAAGTGTCAGCGGAAGCATCAGATATCTGAGTACAGATATATTACAGAAAGAGAGATAAGCCTTCACAGAGGAGGGGCAAAATAAAACTCTATGATCGAAAGGCATAGGCCTCCTGCCTAGGACCCTCCGAATCCTACTCCTGGTCGTCAGTCGGCTCCTCGTAGTAGTACTACTCTCCGGGCTGGTAGTAGTAGTGGTCGTCGACTGGGGAAACCGGCTCAGGGGCTCCGTCGTCTGGTGACATCAAATGGATATGGGGGAAAAAAAGAAAGTAAAGCAAACGTGAGTACTCATCCGAAGTACTCAGCAAGCAAGGATCTACACTACATATGCATCATTTTCAAAGGGGGCTGAATATGTGGACTGGGCTGCAGAAATGCCAGAGTAGAGGGGAAAAGCCTAGTCCTATCGAAGACTAGCATCTTCAGCATCTTCAACAGTCTTGCAGCATAAGAAGAGAGCAGAATAACATAATGTAAAGTATAGCAATGCCATCAACCTCGGCCAGAGATTCTTCCTCGACTCCCTGCCAGAAAGCAATCCCAGAGCCATACTATCCAGTTCTCATCTCAAGTCATGTTCTAGTTGTACCGATCGGGATACAACTCCGAGTGTCCGTTACCGTAGGACAGGCTATCGATAGAAGTTTCTTCCCTGCAGGGGTGCACCAAGTTACCCACTACGCTTGCTTAACTCCGGCCGGACACACTTTACTGGGTCATGCCCGGCCTCGGCTAAGCAACACGCCGCAACCCGACCAAATACTTAACAGAGAGGTCAGCACGCACTACAAGAAATATGTCAACTTGTGACCTTCTGTCAATGACCCTTGAAGAATTGGTCATAAATCTACGACCATTTGAGACCAATTGGTCAAAAGCTGTTCGGAGGGCTCCAAACCCTAAACCATAACGACCATTTTGGTCAGAAAGGTCGTAATTTCCTTACACGAAAAGGTCGTAAAGCAAACAGAACTAGTCCGCTGCCTTATTTCTAGCTGATAACGACCAATATAGATGGTCATAGCCTTGTAAATTTTGGTGCATTGCTATGACTAGGCGCCACCTCATCAGTTTTGCCTATGTGTCATGTCTATGTGTCAATTTTTGCCCTAGGTTGTGAAGCAGCCTATATTTTTGTTATTCCCAGAATTCCCAAAAAAAATTGGGCATTCTTTACTATCCAAATCATTGCCTCGTGACAATATTCAGCTCCATTTGCCTGGTAAATCATTCTCGGCAAATTTCCAAAATTTCTGTTCAGCTAGAACCATTGTGAAGGAAGTACTAGCTAGGCATATCCTAATGAGCTGAATTTTTGCCACATCTTCTATATTCCCAAATCATAACTCTCCACAAAATTTGATCCCCATCTAACAATCCATGTGAGCTCACCATCCAATCTTTTTTTCCGGTAATATTTTCAGTATGTGAAGCAACTATATTTTATGTTAATTTATAATTGCTGAAAATTTACCAAGACATGACCCTTCCCATAGAATCTCCCTCCACCAAATTTTAGCTCATTTAATGTAGCCAATTTCCCTGAGCATTTTTCCCAGCTTTCTGTTTGGTGGAGAGCACCGTGAAGTAAGTACAATTTTTATTTATCAAAATGGTATGAAATTTTTACAGTTCCTTCATATGCCCAGATTATAATCCTCCTCCAAATTTCATATCAATCCATTCATTCATTTGAGTCCAGCTTCAACATTCATATTTCTGTCCAGTGTGGTACTTTGCAAAGAAAGTGACACCTAGGCTCCTCCATTTGAGCTGCAAATTTTCCAAGACAGTGTCCTTAGTAGATGATCATCCTCGGCCAAAACTCAGGCAAATTGGCCATGTGCATTTTCCACACCACTAATCAAACACTTGACTGCTAATTCATGTTTGAGCTCAGTTCAGTCTACTCGTGAGATTCTTCTATTGCCTTCTTCTTCCTGACACCTACCGGGGGAGTGACCAACCCGTTAGACATGCCTAGGCCGCCCAGAACGCGTGGCAACGCCACAGTGACGCGGTGACCATGCGGTGGGCATGCGAGTTTACGCGCTCTGGAGTTGGGGCCCTCGTCCACCGTCCAAACCTCGACGTATCGCCACCAAACCATGTATTTCTGATTAAATAGATACTTATATACCTAGAAATGATTTTTGGAAAAAATAAAGAGCAAACTATAAGGCAGATGTAGTTCAAAGTTGACCCGCTTCCTACTGAATCGGCAGAAATTTGTCCTTTTTCACAAGAGGTGGATCAAAACTTTTGACACCCAACATTTTGTCAATTATGCATTAAATATGGCCTAATATTTTAGAAAAATGATTTGGTCCAATTTTGCAACAAATATATGGTAGCTCCTTCACAAAAAAAACTCATTTTGGGCATTCAAAAAATGGAAAATGAATTTTTCGTCCAAAGAAAATAAAAACTTCCTTAGCCAACATTGTTTGTCTTTCCAAGATGCACCTTTGTATACAATATGAGATCATTTGAACAAACTATGCCATGAATGTGGCCATAAGATTGACCATTTGTTTTGAAAGCCATGAATCTTCATACATGATAGCTAATTTCTGAGAACACTTTTTTAAAATAATTACCGTATTACAAGTTTATTATTTTTTCTGCTAACTTGGTCACATGTAATGACACAATGCGAAGGTTTTCCAATTTTTTGTTTTTTTTTGAATTTTTTATGCCCGTTTCAAAATACGGTCAAAATGGCGGGCATGACCGTTCCTAGCTAGTGCTTGAATCTTAGAATTTTATTGGTATTTCTATGATTAAATAGATACTTATGTACCTAGAAATGATTTTTGGAAAAAATAAAGAGCAAACTATGAGGCAGCTGCAGTTCTAATTTGACCCGCTTCCTCCTAAATGGGCGGAAATTTGTCTTTTTCATGAGAGGTGTATCAAAACTTTTGACACCCAACCATTTGGTCAATTGTGCATTAAATATGTCCTAGTATTTTAGAAAATTGATTTGGTCCAATTTTGCAACAAATATATTGTAGGTCTTTCACAAAAAAAACTCATTTTGGGCACTCAAAAAATGGAAAATGAATTTTTCGTCCAAAGAAAATGAAAACTTCCTTAGCCAACATTGTTTGTCATTCCAAGATGCACCCTTGTGCACGATATGAGATCATTTGAACAAACTATGTCATGAATGTGGCCATAAGATTGATCATTTGGCTTGAAAGCCATGAATCTTCACACATGGTAGCTCATCTCTCAGAACACTTTTTTAAAATAATTACCGTATTACAAGTTTATTATTTTTTCTGGTAACTTGGTCACATATAATGACACGATGCGAAGGTTTTCTAATTTTTTGTTTTTTTTGAATTTTTCATGCTTGTTTCAAAATGCGGTCAAAACAGCGGGCATGACCGTTCGTAGCTAGGGGTTGAATCTTGCAAACCTTTTGGAATATATCTAATGAAATAGATACTTATCTACCTAGAAATGATTTTTGGAAAAAATAAAGAGCAAACTATAAGGTAGTTGCAGTTCAAATTTGACCCGCTTTCAGATGAATCGGCGA
Source organism: Thinopyrum elongatum (assembly GCA_011799875.1). Taxonomy (NCBI): domain Eukaryota; kingdom Viridiplantae; phylum Streptophyta; class Magnoliopsida; order Poales; family Poaceae; genus Thinopyrum; species Thinopyrum elongatum. Next base: position 8,469,622 of record CM022299.1, read on the forward strand.
AAATTTGTCTTTTTCACGAGAGGTGGATCAAAGCTTTTGACACCCAACCATTTGGTCAATTATACATTAAATATGGCCTAATATTTTAGAAAAATGATTTGGTCCAATTTTGCAACAAATATATGGTAGATTCTTCAGAAAAAAACTTATTTTGGTCACTCAAAAAATGGAAAATGGCTCTTTTGTGCAATGAAAGTGAAAACCCCCCCAACATTGTTTGTCATCCCAAGATACACACATGTGCACACTATTGGTTCATTTTAGCAAACTATAAGTGGTTAATATGTTGAATGTTTACCCTGAATTAGAGAGTGAAAATTATAAGAGAAACAAAAGAAAAAAACAAAACTACCTAAGCTTAATTCGGATTGGTGGAATCACTAGTGGCTTGGATCGCTGACCTGGCAAACATCAGTCCATCCATCAGTCCATCGATCCATCCCATCCAACGGCAGGAAACCCCCCCTATCTCTCGCGAACTCCACCCAACCCTTCTCTCTCGCGAACCCCACCCACGGCAGCAAGCCCTCCTCTCTCTCGCGCTAACCCTAGCGCTGCACTCCTCCCTTGCCGCCGCCACCTCCGGCGCCAGATCCTGGCTGCCGCGTCTCCCTCCGACCTCCCTCCGACCTCGCCGCCGGCGCTCACCCCTCTCCCCCTCCCTCACCTCCCCTCACCTCATCGGAAGAGAAGAGGGAGATCGTGAGCGCGAGCAAGCCAGGCCGCGGCGGTGGCTCCCAGATCCGCAAGGGCTTGGACCTGGAGCTCCATCCCCATGGCAGCGGCGACGGCTGCGGCTGACAGGTCCGCCATGGGTCTGGACCTGGAGTTCTGTCTCCTCCATGGGGTCGGCTTCCAAGTGTAGTCGGATCTGTCGAGTTCTCCCGGTGCTACCACCCCGGCCCGCCCCGCAACTCCGGAGAAGCAGAAGGGAGGGCGCCGCCCCGCTGCAACGCCGGTTGCCGGAGAGGACAACGCCACCACCGGTCCACCGACTCCGTGACGCCGGTCACCGGAGAGGACGCCACCACCACCACCACCATGGCAACGAGCCAAGTATCCTGCAATGTAAGCCCCCTGATTCGGAATTTATTTTACTGTATTTCCGCAGCAGATTGAAATCTCCCTGACTGAATGGATGGTCCAAATCTCTGCTTCACTGCCACCTCTCTTCCATGATGTAACTTCCCCTGATTACATGATCCTTGCTACTGATGAATACACTCGAAAACAATCAATTTACGCATATATCATTTGGCTAAGTTGTACAGTAAGCTCAAAGTTCAGGTAACCACAGAGCAGCTTCCCCTGTAATCAGATTGTAAACTGATCCATATCCTCCTTCACCAAGTAGGTTCTGGAATTAAAATTTTCCGTTGCTGACCAGATACAACATTTGTTCTTCCAGCTATAGTGTACAGCTAGCTGTGCATAACTATGGTTTCGTTGGCTCATTTGTTGCCCTGTTTGCTCATTGTAGATGCTTGAACCTTCATGCATGGCTTGGTTACTGACTGCGGTTACTGGTAAGAACCTTTTACATCCTGGTATAGCTCCAAGTGTACATTCACCACGGTTACTGCCTGTGTATAAACCAGTTTTCAATGTACTAGCGACATGTTTTAGCAATTAAAGTTGCAGTTTCTATTACTGAAATCCTACAAAAATAGGGGCCAAAGTGGCAGATTGTTTCTTTTTTAGGGGCAAAGTGGCAGATTAGTTGGTACTGTAGTAAGTTGCTTACGTTGGTGTGGCGCACTCAGTCATGTTTCTTTGCACTAGAATTTTCAAAAAACACATGATTTTTTTAGGGGTGGTTGTCTGAACTGAATTGCTTAGAACTTTCCTATCCAAACAAGAGTTGCCATTTTTCAGTATAATATGAGATTCCTGTGATGAGTAGTCGGATCACTCCTACATACTTCTGTTCTTTGAGTTGAAAATTGTAGCTCACATAGTACAACAGTTGGTGTTGTAGCTGAGCACCTTTCTTTTTCTTAAGTACAGCCACATGTTTTTTCTTTAGCTCTCAAACTGCAGCTTACATGGTTGTGCTTTCTTAGCTCTTAGCTTTCTTAGTTCTTAAAATGCAGCTCAAATGGTTGTGATATATATTTATCCTAGATAGACAAACAGTGTTGTTCTATCTAGTTCTACTCGGACAAGTTTGTCAGTTTCATTGATCCTCTCTTTTTCAGCGCGAGCGCCGACGCGGCGGGGCGGGGCTTGCTCGGCCCGTTCGGGCTGCTCGTGCTGGTCGACGACGGCCTGTCGGAGCAGACCGCCGTCTACTTCTACCTGGTCAAGGGTGCGGACGGGAAGCTCAGCACTCACTTCTGCCAAGACGCCTTCAGGTATGCGCACATCGATCTTAAATCTGCACGCGCTTCTAATTACAGCGTACTACGCCATGTTGTTTTAGTATTTTTGATGCAATAACATCTTTTATTGTGGGATGGAGGGAGTGGCATCTATCTATCTTACCTTGCTGAGAAACTACTTGCCATCTCAAATCATGTTTGTCAGGTCATTGAAGGGGAACGTTCTCGTCAAGGCCGTTTACGGCAGCTTCGTCCCTCTACTTGATGGAGAAAATCTGTAAGTGAGAATACTGGTACGTTTCTTAAAGTAAATTCAGAAGCGTCAGTCGACATATTAAGATTGATTGGTCTTTGACTCATCAGTTACTGATTTGATTTTGTCCTGGCGGGGCGCTACTAGGCCAAGCAGAACAGGAAGAATATCATGCCGGCCCGCATCATCAAGCACACCATGGAGATCATACACCTCCTCACCGACGCCAACCCCATATTCCCTTCTCTCCTTCCTTGAGATAGCTAGTATTATATGATGTCAGTTTAATGGATGAGAGTAGCAGTAGGATCGTATTTTTCTCAGCTGCTGTCGATTGTCACTGTTTGCTGTTCCTTCAGATAGCTAGTATTAACTGGTTGCTTGCTTCTGTACCATGCTATCTATGGGTTATTAGTATTGTTTATCCCGACCATGAGCATGAATGGTGTAGGAGTACAACAGCACCAGGTTAATTTGTAGAAGTGGGGTTACTGAATTTTTTCTATGCCATGGTACAATTATAATTCGAATGGTAGCCAGTTGACACGAGCTGTTTGGCCCAATTCCTGGTCTCTATTAGGGGGTACAATTTATTAATTTCTGTATAGATTTGTTAGCAATGGATGAACTGATCAGGGAAACAGTTCTGAGTTGATCTGAAGTTCTGAATTGGTCCAGCAGATCTGAATTTGGAGTGCTTTCTGTATTGCAGTCAGTGCCTCAGCGCTATATGTTAGTGCCAGGCTGTTCGGCAGTTTTCTGCTTCTCTGCTGGTAGCTTATAAGAATACAATTCTCACTGAATGTACCTTGCATTCTTAATGTATCTACTGCTGCCACAATCATTCTTATACCAACTTATTTATCATAGCTAAATAATAAACTGTAGAGGCAATTTTGCAGCCTGTCAATGCCACCAGGATAACAATGACCATTGTCTCGTTAACTTATAGTACTTCTGCTCTGCTCTGCTCCTCAAGGTACCCTCATCTTTGATTTCTTCCCTTCAACTCTCTGATGCTGCTTTCCTTCCTCATGCAGGCACGCCCCGATGCTCCCCTCGGTCCGGGCACCGATGCCAGGCAGGCTGTGGATGCCCCAGACCTCAAGGCCGACCGTGCTACTCCAGCTGCTCCTGCCCCGGCCATGCTCAACTTCGCTCCTAGTCAGTTGCCGCAGGTGAGACACTTGCCTCCATGCTTGGATGATTCTACCTGCTCACTTAGTATCATACTTGAATCTATGCGTACATGGTACATATAGTTTTACTGAAACTGTAGTTTTTGTAGTTTTACTTTGTGTTCTTATAGTTTTACTAAAACTGTAGTTTGGTCCATCTGTACACCATCTTTGAGGTCCAGGCGTACGCCTCCATGCTTGCCGGCAGCGCCCTTTCCTTCAACCTCGTCTTTCCCTCCAGCGAGCCAGACATTTGGAGGCACATGGGGATGTGGTTCATCTGGAAGTTCAGTAAGTAAGACATGTGTTTTCCAGCAAATTAGTTCTTTGTTGAGGATGATTTTTGGTGCTTATCTCTTGATGAAGTGAATATGTGGTGCTTACTGCCGTTCAATTGCTAAGAATTTTGTTGCTTCCATTAGGAGCAAAGTCTTGTAAGAACTAGTATGTCTTAGTTCTAGGATCTGTTCTTGGCAGGCTTTGCAAATAGGAACATGATGTATCTCGTATATCTTTTTTGTGTGCGAAGGATGTATCTTGTATATCTAGTTCACTACAAATTTATAAATGATTATCAACCAGCAGAATGAGGATAGACAAGCAGCCTCAAGCTGATGTTGCAACAACTTGAAACGATATGTCTAAATTATTGAGAATATGTTCTTGATTCAGTGCTGATGCACAAAAACCTTCTCTGCAATATATTAACTGGTCATATTCTACTTCTGTAGCTATACCTTCTCTGCGAGCCCGTGACTGCTCAAACAAAAAGAAAGAGGCCCTCAACTATTTGTTTATCCTGGTCCCTTTGATCAACGTAGTTTTACTGAAACTGTAGTTGTTACTTCCTTAGTGTTCAGTACATGGTACATATAGAGCTGCGTACATCAGTTACAAGAGGCATTGTCTTGTTGATGGCATTGTCTCTATACCTTTGCATATGTAAAATATGTTGACAAAGTGTTAAGTTGGATTACCGCCTCATGTTGATGGTATTCTCTCTAAACATTTAATAATGTTTCTTTTTGGTGATCTAGATCAGGATCTAATGTTGTTTAGGCTGCTGCTGCTGTGACGGAAGATCAGAAGAGGCATGGAGATGCGCACTACAATTTTAGTTGATGTTGCACCATGTTTTGGTGCTTGTGTATCTGTTTTTTCTTGTAAGCACACTTGTATGTGCTTGTGTATCGTGCTTGTGTATCTGTTTTTGCTTGTTTTAGTTGATGTTGGACGTGCAAACATGTATGCGCTGTTGTGTGTATTTGGCTGAATGATTTCTGAATTTAATCATTTAATCGAGAGAATTATTGAGTGTTTGCTGTTCAAATGTGTAAACTGGAAATTAGTGAATAAAAAGACCAAATGTTCTATTGGACCAAATAATATATTGGCTCTACAAAGGCTACAGCCCAAATAATAGTGGACTGGAACATTGTGCATTTCGGGAAAACCTAAACAAAAAGGATTTTAATGAAATGGTCCGCAAAAGGGCCACGGCCCAAAAATGAGAAGGCTTAATTGTTGGGCTTGTCCCATCTACCTGACCAAAATTAATATGAGAAAAAAAACACAAATAAGCTGAATTGTTGGGCTCGGCCCATGTAAACATCAAATTGGACCGGGCTGATTCTAATCAACGACCTTTTCATTTGGTCGTAATTTTGCCATGTCAGCTTGCCACGTCAGATCCGACGTGGCCTGGGCAGACAACCAACGACCAAAACAGAAGGTCATAGGATCAACGACCTTTTGTTTTGGTCGTTGCCTTCAACGACCTTATCACAAAGAAGTTCGTTAATTTCCATTAAAGACGGTCAGCTTTTGACCATCTGTTTTTGGTCACAAAAAGGTCGCAAATGAAAAATAATGACCATTCAGCGACCAATAGTGATGATCGCAAGTTGACATATTTCTTGTAGTGACGCCGGACTAAACCTATGCCCCCAGGGGTCTTAGGACTTCGCCCCGGGAACTCCTGCGCGTTACGTGGGTGGCCGGAAGCAGACCTAGCAACCCCTTAATACAAGCGCGGTTGCGTAACCAGTCCAATCCAGCGCGCACCACTTAGTCGCTGATGTCTATTAAGCTTCGGCTGAAGTATACGACGCAGAACGCCCATACTATGCCCACGTGATGGTTAGTGCTATCAGGCCAGAGGCCCCTCGGATCAAATATCCAAACCGTTTAGTGGTTTAGGAGCGCGCGGTAACGAGCAGAGACTCACGGTCGATGTGACCCCGTCGCCCGGTCTCGAGGACTTGCGGCAAGGGCTAAGAATGCCTGGCCACGCCTCGTAATTATCTCGCGGGCACCTCTCAGGTCAACCCGTCTCCACATCACTTCGCATTCATGCTTGCGCGGGTACCCCTCAGGGCCGACCCATCTTTAGTATCCTGGTTCAATGTCAAGCCACAGTATCCAAGGTAGCTGTGTGTCTCACACCAAGGGGGAACCCTGAGGAATCACCCTCGATGGAATTCCCGCTCGATGCTATCGTCAAGGTGAACGAATGAGGAATCACCCTCGAGGTCCACACTTGAGAAGTTGCATGACGACGTCGTTATCGGGGGTGGTGTAGGAGGAATCACGCTCGCTTACCACGACCGAATAACTAACCAACAAGGTTATCATCAGAAGTGCTGATGAGGTATCACCCTCGGCACTCGGTAGTAACCCAGTAGATTCGAGCATCTTAGGGGAAGTGACGTGCGGTGCCAGTGTCTGATCTTCGATCCTGTTGCTCGGGTTTTCTGAGAGTCCAGCGGGGCAGTCGGGACAAGTGGGTCTCTGATAAGGCTCTACCCATCCTATACTAAACAGTTTAGGATAGTAGGAAAGTATCAACAGCAGGTTACAAGTAAACAGGCTATGCAGCAGATATAGGACAACAGTAGCAGCAGTAACTTCTAATGCAAGCATAAGAGAGAAGAGAGTGGGCGATATCGGAATGCTCAAAATGGGGGTGCTTGCCTGTCTGCTCGATGGCAAGGGCAGGGTCGTCGGGGACGTAGTCGTACTCCGGAGCTGCGTCTACCTCAGGAGCTACGTCAACGTTGGGGTCTACCGAGAGAGAAGAGGGGGAAGAAACAAGTAAACATAATGCAAACAGATGCAACACAGTGCGTGATATGCTATGATGCAGTGCAGGGTTGCCTAAATATGCATCTAAGTCATTTTGGTTATTTTAGGATTAAAGTTGGATTTATTAACCGGTGATTATGACCTATTCATCTATCAGATACGGGTTCGGAGCTATGAGTTCTCCTACATAGGAGGTTCCGATATGGAAACAGACGACACGATCAGACTCGTCTCATCGTTCTGAGCAACTTTCATGTTTTAACTTTTTCAATCCGAGCTACGGTTTAAAAGATATTAATTTTTTTTTAAATTAATTGATTTTCTGGACTTAATTTAATTTAACAGAAATTGTAATATGATGTCAGGATGACGTCATGCTTGCGTCAGCGATCAACTGGGAGGCTTGACCAGTCAAATGGGGCCCAGGGGTCCCACATGTCATAGACTGGGCACTGCCCAGTCAGCAAGTTGACTAGGTCAACTGGGTCCAGCGGGACCCAGCTGTCAGTGAGTGTTTAACTTAACAGTATTTTAATTAGCCTAATCTGATAATTAGAGGCGGTGGGGCCAACTGTCAGTGTCAGCGGCACTAATTAACTGCTACAGTGGCCGGGACCACATGTCAGCGACTGTTAGAGGGGGTTATGGGTGGCTAACCATGCGGGGTCCACCTGGCGGGGTCCACCGGCGTTTGAACACGGCGGCGCATCGGCGGCGACCACCCGAGGTGGCGGCGACGCACGGAATTCGCCCACGGGCGACCAAATCGAGCGCGAGACGGCTCGTTCGAATGAGCGAACGAGCACGCGTCGGAAGGAGCAAGCAGCACGAGCTGGGGGTGGCCCTATCGGCGGCAACGGTGATGGCCGAGCAGCGGCAGTGGCGGACGTCCGACCGTGGCAGCTCTACAGCTCGAGATCGAGCAAGGCGAGGGGTTAGGCGGCAGCTACGGACCTCCAGGAGCACGCTGGTGCAGCTGGCTTGAGCGTGGAGGCTCGGGAGCGCGAGGCTCGCCGTACATGGCAGTGGCCGGAGCTCGGGTTCACGCGGAAGCTTAAGAGGCGGCGCACGCGAAGCAGAAAAGAGAGGGGGGAAGGGACAGCGCTCACATCGGTGATGAGGAGCCGCTCGGGGAGGCCAGGGAGCTCGTGGTGGTGCTGAACGACGGCGAGGTCATGCGGTGGCCGAAGGCGGAGAAGAGGATGGAGGCGGCGGCTCTGCAGCCCCACTGCTCTGATCCAACGGCGCGGAAGATGAAGACGGCGGGCCTCCTGAACGTCTTGGAGAAGCTCGAGGTGGCCGGTGGCCATGGTAATGGCGAGCAGCGGCGACGACAGTTTCAGGCGCGAGCTCGATCAACTCGGGGGGGGGGGGGAACGGGAGAGAGAAAGGGGTGGAGTGGGGGCTAGGGTTCGATGGGGGAGGACGAGGGCAGCACGAGGCAGGCCTTAACGGCGTCAGGGAGCCGCGGGATCGACGGCGCGTGGCGATCGGCGGCTCGGGCGCGCGCGCCAGCCGACAACGAGGCAGAGGAAGGGGATAACCGGGAGGTGGGCTGGCTCGGGTGGACTGGGCCGATCACTGTAGCCGCGGCCCAGATGCCAGGTGAGTTTCTGATCCTTTCTTATTTTCTGTTTTTCTCTTTTATTTAATACCAGATAGAGAAAAGGAATTATTAGAGCAACTAGTTCACTTAGGAAAAATATGGGAGATGCCCCAATAAATCCCTGGTGATTTTTGACACTGCCCCAAGAAGTTTGGAGGCCAAAGGAATTTATTTGGAATTTTCATAAATGAATTAATATTTTAAAATGCTGAGATTGTACTGAATTAATTGCTACTGCTCATCTTTGCATAGGAGTGATGTTGTTTTAATTATCAACAAATTGTTTTGGATTATTTGCTAGATGGTGAACATTTTTACAGCAACTTTGATGCAACTTTATTTTGCACTGGTGATTTGAATTAGGATTTGAATTGGAATTCGAATGAGATATGTTGCAATGTTGATCAAGCATAATTATTTATGTTGACTTGGCATGATCAGTGGGTGGTCACTGTGGTGTGAGGCTGGGGATGTTACAAATCTCCTCCACTACAAGAAATCTCGTCCCAAGATTTAAGTGGGGAAGTGAAGGGTATCTTCGGGGGAACTGACCCTTGTAGGATCGAGTATCTAGGGAACAATTCGGGGAATGTGGCATAAGTATCTCTCGAGTTGAAACTTAGGAAAACATTGAGAGCGAAGTATGAAGGTACGATAAGAAGTGTCAAGCGATTGAACAACCGATCGATACCTGAACAGAGTGTGAAAAGGGGTTCAGGGTATCGGGAGTAGATCAACTCTCGAGGGGTGGCTTGGAATAACACACAAAGTCAATAGCATATGAAACTTTGGAATCAAAGTTGTACGGAAGAGTCAGGTTCCGATCCTGTGGAGCTGTGGAGGGGTGTCGATCAAAAGTAGGAAGAACGGGGAGATTTTACCGGTCACATCAACAAGGTATGTCAGAAGGTAGCTTGTCAGCTATGCCGTTAACATCGTCGGTACCAAGGGCGAGGGACGAAGAAAACCATTCTCCTGCTCGTTAAAACGAGATGGACCAATAGGCAAAGTTCTCGTCCATCGGTGGTTACCGGAATGTCATCAACAATAGTAACAGGCTCTTACTGACTGAGTTGTAGACCGGGGTGTTTTATAAGCAGGGAATTATTTCTGCTTACATCATATAGATCACAAGAAAGGTTAAACAAAACAATGGAAAGAAAAATGTGTTTACACACAACAATTGGGAGTATATCCTGTGCAAGGAAAAGCGGAGCATGGTATACATAATGGAACAGTGAGTTCAAAATCATTTAGATAAAGGGGCGAGGGGAGATTTATGATATTACCCATACAACAGTGTTTGGATAATAGATCAAGAAACATTTAGCGTTGCGCTTCCAATGTTCTTTTTGATATTCGGGATGCCATAATCATGCCTCGAGGTAGTGATGATATGGTGTTTCAAGAAAAGGTTGGCTCTGAAGGCCACAAGAATACACAGAGAATAACTTCAATAATAGCAAAGAAAACAAGGTATGAGCAAAACATAACCAGGTCTTTGTTGGCAGGAATACCAGGAGGTTGTCGACGATATCACAATTCATCGAGGGACAGGGATGGTATTTCTCAACATGAATTCGATCGATATCCTGAAAGAGCTCGGAATGTTGATGGTGATCACAACACATTTGTCAAGAGGTTTAAAGAAGATGAAATCGATCCGTAGGATGATCAAGGCAGAAGGAGTGAGGTTCATGTTGTGTGAGCAAAACGATAGGCAAAAAGTAGAGGATGCTGTAGTGCCAACGGCATTTGTAACGGGGAAGGTACCATTATGATTCATGGAATAGGAAAGAATCAGTCAGGTAATTTTCCATAAAAGGAATGAAGTGATCCGTAAAAATTAGCGAGGTAAGGTTTAAACAACTGGTTACACATGAGAGTCCTTCGAGAAAGGACGGGAGGCGAGCACATTGGTTTAAGGAAACGCTAGAATAACCCAGGTACAATGTTCAGAGGGAAAATGATTTCCAAAGCCAGGAGTGGCAATTAGTTCACCTGAGCAGAGGGACTAGCAAATTGTTCAAGCTTAACCGGACAATCATTCAATGCTTGATTGGCCGAGATCCAGCTCATGTCCGAAATGACGTCTGAGCTAGAAGGAAGAATTAGTAGAGAAGAGCTGATGATTGCGAGTATTCGCACATCTGTTGAATCAATAAGACCAAAATGACGGTGTCAAAGGATACAAATGATTATTGCCAGACATGTGGAATTAACCATAAGGCAAGCAGGCAAGAATTTCAAGAGCAATAGACTGCAGAGGATTTTCAGGAGATCAGATAGCAATTCAATGCATCCTGGAAAACACTCGAATAACTGGGAATGAACGGATCCCGTGTAGTATGAGGATTTATTCGTAGGTGTGTTCAGGCGGAAAGGGACTGCAAAGCAGTAGGTTCAAAGAATTCGCGAAATGTCGGATAGTACTTCGATATGTCGGATGAAACCCGGGAGTAACTGAAATGAATCTATGAATGACGAGTGTAAGTAATTATCCATCGTAGTTTATCGGTGGTCAGGAACTGCAAAGCAGTGGGACAGGGTCTCGGTTAACGTCGAGGAGTATCTTCAGAATCTTCTGATGAAGCAGACGATCATCTATAGTGAAAGGGGCTCTCCGGGAGGAAATGGTTACGAGATCCTAATGCCAGAGTTAGTAAAATCTTTAACCCGAATAAAAGAGAGATCAGAGTCCCAGAATAAAGGTCGAGGAATAAAAGATCATAATACCACCCAGTTGGCAACGTGGGCCCGTAAGCCACACAGGCATGTTAGTAAAACAGTTTTGGACCACTAGACTCAACTTCGGCCAAGGAGTTGGAAAGGGGATTCCTAGAGGTAGTCGGCTCTGATACCAACCTGTGACGACCCCTGCTTAATCGTGCACTAACCATACACGCAAATGCACATGATCAAGCCTAAGGACTCACTTGAAGATATCACAACACAACTCTAAAACATAAATAAAGTCATACAAGCTTTATATTACAAGCCAGGGCCTCAAGGGCTCGAATACATAGCTCGATGGCATAAAAGCGTCAGCGGAAGCATCAGATATCTGAGTACAGATATATTACAGAAAGAGAGATAAGCCTTCACAGAGGCGGGGCAAAATAAAACTCTACGATCGAAAGGCGTAGGCCTCCTACCTAGGACCCTCCGAATCCTACTCCTGGTCGTCAGTCGACTCCTCGTAGTAGTAGCACTCTCCGGGCTGGTAGTAGTAGTGGTCGTCGACTGGGGCAACCGGCTCAGGGGCTCCGTCGTCTGGTGACATCAAATGGATATGGGGGAAAAAAAGAAAGTAAAGCAAACGTGAGTACTCATCCGAAGTACTCAGGAAGCAAGGATCTACACTACATATGCATCATTTTCAAAGGGGGCTGAATATGTGGACTGGGCTGCAGAAATGCCAGAGTAGAGGGGAAAAGCCTAGTCCTATCGAAGACTAGCATCTTCAGCATCTTCAATAGTCTTGCAGCATAAGAAGAGAGCAGAATAACATAATGTAAAGTATAGCAGTGCCATCAACCTCGGCCAAAGATTCTTCCTCGACTCCCTGCGAGAAAGCAATCCCAGAGCCGTACTATCCAGTTCTCATCTCAAGTCATGTTCTAGTTGTACCGATCGGGATACAACTCCGAGTGTCCGTTACCGTAGGACAGGCTATCAATAGAAGTTGCTTCCCTGCAGGGGTGCACCAAGTTACCTACCACGCTTTCTTAACTCTGGCCGGACACACTTTACTGGGTCATGCCCGGCCTCGGCTAAGCAACACGCCGCAACCCGACCAAATACTTAACAGAGAGGTCAGCACGCCGGACTAAACCTATGCCCCAGGGGTCTTGGGCCTTCGCCCAGGGAACTCCTGCGCGTTACGTGGGCGGCCGGAAGCAGACATAGAAACCCCTTAATACAAGCGCGGTTGCGTAACCAGTCCAATCCAGCGCGCCGCTCAGTCGCTGACGTCTATTAAGCTTCGGCTGAAGTATACGACGCAGAACGCCCATACTATGCCCACGTGATGGTTAGTGCTATCAGGCAAGAGGCCCCTCGGATCAAATATCCAAACCGTTTAGTGGTTTAGGAGCGCGCGGTAACGAGCAGAGACTCACGATCGATATGACCCCGTCGCCCCGTCTTGAGGACTTGCGGCAAGGGCTAAGAATGCCCGGCCACGCCTCGTAATTATCTCGCGGGCACCTCTCAGGTCAACCCGTCTCCACATCACTTCGCATTCATGCTCGTGCGGGTACCCCTCAGGGCCGACCCGTCTTTAGTATCCTGGTTCAATGTCAAGTCACAGTATCCAAGGTAGCTGTGTGTCTGACACCAAGGGGGAACCCTGAGGAATCACCCACGATGGAATTCTTGCTCGATGCTATCGTCAAGGTGAACGAATGAGGAATCACCCTCGAGGTCCACACTTGAGAAGTTGCACGACGACGTCGTTATCAGGGGTGGTGTAGGAGGAATCACCCTCGCTTACCACGACCGAATAACTAACCTACAAGGTTATCATCAGAAGTGCTGACGAGGTATCACCCTCGGCACTCGATAGTAACCCAGTAGAGTTGAGCATCTTAGGGGAAGTGACGTGCGGTGGCAGGGTCTGATCTTCGATCCCGTTGCTCGGGTCTTCTGAGAGTCCAACGGGGCAGTCGGGACAAGTGGGTCTCTGATAAGGCTCTACCCATCCTATACTAAACAGTTTAGGATAGTAGGAAAGTATCAACAGCAGATTACAAGTAAACAGGCTATGCAGCAGATATAGGACAACAGTAGCAGCAGTAACTTCTAATGCAAGCATAAGAGAGAAGAGAATGGGCGATATCGGAATGCTCAAAATGGGGGTGCTTGCCTGTCTGCTCGACGGCAAGGGCAGGGTCGTCGGGGACGTAGTCGTACTCCGGAGCTGCGTCTACCTCGGGAGCTACGTCAACGTCGGGGTCTACCGAGAGAGAAGAGGGGGAACAAACAAGTAAACATAATGCAAACAGATACAACACAGTGCCTGCTATGCTATGATGCAGTGCAGGGTTGCCTAAATATGCATCTAAGTCATTTTGGTTATTTTAGGATTAAAGTTGGATTTATTAACTGGTGATTATGCACTATTCATCTATCAGATACGGGTTCGGAGTTACGAGTTCTCCTACGTAGGAGGTTCCGATATGGAAACAGACGGCACGATCAGACTCGTCTCGTCATTCTGAGCAACTTTCATGTTTTAACTTTTTCAATCCGAGCTACGGTTTAAAAGATATTAATTTTTTTAAAAATTAATTGATTTTTTGGAATTAATTTAATTTAACAGAAATTGTAATATGACATCGGGATGACGTCATGCTTGCGTCAGCGGTCAACCGGGAGGCTTGACCAGTCAAATGGGGCCCAGGGGTCCCACATGTCATAGACTGGGCACTGCCTAGTCAGCAAGTTGACTAGGTCAACTGGGTCCAGCGGGACCCAGTTGTCAGTGAGTGTTTAACTTAACAGTATTTTAATTAGCCTAATCTGATAATTAGAGGCGGTGGGGCCAACTGCCAGTGTCAGCGGCACTAATTAACTGCTACAGTGGCCGGGACCACATGTCAGCGACTGTTAGAGGGGGTTTTGGGTGGCTAACCACGCGGGGTCCACCTGGCGGGGTCCACCGGCGTTTGAACACGGCGGCGCGCCGGCGGCGACGCACGGAATTCACCCACGGGCGACCAAATCGAGCGCGAGACGGCTCGTTCGAATGAGCGAACGAGCGCGCGTCAGAAGGAGCAAGTTGCACGAGCTGGGGGTGGCCCTATCGGTGGCAACGGTGACGGCCGAGCGGCGGCAGTGGCGGACGTCCGGCCGTGGCAGCTCTACAGCTCAAGATCGAGCAAGGCGAGGGGTTAGGCGGCAGCTACGGACCTCCAGGAGCACGCTGGTGCAGCTGTCTCGAGCATGGAGGCTCGAGAGTGCGAGGCTCGCCGTACATGGCAGTGGCCGGAGCTCGGGTTTGCGCGGAAGCTAGTGAGGCGGCGCACGCGAAGCAGAAAAGAGAGGGGGGGAAGGGACGGCGCTCACATCGGTGATGAGGAGCCGCTCGGGGAGGCGAGGGAGCTCGTGGTGGCGCTGAATGACGGCGAGGTCGTGCGGTGGCCGAAGGCGGAGAAGAGGATGAAGGCGGCGGCTCTGCAGCCCCACTGCTCCGATCCAATGGCGCGGAAGACGCAGACGAACACGGCGGGCCTCCTGAACGTCTTGGAGAAGCTCGAGGTGGCCGGTGGCCATGGTAATGGCGAACGGCGGCGACGACAGTTTCGGGCGCGAGCTCGATCTACTCGGGGGGGGGGAACGGGAGAGAGAAAGGGGTGGAGTGGGGGCTAGGGTTCGATGGGGGAGGACGAGGGCAGCACGAGGCAGGCCTTAACGGCGTCAGGGAGCCGCGGGATCGACGACGCGTGGCGATTGGCGGCTCGGGCGCGCGCGCCAGCCGACGGCGAGGCAGAGGAAGGGGATAACCGGGAGGTGGGCTAGCTCGGTTGGACTGGGCCGATCACTGTAGCCGCGGCCCAGATGCCAGGTGAGTTTCTGATCCTTTCTTATTTTCTGTTTTTCTCTTTTATTTAATACCAGATAGAGAAAAGGAATTATTAGAGCAACTAGTTCACTTAGGAAAAATATGGGAGATGTCCCAATAAATCCCTGGTGATTTTGACACTGCCCCAAGAAGTTTGGAGGCCAAAGGAATTTATTTGGAATTTTCATAAATGAATTAATATTTTAAAATGCTGAGATTGTACTGGATTAATTGCTACTGCTCATCTTTGCATAGGAGTGATGTTGTTTTAATTACCAACAAATTGTTTTGGATTATTAGCTAGATCGTGAACATTTTTATAGCAACTTTGATGCAACTTCATTTTGCACTTGTGATTTGAATTAGGATTTGAATTGGAATTGGAATGAGATATGTTGCAATGTTGATCAAGCATAATTATTCATGATGACTTGGCATGATCAGTGGGTGGTCACTGTGGTGTGAGGCTGGGGATGTTACAAAGAGCAACATGATGACATGGTCCAAAACAAGGACGATGATGACTTGGGTTATGTTGACATGGACCCAAATGATGACGACGCACGGATTGATGGTGAGGCAGTTGTGAATCAAAGAGACATAATTATGCGTGAAAAGTTAAATGAAGACGCTGACGATGAGGAAGAGCCTCGACCTCCGTCAGACAACGAAGAAGATATGCGTGATAGTGATGATGAGACCAGTCGACAAATAGATTACAATAGTGATGATTCATATGGGTTCTAGAAAATGTAAGTTCTTTTAATGATGATTGAGGTAGATTACAATAGTATGCTTAATGTGCTCTTCTATTATTAATGTTCTTTTCTGTATGCTTAATGTGCTCTTCTGTTATTAATGTTCTTTTCTGTATGCTTGTTTATTTGATATCCTTACTAATTGTTTATTCTCTTCACAATGCAGGTTTGCTAATCATGGCAAGGTCTAGTGGCGCTGGTTTCCTCAGAAATTCAAAGGACTTACTCGGAGTGGACGAGCCCACAAGGTTCCCCACCCCTCCCCCCCCCCTCCCCCCGACTACGCGAGGATGACACCTCACAGGGAGGTCGAGGGGTCGGGGGAGGAGACCCTAGAGGAGGAGGGGGTGGGGGGAGAGCCCCTAGAGGAGGAGATGTGGGAGGAGAGGCACCCGGGTCAAAAAACTCCGGGCCGTGTCCGAAATAGGGGGGTCTTCTTCGATGCCCTCCTATACTGAGGCACCTTCTGAGACTGAGGAGGAGGAGGAGGTTCCTGAGAAGGAGGAGGGCGAGGAGGAGGAGGGCGAGGAGGAGGGTGAGGAGGAGGGTGGTGGAGGGGAGGTTGACGCCGAGTTGTGGGGTGACTTGCCGTCGGGTGCTCCGAAGGGGTGGCTACGTGGTATTGCAGAACTACCTACACCACCTTCTATCGAGGCGCACAAGTGGCTCATTGAACCCCCGGGGACAGAGTAAGTGCCTCTCAATCATATTTTGAACACATGACAACATTTTCTTATTGAACACATGCCAATTCTTTGATTCTTTTGCAGGAACTGGATCCTTCATGGAAAGGGCTGTAAACCGAACGGCCTTATCACTGTCCTGTTGAAGGAGTTTTGGCCGGGCCTATTCTACCCACGGCGAGACAGGGACGCGGAGCTGCGGGTTTTGGCCACGAGTTGGGCCCACTACGAGGCTTCCAGCCACACGGAGTACGGGACGGCCGCTAAGGCCGTGATCACCAAATTTTGGGTAAGTTCTCTTCTGAATCACTTGTCTTCAGTTTCGTTCATAATTTATCATTGAATCACTCAACTCATGCCTTGTTTGCTTCTGGTTTATGCATGATTGCAGCAATTCAATAGAGTGTTTGACGAGCACAAGGACAGAGCCGGCGTGGTCTTGCTGGCGGCTGCGAAGAAGAAAGCTCGTCAGTTGCAGTACGAGGTTCGCTGGATTGCCGTCTCGCACTACTACCACACCTATCTTCATCAAAAGATGAGCAAAACTGAAGCGCAGAAGCAACGACTTACCTTGAATATGGAGCAGTACATGAAGGTAAGTATTACTGACTTTTCATTCCAACATATAAGCAGTCAATTTAATTGTTTCGTGCTCACATGTCATGCTTCCATTATTTAGGTTATTCCTCCTTGGTGCTTTGGAAAGGACGAGGGATGGGCGAGTTTGGTGGATAGGTGGCTCGGCGACGATGCAGAGTTTGCTGCCAAGAGCAGCAAGGCCCGGGCTAACCGTGGAAAAGACGGGACACACGGCCAAGGAAACAGGAACCACTGGGGCTTCAAGGCCATGAAGGTATATCTATATGCATGATGCATTTTTTTTTCTTTTTACCGTCACGTTCTTATGTATGGCTAACTTCTGTTTGACATTGCAGGAGGACAAGTTGAAGAGGCCGCTCTCAGACATGGAGTCGTGGAAGATGGCCCGTGAGCGGAGTGATCGCAAGGCCGGCGAGAGCGAGTACTACGGCAAAATCGAGGAGCACCTGGAGTCTTACAAGGAGCAGTTTGAGAGGTTGCATCTGCCTGGTCCGGATGCTCCTGACGTCGTCCAGTCTCAGATCGACGACACGGCGGTGGTGGCCATCCAGCCGAAGTCCCATGGCCGGTACCCGTGTTTCGATGGCTTGATCACTCCTTCTGTCTCGTACACACGGCTTCGAGCTACCAACCCAAGCCCGTTAGAGAGTACGGGGCGTTCGCAGCCTCCCTTAGCCAGCTAGCATGTTGTAAGTACTTCCCCCTTATCTTCTTTCTCTCTCACTTTCTCAGTTTATTTTCAGCATTGCCCACTTAGAAACAACCTAAATTTTGTAGGCATATAAGGCCTTTGTCGAGCATAGGAATCTCGAGGTGCGGGAGTACTTGCAACGAGTGAAGGCAAACGATGATTACAACCGTCAGATGATGACGGTTAGTTTTGCCCTCTTAAAACCAAGCTAAAATTTGCACTTTCATTCCTTCCGACCTTCTAGTTTGCTTGGTTAACTAACATCCAGGCTATGTTGGCGTCTTGGACTAACCGCACGGATCCACCACAAATGGGACCCCCACCACCACCTGCTGGAGAACCCCCACACGTGCCCACGTTCGATGAATGGGTGGCACTAGGCAGTCAGACTCCGGTTAGTACATTTGCCTAACTATTGACAAACTAGCTCTCGTTCATTCAACACTATCATATCATATTTACCCTTACAATCTCTTTTCAAACATGTAGGGGACCGGTGGCTCGACTCCTGCTTCGTCGACCCCAGTCACTCCGATCTGGCAAAGTGGTGCTGGTCTTGGCGGTGCTCACGGCAATGGTCCTAGTCTTGGCTGATGATGTGTTCCTTGTGTTGCAATACTTTTCATGTCCTGTGCTTCTTAGTTTCTTTAGATGACGATGATGATGTTCCCTGTCTTGCAATACTTATGTTCATGAAGTTTCGACGATGATGATGTTGATGATCTTTAGATGATGGACTTGAGTATCTTTAGATGATGATGATGATCTTGAGTATCTTTAGATGATGAACTTGATGATGATCTTGAGTATCAGATGATGATCTGTCTTATTTCTGTGTATATATGGATATTGTCATATTTTCTGGATTTAAATGCTGTCAAATTGAATGGAAATAGAGAAAACAGAGCAAATAAAAAAAACAGAACAGATCTATGCCGATGGCCTGGCCGTCGGCATAGCCATGTCCAGGAGAAACCATGGAGCGCCACGTCGCACAGGTATGCCGACGGCCTGGCCGTCGGCATACCTGTGCCACGCGGCAGTCCGTGGTTGTTCAGCGTGTGTGACGGCGCCGTCTGTTGCCGTCTGGTGATAATCTATGCCGACGGCCGTACGGACGCCGTCGGCATATATGCCTATGCCGACGATCTGACACAAGGATGCTGATGTTATCTACGCCGACGGGTGTATGCCGACGGTGGCCGTTGGCATAGACCTAGGCCGACGACAAAGGGCCTATGCCGACGGCCGGCATTTGACATAATTACCTTTGCTAGTGGTGTCTTGCTACTGTCGACATGTTTGTAATTCGAGGGCATACCAGATTCCACAACAGACTGCAAATTGGTAGAGTACAAGTAATGGAACAAGTAGTTGCCAATTACCGTGTGCTCCCTCCGATCTTAAATATAATTCCTTTTAGAGATTTCAATATGGACTACATACGAAGCAAAATAGACGGATCTCACTCTAAAATCCGTCTTATATCTAGTCCGCATTGAAATCTCTAAAAAAAAAATATTTAGAAAACGGAGGGAGTAGTAGTAATCGTGGCGCGTGCATTTGTAGTATTGGTGAGTTCGACTAGCGAGCAATCCTCACTGAATTAATCCCCGTCTCGTTGCCGGATCTATACCAGCGAGCAATCCATGTGCTGAGAATCCTACTCAGGCGAAGGTAACTAAGTGGGCATGCACACAAGAGGAAGGGAAAGAAGAAGCTTCACCTTGCCCGGTGCGGCGGCGGCGGAGGAGGGCGGCAGTGAGCTACCGGAGACGGCGGCGGCGGCGGGAAAGGACAATGCTCAGGCACAGGACTGCGCTGGTGGGAGGGATGCATTGGGGGTTGGGAGACGGTCAAGATCGCCGCCGCCAGCCGGAGCTCCGTCGGGAAGTGTGGTGGGGCGGCCGGCGGAGGTAAGGGACGGGATTGCCCGATCTGGTGGGCCGTGGGCCTATAAATTCAAGTCGTTACAAGGTTTTGTATTGGATTGACCGCAGTCTACCTGAAAATTCAAATGTTCTCAAGAAACAAAGAACCTGAAAATTCAAGTGTAAGAGCTACTCCTCGCAAATAATGTAATTCCCCATCTTTTTTTACCTTTTTCGCTACTCCCTCCGTTTTTATTTACTCTGCATATTAGATTTGACTGAAGTCAAACTTCATAAAGTTTCACTAAGTTTATAGAAAAAATATGAACATTTACAATGGAAAATCTATATGATGTGAAAGTATATTCAATAATGAATCTAATGGTGTTGATTTGTTATTGTATATGTTAATATTTTTATGTATAAATTTTGTCAAAGTTTACAAAGTTTGTCTTTGACCAAAGCTTTTTTTTTTGTGAAGAGACCAAAGCTAATATGCGGAGTAAATAAAATGAAGGGAGTATTATTTAGGGTTTTTATTATTATACTAGTAAAATGCAAAAATCACTAATTAAGAATCACTCTTTGCAAAGGCCACTTCCATCTCTGTACGCCACTTGTCGCAACCTAAGAGTTTTTTCTTTTTTTCATTGATCCATTTATTTAAAACATTTTGTCTCTTAAACCGTGCGTCCAAATCTCGAACAGTTTTCACTGTTGGATTTTTTGCGTCGAGATCTTTAAAATTAGATCCCATGTTGATAAGTACTGAAGAAATTTTTTCTTCATGAAAAAACGGACAAAAAAATCCATGCCTACGCGGAAGAAAAAAACGTGTTTTTTCGTTTTCGAGCGCCTCCCGCGGAAGTAAAAAAGAAAAAAAAAACACATTTTTTTCATTTCCGAGAGGCAAGACTGTGCCTCTCGCGAAAGCAAATTCGTGCCTGTCGCGAAAGCAAATCCGTACCCCTCACGAAAGTAAAAAAAAAGGTGTTTTTTAGTTTTCGAGACACACGACCGTGTCTCTCGCGGAAGCCAATCCGTGCCTCTTGCAGAAGCAAATCCGCACCTCTCGCGAAAGTAAATAAAAAGAAAACGTGTTTTTTTTCGTTTCCGAGAGGCACGATCGTGCCTCTTGTGAAAGTAAAAAAAGAAAAGAAAATGCGTTTTTTTCGTTTTCAAGAGGCACGTCTAGCGGAAGTGAAAAACATTTTTTTTTTTTATTTCCAAGAGGCACGGCCGTGCCTCTCACGGAAATTTTTTTCGTTTCCAAGAGGCACGGACGTTCCTCTCGCAGAAGCAAGTCTGTGCCTCTTGCGGAAGCAAACCCGTGCCTCTCGCGAAAGTAAAAAAATATGTTTTTTTTCGTTTTCGAGAGGCATGCCTCTCGCGGAAGCAAAAAAAAAAGCTTTTTTTCGCACACAAAAAATAGATTTTCCTCCAAAAGCTAAGAAAGACCGGTGAAAAACCAATAAGCCAAAAAAAAACATCTAAAAAGCCAAAAACGCATGCGAAAAAAATAGAAGGGAGCGCCCATAGACGACACGTGGTGGCTGCTAAGAGCACGCCAGGTCTCAAGGTGACCCTTGTGGGGCTTCCGCACGAGCACACGTTCGTTAGTTGCTCCCGTAAAATGCAGGATCTCCTATTCAGCGCGTAGGTCGCGCGCGAGCGGGAACGCATGCACCGCACTTGCTCCTCCGTGCGAACAAGTGGGCCGGCCTATATTTTTGCTCCTTTCCAGTTTTGCAAAGGTTCCAAAACACTCACAAATCGGTTTTTTTATTTTTTTTTCTTTTGGTTTTTCTTCTATTTTTTTCCTTTCTCTTCTAGTTTTCTTTTTCTTTTTCTTTTTTGGTTTTTTTTTGGTTTTTCCAAATTCATGAGCATTTTGCTGAAATCTAGGAACATTGCTTTTCAAATTGCTGAACATTTTCCTAATTTCAATTTTTGTCCATCGAATTCAAAATTTGTTCATCATTTTTTAAAATATGTTCAACATATAAATAAATGTTCATCGTATTCCAATAATGTTGTCAAATTCAAATTTGTTCATCGAACTCAAAACATGTTCAACATGTCCAAAAATTATCATGAAATTTTAGAAATGTGCATCATATTTAAGAAATGTTGTTGGATTCAAAATTTGTTCAGAAAATTCAATAAAATGTCCATTGAATTTAAATTTTGTTCATCAACGTGCAGGTGTTTGATATCGCGCACACTGTTTGAATCAATTAATATTTTGTGGAATTCATGAATATTTTTTGAATTCACGAGCATTTTTTTCAATATACGAACATTATTTTTCAAAATCATGAAGATTTTTTAAACCATGAACATCTTATTATTTCTGGAACATTTTCCGAAAATTTAATTTTTTTGAAATTTGGAATTATTTTAAAGAAGAAAAAATAAAACAGAAAAAGGCAAAAAGAAAAAAAGAAAAAAGAGAAAATAAAAACTAGGGCGTCGAGCCCGGCTCATGGGCGGCCCAATAGGGGCGCGCAGGAGGAGCGGCGGTGCGCGCTGGCATGTTCGCCAGCGCCTCACGCACCAAATAGGAGCTCCTGTAAAATGCCCATGCAAATAATGTAACTCCTTGAAAATTTTAAGCTACTTGTTTCTTTTATTTTATCATGTTATAGCCATCTTTATTTTTTATTAAATATTTATCTAGATTATTGCAAGATTTTCAAAAGTGTCCATTGCACTAGTTTAACCCATGAAATAGGGAAGCACTTTGATAACACAAAAAAAATTGTGAGATAAATGCGATACAACTTTTCTTTGCATCCTTAGTCAATATTGTTGATCAGCTTCTAGTTGTATAAAAGTTCTGATTTTGGTTACATGAATAATTATGCACCTTACATTTCTGGATGGGAAGATCATAACCTAGACTCTTTAGTTAAAGGCCTATTTGGATTTCCTCACCCGCTTCAAAACATGAAGTTAAACATCATCTACACCGAGGAAGGTACACCATATTCTAATAATCTTACTGCGGTTGATCAATTGTTGTTGCTCACATTCCATAGCTTCAAACTTTCATTATTAATTTTAGGAGAAGTGATTGCTTGTATCTTCGTTTGTATTTCCCCGGAGAGTAGAGGATGATGCAGCACAACAAAGATAAGTATTTCCCTCAGTTATGAAACCAAGGTTATCAATCCAGTAGGAGAACCAAGCAACATTATGTAAACCCATCACAGAGCACCTCTTCCCATGGGATGTCTCTTTCTGTCACTGAGATTGAGCACCACAAGATCAAACCCATCACAAAGCACCTCTTTCCATGGCAAGAAAAATCAATCTAGTTGGCCACACCAAACCAAAATTTTGAAGAAGAAATACGAGGCTATAAAAATCATGCATATAAGAGTTCAGCAAAGACTCGAATAATATTCATGGATATAACTGATCATAAACTCACAATTCATCGGATCCCAACAAACACACAACAAAAAAGAGTTATATCAAATAGATCTCCAAGAACATCGAGGAGAACATTTTATTGAAGATCAAAAAGATAGAAGAAGTCGTAGGTCTGTGGTAAACTACTCACGCATCATCGGAGGGGCAACAAGGATGATGAAGGACCCCTCCGTGATCGTTGCCCCCTCTGGCAGAGTGCCGAAAAAGGCCTCTAGATTGGATCTCGTGCTTCTGGAACTTGCAGCAGCGGAAACTGTATTTCCTCGACTCCCCTAGGGTTTTTGGGATTTTAGAGTATTTATAGAGGTGGTAGTCGGTGGACAAGGTTCCCATGGGCTCCACTACCCACCAGGGGCCCCCTAGCGCGCCCTGGTGCCTAGTGGGCCCCACGGGCCTCCTCCCGTGTGCTCCTTTGGCTCCCTGGGTGTCTTCTAGGCAGAAAAAAATCTCCAAAAAGTTTCGTGGCATTTGTACTTCATTTGGTATTGATATTCTGCAAAGTAAAAAACAAGCAAAAAAACAACAACTGGCACTGGGCACTATGTCAATAGGTTAGTCCCAAAAAATGATATAAAGTTGCTAGTAAATGTATATTAAACATCCAAGATTGATAATATAACAGCATGGAACAATCAAAAATTATAGATACGTTGAAGACGTATCAAGAAGCAGGGAATTTCATGAATGCCATGATATTTGATCTATGACATAAATTTAAATTATTTGTATTTATGCCATATTTAAATTTAAATTAGATGAAAATATAAACGTTGTGTTTTGTTCTTTAGATTAGTGTCCTAACTTTTGAGCCCACCATCTATTTTCGTTCTAGATTCACCATACGTACCAAGAAGGCACTTGTAGCTCTTCTTTTTTGCTACCATCTGTGCTCTGTTATTCTATTTTCAATAGTCGGGGTGGTGATGATCTTGGATTAGCATTCCACATAGTACAATAATTCTGATAGGTCAAGAGATGCATGTGGATGGTCGATCAATATAAAAAATTTCCCCTTCATGAAGCAAAAGAATATTGTTTTAAGTTATCATATATAAGGATGTGCATAAATTTTCGTCCATGTTTATTTGCTTATCTTTTTGGTGTGTGTTATTTTCTAGTACAAACGACACATCATCTTAATCTCCATGTGTTCCCAGGGGCAAAAATACAGGTAGAAAGATTCAAAAAGGACGTTAAAGTAAAAACTTTGCATCATGGACGTATCCTTCAAATAATTTCATCGACCAAAGGGTCATGTTCCTTCGCTACATTACAAAATCATTGTAATACAAAATTATTGTAGTTCATATGTTATTCGGAAAAGGTAAGCATGATTTCCATATAATTTCACAAAATTTCACATTTTTATAAAACCTAAAAAATAAAAAAGAACGTGCTAGAGAAAATAGAATCCTATATCAAAATTAGGTCCCCTAAAAAGTTGATCATCAGTTAGATAGTTCCACAGACAAGAAAATTCGGCAATCACCTAGTCTTTAAATAAAAATAGTTTCACGGGCTAAAACAATCTGGGCCGGAGCACATTTTGAATTTGGCCCAACTTGGGCCCGCCGCCGCTGTCAACTCATGAGCTGCACCGTCCGGTCTGCTAGACAATCGAGATCTTTTGGTGGATGATCAAATTGGCTATCCTAAGAAACAACTTCTCTCAATCTGCCCCTTTCCCCTGAAGGAATGAGACAGTGTACCGATGGAAAATCTAACAAGTAGGATTCAATAGGCTAAAGGCCGAAAAAAAAATAAAAAAAAAAACACATAAAACTAAAAAAAAAGAATAAATGAAAAACAAAAAAGATGAAAAAAAAAAAAAACAAAACAAAAAAAAGAAAAATAAATAAACAAAAAAGCTAAAAAAACAAAAAAACAATAAAAAAACAAAGATAAACAACATAGAAAAAACAAAAAACAAAAAAAAAAATACAAAAAAAAAAAAAATAAACAAAAAAAAAGACAAAGAAAAAAACAAAAAAAAAAAAAAAAAAAAAAAAAAAAACAAAAAAAAAAAAAAAAAAAAAAAAAAAAGAAAGAAAAAAAACAAAAAAGAAAAAAAAAAAAAAAAAAAAAAAAAAAGCAAGAAAGCATAAAAAGAAAAAAAAAAAAAAAAACAAACAAAAAAGAAAAAAAAAAAAAAAAAGAAAAAAAGAGCAAAAAAAAAAAAAACCCAACACAACCCCCCAACCCCCCCCCCCCCCCCCCCCCCAATATTACTAAAAAAATGTTCCTCTAAAAAATATTACTAAAAATAGTATATATATATGAGCTTTCAACCATGGTAGCTTATCAGAAGAGATCACATTAATACATGATGAAGCAAACAGCATTGGCACAGACTTAGTGTAAATGTTAGCATGTATCAATCCTCTATTCCACTCTCTCACCATCTTGTCTCACACAGTAGGATGGCAACTACAGACCTGCTATATATGAGAGGCAAGCGGCGACCATACGAGCAAGATTTTATCTTGATAAAAGCAACTACTTATCTTTATGGCATTTAGTACTAATAAATTGGTTTGACTTCCTGAGATACATTTTTCTTCCATATGTGGATCATGTGGTTCAAAGTATATATTGTTGGGTTCGTATGAAAATAAAATTTTCAGTGAGACCGATTTTGTATGATATCGTGTGCCCTATATTTCTACACCGATGAAGCTACACCAAATTCTAATAGTCTTACTTTGGTTCATCAATTGTTGTTGCTCCCATTCCACCGCTTCATACTTTCATTATCAATTGTAGGAGAAGCGAGGAATTTCATGAATGCCATGATATTGGATCTATGATATAAATTTAAATTAATTTATACCATATTTAAATTTAAATCAGATGAAAATATACATGTTATTTTTTTGTACTTTAGATTAGTGTCCTAACTTTTGAGCCCACCTTCTATTTTTGTTCTAGATTCGCCATACGTACTAGGAAGGCACTTGTAGCTCTTCTTTTTGCTACCACCTGAGCTCTGTTTTTCTATTTTCAATAGTCAAGGTTGTGATGATCTTGACGTAACATTCCACACAGTATAATCATTCTGATAGATCAAGAGATGCATGTGGATGGTCGATCAATATCAAGATTTCCCCCTTCATGAAGCGGAAGAATATTGTTTTAAGTTAACATCTATAAGGATTTGCATAAAATATTTTATTAATATTATTATTATTTTCAACCATGTTTATTTGCTTTTTTCTGTTGTGTGTTATTTTGTAGTGCAAACGAAGCATCATCTTAATATCCATGTGTTCCCAGGTGGAAAAATACTAGTAAAAATCAAAAAAATATCATTAAACTATAAACTTCACATCATGGACATATCCTTCAAACAATTTCATCAATCAAAGGGTGATGTTCCTTCACCGAAATACAAAATAATTGTAACACAAAATTATCATTGTTTATATATTATTCAGAAAAGATAAACATGCCATATAATTTCACGCAATTTCACATTTTTATAAAACCTACAAAATAAAAAAGAACATGTCGGAGAAAATAGAATCATATATCAATATTTGGTCCCCTAAAAAACCGGTCATCGGTTAGATAGTTCCACAGACAACAAAAATCGGCAATCACCTAGCCTTTAAATAAAAGTAGTTTCACGGCTTAAACAATCTGGGCCGGAGCACATATTTGAATTTGGTCCAACTTGGGCCTGCTGCTGCTGTCAATTCACGAGGTGCACCATTCGATCTGCTGGATGGTTGAGATCTGTTGTGGGATGAGCAAAACACGCTATCCTAAGCAAAAATTTCTCTCAATCTCCCCATTTTTCTCAAAAGGAATGAGACAGTGTACCGATGTCGAATCTAACAGGTAGGCTTCAACGGGCCAAAGCCTACCCGCCAATATTACTAAAAAAATATTTATGTATGAGCTTTCAAGCATGGAAGCTAATAAGAAGATATCACATTAATACATGACGAAGAAAACGGCATTGACACATGCTTAGTGTAAATGTTAGCATGTGTGTTAATCCTCTATTCCTTTCTCTCACCATCTTGTCTCACACAGCAGGATTGCAAATGCAGACCTGCTATATGAGAGGCGGCCAGTAGC
Source organism: Thinopyrum elongatum (assembly GCA_011799875.1). Lineage (NCBI taxonomy): Eukaryota > Viridiplantae > Streptophyta > Magnoliopsida > Poales > Poaceae > Thinopyrum > Thinopyrum elongatum. The sequence continues at coordinate 8,496,753 of CM022299.1, forward strand.
CACATGAGCGAGATTTTATCTTGATAAAAGCAACTACATATTTTTCCAAATTTTAGTACTAATAAATTTGTTTGACTTCCTGGGATAGATGCACGTTCACATATGATTTTATACCAACCATATGTTTATTTGAGTTGTAGCATTCCTTCAGATAAAATTTATTTATGTACTACTTTTTTGGCAAAATTATTTAAGTAAGGATGCATGCACGTTCACCTTTCATGGGCCAACTAATACATGAGTTTTTCCTCATTATGACATAAGACAAAATGCTCCTTTATTCTACTTATTGGACCATTATTGCTCTAGTTTATCTTATTTTTATCTTTTTTTGCAAGTTTGCATCAGAGAGGCGGACCGAAAGCTATCAACACTAGAGAATAAACTTACATGAAGAAAATAACTTTTTGGGAGTGATGAAAAATAAAATAAAACGCAACATAAGTTTTCAACTGAGTTAGCCCAGAAGCCATGGTGTGGCCTGTGGGGCCAACATGCCATAGAACTAGGGAGCTTCACGTAGGTGTGTGGGGGTCCACAAAGCCCCCTATGCCGACTTCCCCGACGCAATAACCCCCACAGGAATTTTTACATATATTTTTTGCTGCCAAGACGGAACAAAGAACCCTACTCCTCTCCGAGAGGGCTGATCTCAGATCCATAACCCTAGTCTGGGGATTTTGAAGCCATTGTCGTACACAACAGCAAGGCATCATTGGGATTATCCAATCCATCACCACATTCTCCATCAATAATGCTAACCCCATCTCTATCTCCGTCACCATATATGAGCAATTGGTGTAGATTAGTTACCGTGACCACTTCCCAACATCAAATGTTGTTTAACAATTGATGATTTATGTTTTGTCGGTGAAGATTTTATACTTTCAAATTGTTCCGTATAATCATATCGACACTGGTCATGTTCATCATGGTGTTCTAAGTAGTTCCATCACGTTCTTGAGGACATGGGAGAATCCCCTAGTTAATAGTCATATAGATTTTGCAATAAATATTGATGTTTGATTATATGTTGTGGTGTAATCAACAAAGGTGATGTGTCATTTCACATACATGGGCTGAAGGAGAGCATTTTGTTACAATAAGCCTTGGAGAGGAGGTCGGGGTGACACAATACCGAACCCCAAGTTTATGAGTTCTAACATGAGGGTTGAATATGCACCATATATCTTGAAGTTATGGTTAGAATTTTATCTTAACTATTCTAACCAGTTGCGATGTCGCTATATATGGATGTAATCATAAGTATGTGTGAGTTAATACTTTTGCAAGACATAATCTTAGGCTCTACCCATACAACAAAATCAATGCAAACCATTATGATGAACTTAACAACTAGGTGATATTCTAGCCATCCATGAGAACGATTTAGTCCACATAAGAAGCACAACTAGCTTGTCCGTAGCATAATTGAGAATCATGCCACTTGATGTACTCTTTTTAAATTGTACTTCCAATTCTTCAACCTTCCAATGAATGAAACAAACAACCACCAATTCTTTCGATTACTGGAGAGATTCCTGACCAATTTCCACACACCAATTCCTTTTGCTCTTCGCTGAACCCGACACACTTATTTATTTAAAAGATATATTGATTCGCAACACTTGTGGGTTATCACCAACCCAGTTTGGAGCAACACATATTCTTTCATCATGAAAAAAGACAATGTCTTGAAATAATGGATAAAATCACATGAAAGGTGGATTTGCACAAATTGACTCATCACAATCAAGCTTTTCTTCACAAAAACATGGAGTTTTATAGTCTAGATTTTGACCGACTATAATAACTAGTTATGTGGTAGTAAAAAAAGTTTGACCCAAAGCATACAGTTATTGGCATAAACATATACATAAGAAATGCACACAATTAAAATACACACAACATACTAGCATGACACAAAGTTTTATATGTAATTTTTATTTATTAATTGGGTATATGTGCACCAATACAATTGTCGTTACTCAATCTTGCCATTCTAGATTGATGTTGTCAACGTCTTGAGGGCTGCTGCATTCTTAATGATTCTAATGGCCTCGGCAAAACCATCCAAAAGCTGGTGACAATCTGGAAATTGTGCGTCATCAACTGCCAGAACTACCTTGATATCACTACCGTAATTATGGTAGTGCACAGTCAAAGCCTGCATATAGAAATCCATACAATTAGACGCAAAATGGAGTAAAATTAATAAATGCAAAAGCTAGTTAGCTCTTAGACACATGATATTTTTGTCTCGAGAAAACCTAAGAATGCATATGTTTTGGATGTTCAACATGGATGACTTACTTGTGGTGGACCGTAGATACTAGGTGCCATGAAGGCAACTGGGTGCCCACATAACGTCATATGTTCAACTGGTCCAAGGGCATTTGAAAATATGATGGTTGTTCGTTTGACAAAGCGGCGGAAGATAAATGCTCCTGTCTTCTTTCATCAAAGGGTCGTTGCAATAATCAGAAACATGAATACATAGACATAATGTTTGGTCCATGTTTGTGCAATGTTATACTGGGAAGAGCATATAAAGTACAAAAGGAGCAGGAAATATACCTTGACACCAAAGTTTTTCACCAAAAATTCACCGACTACTCGTGTGAACAGCACTTCTAGAGAACTCTTTTTCCTATGCATAAATCTGTTTGCCTCACGAACATACTCAAGAGGATCATCTTGCAAGGCTATATTAAATGGACAGATGAGGCTGCTAAGTCGATTGCCTGTCTCTACCCTGGTAACATATGTCTGTTCATAGTGTAAGAAGAGAAGTATTGTGTCCTTTAGTATTAAATTATACAAAACTGTGAAGAAGAGCATACTACTATGTTTATGTGCACGTAATTAGCATTTATTACTTATGTAGTAAGAGAAAAATGAAGTTCTTACTTGTCGGGTGGAGACTGGCCTTGCGTCGACTAGGACGAGTGATCGCAAACAGATTCTCTTAGTGTTAGTGTCACCTAATATTGAATATAAGAAAGCAACGTGTAAAATTTGCATGCCTATAGAACAAACACTTGTTGTTGTTATCTAGACCACTTACCGGACTTATTAAAGTAATATTGTGAAAGTGCTGCTGAAGTCACACCGGCTAGCACGTCGTTAATAGTCTGTGAAACGAAAAGAGATAGAGACAAAATTGTCCGATATACGAGTCAAACCAAGAAGCATCATCCATCAAGCGAGACACATTTACATTCGGCTTAATTAGAGAGGCATGCCCATGCTATCCAATAACCAGTCATGAAATCCATGCATTATGCGGGTAACATATTTATGGAGAAGAAAAATGGTTGCATTTACAATATTATAAGAGTTTCTTTCCTAAACTGTTTTGAGACTTTAAAATGTAAAATTATTTTTTTTCTATTTACCATGTTATAATGTTTGTTTTCAGTTTTTGTCCAAAGTTTATCTACAAAACTGCCAACTTATCATGTAGACTTTTTGCAGATGATTTATATAATATATGCAAATACTACATATAAATATTAAACAACTTCACCTTCACAGTCCATGACAGCATTGCACATGACATATACTCCCTCCGTCTCAAAATAAGTGTCACTTATTTTGGGACGGAGGGAGTATAAAATATTTTTATTTTCGTTTGCTAATCCTATAGTTTACGTAAACAGTTCTGCTAATTTTTTCATTTAATTACTTGTCATATGTTGTACATAATCATTTTAAGATCTACTATTCTCAATAGGGTTTCCAGATATATAAGTGCCAACATAACATGTAGATCATGTGCAGGTGATTTCAATTAGTACTATATATATAAATTCATAGTAAGATTGAGCAGCTTTACGCACGTACGCAGTTCATGGCAGTCTTGATGAGCTTGACATCGTCAAAGCTAAGGGTCCGATGAACAAAACGCTTGCGGCTGCGAGACTCGTGGCCGTCTGCACGCGTGAAGAGCGTGCGTGGATCACTCAAGAACAGTATCGTTGCAACGATCATCGTTACATCCACCAGTGTGTGCCAGGCCAGCACTACGTACGACCAAAACCACGCGAGCAGTGCGAGGTAATCACCTGAAGACAGCGGAGGCCGTGGTTGCAGCTGGTAGATCGCGCCTGTGCGCTTGGGTGGTCCCGGCATGGCTGGCACCCTCGCCGGGTCGGCCGTGCTGCGGGACGACGCCATGAGGAGCGTCGTGATGGACGTGCCGTCGCCAATGGAGTGGTGCAGGCGGAGCACCACCGTGGAGGCCGCGCCGGAGGCTGGAAAGTCGAGGAAGTGGAACTCCCAAAGCGGGCGCCGCCTGTCCATTGGGAGCAGGGACAGCGATGCCACGTAGTCCTCCACGGCTTTTTCTGGGTCGGACGCCACAGCAGCAGGATCCAGCCTAGGAACTACGATGTGGTCGTCCACGTTCACGGCCGTCTGCACCCATCGCGGCTTGCCATTGTTGATGGACTCGTCCATTACCTGTACATGTGTATACGTTAGATCCATAGGAGATTGTCCAACTTTGTATATACTCCCTCTGTAAACTAATACAAGACCTTTTAGATCACCATCGAGTATATACGAATGAAATAAATAAAGTTTATAGAATTACTTGAATACTGCAGAAGCGTGGGAAACGAGTAAGCAGTTCTGTTTCGATGCCGGCACGGAAGACGGGCAGGTTCACCGGCGTGCCAAGCCCTATCACGACAACGATGCACACACCCAACTCCTCCATGACTCTTCCGGTAGGGCTCATGGGCTCTACCATGGAATTGTCGGCACATTCCTTCTCTCGTGACACACGGACAGAGAGCGGACGGCTTGAGTGAGTGGTTGCGCTCATTGCTACTTGCAATACTGTCCAGTCGATTGTTAATTACAATGGCTCTCGGCTCCACAGGTGTGATATATATTGTGTTGGGAAGGAAGGTTCCTGTTATGGTACAATAATTGTTGAGTTGAAACTTGAAAGAGAGAGAGTAGAAAAAAATACATCACTAGGGATCGGATAGCAAAGCCGTCGGACTCTAATTCCTTGCTGTTAGATGGTGTACCAACCAGTTATTCTATGGATGTATCGATCTTAAAATATGTGTGCTAGGTGCTCGAGGCTCCAATCATGTAACTCTGCCGACCTTGATTGCTCTCAGGGTCATCTAGAATCCGATTAGCTGAGAGGTCACGCCACCAGGTAGAGGTCAGAAGTTGGTGGACAATTGTAGCTGTATGTTGACTTGTTGAGTTGAACAATTCAATTGGTTCGCTATGAATTTTCTACTTCTGCTCCCCTTTTTAACAACCACTCATTTCATGGATGTATCAATCTTAAAATATGTGTGCTAGGTGATTCGACGGTGCAATAAATTTTCTAATCAAATACGAGTTGTATGTAGAAAAGCCGTATAATTTTTAAGTTGTAGGTTCAGTGTGCTGTTTCATCATGTGCCGACGCTGCTGAGCAGTAGGAGAAGCAATCTCCCCAATTGTTGCTTTATGTGGGAATTGAATAATTCAATTGGTTGGCCATCAACTCCCCCTTTTGACCAAGCAGACGTTCTATGGATATACCATGATTAAAACATATGTGCTAGGTGATCGACGGTGCAATCACGTAACTGTGCCGACCTTAATTGTTCAGAGGGTCACCTAGTATCAGATTCGCTGAGAGGTCGCGCCACCGGATATAGGAAGTGGAGGATGATTGCAACTTGGGGGTGCAGATAGTAAGCCCATGGATCCGTTGTCCTCATCGCAGGTGTAGAAGCCATCGTCGTCGTCGTCGTCCTCCGGCTCGTCCTGGTTTTCTGTGATGCACACCAAATCAATGGTGATGCTGGGCATGATGACATAGGTTTCTCTATTGGAAACACTGATGAAATCGTCTAACAAAATACGAGTTGCATGTAGAAAAATCATATCATACAGATTTTTTTTTTTTTTTGCAATTCGCGAAACAAATGGTATAATTTTTTAGTCATAGGTCTAGTGTGTTGTTTTGCCGTGTGCTGACGCTGCTAAGCAGAAGGAGAAGCAATCTCCCCAATTGTGGTTGTATGTGGAATTGAATAATTCAATTGGTTGGCTATCAATTTTCTATTTCTACTCCCCTTTACCAACCAGCCGTTACATGGATTTATCAATCTTAAAATATGTGTGCTAGGTGATCAATGGTGCAATCATTTAACTCTGACGACCTTAATTGCTCGGAGGGTCACCTGCACCTGATTAGCTGAGAGGTCGCGCCACTGGGTAGAGGTCAAGCCAGAGGAGCACAACGATGGTGACTCGGGCCTGAAGTTCTCTTTGCCGAGTGCACACTTCAGGCCTGATTTGCCATCGTCGTCCTCCTACGTCTCGTCCTCATTGCCTATGATGCTCAACAAATTGATGGTGATGCTGAACATGATTTTTTTTTTTGACAAAGGAAATATATTAATATCGCGAAGATACCAATTACACCCGGCCTCTGTACCAACATGATGTCCAAAGGCATCGAGCATACACACATCCAAAAAAAAGAACAGAACAAAAAAGACCCCACCACGATGATCAATCACTAGCATCAGTAGCACTCTAACCACCACGAAGACAACACCCGGATTACAAAAGAGGTTCTCCAAAAAGCATCGCCTCCAAGAAGGAAACAATGCACAAGCATTGTTGTTGCCCGATCAAAGATCTTGGGTTTTCACCCTGGAGAAAGTCCGAGTTCACCCAAAAACAATGCATTCAACAAGGTCATTGCCAGGTACAAGCAATAAAGGTTAGACCTTAGGTTTTCACCCTGGGAATCGAGCATCGGTACTCGAGAAGCACCACCAAAAATACAGCCCTCCAGTGCTGCCGCCCCCGCTTGCCGAGGCCGCTGTTGCGAGTCACCAAACACCTGGAACACAATCTTCATCGCATCCAATACACCTTTCGACTGAAGCTTCAAAACCTCCAATCACAGCCTCCATGACTTTCTCCACCTCTATCAATGCCTTGGGATTCTTGACTTAGACATGTCCCATGACACCCGATAAGAAATCGAAGCTTCGCGTCGTGCCCTCTTGAGGCCGTGGTGGCTGATAATACGAGCGCGCGTGACCGGAGCCTTTCCGATCTACATATCCAGGGGCGACATACGCCAACACGTATAGATCTCCGACGGGTAGACTGGAACTCATCAGCGGCCAGATCCAAGAGGTCGACATCCGGCAGAAAGACAACCTATCGGAAGAAGAGTGCTAGGGCCAAACCACCATTATTAGGCCGAAGCAAGCAGCCCCCACGCCGCCCTCCTCTCGATCCAGACTTGCAGACAAAGGTCAGCGATGCCGCATCGTGCCACCCGCAACCACGGAGGCCCAAAATTGGCGCGACGCCAACCATGGCAGGAGACGAGGACCAGCCACTCCTTGCCGGATCCGATGACTCCCAGCCCCACCGCTGCCGCTACAGAGGCACCGCGTGTAGCCTGCAAGTCCAACCACGACGCCGCCTAAGCGGCCGTCATAGCCGCCATCGCCTCGAATAGGGGTCGCCACCCCGGAGCCCTATCTTCGTCGGTGTGCCAGCAACAACCACGGAGAGGAGACCAGCAGAGTTGCCCCGCCGCCACCACCATGCAGGGGCTTTGCCATGCAGCGGCTACTGGCGGCGGCGAGGAGGAGGAGCGGAGCAGGGAGTGCCACTGGCCGGAAGGAGATGGCGGCCGCCCGAGTCGCCCTGCTGGGGGACGACATGGGAGATCACTTTCTCCATTGGATAAACTATGTGGGGGATGATTGGGACTTGGGAGTGTAGATAGTAAGCCCATGGATCAATCGTCCTCATCGCAGGTGTTGTCGCCATCGTCGTCCTCCTCCGGCTAGTCTTCGTTGCCTCTATCACACCAAATCAATGATGATGGTGATCATGATAACATAGGTTTCTCCATGGAAACCCCGACAAATCGTCTAATAAAATACGAGTTGCATGTAGAAAATCTTATCATTCGAAGAAAAAAAATTCAAATCAAATGGTATAATTTTTGAGTCATAGGTCCAATGCGTTGTTTCGTCGTGTGTCGACGCTGCTGAGCATGAGAAGAAGCAATTACCCCAATTATGGTTGTATGTGGAATTGAATAATTCAATTGGTTGACTATCAATTTTCTATTTCGGCTCCCTTTTTACCAACCAGTCATTTCATGGATTTATCGATCTTAAAATATGTGTGCTAGGTGATCGACAGTGCAATCATGTAAGTGTGACAGCCTTAATTGCTCGGAGGGTCACTTGTACCCGATTCGCTGAGAAGTCACGCCAACCGGTAGAAGTCGAGCCAAAGGACGACGATGATGGTGACTCGGGCCTGAAGTTCTCTTTGCCGACTGCACACTTCAGGCTCGAGTTGCCATCGTTCTCCTCCGGCTCGTCCTCATCACCTATGATGCTCACCAATTTGATGGTGATGCTGAGCATAATGACACCGGTATCTCCATCGGAAACCCCGATAAACCGTCTAATAATATATGAGTTGTATGTAGAAAAATTGTATCATTCGAATTTTGTTCCAATTCGAATCAAATGGTATAATTTTTGTGTCATAGGTCCAGTGTGTTGTTTTGTCCTGTGCCGACACTGCTGAGTAGCGGGAGAAGCAGAGCATAATTGGTTTAGTGCCAAAAATTGGCATGCCAATGTTTGGCATTGTGCCAAATATTGGCTACTCATTGGTTGTGTATCATGTTGTCTTGCCCATCTCACATAAAATTGCTAACATTTGGCAAGTCTTGATATTTGCCAATATTTGGCAATGCCAACATTTGGCTAGCCAAATATTGGTAGCAAACCAATCATGCTCGCAATCTGCCCAGACGTGGCTGTATCAATTTTCTATTATCTATCCCACATTCACCAACCAGCCATTCCATGGATGTCTCATTCTTAAAATATCTGTGCTAGGTGATCGACAGTGAAATCACGTAACCTGTGCTGCCTTGTTCCACTTGACCACTGAGACCCATCTCCTTCCTGCCCTATAAGAACATGCATGGCCAGACAAGATGGTACCATTTTCTAGCAAAGAAAGTTGTCTCTCAGCAAGTGACATCAATCTCACCTCCTCTCAAGGCAGGCAAAAGTAGCCGAGGATGATCGGTGAAATGGATGCGGACAGCGTTGTAGGATATTTCAGGGGCAAGAGTATCCTCATCACTGGTTCAACTGGCTTCCTAGGCAAAGGTATGCGTTCATACATGATCAGTACATTTCGGGTCAGGATGTGCCATGCATGTGTGCTGATCATCTGAGAGGCTTATATGTTGGTGTTTCTCTTGCATGATCTGTGGGTAGTGCTCGTAGAGAAGATACTGAGGGTTCAGCCTGATGTGAAGAAGCTCTACCTCTTGATTCGGGCCCCTGATGCTGAATCCGCGAGGCTTCGGATTCAGACCGAGGTGAAATATTTTTTTTTTCTCCTAGTTTTCGTCTAATACTAAATCCACATTAATTAAGCCCCGTCACCACGTTTTTCCTTCAAAAAGACGTCACTGCTCAAACCACTGCTATTAAATTTAACAGAAGTATGTTTTCCAGCCTATAGGCCGTCTTAGGCCCTGTCTGCATTCGTTTAGTTTTTCTTCACTCTCTGGTATTTAGTTCAATGTTAAGCTAAATTCTGGTGAGCACGCAAATATCACATTCAATCCGAGCAGAGTCATGCTGTTTGCACACTTAACCCTGCATTTAGAGCTACTGGTTCTATTTCGAATAGAGCCTGCAAGCAAAAGAAAGGCTGAAATTCAACCGGTCCCTATCCGCGTTCCTGAAAGGAAGATTTGTACCACTCGTCGGTTAAGGAGGGAGTGTACATGCACGTGATTTATCAATTAAACCCATTAAGGTGCGTTAAAATGGTGGCCAACCAGCTACGCCATGTGGCGCATGCTGGTTGGTCACGATGAGAAAGTTTTTTTAGAGTTTTTTTTAAATGGTAGAAAGGCTTTTTCTCGAGAAAAGTTTTTCTAGGATTTTTTTTCTTTTTAAGATGGTTATGATGACCACGTGATGCGAGAATGTTTTTTTTTTAATTTTGACATGATGGTGAGGTGCGCATAGCTTCCTCTCAAACGGCCCGCAATAGCTGGCCCCAACCACTAGTAGGCATCAAAGAGTGCATAAGCAATTAATTCAAGCGTGTGTTCACTATGCATTCCTGCATGTCAAAGACCACGTTGGCTAGAGATGCACGTAACGTGCTTTCTTACGGTAGCTAAAGTTGGTGGGAAGATGGCATTGATGGACACGGACTGGAAATGCAAGAGGAAACCAGATATAGATAGATAGATAGATACTCCCTCCGTCGCATAATATAAGAACGTCTTATATCAATGGGACGGAGGGAGTAGATAGATAGATAGATACTCCCTCGGTGAGAGGGCACCCCCTGCACGCATGGGCATATGCACGTACTTATAAATTTTTTGCATTCTAAGCACGTTTTAAAATGTCAAAAAATTCAAAAGAAAATATGATGGATGCATGTTCGCAAATGTGTGTGCGCGCCACAAAATTTTATGAAAGAATGCCTTTTTGTTTTGTCTTCACAAAAAAGACAAATTTCAGTGCTTCCAAATACTGTTTCACGACACAATTTTTTTATCTTTTTTGCATAGGCCACAAAAAAGTTATTTTTTTGTGAAACTTTATGCACGCACGTAGAACATGGAGACGTAGCCGTGTAATCTTTTTCAAAAAATTTAGCATTTAGAAATGTTTTTTCCGAAGTGAGTTCATATGTACCCGGATTCATCCATGCACTTCCCCACCCTCGGTCTCATAATATAGTGCGCATTGGTTTCACAAAAGTCAAGCTTCAGAAACATTTACCAAATTTATAACTAAAAAACACTTTGATCAAGTATATAAAAAATATATATATATATAATATCAATATATATCATATAAAAATATATTTCATGATGAATCTAATGGTATTGATTTAGTATTCTACATTTTTTATATATAACTTAGTGAAAATTTACAAAGTTTGGCTTTTGAAAATCCAATTCGCACTATATTCTGGGTCAGAAGGAGTAGATAGATATATGCGATACAAATGTACATGTGCGTGGAGGAGAGGAAATTGGTACGGGCATAATGAGATTGTACCGGCTAGGGTAGTGAAATGTATGTAGTTAAATGTAACTTGCATGAAGGCACGACACTCACGCATCACCGGGCTGTGACCTCACACCTTAAGACCTTTCACGGTACAAGTATCATAAGAGTGTCATGCACTGCCACCTAGGCAAAAAGGATGATATATATGACACCGCAATTGAGGATTTAGATAAGATTCTTGCATTATATTATGATACGGTATCATAGGGGGCATTAAATGAAAAAAGTTAATAAGAAATATGTCCTAGCCATAAATTTGTACTGGATTTTAGAAAAGAATAAATGAAGTGACAATATGATCTACCCACTATGAGAGCTCTAAGGCCGTCTCCCTAACACTTTCCTAGACCGGTGCTCTGACCTCCAACTTGATCGTAGATCGACTGCCCCATCTCCCAAGCGGCCAACAGGCTTTCATGTCCCAACTAGTCAGGAATGAGGACCACACCACACGCCCCATTTCCTGGAGCACAGGCGTTGACAGGGGCGTCAACATCGGGGCTCGGCCATTGCCACCCCTCACACACACATAGAGAATAATACCGTTGACCACTACCTCAAGCGAACCATCTCCATCTCTAGGCCCTATATCGCAGGCTCAAATGCTAGCGCCACAGCCTACAAGACCATGCATGGAGGGCAAGATTTATCAATCTATCTAGGGATTATGAAGGGCAATGTGGTCAAGAACATGCTCAACTTTTCCTAGTTAGTGTTATTTGCGTCAAAACATCACAAACCTCTTCTTGGAAGTGGAAGAAGTACATCGTTACACACGATTTTAATATGAAATAGACATCGGTGCTGGTTACAATTTTACAGCTATGTGCAATATGAAGGCATTGCAAATTGTTCTAAGCCAAAAGGTGATCCACAATGGGTGCTTAAACTAAGTTGCGTGCGACCATCCCCAACCCAAAAGGCTAATTAACAAATCCTATAAAATCCCTCCCAAAACCCTAACACACTGTTCTCACACCTCACGCTCGTAACACTTTTCACACAAACGCTCTCTTGAGCGTCTTTCCTAGCACTGCATAGACTCTGCCTTCATTCGCATCCAGCACCGTGCACCAGACAGCTCTCACCTAGCACCTATTAGCAGTTCAAGGCGCAATTTATCATACACGGACTAACAACGCATCGCATCACCGAGGTTTGTTGATGAGGTTCAGCGATCTACGCCTAATATCCAGGGCATGGTTATTGGTGCTCCTCCACATGTACTAAAAGTGGTATAGTGCATTCAACGACATACCCTCCTAGGCCATCAAACAGCGCCTCCAACCACTCGACATGGCTGGTATGCTCACCCCTGCCATGTGCGCCTAATGCATTCGTTCATGATTCATATCTAGCCTACCAGCTTCCTTTAGCTAGTCTACCTTGGCTATCCCACGATGCCTTTATATAATATTCCGGGGTTACACTTGTTCGTCTCAAAGACCCGACCCTCTACTACTTACAAGTCCAACTGCAGCACAACTTGTAAATGCATATTCCCTCATGGTGAATATTTCCTCGCCATCTTGAAGCCTTCATGCACGAACATTCATGTATCTTGGACTTGAATGTTTAATCATGAGCTCTTCTGCTACTTCCTTGACTTCACATAAGTCCACCTCAACTGTAGTCCCTTCTTTATTTATCACAGTCAATGTTTCCATGAAAATTAAGTTCTACACCGCTCTTGTTTAGTGTTCCAAAATTCTTGAAGTTGTTAACACCATTTACGTTGATCTTCAAGTCACCATATCCGACAACACTACCCTGGTAGCCTCTTCCCGGATCTCTGTGAAAGTGAAAAACTCACATATTGGATAAAAGAGTTACCTGAACTCATTGTCATCACTCTTGTTGACTACGTGTCTAAACTTCAAGGACTTTAGTTGTTGCATTTAGTGATTCTGAGTCCAATTGGCAGCTGTCTCATTCATTTTATGGATACTCTTTTACATCCCCCGCAACTATATCACTACATGTCCTTCTGAATTTGTCACCCACGCTTTCATTGTGCATTGAGCAACAAAAAATATATGGCTTTGTACTCTCAAAGATTTAGACATATCAGACTTTCCACCACTGTCTTCGATTCTCCATGGTCGACTTCCATCTATCTGACATATCAATTCTGATAGAGCCAGTCACCAACTTAGGATTTTACTCGCCAACATTACTTCTGCTTACTTGTTTGAGCACAAATTTGACCACTAGTGTCCTAGTTTGTCACCATGCTCCATGTTTGCCGCATAACTCATTTATGTTACCACATTGAGCCTCTAATAATGTGTCGGTCGAGTATCTTGGGCGTGAAACAACACCTCCGCAGCCATGAGTTCGGAGAACCATCGATCATGACCAACCAATGCCTAGTTCCATGTTTCCCTCAGACCATTGAGCTCTAGCCAAAACCACATGTTTCTCGCCTTTTCCACCAAAATTGGCTTCATTTCTAATATCCTTACACCATAGTTGCTCCATCAATCGAGTGGGATCTTTTGTCAAACTTTAGCTCCACCTTCAACATGACTTCATGGTGGATGACTAGTTCACCCTCGCGCTTGTTTACTTCAATATCTCATGTGTGTGTCGTCTTGAATTAACACGGTGCAATTGTCGTGTTGAAGCACACTAGCTCTCGGGCATGCACTGCAAGTAGTTACGCGACAGAAGTCGGACACCATCAACATCACACTTTTATGTCATCAACGTCTATCTCACTATCATTTTTTTTTTGACCAACCTCTATATCGATCTGCCAAACTTTCCAAGTTGTGTGCCCTCTTTGCTTCTAGCGTCACCCACCATAGCATATTTTATCAGACCGATGCTGACGGCCACGATTTATACGTCATGCTCTGGTCCTCCCACAACTGATGTGGGACTCAACCCAACAACGCCTCTTGTGATCAGTGAAATACCGAGCTCCAGCCATCTGTGTCAATCAAATCCATTGCCCAAACCATATCTCGTTCCTCCGCCGCCACCTACCATAGCATATTTTATCAAGTCGATGCTCATGGTCACGAGTTATACGTCACTAAGCAGGAGAGAAAGAAGACGAAGTGGATCTTTGTCCTTAGCATCATCCTTAGATGTGTCGATGATGGACATCATAATACCTAGTGTGCCCAGAGTTTATCTCTCCATCGCCCGAGAGTAAATCCCAGTCTTGACATATTAACGTTTGGAACCCCCAAAGTAAACATTCGGTATCAAGGTCTATGATATTATTATGGTCTAAGGAAACGAGTAAACATTAACACTTTATATGAAAATACCGATAACATATTGACGACCTGATCTTGCAATATTTCATAAATTAGATCTATCCAACGTCATTTTTACCCTAAAAATATGTTCTCATTATTGTCGGCCTCCTTGTTACATTACCAATCCCCATGGATAGGAAAGAACAACCATCAACAATACATGAGTTACTCAAGAGGCATAACTAGGGATCTGGTTGGAGTTTATCTTTCCACACATGCGAATAGGTTTTCCTCTGAATCTCACATTCAAGAATAATTGCAGATATATACTAAAATATAAATTTAATTCAGAACATGGAAATAGAATAATAAAAACATTATTATTGCCTCTACGGTGTATTTCCAACAATAGTGACATCACCCCTGATCTGCAACGAGGGGTCCAAGTGGCAGGAGAGGTGCTACTTTACCCACAATAGCGGTACCTTTAGTAATGACCTCCAAATGAGCTCTGCCTCCATCCTCAAGTTCCAACGACCTTGTTGAGAAACAATGTCATCAATCTTTTGCATATTCATGTAAAAACCAGGCACAATTTCTCCATTCCAATCATTTGCGTCGAGGGCAAACTGCGCACACATTTGGAGCCTATATGATACATCCCCCACATCGGCCACAAGGACGTTACATGATCCTGGTTTTCAGCTGTGTGTATGCATCTCTATATAATAGTGCCTAGTGTCGCTTGTGGCACAATGCGTGGGGATGAAAGTTAAGCGTTTTTATTCGAACCTGACCAAGAGCATTGGCATAGTAATTGATAGTAATCTACTACTAATATGCTTTGCTATTTTTCAGATCATAGGCCGGGAGATCTTTCATGTGCTAAAAGAAAAACATGGTGTGCAGTTCAATAATTTCATTGAAGAAAAGATATGTCCTTTGCTAGGAGATATCATTTATGAAAACTTTGGACTAGACAATGCCCAGCTCGAGGAATTGTCCAAGGACATAGATGTCATTGTCAACGGAGCTGCGACTACAAATTTCTATGAAAGGTTTGAGGCGGTTTCTGGTTGCACATATCTACTCCCTTCAGTTCACAAATAAGTGACAATTTATACATACTTCGAGCCAAAATTTCATAGTTTCATCTTAAGTATTTAGTTTGTAAACTTAAAAAAAATCACATTGATTGATTTTTTTTTCACAAAAAGATTGGATATTATAATTGTGTTGGTTACTATACATATACTCATAGAAATTAGTGGTCAAAGTTACACCCTGATGACTATGTCAGTGTCCATAACATTACTTATTGGTGAATTGGAAGGAGTACGTAATATTGTAACAAACAGAAACATGCATGGCATTGAAATAATTGTTTAAAATGTGATGCTACCTTTTCAGATATGATGTAGCTTTCGATGTGAATGTCTTGGGAGTGAAGCACGTCTGCGCATTTGCAGCGAAATGTCCTACACTCAAGATGTTGCTTCATGTTTCAACTGGTGTGAAGCCATAAGAATAAATGATCTATGAATTTGGATTTGGTGGTATATCATGGCATTCTGAATTTTAACTCATTAACCTATAATATTTTGACTTGAACAGCGTATGTAGCTGGTGAACAAGAGGGGATAATACCAGAGAAGCCGATCTTGATGGGCAAGACCTTGAAGGTGGGCACACATCTAGACATCGAGTCCGAGTTAATTTTAGTCAAGGAGACCATGCGAGAACTAAAAGCTAGTTGTTCCATGGAGAAGGCTGGAAGGAAAACCATGAAGGAGCTTGGCCTCAAGAGGTCAGACAAAAATATCAACATACATTACGTGTACTCCTTTCATCCACTTGGTGGGACTGTAAACTTGATACTCTTTTAACATGTTTGATCTTATGGACAACTGAGCGAAGGGCACGACACTTCGGGTGGCCAAACACCTATGTCTTCACCAAGGCAATGGGGGAGATGATTATGGGGAACCTACCAATAGACTTTCCGGTTGTCATCATCCGCCCGAGCATTATAACCAGCACCCTCAAAGAGCCATTGCCTGGATGGATGGAAGGAATCAAGTGACTAAAACAAAAAAAAATTGATCCTTAACAACAATGTACAACACTGGTGTATGATTACTGAAAATTTTCATCTTCTGTAGGACAATCGACTCGGTGGTCATCGGATACGCCAAGCAGACCTTGCCCTTCTTCCTAGTCGACCTAGATTTAATAATGGATGTGGTGAGCTTGTTCATGAATTGGCAACCAAAATTTGGAATGAAACTTGGTGAAGGTACTAAGTAAGTAACCAACTACAGTGCATGGTTTATATAGATTCCAGGAGACATGGTGGTCAATGCTATGATGGTTGCCATGGCAGCACACTCAGACGATCAGCAGGTGCAAGTCATCTACCATGTAACATCGTCACTGCGGAACCCGGCACCTTATTCCATCCTTTGGAAGTCTCTCTTTCAATACTTCAATGACAACCCCCCATGCACGGGAAGGAATGGTGAGCGTGTTCGGCTGAAGAAGATGCGGTTCTTCAGCACTGTCATGTGGTTCAAGCTGTACATGGCCGTCAAGTACATGCTTCCCCTCGAGGTTAGCTCAATTACTATATCAATATGAGATTAAAGCATGTAGATTAGGGATATATGAGATGCAAATGAGATTAATATTGTGTGGTTTTCTTCTCCTACAAACAATTGGGCAGATACTTCGCCTAGTGAACATTGCACTTTGTGGTGTTTTCTCACGGAGATACAACGAACTCAACAGAAAATTCAGATTCATGATGCAGTTGAGCGAATTATATGCACCCTACACCTTGTTCAAAGGGTGGTAAGAAATTGTTAAAATGCTTATCAATATGTCCTTTTTTGCGGGGAATATCAATATTTCCTTCCGCTTTTGTGATTACTTGGTATGATTGTATACTAGTGCGTCCTCATAGCATATCAATATATATAATTTTACCCTTAAAAATATCGTTCTTTGACTTGATTTTATCAATCTTGTGAAGCTTTGATGACATCAACTTGGATAAGCTCAGGATGGGGATGAACAAGGACAATCAAAATAACAATGGGGCCTATTACTTTGATTTTGATCCCAAATACATTGACTGGGGCGATTATTTCTACAACATTCACATCCCTGGTGTGCTCAAATACACGCGTGATTGAGTTATTTCTTTAACTAGACAAATTTCCAGTGCAGTTACTATCCATGGAAATATAATTATTTGTCTATTCTTTTTATGAAACACCTATGTGTTTGTATTGTACTCCATTTGTTACGCAACTCTTCTGAGTATGTTTGCAAGTCTGCTGCACATATGGTGTAGTGTTTGCCAGATGCCAGAAAAGAGCGTAGTATGGGCAGCTCCCAGAGCATGTTCTGGAGTTTATGCTTTAGATTGTGACATTACTTGATTTGGTTAATAAGTTATCCCCTTAATCTCAGAAAATAAAAGAGCATAGTATATCATCACGCATCATGCCCACTTAGTTGAAGATGTTAAACATTTGGTGCAAGGCGGATGGGAGGCCATGGTGTAAAACCTCTGTCAAGAGAAAAAATAAGCGAGCCAAAAACTAGCTAAGTTTGGGGGAATTCATGGAGCTCGACACCACACTAATAAACTTGCCATGCATTTTGTGAAGAAAAAAAGATTGTTAGATATATTCTCTTGTAAAATTTTCTAGCAGTTTTGCAAAATTTCCGTGGACATATCAAAGCTGCAGGGCATGACCTATCAAATTTCTACATACTAGTACAATACATGTTATTTAAAATTTGGATATGGTCTTTAGTTCACAACTTTGAACACTATTTTCTATATGAGTACTAGTAAGTATGCACGTGCAACGCACGTCTCGACTAATATTATAATCGTATATGACAATTGTAAAAATATTTCCTTCATTCACAAATATAATATGTTTTTGAATATATTAATATAGACTACATACGAATTGCAATAAGTGAACAAACACACTAAAACATGTCTATATACATCTGATTCACAAACCACAGTTCAAAAACCAGTATGTAGACAAAGAGGAAACAAAATAAACAGAAAAGGAATTGAACTTTGTACGTGCCTTTATTCTTTTCTTCTCGTATCTATGAAGTTCACATGCAGTTCTCCTCCATGGTTTAAAAAAACGATGAGAAATGACTAAATAACTCATGAAAGCCTGGAACTCGTCCAACATGATCTTCTCAGAGGACATAAAAGGATGACTATAATCTCCAACTCATTGTTGGCGCCGGTCTTAAATGTAATTAGTATATCAGTGCCAATCTCATGTCATGTCTCGTGAGGAACTTCTTCCATCCTTGCTTGAAGAATAGACCGTCGAGTGAGGTGTCATAAACAGTCCTCCTGAAGCTCTCTTTGCCCAATCTTAGTCTTGCCAGCCCGTGCTTCGGGGTGTCCAAACAAGAGGCAACTTCTTTTGGAATTTTCTAGGTGGCCCGTAATGTACACACACAAAAAATGTGTGAGGATCCCAGTTAGAAAACCGTGGAAAAACAAAAAGACCAACTGAGGAAATAGTGAAAACTTACATACCATCATCTGTACTTCGGCGTTAGTCCTAGTGAAGCGGTGTATGAAGGATGGCCATGTGACCCATGGCAGAGCGGCAATAGGTTGCACAATTTAGCTATGGCATAATAACAATTAGCTAATTGAACTGTGTATGACAAAATACAAGACAAAATGGGGAAAAGACACAACAAATATGTCCCAAAAAAGGACCAGCCACTCTTGCGAACCGAGTTTCGAAAACAATTGACAACTTTGAAACTTTCAGCTAGAATGCCGATTAATGGAGCTAGAATACCGATTAATGGACAGATTGTAGCAACACAAAAAATGAAATGAAAGTTCTAGTATAGGTGAAGCGCTGCAAGCATGTATATAGCTCTCAGCATAAAACTCAGTCACAAATTCCTACGTGTATCAATCTAGTTTGGAACACCCTACTCTGAATTTCCATCAGAGCAAGAGCACCGCTATGTTTTCGCAAAAATCTTCTCAAGCTAAAATCTGCCCCTCAGAAAGCGGCAAGTAGCCAGTGGAAACACATATCATAGCTGATCAACAAACAGGTCATTTTGTCTACTAATACATTCAAGCATCAGTCGAATTGACAAATTGACAATACAGAGAATGACAAGATTGGTAAATGAATAGTCATTTCTCTTAGTTCCTTTCAGGCTGAAACAATAGAGGTAACAAAGAGAAAATGCTGAAAATTCCCCGTTATACTGGCCCTTGATCCTGTGGACCTTTCAAAATTAAGAAACGATCTTCATTCAATCTAGGTAACCAACCTCCTCACGCAAAAAAAAAAACATGGATTCATGCTCTACCTTCACCAGGGGTACCTGATCCATGCGACCGTGCCGCATGGCCACCGTCTTCTCTCTTTGTCGCACAACCACCATCCTCCGCCCTTCGCCGCACAGCTGATGTCCTCGTCCCTTTGTTCCACCACCGTCACTAGCTAGTGATTGAGATAGGAATCAGTCGTGTACTAGAACGTGTATGCTTTCTTCTCCGTTGAGATTTTTAGCATTCTCTGTATTTTTCTTTTCTTGCTTTGTCTTAATGGATTTTTTCTAAAATACAGTAATATTATTCTTTTAATAGTGTTCATATATTTTTTAAATTGTATAAGTCTAGAAAAAAATCATTTAATTAAAATAATGATCTATATTTTAAAACAGTTCACTTAACTAAAAGGGAAAGATTAATGCTTCGCCGGCTGATCGCGTGGCGAGTTCTGTCATGCGCGCAGCCGTTGGATAGCCCTAGATCCATGCGTTTCACATACGCTCACACACGTTCATTATTTTCCTTGCCTACCACGTGACCCTTTACCTTATCTCGCAACAGCAGCGGTGTTGCAAGCCATAGGGATGAACGAGGACTGCAACTTAGACAAGTTTTTGCAACATCGGCACTATTGCAAATAAAACTCTGCAACAGAACCTATGTTGCAAACAAAAATCCACGACAATAACTCTGTTGCAAAAGAAAATCCCGCAACACAAACAATGTTGCAAAAAATATATTCTGCAATATAACCTCTGTTGCAAATGTTTTCGCAACAAGATCTCTGTTGCGAAGTAGAGGGAGACGTTGAGCTGCTGGGTTGTGTTGGGTTGTGTCACATCCAACGACTCACGAGGCGGCGGATCATTTTGAAAGATCCGCCGGCCGACGCATGGCAGCCCCCTAACTAAAAACTGTTTAAATATTTACGCTCTTGTAGTTTAAAAAAATGTTCACTTGTTTCAAAAAAGTGTACATGTAATTTTAAAGAGTGTTCAGGCATTTAAAAAAATCATGTAATTATCACAAGTTTTCACACATTTAAGAAAAAAATATAATTTAACTTTTAAACTTATTTTATTAAAACTACTTATGTAACTTTTTAAAAGTATTCAGCAATTTAAATAATGTTAGTGTAATTTTAAAAAGTGCTCAACTGTACGTAACAAAAAGTCCTTGTAATTGTAAAAAACTGTTTGCATAATTTGAAAAGGTGTGAATATAATTAAAAGGATGTTCACTTATTTTTAAAGGTTTCTACCATTTTCAAATGGGTACACATTTTAGAAAATATTTGTGTAATATGAAATAAATATGGCACAATTCAGGAAGCGTTCCTGTATTTGTATACACTATTTCTATTTTGTAAAAAAAAGTAGAAATAATAGGGTTGTGAATAAACAGAAAAAGAAAACAGGGGAAAAGAAAAGGATAAAAATGAAAATTGGGAAAATAAATTGAAAATTTAAAAAGAAAAAAAGGAGAATCTTAAAAAAAACGAGTGAAAATCAGATGAAAACTTGTATCCGATAACTAAACACAAAATTGCAGAAAAACCTCGAGTCACACAGAATAGAAAGAAGGCTACATCGCTCCGAATAGCGCTGTCCCACGGCGTGGCAAGCCCACGTCAAGGGAGCTGTTGGCTAACGCGCGACAGCGCTCGCACTAGGCGATACATGCAATTCGTGTTCGCTTCATGCGGGGGCTATATATCTCACTTAGAGCTATGCCCCCCTCGCCTTAGGCGCATTGTGACCAGGATGGCCAGCATTATAGTTGTTTGGGCGGTTTTTCCTAGTTCGGTTTTCATTGTTTGTGTCCGGTTTTTTCCTTGTGGTTTTCTTTGTTCGGTTTTCACTGTTTTGATCGAGCTTTCCTTATTTTTTTGTCTATTTTCTTTTTGTTTTCTCAGTTTTGCTTCTTTCTATTTCCATTTCATTTCCTTTTCCTTTTTTCGGCTTTTACTTTATTTTTTTTCCTTTGTTCTTTCTTTTTTTATTATTTTCTCTCTTTTTTTAACACATGCTACATTTTTCAGAAACATTGTACTTTTTCTGTACACATCAGGAACATTGTTTATACATATTTAACATTTTTTAAATACATGATTAATATTTTTTTTCAAATATATATTTTAATATGTACTTTTTCATACACATTATACAATTTTTATATACATAAGTAAAATTATTTTAAACATATTTATCATTTTATTAAATACATGCTTTGATGTCTACTTTTTGCACACACATATGTAGATTTTTTGTATAAATCAAGAACATTCTCTTATACATGCTTAACAATTTTCCAATACATGACTGATATTTTTTAATAATTCGATATACATTTTAGTGCACTCTACATTCGTTGCACAGGTAAACTCCATAAATTTTTCCAAAAAGAAGATAAATCCTATATGTCGCTCAATCCGGCAAAATGCCGCTGCCTCAGACAGGCAATTAGTGAGCAAACTGCAGATGGCCCGGCCAAAGTATTTGTGATCCGTTTCCTTTTTTTTTTGGAGAGGTTTTGTTTGTTTAGTTCACGTTTTTTCTCCAAAAACAAATTTTCACTGGTTTTCTTTTCCTTTTCCTTTGTTTTCTCCTAACAAGTGATATTTTTTCTCATTTTTTCCTTTTCCTTTTTTATTTTTACTTAAATTCACGAATTTTTGAGAAAAAATTCAGAAAATTCATAAATTGTTTAGAAGTTGAAAAACTGTTCGAACTTTTAACAAAATCTTAGAAAACCTCAAAAAAATTCTCAAGTTTCAAAAATTGTTTCTGCTTTTGAAGGAAAGTTCAAATTTTTTTCGCGTTTTCAAAATTTGTTTGCAAATTTCAAAAGCGCTCAACTTTTAGAAAAAAGTATGCGCATTTTGTAAAAACTGTTCGCAAGTTTGAAAACATATTCTTCTTTAAAAAATGTTATCAATTAAAAAATTGCTCTCGTGTTTGTTTAAATGTTCTTAATCCCAAAAAATATGTTTTACAATAAATGTTCGTGTTCTTAATCCCAAAAAATATGTTTTGCAATAAAAAGCATGTAAGCATGCGACCTGGAACCCATTTCAATTGAGAATGATTACAGTTGATGATGTTCTCACCACCATGGCTGAGGAAGCGAACAATAAACCTGAAAAAATAAATTTAAAAAGAAGTCTCATCCAATCGTTTTCCATAAACAGTTGGGGGTCTTTAATCATCCAAGACGAGGCGTCCAACCGATCGCAATAGACGTGCATGTCCACATGCCAGCATGTGCAGAATATTAGCAATTGGCCCAAAGTGGCCAACCAGTAACCGTCTACAGCAGGAGTGCATGCATGAGGCGTGTGCAATATCTTAGACAACATATGTTTATAGTAGTTGTCCATGTGATCTGTAGACGCACTTTAGTGTAGGCACCTCCTAAAATAAAAACGTATGTTTATCTGTTTGTAGGAACTGACAGTTAGGCCAGAATTAGATGAATCTGCTACAAGTGTTGCTGTTCGCTTCCGTGCAATTAGAGGTGACAATGACGATAAAAAGGGTACTCCCTCCGTATCAAAATGTAAGGGCATGTCCAATGCTGGGCGCTAGGTGTGGGCGCTAGGCTAAAAATCCTACCCGATTAGCAGTTAGCCTGATTAATCCTCGGCATCGGCGCAAAGAATGGTGCCGGGCGCTTAGGTGTTTTTCCTTCGTACGAGTTAAAAGGCGTTGCTGTGTAGCGATCAATTTTCGAGTTAATTAGCGCCTATATTTAGCGCCCAGCGTTGAGTCAGGGAGCGCTTCGATGCTTTTTTATTTGATGAGATTTATTTTTTTATCCACAAGCGCCTATGTAAGAGTCTAGCATTGGAGATGCCCTAAGTCTACAAAAATTCTTATATTTTGGTACAGAGGTAGTGAGTTGCGGACATCCATTATAACTATGCTCATATACATGCATATACACTTACCTTTATGAACGCACGTATGTACACCCTCATAGTTGCCTCGTAATTGACGGGAACATCTCCTCCCACGGAATGAACATCGGTGAAAAGTCTAAAATAAATTCAGAGAAAAAAATGAACATCACTGCCAAGTCTAGGACTGGGACAAGGAATCTATGTGATACTACGCTCAGTTCGTGCTATGTAGGGATTTGATATGATTACATGGTACTCCATTTTTGTAGCATATGCATGGTCGTTCTCCAGATTTCTCTACCATATAGTCCTCTTGCATGATAACTACTAGAAATGAAAAAAAAATAGAATTGTGCAGTATAGTTAGTCAGCAAGAAATTGACATTTCGTTTTGGTGGTACTTTCTCGGGTACCCGGTCTCGAACTCAAGAATGAAAATTTTACGTCTGAGCTTAATTTGTTGTACCTGATAGTTACGGTAATTTTGTACTGCTCTTTGTTGAAAGCACCATGAGCATGTGCAAGTTCTGCACATGCACAAGCACTGCTCTTTGTTGAAAGCACCATGAGCATGTGCAAGTTCTGCACATGCACAAGCCCCCCAAATCAATGGGCCCCCAAATTTATTTATTTTTGCTAAGCAGTGGTACGGTTAATTGGAGTTGATGTGTGCATCCTCATGTATCACTAGTACTAACTGGAATACTAGCATATTGGGAAGACATAGGAAAAACACATCCAATATTGTGTGGTCAATGGTTACCAGAATATGGATGACGATTCTGCTGTCTCCAAGACTACAACGAGCATTTCATTGACAGTTTCGAATTAATAAATTATGAATAAAGTGAATCAAACGGACGAGGAGGAACCCCGTGAAATTTGATTAAGATAGAAATAGCCATGAGATACGGCAACTGAAATTTGATTAAGGTAGAAATGGCCATGAGATACGGCAAGGGAATACCACCAAGTCCTTACTAATAGGCTACAGCCCAGTACACCGAGATGGTTCTAGCTAGCCAAGAGCAGGGCGATCCTGACATGGAGCCACTGCGACAACCACCAAAAACTAGACCCTCCGCCAAAGCTAGGGGAAGCCAGGTTAGGTTCAGTAACACTTGAGACATGAAAAGGTGTAAGAATATTTTAGATATATGATATGTCGTCCAATATAATTTACCGGAAGGACCCTAGTACTTAGCCCTTTTGCATGATAACGACTAGAAATAAAATAAATATAATGGCCCATGTCTTCGTTATCTTTAGAAGAAAATCTTGGTGTGGTTAGTTAGTAAGCAGTTGGCGCTGAGTTCCCCTTCAACACATGGCCCACGTTGCTGCTTTGTTCCAATTGTCCTCTGAAACCAATCCTCCTCCCCTCCGTATAAATATATTTACAACACCCAACATTCTCTCGAGACAAGCAAAATTCCACGACGATGATTGGTGAAATGAATGTGGATAGAGTTGTGGAATACTTCAGGGGCAAGAGCATCCTCATCACCGGCTCAACGGGGTTCCTAGGAAAAGGTATATGTGTTCATTAATCATGTGTATTGAACTTCTGATCATATCTGAGAGTCTTGTATATTGTTCTTTCTTGCATGATTTGTGGATAGTGCTTGTGGAGAAGATCTTGAGGGTTCAGCCTGATGTTAAGAAGCTCTTCCTCTTGATTCGGGCCTCCGATGTTGAATCCGCAAAGCTTCGGATTCAAAATGAGGTGAATTATTTGTTTCAAGCTGTCCTTTCTGCTAACAGTGCACTTTCTTGACGTTGATGCCAGTGTGTTCTTGACAATCTATTGTCAATTGAATACTGACCTTCTCCCACCAAGAAATATAGAGGGAACAAGTGTAAATGCATTGCAGAATGCAGATATATACTTTGCAGTCTATCCATCGTTGTGTGCTCCGAAGAAAGCTCTTGACAAACATATCTCTATGTGTCTGTGTCGGGGGGTGGGGGGTGGGGGATATAATCTATCTATCTTTTGCACAATGCTCTTGACAAATAATAAACAAGGAAAAATACCGACGCTAACTTTTTCTGGACCACAACTATGCTGGTTTTCTTAACCCAGTAAGTTTGCAAATGCATTTGAAGTATTCATCTCCGAGAAAATACATGTACTCCTGAGAGAGAGCAACTTTACAAATGCATAGTACATTCATTAATACTCCCTCTGTAAACTAATATAAGATTTTTAGATCACTAAAGTAGTTAATAGTAATGTACAGACAATATTTTGGTATTCTCAGGTCATAGGGAGGGAGATCTTTCAAGTGCTAAAAGAAAAGCATGGTGTGGGGTTCCATAATTTCGTGAAAGAAAAGATCTTCCCTTTGGTGGGTGACATCATGCATGAGGACTTTGGACTAGACACGGCCAAGCTGAGAGAAATGTCGAAGGACATAGACATTATCGTCAACGGAGCAGCCACTACGAAATTCTCTGAAAGGTTTGAACTGTTTCCTGTCGCATATACTGGTATAATGTTACAACAATTACATACATACCATAGAAATAATTGCTCAAAATGCGATGTTAATTTTTCAGATATGATGTGGCTTTCTATGTGAATGTCTTGGGAGCGAAGCATGTTTGCGCATTCGCAAGGAAGTGTACTAAGCTCAAGATGTTGCTTCATGTTTCAACCGGTGCGAATCAAAAGCAATAGGACTATATATAATCTATGCATTTTTGGTTGGTGGTATCATGCAATTATGAATTGAAACTCTTTAATTGATATCTATATGACTTGAACAGCCTATGTAGTTGGTGAACAAGAAGGCCTAATAGCAGAGAAGCCATTCTTCATGGGTGAGACACTAAGGGTGGGCACACATCTGGACATCGAATCCGAGCTAAATCTGATCAAAGAGACCAGGAGAGAACTAAGGGATGACGGTTCCACGGAGAAAGACGAGATGAAAGTCATGAAGAAACTTGGCCTCAGGAGGTCAGACAGAGGAATCTTTACAGAAAAGAAAAACAACAACATACTTATGCATTCGTACTCATTTCTGCCGCTGATGCATTTGCTCCATGCTTATGCTCCAATGAATGAAGGGCACGAAATTTTTGGTGGCCAAACACCTATGTCTTCACTAAGGCAATGGGGGAGATGATGATGGGGCTCTTGCGAGGGGACTTTCCGGTGGTCATCATTCGCCCGAGCATCATAACCAGTACACTCAGGGAGCCATTTCCTGGATGGATGGAAGGAATCAGGTGTTGAAACTCAAAATCAAATTCATGATCCTTCACAATGACAGTGAATGATTACTGAGCATTTTTATATTTTGCAGGACCGTCGATGCAGTGATCATGGGTTATGCCAAGCAGACCTTGCCATTCTTTCTAGGCAACCTTGATTCAATACTCTACATGGTGAGTTTGTTCACAAATCAGAAACCAAAATTTGGAACAAAACATGGCCAAGGAACCATTTGACGAGCTATATGTGGTGTGGTCTTGGTATTGGTGGGACAGATTCCGGGGGACATGGTGGTGAATGCTATGATGGCTGTCATGGTGGTGCACTCAGATGATCAACAAGGTCAGATCATCTACAATGTAACTTCGTCACTAAGCAACCCGGCACCCTCAGCCCTAGTCATAGACTCAATGCACCGTTACTTCTTTGAGAACCCGCCATGCAAGGGGAACGGTGAGCGTGTCTGGCTGAAGAAGATGCGAATCTTTAGCACGCTCACACACTTGAGATTGTACATGGCCATCAAGTACAAGCTTCCCCTCGAGGTCAGTTTACCATCTCAACGTGGAAGAGTTGATTTTGCAGATGACACAAGAATGTGGTTAATGTTATGTGCATTTCCTACGATTGGTCTGACAGATGCTTCGCCTAGTGAGCATCGCACTCTGCGGCATTTTCTCAGAATGCTACAACGAGCTTAGCGGAAAATACAGATTCGTCATGTGGCTGATCGAGCTCTATGCACCATACAGCTTGTTCAAAGGGTGGTAAGCAACTTAAAAACATGTCAAGATGTTATTTTGGTTCACTTTGGCAATTACACGGTATACCAATGTGACCCGTTATCATATCAAAATGCATCAGCACCATTAAAATCCTATTATTTTACTTGATTTTATCAATCTTGTGAAGCTTTGAAGAGTGAAGCTTTGAAGACACGAACTTGGAGAAGCTAAGGATGACAATGAATAGGGATGATCTAATTAACAATGGAGCATATTACTTTGACTTTGATCCCAAGTCCATAAACTGGATTGATTATTTCTATGGTGTACATCCCTGGTGTGCTTAAATATTGTATTTAACTAGCCAAATTTCCAGCTAGTTAAACCTCTTGTAGGGGCTATCATATCAAGTATTATGCATGCCAACTAGACAAGATGGCTGATATGTCATACAATTAAATAAAGAAAGAGACATTTCGGTATCATATCTGAAAATGATGTACTACTATGTGTCAGAAAAAAAAATGATGTCATCTAAAATACTAACTTGTGATACTATAAACTATGGAGGTAGTATCATACACTAGTATCATATACTAGTGTATGATACTCCCCACTACAAGCAGCCTTACTCACCACGAAAATACAACAACTGTACTAGGCTTGCCATGCAACTCTTATGAACATGTATTGTACTCCCTTTGTTATGCAACTCTCCAGAGTATATTCACAAATGTACGAAATGAAGGCGGTATTCTCCGAAAAAGAGCATAGTAAGTCATCATATATATATATGCCCACCTTTTTTTTTGGAAAAAAGAGGTAGCCGGCATAATATGCCCACGTAGTTGAAGTTGCTAAGCGCTTGGCGCAAGGCGCACAAAAGAGAGTCACTGCTGTGCAAAATCTGCTAGAGGAGAATAAGGAAGCCACAAACTTGCAAGTTTGGGTGAACTAATTGAGCTCGGTGCTAATCTAGTGGACTTGTCGTGCCATCTATACGAAAAACATAAAGCTTATATTATCTTGTGAGGTTCTCTAGCTGTTTTGCGAAATTTGCATACTACTCAGTTATTCAAATTTTTGACATGGTCTTCCGTATGCATCTTTGAACACCATTTTTATATTCATATGCTTATATGAAATTATAGCTGATAGTATTATGGGGGAAAGCCATGATGAGTAATATGATGCACAAATTTACCTTTTATATTAGTAGCTAATGTTAAAAAATGTTCCGTCACAAGATTGGCTACATGTAGCTAGGTGATTGTCGTAAGTAATCTTTAAAAATCTGCAAAATTTGGATTAGTGAAGCCTATAGTTCCTCTTCATGAAACTGACATTAATCCGACAGAACACTACTACTAGGAAAACCCTTACCAGTAGTGCTGTTTTTTTTTTGCTATTAGTAGCGCTGGTAGACGCGCTACTGCTACGGTGCTACAGCTATTTTTTTGCAGTAGCGCTTGTTTGCCCCAGCGCTACTGGTAACAGAAGCTAGCAGTAGCGTTGTTCCATCCAGCGCTACTGATACTTATCTGCAGTGTGGGTATCTAGCCAGCGCTACTGTTATTTGAGTGCTACTGGTAATCTTTACCCCCACGCCACTGCTAACTTTTGTAGTTTTTTTTTTGCGTTTTGGCTCTGTACACATTTAAACAGATCCACCATTTATACAATAACATACATATTCATTGAAAAGCAAGTGAGTCATCGATGAGCCAAAGTTATTAGAAGTCTCGACATGTCTCAAGTATCTCATCCTCATCAATCATGGTCGAACACATGTCTCGAAATAGCGTTACAAGTCATTACAAGTTCCCAATACATGCAACTACGTGGTCACATACTCATGTTTCATCATCTATGTAGACTATGATATGACCGCATAGAAGATAAGAGCGATCACGATGATCAAAAGCGGTATTATGTAGTAGTTTTTGCGGCGGCGCTGGTTCTGAATCCCCTGTTGTGCTATGAATCTCAAGTAACTAGCTTCGGCTTCCGCTCTGCTATCAAACCCTTTCTGGCTTCCACCCGAGAAGCCAGAGACTTAGGCCTCACTAGTAGAAAAAGGCCCATTTGTCCCGGTTCATAAGGCCCATTTGTCCCGGTTCGGGAACCAGGACTAAAGGGTCGGGACTAAAGCCCAACACCTTTAGTCCCGGTTCTTATACGAACCGGGACAGATGGGGCTCCACGTGGCCGCTGCGGCGAGCCTAGAGAGGAGGGCCTTTAGTCCCGGTTGGTAACACCAACCGGGACCAAAGATCATCCACGTGTCAGCAGCTCAGGAGCTGGGGTTTTTGTTTTTTTTTGAAGGGGGGGGTGGTTTTGTAGGGTTAATTTCGGGGTTTCATATATTGTGTTAGCTAGCTAATAGCTAGAGAGAAGTGTCCTCTCTTATCTCCGTGCTTGGTCGACGCTACGTACTATACGTATAGAGAGGACTCGACACGCTAGCTAGTAAGCAAATGAAGGAAACCATTAAGTACACAAGATCGTCATGAACATATACAGAGAGAAGTGATCGACCTCCTCCTTCTCCGAGAGATTGGTCGAACAACAAGTTTTCGTATATCTATCCGACGCTACTAGCTACATATATATAATATAAGATCTCTTACAATCCCTAACATTTGATGTCAAGTTCCACATGGTATTCTCCGGCTGGATTGATGACGTGGTCAAGAAAGAATCCCGCCAATTCCTCTTGAATTGCTTTTATGCGATCTTGTGGTAGGAGTTCATCCCGCATCTGCCAAATCTAATTTGAAGAATGGGGTCAATACATATATATGAATGAAACTCAACACAAATGATGGTAATAAAATAAAATTGTGAATATTATTGCTTACGCACTTCATATTGTTTTTCAGAGTAGCCCCACTTAGAGGTCGTCGCATTGTAGATGTACTCGCAAATGTAGTATCCACAAAAATTATTCCCGCCTTCCTGCCACAACCACTTTACGAGAAGTAAAGGTCAATCAAACTGATAATCAAGCATTATAAATGGTATTGATGAAACTAGCTAGAATCAATGGGAGATGCGCGGAACTAGCTAGTAGTACTTACTTTCGGGTGTGTAAATCGCAGCTCCCCCGGCAGTCCCGGAGCTTCTGTGGTGAACACTTTCCAAACCCTGCGAGACAAAGAAAATAATTACTTGATATCAGGAAATGACCAAAGTTGCCGCTATGGTGCGATAATGATCGATTGAACTTACTTCTGGAGCATTTCAGTCATGGCCGCATACTTCTTGGGATCTTTTCGTCTTGAGTCTAAGACGGTTACTAGTCCCTGCTCAAGCTTAATCTCTAGGAGAATAAAGTGGAAGCTGCGCACGCATGCATAACTCATCAATTACATTACTATGACCTCGAGTAATAAGGGAAACCGAATATGCAAAAGACAGTAACACTCACTTGAAGTTGTAAGGAAAGAGTATTTTATCTTTGTTTTGATTTTTAAGCAACGATTGTAGCAAGTTGGCCTCGGTTTCTTTCGCATGATATGTAACCGTCCATTCATCTATGAGATTTGTGTTAATGAACCCAATATCATAGATTTGTGCATTTCTGCATTCGACAATCTTCAATCTGCATAATATAGTGAGGATAATTATATATACATGCAATGAAAGAGCTGAGCTATATATAGAGACTTAATTACAGAAGTATAGTACTTACAGACAGTAGCAAGTGATGATTATTTTATCGAGATCCTTTTGATTGAAAAACTGGAAGAACTCCTCAAATGGAACAGACAACAGATCAATTCCAACGAGGTCGTGCTCCTCTTTAACTCTCAGCGTCAAAATATCCTTCCCAGACTTGCAGGTGTCCATCTACCACTTATGGAATCTTCGCATCATCGTTGTTAGAGGAGGATCACCAGGTCTGACGAGAGGCTTCCCGTACTGGTATTTGTGTTCGTCCACCTCCATTGTATCAAAATGTGCATTGTCGGGCAGGTAATCACCAGGATTGGTACCGGGCAGCATCCCCGGCAGATTTGCGACGATATCGCTAGACACCTTGAGCGGGGGGCACGATTGGTTTGCCTGTTCGCCGAGCTGGGGAATTTTGTTCCCTCTTCTTCGTTCTTGTAACCTTTTGTCACATGAAGTAGTTCCCGACCGGCGCGCTCCTTCCACTGCCTTTTTCAGAGCGCGGACATGGTTGTCATCCGGCGGAGGCGGTGGTGGTCGCTTCAGGTTCTTCAAAGTGCGCTTCAATTTCACCGGATCCATCTTCTCCTCCGGAGGTGGATTTTTCTTTGCAAAAAAGTCCTTCACTTGGGCTTGACAGATCTCCGCGTTTTCCTCCTCGGTCATCTCGTATGGTAACTGTTGGGGAACGTAGCAGAATTTTAAAATTTTCTACGCATCACCAAGATCAATCTATGGAGTCATCTAGCAACGAGTGAGAGGGGAGTGTATCTACATACCCTTGTAGATCGCGAGCGGAAGCGTTCAAGAGAACGGGGTTGATGGAGTCGTACTCGTCGTGATCCAAATCACCGATGACCGAGCGCCGAACGGACGGCACCTCCGCGTTCAACACACGTACGGAGCAGAGACGTCTCCTCCTTCTTGATCCAGCAAGGGGGAAGGAGAGGTTGATGGAGATCCAGCAGCACGACGGTGTGGTGGTGGAAGCAGCGGGATTTCAGCAGGGCTTCGCCAAGCGCTACTGGAGGAGGAAGAGGTGTCACGGGAGGGAGAGGGAGGCGCCAGGGGCTGAGCTGTTTCTCCCATGCACCTCCCCACTATATATAGGGGTGGAGGGGGCTGGTTTCTTGCCCTCCCAGTCCATTGGGGCGTTGGCAAAGGTGGAAGGAAAGAAATCCCATCCTTTCCCTTCCCCACCGATTGTTATCCCCCTTTTTTAGGGATCTTGATCTTATCCCTTCGGGATATGATCTTATTCCTTCTAAGGGGGAATCTTGGTGCGCCTTGACTAGGGGTGTGGGGCCTTGCCCCCACTACCCACGTTCATGTGGGTCCCCCCATGCAGGTGGGCCCCACTCCGGAACCTTCTAGAACCTTCTCGGTACAATACCGAAAACTCCCGAACATTTTCCGGTGGCCAAAATAGGACTTCCCATATATAAATCTTTACCTCCGGACCATTCCGGAACTCCTCGTGACGTCCAGGATCTCATCCGAGACTCCGAACAACCTTCGGGTTACCGCATACTAATATCTCTATAACCCTAGCGTCACCGAACCTTAAGTGTGTAGACCCTACGGGTTCGGGAGACACGCAGACATGACCGAGACGACTCTCCGGTCAATAACCAACAGCGGGATCTGGATACCCATGTTGGCTC
This sequence comes from Thinopyrum elongatum, assembly GCA_011799875.1. Taxonomy (NCBI): domain Eukaryota; kingdom Viridiplantae; phylum Streptophyta; class Magnoliopsida; order Poales; family Poaceae; genus Thinopyrum; species Thinopyrum elongatum. Next base: position 8,529,650 of record CM022299.1, read on the forward strand.
CCACATGCTCCTCGATGATCTCATCGGATGAACCACGATGTCGAGGATTCAATCAATCCCGTACGCAATTCCCTTTGTCTATCGGTACGATACTTGCCCGAGATTCGATCGTCGGTATCTCGATACCTTGTTCAATCTCGTTACCGGCAAGTATCTTTACTCGTTTCCGTAACACATCATCCCGTGAACAACTCCTTGATCACATTGAGCTCATTATGATGATGTCCTACCGAGTGGGCCCAGAGGTACCTCTCCGTTACATGGAGTGACAAATCCCAGTCTCGATTCGTGCCAACCCAACAGATACTTTCGGAGATACCCGTAGTGCACCTTTATAGCCACCCAGTTACGTTGTGACGTTTGGTGCACCCAAAGCACTCCTACGGTATCCGGGAGTTGCACAATCTCATGGTCTAAGGAAAAGTTACTTGACATTGGAAAAGCTTTAGCAAACGAACTACACGATCTAGTGCTAGGCTTAGGATTGGGTCTTGTCCATCACATCATTCTCCTAATGATGTGATCCCGTTATCAATGACATCCAATGTCCATGGTCAGGAAACCGTAACCATCTATTGATCAACGAGCTAGTCAACTAGAGGCTTACTAGGGACATGTTGTGGTCTATGTATTCACACATGTATTACGATTTCCGGATAACACAATTATAGCATGAATAACAGACAATTATCATGAACAAGGAAATATAATAATAACCATTTTATTATTGCCTCTAGGGCATATTTCCAACAGGAGTCATCTAGCAACGAGTGAGAGGGGAGTGTATCTACATACCCTTGTAGATCGCGAGCGGAAGCGTTCAAGAGAACGGGGTTGATGGAGTCGTACTCGTCGTGATCCAAATCACCGATGACCGAGCGCCGAACGGACGGCACCTCCGCGTTCAACACACGTACGGAGCAGAGACGTCTCCTCCTTCTTGATCCAGCAAGGGGGGAGGAGATGTTGATGGAGATCCAGCAGCACGACGGTGTGGTGGTGGAAGCAGCGGGATTTCAGCAGGGCTTCGCCAAGCGCTACTGGAGGAGGAAGAGGTGTCACGGGAGGGAGAGGGAGGCGCCAGGGGCTGTGCTCTTTCTCCCATGCACCTCCCCACTATATATAGGGGTGGAGGGGGCTGGTTTCTTGCCCTCCAAGTCCATTGGGGCGTTGGCAAAGGTGGAAGGAAAGAAATCCCATCCTTTCCCTTCCCCACCGATTGTTATCCCCCTTTTTTAGGGATCTTGATCTTATCCCTTCGGGATATGATCTTATTCCTTCTAAGGGGGAATCTTGGTGCGCCTTGACTAGGGGTGTGGGGCCTTGCCCCCACTACCCACGTTCATGTGGGTCCCCCCATGCAGGTGGGCCCCACTCCGGAACCTTCTAGAACCTTCTCGGTACAATACCGAAAAATCCCGAACATTTTCCGGTGGCCAAAATAGGACTTCCCATATATAGATCTTTACCTCCGGACCATTCCGGAACTCCTCGTGACGTCCAGGATCTCATCCGAGACTCCGAACAACCTTCGGGTTACCGCATACTAATATCTCTATAACCCTAGCGTCACCGAACCTTAAGTGTGTAGACCCTACGGGTTCGGGAGACACGCAGACATGACCGAGACGACTCTCCGGTCAATAACCAACAGCGGGATCTGGATACCCATGTTGGCTCCCACATGCTCCTCGATGATCTCATCGGATGAACCACGATGTCGAGGATTCAATCAATCCCGTACGCAATTCCCTTTGTCTATCGGTACGATCCTTGCCCGAGATTCGATCGTCGGTATCTCGATACCTTGTTCAATCTCGTTACCGGCAAGTCTCTTTACTCGTTTCCGTAACACATCATCCCGTGAACAACTCCTTGATCACATTGAGCTCATTATGATGATGTCCTACCGAGTGGGCCCAGAGGTACCTCTCCGTTACATGGAGTGACAAATCCCAGTCTCGATTCGTGCCAACCCAACAGATACTTTCGGAGATACCCGTAGTGCACCTTTATAGCCACCCAGTTACGTTGTGACGTTTGGTGCACCCAAAGCACTCCTACGGTATCCGGGAGTTGCCCAATCTCATGGTCTAAGGAAAAGTTACTTGACATTGGAAAAGCTTTAGCAAACGAACTACACGATCTAGTGCTAGGCTTAGGATTGGGTCTTGTCCATCACATCATTCTCCTAATGATGTGATCCCGTTATCAATGACATCCAATGTCCATGGTCAGGAAACCGTAACCATCTATTGATCAACGAGCTAGTCAACTAGAGGCTTACTAGGGACATGTTGTGGTCTATGTATTCACACATGTATTACGATTTCCGGATAACACAATTATAGCATGAATAACAGACAATTATCATGAACAAGGAAATATAATAATAACCATTTTATTATTGCCTCTAGGGCATATTTCCAACAGTCTCCCACTTGCACTAGAGTCAATAATCTAGTTACATTGTGATGAATCGAACACCCATAGAGTACTGGTGTTGATACCACTGTTGGGGAACGTAGCAGAATTTTAAAATTTTCTACGCATCACCAAGATCAATCTATGGAGTCATCTAGCAACGAGTGAGAGGGGAGTGTATCTACATACCCTTGTAGATCGCGAGCGGAAGCGTTCAAGAGAACGGGGTTGATGGAGTCGTACTCGTCGTGATCCAAATCACCGATGACCGAGCGCCGAACGGACGGCACCTCCGCGTTCAACACACGTACGGAGCAGAGACGTCTCCTCCTTCTTGATCCAGCAAGGGGGGAGGAGAGGTTGATGGAGATCCAGCAGCACGACGGTGTGGTGGTGGAAGCAGCGGGATTTCAGCAGGGCTTCGCCAAGCGCTACTGGAGGAGGAAGAGGTGTCACGGGAGGGAGAGGGAGGCGCCAGGGGCTGAGCTATTTCTCCCATGCACCTCCCCACTATATATAGGGGTGGAGGGGGCTGGTTTCTTGCCCTCCAAGTCCATTGGGCGTTGGCAAAGGTGGAAGGAAAGAAATCCCATCCTTTCCCTTCCCCACCGATTGTTATCCCCCCTTTTTAGGGATCTTGATCTTATCCCTTCGGGATATGATCTTATTCCTTCTAAGGGGGAATCTTGGTGCGCCTTGACTAGGGGTGTGGGGCCTTGCCCCCACTACCCACGTTCATGTGGGTCCCCCATGCAGGTGGGCCCCACTCCGGAACCTTCTAGAACCTTCTCGGTACAATACCGAAAAATCCCGAACATTTTCCGGTGGCCAAAATAGGACTTCCCATATATAAATCTTTACCTCCGGACCATTCCGGAACTCCTCGTGACGTCCAGGATCTCATCCGAGACTCCGAACAACCTTCGGGTTACCGCATACTAATATCTATATAACCCTAGCGTCACCGAACCTTAAGTGTGTAGACCCTACGGGTTCGGGAGACACGCAGACATGACCGAGACGACTCTCCGGTCAATAACCAACAGCGGGATCTGGATACCCATGTTGGCTCCCACATGCTCCTCGATGATCTCATCGGATGAACCACGATGTCGAGGATTCAATCAATCCCGTACGCAATTCCCTTTGTCTATCGGTACGATACTTGCCCGAGATTCGATCGTCGGTATCTCGATACCTTGTTCAATCTCGTTACCGGCAAGTCTCTTTACTCGTTTCCGTAACACATCATCCCGTGAACAACTCCTTGATCACATTGAGCTCATTATGATGATGTCCTACCGAGTGGGCCCAGAGGTACCTCTCCGTTACATGGAGTGACACATCCCAGTCTCGATTCGTGCCAACCCAACAGATACTTTCGGAGATACCCGTAGTGCACCTTTATAGCCACCCAGTTACGTTGTGACGTTTGGTGCACCCAAAGCACTCCTACGGTATCCGGGAGTTGCACAATCTCATGGTCTAAGGAAAAGTTACTTGACATTGGAAAAGCTTTAGCAAACGAACTACACGATCTAGTGCTAGGCTTAGGATTGGGTCTTGTCCATCACATCATTCTCCTAATGATGTGATCCCGTTATCAATGACATCCAATGTCCATGGTCAGGAAACCACAACCATCTATTGATCAACGAGCTAGTCAACTAGAGGCTTACTAGGGACATGTTGTGGTCTATGTATTCACACATGTATTACGATTTCCGGATAACACAATTATAGCATGAATAACAGACAATTATCATGAACAAGGAAATATAATAATAACCATTTTATTATTGCCTCTAGGGCATATTTCCAACAGTAACTTCTCTAGAGGCTTGAGAGATGGACCGAATTTGTATTGCCTCCCGCCTCTGGCTGTACTGCTAGACGCCGGAGCAGCCGGAGCGGCTGCGGCTGTCTTCCTTCGTTGCTTACGAGGTGGAGAAGGAGGCGGAGTGCTACGATGCGTCGGAGCAGCCGGAGCGGCGGCGGCTGTCTTCCACTGTTGTTGACGAGGCGGAGAAGGAGGCGGGCTGCTCGGACGCGCCGGCGCAGGCGGAGAAGGAGGCGGAGTGCCGCCACGCGCCGGAGCAGCTGGAGAAGGAGGCGGAGTGCCGCCACGCGCCCGAGCAGCCGGAGAAGGAGGCGGAGTGCCCTGATCACTCACCGGAGGAGGAGGAGGCCGAGTGCCCTGACTCGCCAGAGGCAGAGGCGTCCAGTTCGGAAGCTTGATGTGCTCCTTCCGCCATAGACATGGAGTCTTCAGAGCAAGACCCAGCTGAGTCTCCCCTTCACCGGTAGGGTGGTCAAGCTCGAGCTCCTCAAATCCCTCTGTTATTTCATCGACCATCACAATAGCATAGCCTTCTGGAATCGGAAGGCAGTGAAAAGTTGCGCCGGGTTGAGGAGGTGCAACAGAGCCGACAGCCGCCTTGACTTTGAGGTGCTGCCATTGCACCATAAGGTGGCAATCTTGAGCCTCCGTGATAGCATCCACGGGGTAGCTGGGAGCCGTGAAGTGAGGCTGGTGAAGGAGCTCGGTGGAAGCCACGCTGCTTCTCCGCTGAGATGGCGGGGTAGCTTCTGGGGTAGCTTCGGCAGGTCGCTGCCTCTGAACTAGTGCTTGTTCCTCTGGCGCTCGTACCCTTGCATTCAGCTTCTGCAGTTCGGTCTGCTCCACTTTCCTCCTCCTCTCCTGGGTTTTGTAACCGCCTGCGCTGGGAAACCCTTCCTTCCACGCAACGGAGCCTGCCGCGCTTCGTGTTTGTCCTGGGTGCTCAGGATTCCCGAGGGCCTGTGTGAGCTCGTCGTTCTCTCCGTCAGGAACGAACGTCCCTTGCTGCGCTGCGGCGATATACTTCTGAAGCTTCTTGACGGGTATTTCAAGTTGCTCCTTCGTCCAACGGCACTTCCCTGTTTCAGGGTCCAAGGTTTCCCCAACCCCGAAGAACCAAGTCCTTGAACGGTCTGGCCAGTTCAATGTCTCTGGTTCGACCCCTTTATCAAGCAGGTCCTTCTCAGCCTTGTCCCACAACGGCCGGGCTTTGAGGTAGCCACCTGACCCCGTGCGATGGTGATACTCCTTCTTTGCAGCATTTTTCTTGTTTGTCGCTGACATCTTCTTACTCTTCTCCGATGTCTTGTGGGCCACAAATGCGGGCCAGTGATCTCTTATCTTCTCAAATCGGCCGGTGAATTCTGGAGTCTTCCCTTTGTCGACAAACGTTGATTTCAACTCATTCTTCCACCTCCTGAATAGATCTGCCATCTTCTTAAGAGCATGAGCCTTGACCAATGGCTCTATAACTGGCTTATCCGGATCCTCCTCTGGCGGTAGGGTGAAATTTGCCTTCAGCGCGATCCAAAGATCATCTTTCTGTCTATCGTTGACAAAAGACACTTGAGGGTCTTCGCTCTTAGGCTTATTCCATTGGTGGATGCTGATCGGGATCATGTCCCTAACAAGAACCCCGTACTGAGCAGAAAATGCTTCCTTGGTCTGGCTGGGTTCAATCGGTTGGCCATCGCCCTTGATTGCTGTGATCGTGAACCTTTCATCCTGGCGCAACCTTTTCTTCGGGCCTCGTCTCATTACCGAAGTTTGGCTCGATCTGGAGGGCTAGAAAAGAAGAAAGAAGAGAGTTAATATGTGTACATACCAAAACAATTAATGCATCAATTAGCTAGTCAGCATAGGCTTAATTAATATATATACCTCGCCGGACTTTGCAACATCTCCTTCCTCCGTTCGCTCACCGGAGCAGTCATCACGGTCTCCTTCTTCCACCGGCTTTCCGTCACCGGAGCCATCATAATCATGTCCTTCCACCTCCATTGTTCGATCACCGGAGCCTGCTTCACCCTCTCCTTCCAGACCATCGGTGTCGTTGAGATACGACAAGACATCACCTCCGCCGAGGATTATGTCCCCCAACAACTGTCCTGCTTCGATGTCTTGGTGCTCCATAGTTTCTGCAAATATTACAACATGGCAATTAATCTAAAAACATGACAGATGGATATATTAGTGCAAACGTAGACCTAGCTAGCTCGACGCTTCTACGGTTTGGGGTGGCCTCGACAACGCTTCTAGGGTTTGGGGTGGCCTAGGCAACGCTTCTAGGGTTTGGGGTGGCCTCAACCCCCCCCCCCCTCATGTCGAAGTTATCGGGGAGGGGGTATATCGACCCCCCCTCATGTCAAAGTTATCGGGGAGGGGGTATATCGGCCCCCCCCCTCATGTCGAAGTTATCGGGGAGGGGGTATATCGACCCCCCCTCATGTCGAAGTTATCGGGGAGGGGGTATATTGACCCCCCTCATGTCGAAGTTATCCGGGAGGGGGTATATCGACAATGACGACATACATACATGGAAAAAAATGTTATCGGGGAGGGGGTATATCGACCCCCCCCCCCCCTCATGTCGAAGTTATTGGGGAGGGGGTATATCGACAACGACATACCCGATAAAAAATAACTTTTGCATATATAAAAGTTTTTCTTCTTCTTCCTTCTTCCTTCTTCCTTCTTCCTAGCTAGATATATAAAACTTTTCTAAAAATGTAAATTTTGCATATATAAAACTTTTTCTTCTTCTTCCTTCTTCCTTCTTCCTAGATATATAAAACTTTTCTAAAAATGAAACTAACCTAAAATGCACTAAATCAGAGAACATACATAGATAATTTTCTAAAAATGGAACTTTTGCATATATGAACATATATACACAGAGAACATATATACATATATAAATTTTTCTAAAAATGCAAAAAACAAATCATCATATACATGAACAAAAACAGAGAGGAGAAGGCCGGCTGGACCGAACGTGGCGGCGGCATGGTCGGGGCAGGCCGGGGGCGCGGGGCGGCGTCGGGGCAGGGCCACGGGGCGGCCGGGGTCGAGGCAGGGGCCACGGGACGACGACGACGAGGCAGGGGGCATGGGGTGGCGTGTCGGGCAGGGCAGGGGTGGCGCGTCGGGGCAGGGCAGGGGCGGCGCGTCGGGGCAGGGCAGGGGCGCGGGGCGATGGCGACGAGGAGCGGGCGGCGACGGCGAGCACGGGCAGCCTGGCGGCGTCGATGAGCTCGGCGTCGTCGGGGGGCAAATGGTCGATGAAAACTGAAAAATTCCTAAGTCCTGCTTATATACACAGAGCATTGGTCCCGGTTCGTGGCACAAACCGGGACGAATGCCACCCTTTGGTCCCGGTTCGTGCCATCAACCGGGACCAAAGGTCTCTTTTCAGCAGCCCAATGGGCGGGAAACAGAGACCTTTGGTCCCGGTTGGTGGCACGAACCGGGACCAAAGGGGGGGCATTGGTCCTGGTTTGTTCCAACAACCGGGACCAATGCCCCCCTTTCGTCCCGATTGGTGCTACCAACCGGGACCAAAGGCCTTGCGCTGGCCCGGTGCGGTGGGATGTTTAGTCCCACCTCGCTAGTTGAGAGAGCTCGAGAGTGGTTTATAAGCGCTGCTGCGCCGACCCTCTCGAGCTCCTCTCAACTGCAGGCTTTCGGGCCTTCTCTGCTACTCTTTGCCCGTGGGCCTGCTAGGCCTCTGCGGGCCTGAATCCTGGCCCATGGGATGGGTTTCTAGTCGTATTCAAGCCGTGGTGGCCCAGTAGATGGCATTTTTTTTATATTTTTTTCTAGTTTTTTTGTTTTCTTTTTTGCTTTATTTATTTTATTTTGTTTCTACTTACAACAAAATACAAACTGTTTTTCAGTGATTCTTTTTGCTTTTAGGTAATAAAAATTATAAACTTGCTGTTAGTGCCATTAGTTTTCTAATTTGAATAGTTTAAATTTGAATTCTTTGAAATTTGTGTGAATCACTAGTTTGTGATTAACTTTACTATAAAAATAGATTTTGGAGTGATTCTTTGAAAAATTCTTTATGAAAATTATTTTTGCTTTTAATGTTTTGAACAGAAAATACTTTGATAATTTTATTTGCATAAATTTTAGTTGATTCCTTTTGCTATTAGAGTTTCATTAAAGTTTTCTAGTTCATTCTTTTTTCTATTAGAGTTTCATTAAAGTTTTCTAGTTCATTCTTTTAGTTTATTATTTTTGCTATTAGAGTTTCATAAAAGTTGAGAGGGTTACGGCAAAAACTGGATGCACTTCGTGTACAAAATGGACAATCTCTTTCGAAGTATCAGGGTTTCGGACGAAAACTCATCTGCTACAAAGCGATTTCATTTTTTTGAACTTATTTGAACTCCAGACTTTTTGTGTGTTCAAAATGAACCATTCAAAGCCACATCATCAATTTTCAACCCTTTCTGACTTCATCTGTTATTTTTCATGCATTTACTGATTTTTTTGAGCTAAATGACCCTAAAATTGAAAAGCACTTCACATGAACTCTGAAGAGGTTGAAAATTGGCATGACATCATCATTTCACCCACATAGCATGTGCTAAAAAGTTGAGAGGGTTACGGCAAAAACTGGATGCACTTCGTGTACAAAATGGACAATCTCTTTCGAAGTATCAGGGTTTCGGACAAAAACTCATCTGTTACAAAGGGATTTCATTTTTTTAAACTTATTTGAACTCCAGACTTTTTGTGTGCTCAAAATGAACCATTCAAAGCCACATCATCAATTTTCAACCCTTTCTGACTTCATTTGTTATTTTTCATGCATTTACTGATTTTTTTTAGCTAAATGACCCTGAAATTGAAAAGCACTTCACATGAACTCTGAAGAGGTTGAAAATTGGCATGATATCATCATTTCACCCACATAGCATGTGTTAAAAAGTTGAGAGGGTTACGGCAAAAACTGGATGCACTTCATGTACAAAATGGACAATCTCTTTCGAAGTATCAGGGTTTCAGACAAAAACTCATCTGTTACAAAGGGATTTCATTTTTTTGAACTTATTTGAACTCCAGACTTTTTGTGTGCTCAAAATGAACCATTCAAAGCCATATCATCAATTTTCAACACTTTCCGACTTCATCTGTCTTCACTTTTTCTTCGCTTGTGTCCTTTGCTTATTGCGCCGTAACCATGGATATTCTTCATCGCTTAATAGGGTGCTTGGGTCAGCCTTGACTTTGAAGGGAGGAATTTCATGAAACTTTTCATAATCTTCAGACATGTCTGTCTTACCCTCCACTCCCACGATGTCTCTTTTCCCTGAAAGAACTATGTGGCGCTTTGGCTCATCGTATGATGTATTCGCTTCCTTATCTTTTCTTTTTCTCGGTTTAGTAGACATGTCCTTCACATAGAAAACCTGTGCCACATCATTGGCTAGGACGAATGGTTCGTCTGTGTACCCAAGATTGTTTAGATCCACTGTTGTCATTCCGTAATGTGGCTCTACCTGTACCCCGCCTCCTGACAGATTGACCCATTTGCACTTAAACAAAGGGACCTTAAAATCATGTCCGTAGTCAAGTTCCCATATGTCCACTATGTAACCATAATATGTGTCCTTTCCCCTCTTGGTTGCTGCATCAAAGCAGACACCGCTGTTTTGGTTGGTGCTCTTTTGATCTTGGGCGATCGTATAAAATGTATTCCCATTTATCTCGTATCCTTTGTAAGTCAATACAGTCGAAGATGTTCCCCTGGACAACGAGTACAGCTCATCAGAAACAGTGTTGTCACCTCTGAGACGTGTTTCCAACCAACTGCCGAAAGTCCTGATGTGTTCACATGTAATCCAGTCGTCACACTGCTCCGGGTGTTTGGAGCGCAGAATGTTCTTGTGTTCATCGACATACGGGGTCACCAAGGTAGAGTTCTGTAGAACTGTGTAGTGTGCTTGAGACCAAGAATGCCCGTCCCTGCATATTATTGAGTCCCCTCCTAGCGTGCCTTTTCCATTCAGTCTCCCCTCATACCGCGATTGAGGGAGACCAATCTTCTTAAGGTCAGGAATGAAGTCAACACAAAACCCAATGACATCCTCTGTTTGATGGCCCATGGAGATGCTTCCTTCTGGCCTAGCGCGGTTACAGACATATTTCTTTAGGACTCCCATGAACCTCTCAAAGGGGAACATATTGTGTAGAAATACGGGGCCCAGAACGACAATCTCGTCGACTAGATGAACTAGGACGTGCGTCATGATATTGAAGAAGGATGGTGGGAACACCAGCTCGAAACTGACAAGACATTGTGCCACATCACTCCTTAGCCTTGGTATGATTTCTGGATCGATCACCTTCTGAGAGATTGCATTGAGGAATGCACATAGCTTCACAATGGCTAATCGAACATTTTCCGGTAGAAGCCCCCTCAATGCAACCGGAAGCAGTTGCGTCATAATCACGTGGCAGTCATGAGACTTTAGGTTCTGGAACTTTTTCTCTGGGATATTTATTATTCCCTTTATATTCGACGAGAAGCCAGACGGGACCTTCATACTGAGCAGGCATTCAAAGAAGATTTCCTTCTCTTCTTTGGTAAGAGCGTAGCTGGCAGGACCTTCATACTGCTTTGGAGGCATGCCGTCTTTTTCGTGCCAACGTTGCAGGTCCTCCCGTGCCTCCGGTGTATCTTTTGTCTTTCCATACACGCCCAAGAAGCCTAGCAGGTTCACGCAAAGGTTCTTTGTCACGTGCATCACATCGATTGAAGAGCGGACCTGTAGGTCTTTCCAGTAGGCCGGTAGGTCCCAAAATATAGATTTCTTCTTCCACATGGGAGCGCGTCCCTCAGCGTCATTCGGAACAGATAGTCTGCCGGGACCCTTTCCAAAGATTACGTGTAAATCATTGACCATAGCTAGTACGTGATCACCGGTACGCATGGCGGGCTTCTTCCGGTGATCTGCCTCGCCTTTGAAATGCTTGCCTTTCTTTCGACATTGATGGTTGGTCGGAAGAAATCGACGATGCCCCAGGTACACATTCTTCCTGCATTTGTCCAGGTATATACTTTCGGTGTCAGCTAAACAGTGTGTGCATGCGTGGTATCCCTTGTTTGTCTATCCTGAAAGGTTACTGAGAGCAAGCCAATCATTGATGGTTACAAACAGCAACGCATGCAGGTCAAATTCCTCCTGTCTGTGCTCATCCCACACACGTACACCGTTTCCATTCCACAGCTGTAAAAGTTCTTCAACTAATAGCCTTAGGTACACATCAATGTCGTTGCCGGGTTGCTTAGGGCCTTGGATGAGTACTGGCATCATAATGAACTTCCGCTTCATGCACAGCCAAGGAGGAAGGTTATAGATACATAGAGTCACGGGCCAGGTGCTGTGATTGCTGCTCTGCTCCCCGAAAGGACTAATGCCATCCGCGCTTAAACCAAACCATACGTTCCTTGCGTCACCTGCAAACTCCTCCCGGTACTTTCTCTCGATTTTTCTCCACTGCGACCCGTCAGCGGGTGCTCTCAACTTCCCGTCTTTCTTATGGTCCTCTATGTGCCATCGCATCAACTTGGCATGCTCTTTGTTTCTGAACAGACGTTTCAACCGTGGTATTATAGGAGCATACCATATCACCTTCGCAGGAACCCTCTTCCTGGGGGGCTCGCCGTCAACATCACCAGGGTCATCTCGTCTGATCTTATACCGCAATGCACCGCATACCGGGCATGCGTTCAATCCTCGTACGCACCGCGGTACAGGATGCAGTCATTAGGGCATGCATGTATCTTTTGCACCTCCAATCCTAGAGGGCATACGACCTTCTTTGTTGCGTACGTACTGTCGGGCAATTCGTTATCCTTTGGAAGCTTCTTCTTTAATATTTTCAGTAGCTTCTCACATCCTTTGTCAGGCATAGCATTCTCTGCCTTCCACTGCAGCAATTCCAGTACGGTACCGAGCTTTGTGTTGCCATCTTCGCAATTGGGGTATAACCCTTTTTGGTGATCCTCTAACATGCGATCGAATTTCAGCTTCTCCTTTTCACTTTCGCACTGTCTCCTTGCATCAACAATGACCCGGCGGAGATCATCATCGGGCACATCGTCTGGTTCCTCCTGATCTTCAGCTTCCCCCGTTGCAGCATCACCGTATTCAGGGGGCACATAGTTGTCATCGTCCTCTTCTTCTTTGCTGTCTTCCATCATAACCCCTATTTCTCCGTGCCTGGTCCAAACATTATAGTGTGGCATGAAACCCTTCTCAAGCAGGTGGGTGTGAAGGATTTTCCGGTCAGAGTAAGACTTCGTATTCCCACATATAGGGCATGGACAACACATAAAACCATTCTGCTTGTTTGCCTCAGCCACTTCGAGAAAATTATGCACGCCCTTAATGTACTCGGAGGTGCGTCTGTCACCGTACATCCATTGTCGGTTCATCTGCGTGCATTATATATAATTAAGTGTGTAAAAAACCGGCGACGAGAATTTTTTTCTTTTAGAAAGAAGATAAGAACAAGAGGCTCACCAGGGTTATGCCGGCGACGAGATCGGCGCGGGCGATCGACGGCGGTGAAGACGGGGACGGGACGTGACGGACCGCTAAACCTAGACAAATCTTGAGGAAAATGGAGCTTGAAGGTCGAGCTTCGAGAGGAGAAAGCTTAACTAGTGTGGCTCGGGCATTTCATCAAACACCTCATGTGCATAGGAGGTGAGCTAGAGCACCACAAATCTCTCCCCTCGCCGGCCAGAAAAAACAGAGCAGTGTGGAGTGCTCTGCTCGCCGGCGATGGGGTATATATAGCCACCTCATTGGTCCCGGTTCGTGCGTGGAACCGGGACTAAAGGCCCCCCTTCTGTCCCGGTTCAAGCCACGAACCGGGACCAATGGATGTGGGCCAGGAGCGAGGCCCAATGGTCCCGGTTCGTGCCAGGAACCGGGACAAATGGGTCCAAACGAACCGGGACCAATGCCCACGAGGCCCCAGCCGGCCCCCTGGGCGCATGAACCGGGACGTATGCCCCCCATGGGTCCCGGTTCATGACTGAACCGGGACTAATGGGCTGGGCTGGCCCGAACCAAAGCCCTGTTTTCTACTAGTGCCTGACACTCTGGCCACTCATCGTACACACCCGGAACATGCCCTACATACACGGCATACCACTTCCTCGCCATCGTTGATCTATATATCTGTCAGAGATGCACATATATATATATATATATATATATATATATATATATATATATATATATATATATATATATATATATATATATATTTATATTTATATATATCATGAAGCGAATTCAACGAAACAGTTATGAAATAGAAGCAACATATATAGTAAACATAGTTAACAAATTTCATCGTACCGAAAGTAATTAACTAGAGCGCGGCACCATACATCTAATAGTTTCGTCGTACATAAAGTAACAAGTAACTAAACAGACACATTGTTTTTAAGCAGTGCACTCTTCCCATCTGTCCATATCCGGGAGGGTGGACCCAAGCTTAGTGAAAGGCGTCATGTCCTGACGCTGTAGGGCAATGCGGGTTCGGACGTCAGCTCGCGATATTGGGCCGCCGTAGAACATCCCATTCTCTTCGAGGACATCTTTCATGATGATGGACGCAATTTCCTGCTGGATCCGGTAGAAATCATTTCGAAGTTGATTATCCGGCACGGCTCCAAAGGCTTCGGCCCATCTCTGGATATGGGTATCGGATGAAGATTTCATGCAAAGTGATTGCACATCCCTTCTGTACTCCATCATTAGATGGATGACGTAGAATCCATCGTTCTCACTTCTTGCCGGTTGCTGGATGCAACAGAAGTCAGTCTTGTGGCCGAAACAGAGCCCGGCATTATTTGTTTTTTTGCATTGGATGTAGCCACCCCGCATGCTGAAGCTCAGCATAGCTCTGTCCAGAACATATTTTATGTGTGTGTAATCTTTCTTCTGTATGTTCTTCGACGGGTCCAAATATAGAGCGCGGGAGGAACACGGGTAAAGAACGATGAGAATGGCACGACACCCCCCGCTGCGCAAAATACACGATCAAGTTAGCCTCCATGCGTGCAAAGTAATTATTGAAATGCACGAAAGGATGTATGTGTTATAGTGCTATCCGTGGATGACTTACGAGGGATGATAAGGTAGGAGAATCGTTTCTTTGTCCTTATTGCTGACCAAGAATTCTTCGATGTACTGACTCGCATATTGACGGTTGGCGTCGTTGATTGACAAGAAGCCCTCATGCATGTGGTATGGGTCCGCGACCGCAAGACCGGTGACTTGCTCTCTCCTGACGATGTAGTTCATGTGCACCGCATACAGGCAAACGAACGTAAAATCGAGTGTACTCATTTGAAACATCTGGAAGATGTAATCAAATCGCAGGAAGAAGAGGTCCGCGGGGCATGTGTGGACGTACATCTTGCAACTGCTCGGCACATGAACCGTATAAAGTGGGTATCCTGGATCATCCGAGGCGAGGAGGCTTCTCTCTGTCGAAAGCACATGGTCATGGAGTCTCCTGAGATCCCCTGTTATGGCAGCTAGTGCATTCGCCGGTACCATTGGCTCTCCCGCGACATGGATTAATGGCGCATGTTTCATCGGTACACTGTCAACCTTGGTCGAAGGCGGCTGGCTGCTAGAACCAACATTGCCAGCTTTATTGGATTTTCTCGCCGCCGGTCTCTTCCTTTGCTTCTTCTTGGTGGGCTCAGGTGCTGGTGGGTCTGTCAGACCCTCCCTGACCACCACCCCTAGTGTTGTTGGTCTCAGCATTGGATGACTCTGGCTAATTAGTTGAGCTTGGGTGGAACCGGCATCTAGAGGCCTGTCCTGCGAGGATTGCATGAGCAAAGACTTCTTGCACTCCCGAGGACGTTCCGGCTCTGGTACATGCATCTCATATTCATATGGTTGACTCATTGTTATATCATTGTCATAGCCGGTATTGAAATACTAGAGAGGGTCATCGGCCTCCTCCATGTCATGATCCATATCCTCTTCCATGGGGCAGATGGCATCATCTGTCGGAACGGTTGGCCCTCCTTCCTCGTGTCTCTCGATCTCAGCAAGCAGCACAGACGATGGTTGTACTTGTGTAGGTGGGGTTGTGGTCATACCTTCCTGAGGTCCCGTTGGTGTGCTCCCGGCCACCTCGACACGAAGAAGATTTTTCGGCCACAGGATCGGCCAATTTTTGCATTGGCCAAGCTGCGTGGGGGTCTCATCATCCTCTCCATTGGTTTGTATCGGACGGGGGAAACCCTCGTAGCCCGCTTTCACACTCGCCACGGAGACCCTTAAGGCGTTATCAGGCATCTGCCGGCGGTGGAACAATCGATCCTTGGGCTTCACTATAGTACCCTTCCCCACATCCACCAACCCGCCCTTCATGTGGTAAAGGAGGGTGCATGGAGTGGAGTCGGCCTACAAAGACATATACGTGCGGCGTCAGAGATCCAAAAAGAACGACAACTGAAGATTAATTAATTAGTTGAGTTGATGAGGGTGCGACGCGTATTTACCGTGAGGGCATCGAGCTCAGCCAATGTCGACGGCTCGACATTCAAGCCAGAGACGGAGCTAGGGCTGCTGTGAGAGCTGGGTGCAGGAGCAGGTGCTGGAGTAGGTGCGGGTGCGGTTGCCATACTAGGTATGGGTATGGGTGCGGTGTTCATTGAGTTGCTCCCGGTGAAGCTGAGCATGGGAAAATCAGTTGGTGGCGCGTTTGGATTTTGTTGCACCCAGCTGACCACAGTTGGAATCAAGCTTGTAAAGGCAGCCACCATATCATTTCTACAGGCAGCTACCGCTTCCTGGATTACCTCAGCTTTGACCTCAGCTTTGGTCTCAGCTTTTTGTTTTCTCCATCGCCCGCGCCACCTTCTGGTCGATAGTCACTTGACTGAACTTCTTTCTCTGTCTTTTAGCCTCGGGGTCCTCGTTATAATAGTACTTCCACGTGGCGCCATCCCCGGCGCCGTGCACACGTCCATATTGCGGCCGCTGGCCCGGCGGGTGTCCCATCATTATGTTCATGGCTTGGTTGAAAGTAGTGTCCCACTTGTACTTCGCCGACGACTGAGTCGACGAGTCGCTTTCGGCCGCAAGCTTGTGTTGCTCTCTCTGCAAAATGGAGCGTGAATCGTTTACGAATGCGACTAGAATGTAGTAGACTTCATTGATCAGAAGCTAATATGTAAGGTGGTAAAAGGATAATTACCAGTAATCTCATGAATTTCCTAGTCAGCCCGTCGGTGAAAAAAATCGTTTTTTTGGGGTCCCACGAGAATCGGGCCCTGATGAAGTCGTGCTCCTGTTGGTCGGTGAACTCAGCCAATGGGTCTGGGATCCCCTGACGTTCATGTTCTGCGTCCTCCTTAGCCCACACAGGCCTCTTTCCCGTGTAACCACGACTTCCAAGGCGGTGGTTCCCCATGTTCTTTGCCTACAGCTGCTTGCCTCTCTCCGACCTGGCCTTGGCAGCTTCTTCATTGCAAGTCTCCTTGAACTTTTCAAAGTCCTCTATCGTAATTTTCGGATTGTCTGCAACAATCTCGGCGTAGGTTTCATGGTCTACTTCAATCGCCTTTTTCACCCTAGTTTCCAAGCGCTCAATGCGTTGCTGAACTTCCCTAGGGCTTTGTTGTTGATTTTTTTCATGCCATCAT
Organism: Thinopyrum elongatum; assembly: GCA_011799875.1. Classification (NCBI taxonomy): domain Eukaryota; kingdom Viridiplantae; phylum Streptophyta; class Magnoliopsida; order Poales; family Poaceae; genus Thinopyrum; species Thinopyrum elongatum. Next base: position 8,546,620 of record CM022299.1, read on the forward strand.
CATCCCATGGGTCAACATCGTCTTTCCGACCGGGGAACAGGAATCTTGCGTGCAACCTAGTTAGGAGCAGCTTCTTCAAATTTTCATTCTTCCGTATTTTCGTGGTGTTGATGTTAGCTATATCCCGTAGGATGCATGCTAGTTGGTTGCCATAACACGCTGCCACTTCCCACGGCTCTATTGGCTCGAACTCGCCAGGGTGCACCGACGTGACCACCAGTCTTCCAGTGCCGAGCTCATTTGGGCGTCGTGTCCTCTTTTCCTTCTTCCCTTCACTGGCTTGGGAGGTCCCACTTCCGTGCTGTAGTTAGCAACATCATCAGCGCCAGTCTCAGTGCCGGTGTCGTTGATGGCACCAGTGTCGGCGCCGGCGCCACCACCGTCGTCATCCGTCATGACAAGGGGGTCCTGACACCCAGCTTGTTGTCTCTCCTGATCCGCCAGAAAGTCGAGGTAGGCGTGTGCTTGACCTAATTGGGACTGAGAACCTCCGGCCTCATCGGTGTCGGTCATGTTTCCTAGGGTTCAATGTCGTAGTCGTTTAATTATCGAGCTTTATATAATAAAGTGAATAATGACAAATCTCGAGCACTCGATATGTCCAACTTTCTAGCACAAGTCATGCCGAAATTCACGGAAAATTTCGGCATGACCTTTGCTAGAAAGTGCACATATAGAGCGCCTGAAATTTGCTGGAATGGAAATGAATCAACATTTCCGGCAAAACATAGGTCACTCGCAATCGGTTTCCCTGCAAATGACAATAAGCACTATGTGCTGAAGTAGGATTTCACTTCCATCTGCCAACACTAGCAGAATGCAATAACTATGTGATGCAAGAACAAAGATATTCCCCACACAGCATCTCACAAGCAATGGAGCCACCAAGATCACCGAAATTTTATAATTTATACTACTACTATGTAACAACCAAAGTCCGACATTTCATTTTAACCGCAACTCCAAATGGACTCCAATGGACAGCATTTCATTTCATTTTATTTGAACTCCAAATACTTTAGCAACTCCAAATATGAATCCAATGGACAACACAATTGCATTTCATTTTAACAGCAAGCATTTCAACAGTCTAACAAGCACTCTAACAAGCATTTTAACAAGCACTCTAACCAGCATTGCTTAATCGCATATCCATAACCACTCTGCATATTATTTGGCTTATTAGTTTCTACTGGCTGTAGTGTGTATATTCAAACATTGAGCAAAGCACCTTGCCGCCGGAGGAGACAAGCACCTTGCGTCCGGGTGACGTTCCCAGCATCCTTCTCCTCCTCGCCGAGCACTTTGCTTCCGTAGGAGCCGAACCTGCTGCAGAGAACGCGGCGAGTAAGAAGCGAGAGAGAGAGAGAGAGAGAGTAGGAGAGAGGAGAGAGAGAGAGAAGGAGAGAGAGGAGAGAGAGAGAGAGAGAGAGAGAGAGAAAGAGACTGCTGGGGGGAGGGGCGCCGGCCGGTGGAGGGGACTGCTCGGGGGAGGAGCGCCGGCCGATGGAGGGGACAGCTCGGGGGAGGGGCGGCAAGGGGGGAGGGGCCGGGCCGGGGGGTGGACCTATGGGGACGGGGGCGGCAAGGGGGGAGGGAGTGTCGGGGCGGCCAGTGGCCGGCGTCAGGGTCGGGTGCGGCGCGCGTCGACGGCGGCGTGGGCGGGTGCGGCGTCGGCGGTGGCGTGGGAGAGAGGATCGGATCGAGCGAGAGTGAGAGAGAGAGGAAAGAGATGTGTGCTATCTAGGCAACTTAGCTATAGCGCGGCGTGGCAAAACGCGCTATAGCTAAGTTAGCTGTAGCGCGGGGCAGCAAAACGCGCTATAGCTAAGTTAGCTATAGCGCGGCCCCAGCACAAACCGCGCTACTGCTAACTTTTTCTTTTATTTTTATTTTTCTTTTTCTTTTTCTTTTTCTTTTTCCACAAACATCCTTCCTTTTTCTTTTTATTTTTCTTTCATTTCATTTTCCACAACTTATTAGTTCCTTTTTTCTTTTTCTTTCATTAATTTCATTTTGCAAAACTTCCTTTCTTTTTCTTTTTCTTTTTCTTTTTCTTTTTCATATTCCACAAACTTCCTTCCTTTTTCTTTTTATTTTTCTTTCATTTCTTTCGTTGGAGCAATACCACTGTTACCCTCCGGATAATAATTAGTATAATATATATTACATCATTTGACCGCTAACAGCGGTATACAAAATAGACACACACAAAATTTGTGGATTAGTTTGTCAGCTTGGGCGACGACGACGCTTCAGACTGATCTTCTTCCTTCTTTTGTTCGTTGTTGAATAATTAAGCCCATGGTCGTGACTTTTCCTTTTCCAGGGATTACGATCTTTCGTAGGTAATGTAGTCTTCATTCTTCTTTTGACGTATGTTTCATCGTCATCAGCATCATCTTCCCTCATCGGATCACCGTACTGGTCGTAGTCTTCCTCGTTGGCGACTCCATCCATTCCGACGATGCTCCTTTTGCCTCTCCTCACGACAACACGACTGGGATTGATCGGGTCGGTTATGAAGAAACATTGTGTCACATGTTTAGCGTGTACCCATGGCTCATTTTTGGCGATGGCGTTGACGGTACCGCTATCGGAGTCGGGTATACACATGGTAGTGAAATGTCGGTTTTCTCTTCGTACATTCTTAGCCCATCTGACACGGAACATCATCGCGCTATGCAATCCAGAGTAGTTAAGCTCCCATATCTCTTCGACCCTTCCGTAATATCTTTCAATTACATTCCCGGTCATGGCTTCCATCGTCACCCCTGAGTTTTGGTCATCACTGTTTATATCTTTCTCCTCCGTGTAGAACGTGTATCCGTTGATATTGTATGCTTGATAAGTCGCGAGGTTGGTCGACGGGCCATGTGCTAAGGCGTATATGAGCGTTCCGTTCGGACAGCCCTCTTCCGGGGGATTAGCCAGAACTCGCTCTTTGAACCAACGCAAGAAAGTGGAGTTGTGCTCTCTAATAACTTCAACGTTCGTCCTGTGCACCCCACGGTCACGGTACTTCTTTGCGATGGTCTCTTTGTGCAGTGTCACGAAATCTTCTAGCACATCTAGGTGTTGTAGCACTACTAAGTTTGCCCTGTCAAGGTCGTTTTGTCGGCCCGAGCGTAACACATTCACATCCCTATGACCGTTGGTGTGACCTTCGCCTTCGAGCCTTCCACAGTGCCTGTTGACGGGCAAACCAACAACAGGGTCTCCGGTGCCTACTAGATAACTCTCACAAAAAGAGATGCACTCTTTGGTCAGATATCCCTGGGCTATGCTTCCATCTGGACGGGACATGTTACGAATGAATCCTTTGATGACCCCATTCATCCTCTCGAACGGCATCATGCTGTGCAGGAATGTCGGCCCTAGGTCGATGATGTCGTCCATGATGTGGACACATAGATGCACCATGACATCAAAGAACGCGGGCGGGAAGTACATCTCTAGCTCATTCAGTATGACAACGATCTCTTCCTGTACCCTATGGAGTTGCTTCACACTGATCGACTTTCGAGAGATAGCATCAAAAAAGTGGCATAGGTCAGTAAGCGTCTCACGCACATGTGTGTCCATAATCCCTCTAAGTGCAACCGGGAGTAACTGCGTCATCATCACATGACAGTCGTGAGACTTCATCCCACTGAACCTTTTTTTCTTAGTGTCCAGATATCTGCTTATCTTCCCACAGTATCCGGAACTAACTTTGATTCTGGCAAGGCACTTGAGCAATTGATCGACCTCCTTCGGATCTAAGGTGAAGCAAGAGGGGGGGCAATATTGTTCTTCCTTCTTGTTTACTTTTTTGCCCCTATCTTCCGTCTCCGTCTCCGTCTCGGTCTCCTCTGACGACTTTTTACCGGGCATTTGGAGATCTTTCCTGATATTCAAAAATTCCAAGTCTTTTCTTGCCTTCGGCCCATCCTTGGTCCTCTCCGGCATGTTCATCAATGTTCCAAGCAAACTCTCAAGGATATTTTTTGTGATATGCATTTGATCAAGGCTATGAGGCGTGTCGAGTTTGGGCCAGTATTCCAAGTCCCAGAAAACAGATCTCGTCTTCGATACCTTCAGCAGGGGCTCCGGCGCCTTTTTCTTCGTCTTTCCCGGCGAGGGGCACTCTTCCCAGTTCTTCAATAACTCATATATTTCTGCACCGCTACGCTTACGTGGAGGACCTCGATGCTCAGCCTTACCATTGAATAGATCTCCACGCTTTCTCCACGGGTCATCCTTCTCGAGCCATCTTCGATGCCCCATGTACATGATTTTCGAAGACCCGCCATCTTTCGATAGCTGCTGAGAAGTTGTATCATCCATGCACCTCGTGCATTCGCAATATTCGTGGCACACCTGGCCGGAGAGATAGCCGTAACCGAGATAGTCCTGCACCGTCGTGATCAGCGTGGCTCTCATGTAGAAATACTCTCCTTTGCTTGCATCCCATGTCTTGGCCGGCGTTGTCCATAAGTTCTGTAGCTCCTCTTTCAGTAACCCGAGATACATATTTATATCATTTCCCGGTTGTCTTGGCCCTTGAATAAGCATAGCCATGTGTATGTATTTTTCCTTCATGCACAACCAGGGGGGAGGTTGTACATCCATACAAACATGGGCAATGTGCTATGATTGGTGTTCTGGTTGCCAAACGGATTCATGCCATCACTACTAGCGCCAAGCACGATGTTCCTTGGATCATTTGCGAAAAAATCAAATTCAGCATTTAATGCTCTCCACTGGCTAGCATCTGCGAGGTGTCTCAGCTTCGGATCATCTCCGTCATCTGGCTTCACCCTCTCCGCGTGCCAGCGCATAAGCTTTGCTTCCTTAGGATCTACGAAATACCGCTGTAGACGCGGAGTGATCGGAAAGTACCATACAAGTTTCTGTGGAGCTTTCTTTCCGGCCTTTTTATATCGTGAAGGATTGCACTTTGGATAGATGGTTTTTTCCGCGTGCTCGTTCCGATATATGATGCAATCATTGATGCATGTATGATATCTAATGTGTGGCAGATCAAGAGGGCACACAGTTTTCTTTGCCTCCTCGACACTAGTAGGACACAGGCTTCCCGCAGGAAGAACATTCTTTAGATACTTCAGAAGCTCATCCAGTCTTGCATCTGTCCATTTGTTTTTTGCCTTCGTCTTTAGAAGTTCTAGTGTGAAACTCAAGCGGGTCACCTCGAGATTGCAACCATCATACAAAGGAGTCATCGAGTCTACCTCCAGTTGCGCCAGTTTGGCCTCCTCACTAGAAGCAGCTCTGTCGCTAGTCGTCTTCTTGCGAAGCAGGTCTCGAACATGCGGGTCCCGCATGGCTGAACTTAGTACCGACGAAGACGGCGGCGTGTCCGCGTCTTCTCCGCCTTGAACTGCCTCTTCGCCATCGACATTTCCGAGGCCGTCTTCCTCTTCGGGCACATAATCGGTCATCTCTTCGTCTGGTGGCCCCATGTCGTTATTTCCTGCCCCGTCGACGTCCTCATCATCATCATCATCATCTTCACTTATCCACCGAGTATGGCCATCCATGAAACCATGCATGAGCAGGTGCGCCTTGAATGTACCACCCTCAAAGGGGTCAAGCCTGACTATTCCTTTGCATTTTCGACACGGACATAAAGCATCCTTCAGTCTTTTTTCATACATGTCATCCACAGCGGATTGCTAGTATCTTTCCACCATCCTTCCATTGACCTTCATGATCACCTGCGCGCGGAGCAAATATTATAACCACGTATATATGCATGCATGGATCAAATTCATACAAAAATTCGGCATGACCTTCCCTAAATATAGGACATATTGAGTTTGCCCGAAATTCGCCGAAACGGAATTGAATCGACATTTCGACAAAACATAGGCAACTCATGTCACCCACATATTATTTCATCAAATACACAATGTAGGCAACTCAAATTATGCCACAAACAATTCGGTATATATATTCTCATATCGCCCATATATATATGGTTTCGGTCCTATCCACACAAACACCTTTTTTTTGCTCACCTATGTGTCGAGAGGGATATCGAGCACCTTTCTTCTTAATTACCTAGTAGCTCTAGATATATAGCTCTAACTAGCTAGCTAGCAAGGGAGATAGTGCGGGGAGGAGAGGAAGAGAAGAGAAGAGGGAAGGCATTAATGGAAAGGGGTGGAGGGCAAAGAGAGGGGGAGGGAGGGCATAATGGAGGGGGTGGTGGTGGGGGCACAAAGAAGAGGGGGGTGGTGGAGGGCAAAGAAGAGGGGGAGGGGGGCTCTAATGGAGGGGTGGCGGAAGGGGCAAAGAAGAAGGGGGGTGGTGGAGGGCAAATAAGAGGGGGAGGGAGGGCTCTAATGGAGGGGTGGTGGAGGGGGAGCATTGAAAGGAACAAGCAAGGTGCAAGGAAAGGGGGAGAAAGAAAGGGGGAGAGGAAGAAGAGAGGGGAGGAAGAAGGGGAAAGGTGGTAGGTGGCTGGCGGGCATAGCAGTAGCGCGGGTCAGCTATGCGCGCTACTGCTATGGCAGCTTGCAAAATATCTACGGCTAGTGTTGCACTACCTATAGCGCAGGCCAGAAAAACACGCTACTGGTAAAATGTTATACATAGAAAAAATAGCAGTAGCGCGTTTACATAAACGGGCGCTATAGATCCTGAACTAACAGTAGCGCCAGTTGGACGACCAGCGCTGCTAATATTTATTGATCAGGGGGTGTGGTGTGTTACACTTAGCAGTAGTGTGGGGCTAGATAACAAGCGCTACTGCTAACATATACCAGTAGCGCGCTTTCTAGCCAGCGCTACCACTAACTACTAGTAGCGTGGGGTCATAAACAAACGCTACTGGTAAACTTCTATCTATAAGCATTTTCCTAGTAGTGCACTCACAACTAATACCAATAGCAGAAGAATTTGCCAAGGAGTTGCGCACTGGAGGGTCACTTGGCTTCACAAATTCGTTTGCATATGTAATGAGAAACATCATGAGGTTTTCCTATTGAACAAGAGCAGAAGAATGGTCGAAAAGAACATCTCCATATATGGTATTCACATGAATGTATTTATGGAACAATGCCATCGAGTAGACTGGACATAATGTATTTTGCGTTGCATCCACTACGCATGGTACCTTGTACAACTAAAGTTCCAGTTATGAAGAAATTACCATGAGGGACACTTAGGGAGCTCCAGGTAGATCCAAGTGTTAGTACAAAAGGAGAGTTCAATTTACTGTCATGGAAATCAAAGATTCCTCCCTACATTTGATTTTTTTTTCACTTTATTGTTCTGCATATGTCGGAAGGTACCCACTTGTCAGGGAAGAAGCACGTGGCATGTCTCTTCTGGAAGTTCTAGTAGAGCTCAGGCTCCATTGGTCCCTCTAATCTAGTCATCCATTTTCCCCACGGTGATCCGTGCATGAACTTTTGTCCTTTTTGTTTATCCCAAATAAAACAACATATGAACTTAAAACTTTGCAGGACAACAAAACATTCCAACTACAATGTGAGAAAAAACTTTTGGATTTTTTCGTGCATCATGAATACTTCGAATAACTTTTTTACTCAAAAAAAAATCTCATTTAGTATATTTATGTCGGCCCAAAAAATCCAAAAGTTTTTTCACATTGAAGTTCTAATGTTCGGTTGACCCGCAAAGTTTAAAGTCCATATGTTGTTTCATTTGGGAGAAACAAAAAAGAGAAACTTTCATGTAGTAAGTTAGTTGGCTAGCATAGATCTCAAGCAATGTTGAAGGGTAAGGATAAAAGGTGGAATGGAGCTATGGAGCCGGAGCTCCAACAAACCACTCTCCACTGTCTCTTTTGTCTTATAACATGGCTTCTGTGTAACTGTAGCCATTCTTTTATTCTTTCATGGCATTTCCAGTTTTGCCACCTTGTATGTATATAGTTTTTTCTCTCCATCTCTTTATCTGTTATTTCCATTCCTAAGTATGCAACCTGCCCAAAGTAAGCATATTTTACCCAGTTTCTTCCCCAGGACCTAGTTTTCTCTCCCGTGAGCCACGAACAGGGCGAAGAACAGCTTCCCAACCTCAACCGCCACCGAGGAACCCGTGGGATATATCATATACCTCCTCCTGTCTGCTGCTCCGGCGGCAGGGAGGTGTGGAGATCCCTGGTGCTTCAGCGTCGGCTGTAGATAGGTTAGGAATAGTTTTCGTGGTGGCGCGGCTTCCATGGTGGCGGTAGCGTCGCTCCGTCGAATAAATTTTCCTCGACTTCCCCCATCTCGGTGCTCCTCTCCTAGGCGGCGCCGACAGGTCCATGGCTCGTGTCCCTCGCTGGTCAGTTAGATCGGCGAGGCTAGTTTTTCCAAGTTTGGGTCGATAGTTGTTGTTCCAATCAGGGGCAATGGCGACCTAAGCAAGAGGATGGGTTGTGCCGGTGCTCGGTTGGCGAACAGCGGAGGGCAGCCTTGATGCTCTTCTTCAACTTCATCGGATGAAGACAACGGCGCTGATCCGGAGGGTAGCACGGGAGTGTCTCCCAGCCAACATGCCACATTGGAAATTGTTCTGCCATTCGCTGTGGATGCGTTCTTTGGCTCAGAAAGCGACTCTGGTCGCGATGGTGCTCCTTCGGATTTGGGTGTATTGGATCTTCATCTCCTTCCCCTCTAGCGTTATTTCGTGGATGGTGGTGGGCGACGGTGGTGGATTGTTGCTTTTCTGTGTGGAGGGACCTCCAAGGACTTGTTTGCACTATTTTTTGTTTTGGAGTCCTTTCTGCAATTGTACCTGGACAAATGTTCTTCTTCTTGGGTGTATGTGTGGTGTTGTAACCGTATTTTCTTATGAACACGTAGCAACCTTTTTCTCAAAAAAAAACTATTTTCATCCGACTGTTAATGAGATAGTTGAAGAGCTCTACTTTTGTACTATTACAATGGGCAACAATGCGAAAGTACTATATTGTCAGGACCTTGAGAAAATATCCTATGGGTTAGATGTTTATAGCTGTCATGATGTTCTTGGACATGGTCGGCTGGGAGAAGGACCTAGGATCCATCTATATACTGAGAACCGAAATGAGGTTATGTAATGACGCAAGGACATAAAGAAACATCAAGTCTGAAGGTGTATAAGAAACTGGTGCAACGACTAGGACTGTAAAAATCTGCGTGTTTCAGAAATTGGTGCTCATAAAAATTGATACGTTTCAGAGACTGCTGCATGCCCATAGAAAGATCAATCACCCCTATTAGTTACGTAACAGTTTGCACTTTAATAACACTAGTCGGAAGGTGTACAAGAAGTTGCTGGCTTACATATACATGTACCAATGTTTTAAATAGCGGGCTATGGCAAATAGCGGCGGACCTAAAAAATCAGCTATAGCGGGCTATGGCGGGCTATTTGTACATGAGACCATTTAGCGGCACACTGCTGAAAAGGCTATAGCGGGGTATAGCAGGAGATATAGCCGGCTATTTAAAACTATGACATGTACTCATGTACTACTGCCGCTCCTGAGACTGTATTATTCTTCAGTAAGCTGTTCTTGGACACCTCACTGACGAGTGCAGTCGATTTGTATCGATGCGGCAGTGATGGCGGAGGACACCGACCGAGCTACCGGAGACGGCAGAGGTAGCATTAGCGGCTGTGTAGGGACAAACGTGGAGGTAGGGAACTGTAGCAGCATGCTATTAGCGCAAGCATAGCATGTTACAAAAGAGCAGTTTATGCACGTGAATATTGAAGGCGAAGCACAAGCCTTGGTACACCAGATATTTTTCTCCCAATGTGCCCAACTAATTTACTGTATTAAATAGCCAAAGTTTGAGAATGAGTTCTAAATTTTAACTTTATTCAGTATTTAACCTAGTAATATTTGTTTTAAATACATAATTTATATTTAGACTACTAATCAAAAGACAAGATCTATCCCTGTGACAAATGATTTAAGTGGCTCCGTGATCACGTCGGTTTTAGGTATATCAAAACCAATAGTGATAAGGAAAAGAAATACTAACGTGAAACCGAATACCAGTCAATTTTTTGTGTTCACATGATTGTGACTCCTTTGTCTGAAACACAAGATAAGCTTGCTCTTTAAAAGATACAAGAACATAGCTACTCCATGAAAAGGCCATAGAGGGCACATCATGGTAGTTGGCATGTCCTTCTCATGCATTATTGTCAAACACTCCTCAAAAAACTATAGTCAAACACTAGAAGCATTGAACGTTCAAGCATGTTGGAGCTATCCTTGAATTCATAGAATTGATTGACTTCTCATATTTAAACACTTGGCGTTGGCCAATTTGTGATTCTAATTAAATGAATCGCTTGTCCTTTCAGCTCACCACTAATATATCATGAGAGATCAGCTTCCCTCTCAAATTCCATCACAAACCTCATATACTTCGTCCATCATAAATCTCCTACAGCACTGCGGTGAACTTGACATGGATGTCGCCATATCTGCAGTTGCAAGCGAATTTGTTAGCCGCTTCATCTCCTTCCTGGTAAACAAGTACTCCTACTCAAGCCATGTCCGATTGGAGGAGAAGGTGGAGAGGTTGAAGAATCTCCTAATGAGAGTACACATGGTCGTTGAAGAGGCAGATGGGAGATACATCATGAACTCCAGGATTGTGATGCAGCTCCAGTTACTTTCAGAGGCCATGTACCAAGGCTACCATGCTGTTGACACCTTCAGGTACCAAAGTCTGGAGGACAAAGGCATCAGCGAGGTTTGCAACTCATCTGTTTTGCCTTTCGCCATTCCTCTTAAGCGTACTCGCATACAAGAAAGGACAAAGTAGTGAACCTTGAGTTAGATGGTGCCTTGGAAAGCATGCAAAGTGTTGTGGATAACATGATGGAGTTTGTTGTGCTTTTGGGTGGATGTGACCGCATGGTGCGTAGACCTTATGATTCATATCTTTACTATGAAAACATCATGTTTGGACGCCATGCTAAAAGGCAAACACTCTTGAACTTCTTGTTGCAACAGAACCCACCTGGTGATGAACCAGCTGTTCTTCCGATCATAGGTGGTCGCACAGTCGGCAAGAAAACGTTGGTTGCTCACGTTTGTAGAGATGAGAGGGTGCGATAACACTTCTCTTCGGTTTTGCACTTGAGTGGAGAAAACCTTTTGAAAATTCTTGAGCATGAAAGTACCATCTTAGGGGAAATGTTGGTAGTTGTTGAGTTTGCTACCAATGTAGATGACAACGACTGGAGAACATTCCACTCATTTGTCAAAAGGTTGGCTACAGGTAGTAAGGTGATCATCATAAGTAAATTTCAAAGGTTAACCAGATTTGGATCAGTGAAGCCTATTTTTCTCAACAATCTGTCTTACGAGGAATTCTCTTACCTCTTCAAGACACTGGCATTCGGAAGTGCAAACCCGAAAGAACATCCACGTCTAGTACCAATAGCACAAGAATATGCCAAGGTGTTGCACATGGAAGAGTCACTTCTCATCGTAAATACATTTGCAAATGTATTGAGGAACAACCTGAATGTCCACTTTTGGCTTTGCCTATTTAAAAGAGCAGAAGAATGATTGAAAGGAACCTCTGCATATATGGTGTGGATCTGAAAATACATATGGAACAAGGTTATCCACTTCACTTAACAGATTATGCTTTGAATCCACTGCGCGCGATACCTTACTCCGCTACGGTTCCAAGGAAGAAGGAACTACCAAAGGTGACACTCGGGGAGATCCTAGAAGATCCTAGTGTTATGCCAAAAGGGGAGTTCAATTTAGTGACCTGGGAATCAAGGATTCCTCCTTATAGTTCATCCTCTTACTTTGTTCCGGACTGGGTTCAGGATACGCCTGAAGGTACCCCCGTGTCAGGGAGGAAGCGACGAGGACTCCATGTATAATCTTATAGCATGGCTTCTGTAATTAAGTGTAATATAGTAGTAGTTCTTCAATATTCCATGGAATTTTTAGTGTTTTTACAAAGACCCAAAGAATAATCTACTAGTCACTCGGGCATGCTTTGCCACCACCCCCCCCCCCCCCCCCTATATCTGAAATTCTGTATGTATATGGTTCTTTTTCCGCTCATTCTCTTTCTATTTTTACTTCATTCCTAAATTTATTTTCGTCATGAGTGTTAATGGTATAGTCGAAGAACTCTTCAAATGGACAATATTGCACCAGAACCTCATTGTCAGGACTTGGACACAATATCCTATATGAGTTATGTTTATAGCTTTGGAGGGGCGGAGGAGCTAGGATCCATGTATTGAGACCAAAATGGGGTTTTACAAGGACTCGCAAGGTGAGAAAGAAATGGCAAAAAATCTGGGCATTTCAGCGGAACCAAAAAATAATCTCCCATCCATGGCAAAATGAACATGTTACCTGGAAGTTTGCCAAGTCAAGTAATGCATCCTACACCATGTGGTGTTTCATCTTTGTACGCAACAAACCTGGAGAAAAAGTAAATCCCAAAAGGATATTAATTACCATGATTTGAAATTGTTCGAGACTCATTTCAAAAAAAAAATTGTTCGAGACTTGGCATGCTACAGTATAGTAAACTAATAATGTATGCTGTTATGAAATTTGACTTTCAACAAAATTAGCAGTCTGACAGTGACCTGACCTGTATGGCAACAGACATCGCGTGATATTTTGCAATGTAGTAATAATTGGTATAAGATGAAGTCACTCATCCTTAGTTTGAACCGCAAAAAATGGTTCGTTTAGAAATTGCTACCTGCCCATGGAAAGGTCGGCCATGCCTGCCTAGCGCGTGCGGACGCTTGATTGGATTATCTTAGGTGCTGCGACGATGTCATGCTACTGATTAACAGGGTATCTCGTATATGCATATCAGCATATGACATTAGATATTTAGATTTCAAAACAGCTTATGGTTTACGTACTAGGCAGAAGGTGTGCAAGAAATCGCTGCTTACCATGTACATAGTATTGCCGCTTGCGCCGATGAGCTGATTAAGTCCTCGGTAATCTGTTCTTCCACCACTCGCTGACGAGTGCATTCGATTAGTATCGATGCGGCGGCTGCGGCGGAGGAGGATGTTGAAGGCGGCAGCGGCTGCGTAATGTGCAGCTAGGGAAGAGTGCCGCCGTAACACGGGAATGACCGAAGGTATTGGGGATCGGGAGACTGCAGATCATCGGCGCCTCCGCCGGAGCTTCGTAGATCTCTAAAGTTAGAAAAAATATAGGAATGAAACGAGAGCTTCAGGGAATCAATCTCGATAGCAACCAATCTTCGCCGCCACGTGTCACGCTCTGGGTACTTCCTTCGGATTTTGTTTTCTTTATTTTTTCTGCACGTGTTTTCCGGTTTTTAGAATTTTTTTTAGCTTTTCGGTTTTCCACCGGGCTTTCTTAGCTTTTCGACAAAACACATTCAAAATAATTAAAAACATTGCACCAAAAAACATGCATTTTTCTTTGCTTTCGCGAGAGGCACGGCCGTGCCTCTTGGAGACGGGAAAACAATGAGGTTTTTTTCCTTCCGTGAGAGGCACGGGTTTGCTTTCGTGAGAGGCATGGCCGCGCCTCTCGAAAACGGATTTCGAAAAGGGAAAAAAAGTGCTTCTGGTGTGGTTTTCTCGTCCTTATTTGGATAAAAATTCGTCAAAACCTATCAACATAGGATCTATTTTTGAAGATCTCAACGCGAGGAATCCAACAGTAAAAACGGTTCAATATTTGAACACACGGTTTAAGAGATAAAAAGTTTTGATAAAAAGTTTTCATTCTACATTTTTTGTATAAGTCAAGAATATCTTTCAATTACACGTTTTACATTTTTGAAATACAAGTTTAACATTTTTTTCATACATGGTCAACATTTATTTAGACACATTTTTCACATGCTTGACTAACATTTATGAACTACAATACCACATTTTAGAATAATTGTCAACATTTTGTCTATACATTTTTGTAATTCTTAATTAATAGTTTTCAAATAAAAAGATTAACATTTTCGGAATACCTAGTCAACATTTTTTATATACACATTTGACATTTTTGAAATGCTTGATTAACATTTTTCAAACACCTGTTCAATATTTTGTTAAAAGATTGATTAGCATTTGTAAACACATGACCAAACTTTTTTGTAATGTTTCAATACATAGTCAACTTTTTTTCTATACACTTTTAACATTTTCCAAATGCTTGATTAACATTTTTCAAACACTTGTTCACATTTTTTCAAATGCTTGATTAACATTTTTTATATACATGATCAATTTTTTTCATCATTTTTAATACATGGTCAGCATTTTTTCTATATACATTCAATATTTCCCAAATGCTTGATTAACATTTTTCAAATACTTGTTCAACATTTTTTTTTCAAAATTCTTGATTAAATTTTTTATATACATGATCAAAAAGTTAACATCATTTCTATATTACATGATCAACCATTTCGGTAAACACATTCAACATTTTTCCGAATGCTTGATTAACAGTTGTCAAATACTTGTTCAACTTTTTTCAAATTCTTGTTCAACAATATTTAGATGTTATTTGTGGAGTTTTTTTTGTAATATATACATTTAGAATATTTTAAAGTATAAACAAAAGTACACAATAAAGAAAAAACATAAACATAAAATGGATAAAAAAGAAAAGAAAAGAGGTTGTGGCCTGATATAGGGCCGGCCATCTTGCTCGCCCCTTCTGCGAGTCGGAAGCTGGAATCATTGATGGCTAGATATAGGGGCGCCTGGGTAGAGGGTTTTCCTATACGGCCCCCGTCTACAGTAATCAGGTTGGCCAATCTGCGCACAATTAAAAAGATAGAAAAATAAAGAGCACAATCAGGTGGTCCCGGTACATTACCGGTGACGCCCGAAACACTTCCGGTGACCAAAACCTCACTTTCTATATATTATTCTTTACCTCCGGACCATTCCGGAACTCCTCGTGACGTCCAGGATCTCATCCGGGACTCCGAACAACATTCGGTAACCACGTACAAACTTTTCCTATAACCCTAGCGTCATCGAACCTTAAGTGTGTAGACCCTACGGGTTCGGGAGGCATGTAGACATGACCGAGACATCTCTCCGGTCAATAACCAACAGCGGGATCTGGATACCCATGTTGGCTCCCACATGTTCCACGATGATCTTATCGGATGAACCACGATGTCGGGGATTCAATCAATCCCGTATACAATTCCCTTTGTCTACCAGTATGATACTTGCCCGAGATTCGATCGTCGGTATCCCTATACCTTGTTCAATCTCGTTACCGGCAAGTCTCTTTACTCGTTCCGTAACCATGATCTCGTGGCTAACTCTTTAGTCACATTGAGCTCATTATGATGATGCATTACCGAGTGGGCCCAGAGATACCTCTCCGTCATACGGAGTGACAAAATCCCAGTCTCGATTCATGCCAACCCAACAGACACTTTCGGAGATACCTGTAGTGCACCTTTATGGTCACCCAGTTACGTTGTGACGTTTGATACACCCAAAGCATTCCTACGGTATCCGGGAGTTGCACAATCTCATGGTCTAAGGAAATGATACTTGACATTAGAAAAGCTTTAGCAGACGAACTACACGATCTTGTGCTACGCTTAGGATTGGGTCTTGTCCATCACATCATTCTCCTAATGATGTGATCCCGTTATCAACGACATCCAATGTCCATGGTCAGGAAACCGTAACCATCTATTGATCAATGAGCTAGTCAACTAAAGGCTTACTAGGGACATGTTGTGGTCTATGTATTCACACATGTATTACGATTTCTGGATAACACAATTATAGCATGAACAATAGACAATTATCATGAACAAGGAAATATAATAATAACCACTTTATTATTGCCTCTAGGGCATATTTCCAACAGATACTTGGGCTCTTCTATATTGTATCGAGGCACCTTGTTATGCAGATGGGGAACGTGGTCTGGATAATATGATGTCCTGAGGTCTGACACCTCCTCTAGGATAACTGCCTCAGCTATGGAAGCTTCAATCTTAGCTTTGTTTCCATATTTCTATCGGAGATGCTTGTTCTGTCTCTCAGGGCCGTACTGCCAACGATTCTGCACAGGCCCCCCCCCCCCCCAACAATACCTCGTTCGCGAGGTGCAGAATGAGATGTGTCATCGGAGTAAAGAAGCCTAGCGGAAAGATCTTCTCTAGCTTGACTATCAACTCCGGTGCCTTCTTATGCAATTGTTCAATCACGTCTTTACTTACTTCTTTAGCACAGAGCATGCGGAAGAAATGGCTTAGCTCAGCAAGCACTCGCCAGACATGCTCGGAGACATAGCCTCGAACCATCACCGGCATTATCCGCTCAATCCATACATGGTAGTCATGAATCTTGAGCCCGGTCACTTTGCCCGTTGAAAGATTGACTCCCTTACTTATATTCGATGCATAACCATCGGTGAACTTCAAAATGTGTTTTAGCCAGATAAGTACTTCCTTCTTTTCTGGCGGTTTAAGGACAAAGTCAGCATCTGGCTTGAACCAGTTTTTTCGACCGCCTGTGGGAGGCTTCATGTTTAGACGTGGTCTATCACAAATTCTCTGTTGATCGGCTCTAGCTTTAACGTTATCCTTCGTCTTATCAGCAATGTTGAGGATCGTGCGAAAAAAGGACTCTGCGACATTCTTTTCGGTGTGCATCACATCGATGTCGTAAGGTAGTTTGAGGTCCTTGAAATAGGGAAGCTTCGAGAAGTGGGTAATGTGAGTCCAGTTGTGCGTCTCACCATATCCCTCGAAGCCTTTGGCTTCGGCTTTGCCTTTGCCTTTGACTTTAGGCTTGAGAGCTTTTAGCTGAGCAAGAACATCTGCCCCCAAAAATGTTGGAATCTCGGTTACTTCATGAACAACCCGGCCTTTCGTGAAGTTCTTCTTGTCTTCCCTGTCTGGATGGTCTGGAGGGAGGAACTGTCGATGCAAGTCAAAGGCTACATACTTGCCACCCTTACTCAGCCAAATCATTCGCAGAGCCTGCATGCTCACTGGGCAGGGCATCTTCCCATTTGTACACCATCCGCAGAATAAAGCATAGCCGGGAAAGTCATGCATGCAATAGTGCAACCAAACTTTCATCAAGAAATTTCTCTGCAGATCCCGGTCGTATGTCAACCTCGGAAAGTACCAAGAATGGTGCAAATCATCAACCAGCGGCTGCATAAACACACCCAATTGCTTCCCCGGGTATTCAGGCCCCGGAATGATGAGCGACAAGAACATGGTCTTGCGTTGCATTAGGGCACCGGGAGGGAGATTGAGCGGAATTACAAACACGGGCCAGCAGCTGTATGGATTGGACGACATACCATATGGATTGAACCCATCACCTGATATGGCTATTCTGACATTCCCAGCCTCGGCTACTTCCTCGGGGTATTCTTCATCGAACGACTTCCATGCTTCGCCTTTCGATGGATGTACGATTTTATTTGGATGGTACCTTATACCTTCCTTGTGCCACTTCATCATTTTGGCAGAATCCTCCGTGATGAAAAGGCGTTGTAGTCTTTCTATGAAATGGAGATACCGAAGAACCTTAGCGGGGATGCCTAGCTGACTTTTCTCACCATCCTCACCGACCATCTCAAGGTACCGAGACGAACCGCACTCCCTACAGTACCTGTCATCCGCATACTCGTGCCTAAACAAAAGGCAATTCTTCGAACAAACATCTATTTTCTCATAATCCATAGAGAGTGCCTTCATGATTTTCTTTGTAGCGTACATGCTTTTCGGCAGTTCATGACCCTCAGGGAGGCTGTTAGCCCATACTCCCAGGAATGCTTCGAAGCATTTCTGGCTACAGCCATACTCAGCCTTGACTGCAATCAGTTGCGAGATGGCATCCAGCTGAGATATTTTCGCACCCGCATAAAGAGGTTTCTTCGACGAGGCCAAGACCTCCAAGAAGGCCTTTGCGGTTGCCTCCGGCTCCTCCGGTTCATTCTGTGAAGGTGTCGCATTTGCCGTTTCTGCAGGAATGACATCATCTAGCATGTCCCTGACCCCGTCGTCCTCATAACCATCGGTGCGTTGTCGCATCACCTCCTCTCTACCACGGTCCTGCTCGGCTAAGTTTATCGGCGGCATGTCAAAGTTTGGCATATATCCGTGCGTGCGAAGGTGGTCAGTCATGTCCTTCTGATTTCTACGATGACGTCTGGCACATCTCGCACAGGGGCATGGTGGGATAATTCTCGTTGGACTACGGAATATCTCCTTCAAATACACATCAGTTTTCACGATCCACTCTGATGTTACTCGATTCCGACGGATAAAACCACTGTACATCCACTAATTATCTGCCATCCTCTGCTTTATTGCGAGCCACACAACAAAATTAAGGATTCCCTTAAATTAATCACATCAAATTTACATTTTCTACCGCGTTGAATCCACCTACATCTCTAATAGGTAAAGATGGGTCATAATCCCACCCGAGGATGTGTAGATTGAGTACGTTCTCCATGCTCTACCCCGTTCCGAGACAAAATTTCAGCAGCACCTCCCCGCTGTTCTCCAGATACACGTCTCGGCTAATAGCCAAGAGAATGTGCTCCGGAGAACAACGGGGAGGCACCACCGAAATCCTGTCTCGGAACGGGGTAGAGCATGGAGAAACATACCCAATCTACACATCCTCGGGCTGTCCATGGAAAACGCTGGACAATCCGAAAGAGCTGCGGTGATAAATATGCAATTGAATGCATATTTATCGATGCAACCCTTTCGGAGGGGAGACGCCTAGGTTACGCGACTTGACTTGAGAATGAAATCTAGTAACATGAAAAAAGGAGGTGATGGATTTGTAGCTCACCCTTGGCTGTAGAGGAAGTAGTCGAACAGCAGAGGGATGCTCAGGGGGACCAACGCGTCGGACAACGGTCACTCTGATGAAATGCGACACCACAAAGCCTGGAAATTCCACCGAAAGAACAACTTAGATCATCACATCTCAGTCAAGTGTCAAACTTTTGTCTTCTATTCTTTTAGCAAGATCATCATGAGTATCAAATTTTTTTAGCAAGATCATCACATCTTAGTAAGTCTCAAAATTTTGTCTTTAATTATTTTATCAAGATCATTATGAGTATCAAAAAAAATTTAGCAACATCATCACATCTCAGTCAAGTGTCAAAATTTTGTCCAACATCCATCCATCCATTCATCTATCATTAACTTGACCAACATCCATTCATCAACATGACCTAACATTAAATTTATGACAAACAAAGTTTCTGAAAAAATTCACCGACATTCCATCCATCCACCATCTATGATTCTAACAACATCCATGCACCCATCTAACAAAAATTAATCCATACATCCATCCACCTAAAAACAGTAGCAAGAAGAAGAAAAAAACATACAAAAAAATCTATTTATCTAACTATCTATCCATCCATTCATCTATTTATCTAACTATCTAACTATCTATCTATTTATCTAACTATCTAACTACAAAAACAGTAGCAAGAAGAAGAAAAAAACAGCAGCGGCAGCAGCAGCACAACAGCGGCAGGGGAGCAGCGGTAGCAACAGCACAACAGCGACAGGGGAGCAGCGGCAGCAGCGGGGGGGAGCGGCAGGGTGGCGGGGGAGCTCACCGAGGGGGGCAGTAGGGGAGCGGCAGGACCGCAGGGGGGTGGGGGACGTCGTGGCGGAGGCGGTGTCGGATGGGCCGGCGACGGAGCGTGGGCGGCGAGGGGGTACGGGTCGGGGCAGGGGACGGCGGCCGGAGCAGCACCACACGACGGCCGCCGGAGGGGGAGGATGAGCGGAATGGCGGAACCCGGTAGGGCAACCCGGGGGAAAGGAAAGGGACAAACGCAAGGAAGGGGGCCACCCCCAAGAGAGCACCGGAGAAGAGAGAAGGGAGGGTGGCGGGAAAGGACATGGAACCTAACCCCCCCCTCTCCACTCCGATTAAGCCCCCACTCCCCTACCACCAGCGGACGGAGGACGACGACCCCAACGGGAAGGAAAGGGGGCAGCAAGAGGACTTGGCAAGAAGGAGGGGAAAGGGAGGCTCCGTACAAAGCCCATGCGAATCCACCAAATCCATCAAGGTAAGGGAGTGAGAAAGAAGGAGAGGGCGATGGGGGGGAGGGGGAGGAAGGACTCCCCAGAAGCACGATACAAAGCCAGGGTGGGTGACGGAAGGAGACAGGCGGCGTAGCGAGAGTTGTTAGAGCACCCTCGGAGGAGGCGGAATAGAGAGAGGGTGGACGACCGGAGAGAAGGCACGGTAGGGGATAAAAGGGGTCGGGCGGCGGCTGCGCGGGTGGGGGTCGGGGTCGGGCGGTGGCGCGGCGTGGGTCGGGGTCGGGGAGTATGAGGAGGAGAGGTTTGAGGAGGGGCAGATGAATGACTGGCCACGGTGGCCCGAGTGGATAAGGGTGGCCCTATGCCGACGGCCAAGCCAGCCGTCGGCATAGGCTTGGTCCCACCTACCAGGGACAGGGCAGGCGAGTGGATAAGAGGCCATATGCCGACGGCCAGGCCGTCGGCATAGATTGGAGGCCTATGCCGATGGCAAGGCCGTCGGCATATATAGCAACCACTTTTTTTGAAAAAAATAGTCCCACCTCGCCCAGAGACAAGCAAATTGACCTGTTTAAATAGTTCACTAATCCATACGTTATAAGCTCCAGTATTCATTAGACTTCTGTGAAGAAAACGGAAAATTACTGTGAAACTTTCAGTGGCCGGCCCGGTGCCTGGGCACTGAAGGTTTCACGATGATAGTCCGTTTTCCCTCATGGATGCCTGTGTTTTTTATAAATTCAATTATTATTTTTTTAGTCTTTTAGTAGTTTACCGTGTGTACGGGACCCGATGCGACGCCCGTGAGGGGGGGCACACCCCGGAGCCGCGTGCCGAGTGCCTGCACCTGCCACCATGCTTCCACATGCGTAGGAGGGCCCACCGCAACACCTGGCTGCATTGCTACCCCCCCACCCCCCCCCCCCCAGGTACCCCGTCCAGTCTAACCCTGACACAGACGACCGCCGGATCTAGCCCTTTGACTTTCGCCGTACGGGGTTTGACCGGTGGACCTTTTCACCGTGTTGTCATAGCTGGGCCCATAGCTACACCCCCAACACCATCCCAGCCCAACCCATCCCAAGATTCCCTCCGTGTCGTCCCGACATGGCCGTTTCCCCCCTCCGTGACACGGCGACAGCGACGCCCGTGAGGGGGGCACACCCTGGAGCCGCGTGCCGGGTGCCTGCGCCTACCACCACGCTTCCACATGCGTAGGAGGGCCCACCGCAACACCTGGCCGCATTGCTACCCCCCCAGGTACCCCGTCCAGTCTAACCCTGACACAGACAACCGTCGGATCTAGCACTTGACTTTCGCCGTACGGGGTTTGACCGGTGGACCTTTTCACCGGGTTGTCATAGCCGGGCCCATAGCTACACCCCCGAACACCGTCCCGGCCCAACCCATCCCAAGATTCCCTCCATGTCGTCCCGACATGGCCGTTTCCCTCCTCCGTGACACGGCGGCAGCGACGCCCGTGAGGGGGGCACACCGCGGAGCCGCATGCCGGGTGCCTGCGCCTGCCACCACGCTTCCACATGCGTAGGAGGGCCCACCGCAACACCTGGCGGCATTGCTACCCCCCAAAGGTACCCCGTCCAGTCTAACCCTGACACAGACGACCGCCGGATCTAGCCCTTTGACTTTCGCCGTACGGGGTTTGACCGGTGGACCTTTTCACCGGGTTGTGATAGCCGGGCCCATAGCTACACCCCCGAACACCGTCCCGGCCCAACCCATCCCAAGATTCCCTCCGTGTCGTCCCGACGTGGCCGTTTCCCCCCTCCGTGACACGGCGGCAGCGACGCCCGTGAGGGGGGCACACCCTGGAGCCGCGTGTCGGGTGCCTGCGCCTGCCACCACGCTTCCACATGCGTAGGAGGGCCCACCGCAACACCTGGCGGCATTGCTACCCCCCCCCCCTAGGTACCCCGTCCAGTCTAACCCTGACACAGACGACCGCCGGATCTAGCCCTTTGACTTTTGCCATACAGGGTTTGACCGGTGGACCTTTTCACCGGGTTGTGATAGCCGGGCCCATAGATACACCCCTGAACACCGTCCCGGCCCAACCCACCCCAAGATTCCCTCCGTGTCGTCCCGACGTGGTCGTTTCCCCCCTCCGTGACACGGCGGCAGCGACGCCCGTGAGGGGGGGGCGGCAATTGATATAAAATCGACGTATGTTTTTTTAAATAATGCATTTAAGCTAATCAAATTAGTTTTTTTTAATAAATAAGAGAAAATAAAAAATTAATAGAAATCTATGCCGACGGCAAAGCCGTCGCCATATCTGAGGCCACGGACCGCCAGTGCCCTGGATCGATGACGTGGCGTATCTCGCGGATCGATGAGGTGGCAGAGGCCATGGGCCAGGCCTATGCCGACGGCAATGCCGTCGGCGTATCTATGCCACCCCACGGACTGGCGGGGGCTCGGATCGATGGCGTGGAGGGCTCGCGGATCGATGACATCAGCAAGGCTATGCCGACGGCCCCCGTTAGTCCCCGTCAGCGTAGGCCTCACGCCGTCAAACGGCCTTCTCCGCCCGAGTAGCCGGGCCCACATATTTGCCGACGGCTGACCTATGCCGACGACGGCCGTCGGCATAGTTGGATATATGCCGACGGCTTATCTACACCGACGGCTTGACCTGGGCCGTCGGGATACATCCATCTATGCCGACGGTTGCCGTCGGCATAGATCCGGCCGTCGTCGTACGCAGTTATTCTGGTAGTGAATGCTTTTATGTTTAAGCACAGGAAATATTGGAATTCACAATTTATTTAAATCATTTTGGATGAAAAAAATACAGATTTTAAAGATTTTTTGGAAATCAGGTTTTCCACGCCCAACCAGGAAAAAAAAAGGGGACCGAGAGAAAAAAAAAACCTTGCTTTCACACAACAGTCAAAAAGCACTAGGGTCAAAGTAGTCGTTTCCTTGAGGAACTAAAGTGTAAACATAAAACCACTTTACTTATATGCATGATATGGAGGCTTAACTGTTTTCGGGAATCATCACTCGTGTCATTCTCTGAATTTAGTTGGCATTCCCCATCGTACTCCTTGTTGGCCCTGTCGCCCCACGTCGACTACTTTCCGACGATGATGAGATGCGATGACGAACGGCGAAACAACTCGACGAAATTCTTTTACACCGAGATGCACGGCGGTACAAAGCAGTAATCAATCCTTTTCCTGAGCGTCTACTAGTAGGAGCACGTACGAGCATTTCTAGCCGGAATCGTTCCAATCGATCCATCGCTAGCTCACGTAACCAGCACAACATTGGATAACCAATCCTTTGCCTGCTAAACTGATTATACGGGTATATAGGTATTTATTAGCTAAACTAGCTAGTCCTATTACAAATCCTATTAGGTGGCTGTTCCGTATACGTACCGTACACGGCCACATATGGTGGTTACACTCCTTCTCATTGTAGTTGCAATGGTCTTTTCTCAGTGTAGTTGGCACTCTCCATCGGATCTCCCAAAGGACAAGGTTCGTTGTAACGGTCTTCTCTGATTTTAGTTAGCACTCTCCATCGCGTTTCTTAGGATAGGTTTAGTTGCACGTCACCGGCCTCCATCGACATGCACTCTCGGAATCGCGAAGGATGAAAAAAGATTGGACTGCAACCATATCTACAGTCAAAACAAGACATGGAAGCGCAAGAGGAGTAAAAAAAAGGTCAGGCCGGCTACGGTACGGGAGCGGCGACAATGGCATGTCGGCAGCTCGTTCTGGCGATGGCAATGGTCGTTCTGTGGTCCAGAAATTTTGATGTAATTTTTATTATGTTTGAGGTGTTTTGTACTTCCGACGGACCTTAGATCTGGGTTATTTTCGCAAAGAAAAAAACAATTTGCCCTTTTTGTGGTATAATCAGTAAAGTTGTAAAGGCTAAAGTAGGAATACGAGGACTAAAACTGAAGTGGAAGTGTGAAACGAAGTATTTTGAGAAAAATTTAGATGCTAAGAGGAAATCTACTATGTTGTAACTGAGAGAGAGAGAGTATAATTCTCTGCAGCTGCTATCACGTAATGCAGGTCGACTCGGATTGCTAACCACCGTGTAGGTACTCCTGCTGCACTACTTTCTGACGGAAACTGACCTGCCCTTCTGCACCTGAACCACCAGTGCTGCGTGCTGCCTTGTTCCATTTAACCTGTGAAACCGATCTCCTTCCTGGCCTATAAATACATGGCCACACAAATAGTCTTCCATCAAATTTTCCAAATAAAAGTTGTCCTTGACCAAGCGACATAAACCACACGTGCGTCCTCTCGAGGCAGGCAAAAGTAGATGGCGCTGATCGGTGAAGTGGATGCGGAGAGCGTTGTAGGATACTTCAGGGGCAAGAGCATCCTCATCACCGGTTCAACTGGCTTCCTAGGAAAAGGTATGTGTGTGTTCATGCTGTAATGCATGATCACTACTTTTCACTTCAGGATGTGCCGTGCATGTGTGCTGATCACTGAGACGCTCATATGTACTCGTGTGTTTCTTGCATGATTTGTGGGTAGTGCTTGTGGAGAAGATACTTAGGGTTCAGCCAGATGTGAAGAAGCTCTTCCTCTTGATTCGGGCCCCCAATGTTGAATCGGCAAAGCTTCGGATTCAATCAGAGGTGAAATATTGGTTTCTACACCACTTTACCCTATGAGGCTATGAGTGCACCTTCTTGCCATTGATGCCATTGTGTTTCTTGATAATCCATTCGTCACTGACCTTTTATACTGCCAAGAAATATAGAGGGAACAAGTGAATGAATTGCATCTTTTGCTGCCTATCTATCGTTGTGTGTTTAGTAATGAACACACACCAGAGGGAATGATAGTTATAGTAGAGAGCACAATAAGGAAGGTGTGAGATAGATGTACACGGTATCACTATTGTAAATAGTACAGAGCTGCATTGCTCTTGACAGCTTAATCCAGTAAGTTTGCAAGTGGATTAGAAGCATTCATCTCTGAGAAAGTACACTTGCTCCTTAGAGAGTAATGTTACAAATGCATAGTACGGACGCTGTTTTGGTATTTTTCAGGTTACAGGGAGCGGGATCTTTCAACTGCTGAAAAAACAACATGGTGTGTGGTTCAATAATTTCATCGAAGAAAAGATCTGTCCTTTGGCAGGCGACATCATGCATGAGGACTTTGGACTAAACATTGCCAACCTGATAGATTTGTCCAAGGACATAGACATCATCGTCAACGGAGCTGCAACTACAAATTTTTCTGAAAGGTTTGTAATGTTTGCCGGTCACATTTTACTGGCACATTGCTGAAATAATTGATCCTAATGTGATGCTAAATTTCAGATATGATGTGGCTTTCGACGTGAATGTCTTGGGAGTGAAGCACGTCTGTGCGTTTGCAAAGAAGTGTCCTAAGCTCAAAATGTTGCTTCATGTTTCAACTGGTGTGCAACCATAATACTTATATATGATCGAGTTTGTGGTTGGTCGTGTGTCATGACATTCTGAATATTAACTCATTAAGTGATCGATATTTGATTTTACAGCCTATGTAGCTGGTGAACAAGGGGGCCTAATACCAGAGAAGCCATTCTTAATGGGTGAGACCCTAAAGGTGGGCACACATCTAGACATCGAATCCGAGCAAAATATGATCAAAGAAACCATGAGAGAACTAAACATTAATTGTTCCACAAAGAAGGATGAGAGGAGAACCATGAAGGAGCTTGGTCTGAAGAGGTCAGACACAAACATGATTCGAAAAGAAAAGAGAACATATTTTTCCATGTAAACTCCTTCCTTCCATTTGGTTGCACTACAAGCCTGATACATATGTGACGTGTTTGTTCTTATGGACAACTGAATGAAGGGCACGAAACTTTGGGTGGCCAAACACCTATGTCTTCACCAAGGCACTGGGGGAGATGATGATCGGGCACCTGCGAGGGGACATTCCAGTGGTAATCATCCGCCCTAGCATCATAACCAGTACCCTCAAGGAGCCATTCCCTGGATGGACGGAAGGAATCAGGTGACGGAAAAAACAAAATATGTTTCTTTATTATTTAAGACAGTGTACAACAGTAGACCTACATTTTCATCTTCCACAGGACAATCGACACGATTATCGTCGGATACGCCAAGCAGACCTTGCCATTCTTCCTAGCTGACCTTGATTTGATAATGGATGTGGTGAGTAGTTTATTCACAGATTAGCAACAAATTTCCGAATGAATCTTGATCAAGTTACCAAGTGAGTAACAAGCTGTGAGGAGTGGTCGTGGTGGTTGTGTGTTTTTGACAGATTCCAGGGGACATGGTGGTGAATGCTATGATGGTTTCCATGTCAGCACACTCGGAGGATCAGCAAGTGCAGATCATCTACCATGTAACATCATCACTGCGCAACCCTGCACCCTACGCCGTTCTCTCAGATTCAGGCCACCGTTACTTCTTCGACAACCCACCATGCACGGGAAGGAATGACGAGTTTGTGCAGCTGAAGAAGATGCGATTCTTCAGTACAGTCGAGCGATTAATATTGTACATGACCATCAAATACAAGCTTCCCCTCGAGGTTAGCTAGCTTACTATTTCAACATGGAAACATTGATTTCAAAGAGATGAGATGAGAATGAAATTTATAGTATGAGTTTATCCTATGATCAATTGGACAGATGCTTCATCTAGCAAACATTCTGCTATGTGGTGTTTTCTCACAGCACTACAATGAGGCCCGCAGAAAATACAGATTCGTCATGCAACTGATCGAGCTCTATGCACCATACGCCTTGTTCAAAGGATGGTAAGTGACTTTAAAATATTGTCAAAATGTTGTTTTTTTTTGGATAATAACATTTTATGAATGTCCTCTGACTTAAATTGTCGTTCATCAATCGTGTGAAGCTTTGATGACATGAATTCACAGAAGCTAAGGATGGCGATGAACAAGCATCAAAATATCAATGTAGCACACTGCTTTGAGTTTGACCCCAAGTCCCTCGACTGGGATGACTATTTCTACAGTGTTCACATCCCTGGTGTGCTAAAAATTATGGATGATTGAATAACATCTAACTAGCCAAATTTCAACTGAAGTTGCTAGCCTTTGAAATACAATAATTTTACTACTATATTTATTTGTAATTCTGGTGAATATGTATTGTACAATATTTTGTTATGCAACTTTGTGCATTATATCAATAAAATAAAATTAGGTTTCAACTTTATGTTGTATCCAAATATATGTATAGTACTCCGTCATGCCACTCTAATGAATATGTTCGAAAATGCGTTGCATGGAATTCTTTTGACAAGAACATTTTGTGAATGTTCTTTCACTTGGTTTCATCAATCTTGTGAAGCTTTGATGGGATGAATTGAGAGAAGCTAAGGATGGCAATGAACAAGGATCAAAATAACAATGTAGGCTAGTGCTTTGATTTTGACCCCAAGTCCCTTGACTGGGATGACTATTTCTACAGTGTTTATATCGCCGGAGTGCTAAAAATTATCCATGATTGAGTAGCATTTAACCAGCCAAATTTCAAGTAGTTGCTGGCCTGTGAAATTCAATAATTGTATTTTATTCAACTCTGGTGAAAATGTATCATACTTTCTTTTGACGAGTGAATAGTAGGAGAGCTCCCTACAGCATAATTTCTATTAATAAGAGTTTAAACTAACAAGAATATACAAAAGGGTATATTTACATGAAAAAGAAAAGAGAAAAGGGGGAAAAACTTAAACCTAAGAGGACAATCAAGCTAGAGGAGGGTTCACTACTGCAAGAATGCCCAACAAGGTGGCGGAGGAGAGACCGGGGAGTATCTTCGTCGCGACAGCGATGGCAGCGAGAACGGCGTGGGGGTCAGAACGCGACAGAAGAAAGGGGACAAACTGAAATTGAGAAAGCGCGAGATAGACTAAGTGCGGGTGCACTGTCCAAGTGGCAGGTGCTGCCTAACGCCGGCCAGCACAAACCTTAGCTGTGGCAGGCGATATTAAGGGCCTGCCACATTTGTTCTTGCATTTTCGGTTATCAAAATGAGGACCGAAAAGGTTGAAACTTTTACTATGTCTAATACACGTCATTGGAAGTCACATGCTCAAAATTTTCAACTTTATGAGTTGGTTTGCTATTCTCGAAGCATTAACTGATTTTCCGGCTATTAAAAAGGGTAAAAAGATCTTCGATTTAAAATAACGTGCAAACAAGCTAAAAAATGGATAAATTTTGCCATAATGTCTAGATAGGACCCCTGAAGGTGTGCTACAGATTTGAGAGCGTTACGACAATCTTGATGCGCTTTTTGTACAAACTGAACACTCTCGAGTGAAGTATCAGCATTTCGAACGGAAATCACCGCTTACCATTTTTCCGCCATTTCAATTTCAAACTTTTATTATGTTTAATACACATATTTGGGAGTCACATGCTCAAAATTTTCCAGTTTCTGAGTTGATTTGCTATTTTGAATCATTAACTGATTTCCCGACCATTAAAAAGGGCAAAAAGCTCTTTGATTACGAATAACGTGCAAACGATCTCAGAAATGGATCAAATTTGGCATGGTGTCTACATATGACCCATATACGTTGTGCTAAAAATTTGAGAGCGTTACGGCAAAATCTTGATGCACTTTCGTGTACAAACCAAACACTCTCCGGCGAAATATCGGTGTTTCGAACGGAAACTACTCGCTACCACACACAACTTAATTTTTCTACATCATTTCAACTTCAAACTTTTACTATGCTTAATACACATCATTGGGAGTCCCATGCTAATATTTTTTCCATTTTTGATTTGGTTTGCTATTTTCAAAGCATTAAATAATTTTCAGGTCATTAAAAATGCAAAAATCTTTTCGATTCCAAATAACGTGCAAACGAGCTTAGAAATGGATAAAACTTGAAATGGTGTCCACATAGGACCCCTGTAAGTTGTATTAAAAAAAATTATAGCGTTATAGCAAAAGCTTGATGCACATCATGTACGAACTGAAGACTCTCAAGTGAAGTATCAGCGTTTCAAATGGAAACCACTGCCTACCACACAATTTAATTTTTCTGCATTACTGCAACTTCAAACTTTTGCTATGTTTAATACACATCATTGGGATTGCCATGCTCAAATTTTGCCACATTATGAGTCGGTTTGCTATTTTGAAAGCATTATCTGATATTCCAAATAACGTACAAACGAGCTCAAAAATGGATTAAATTTGGATTGGTGTCTACATAGGACCCTTGTAGATTGCCCTAAAAATTTGAGAGAGTTACGTCAAAAACTTAATGCACTTCATGCACGAACTGAACACTCTCTGGCGTAGTATGAGCGTTTCCGCCTACCACACACAACTCAATTTTTCTATATCATTTAAAATTCAAACTTTACTATGTTAATATACATCATTGAAAGTCCCATGCTGTAACATCTAAAATTTTCAAATTTGGAATGTTAATAGGATCATTCTTTTACATCATGATTTCTATGCATATTTGAAATTTTGGAGGTTATGGAATATTCTAATGAGAGGGAATAAAAGGACTTTCCCACATATTCATTTGAGTCTTATTTTGATTTCACAATTATTCGAATCATTTTCAACTCAAGGAAAAATATGAGAGAAGGAAATATGACTTCTTCAAAACAATATGTTGAATATGCGTTGAATAATATTTGGATTTTCATTTGCAGTTGAAAAATATTTTATGGAACATTTATAAAGCCAAAAAGAAATTTTGTTAAAATATTTTGTGTATTTTGTTTTATATTGGGCTGGAAAAATATTCACTGTTTTATATAGTAGTAATAATGTTTTACTATGTGTTCTGGTATTTTTTTATTAGGATTTTCTTGAGCTAAATTTAACTTCCTGTAACAAGAGTTGTTTAAAAAAAATAGAAATCGGGCACTGTGGAGACCAACTTCTTTTTCTTCGCCCGTGCGCGGAAGACAGCGCAACGACAGCAGCGCGCGGCCCATTTTCCGCTCAACGGCAGCCCACTCCGCAGGCCTCTTCTTCTTTTGTTTTTTTTCCTCTCTGCCACTGACTCTGGGTCCTCCCTGTCATCCCGTTCCTCAACCGTGTTCTTCCTGAACTTCTGTAGCCAAACCAAGGTCAAATCAAATCGATTGATTTCGATCGATCTGCTACCCCTCGCCCTGTCCTGACTCCATATAAATATTCCCCACGCCCTACTCGTCCGATTTTTGCACAAATCGTAATCTACCGTGCCCTAGAGCTCCGCCCCGTTCTCGCCGGAGTCTGCCGTTGCCTGAAGCTTCCGCCAGACGAATCTGTCACCTACAGAGGTCACCAAGGATCCCCACATGCTCCTTCTCTTTCCCCTCTCTTCTCCGCGTTGCCCTGACCCCTTTTACCCTTGAGCGGAGCACCAGATCGAGCTCCTCGACCTCACCCCGAAGCTCACCGGCGACCACCCATCTTCAGCTATTCGCTGTCGTCGCTAGAGGCCGTCCCCGAAGCCTCTGAGGCCATCCACGAGCCCTCCCTTACTCTTCTCGTCTAGGAGCATCATCCCCGAGAGCCAGCATGCCCCTTAGCCGTCGTCGTCGTCGAAGTCCGAGCCGCCGAGGTTTTCTTCTTCAAGTCCAGCGACGCTCCCTCCTCTGCTCTCCGGTGAGCCGCCCCCATCCGTCCGATCACCGTTGGACGGCTACGATTAGATCCCTATTGTTTTTTTCCCGTTGAAACATTTTCTGTTATAAACCGGCCGTCCGCCGCTTAAGCCTAGCAGTGAACACCCTTCACCGAATCCCGTCACGCCACGTGGCACCCCACAGTAGCAGCCTCCGCAGCGCAGCAGCAGTTAAACGCTGCCATGGCAGTGTTTTTACCCAGAGTTTGTTCCAAAATTGTTTAGGCTATCTTGAGATCCGTAACTCCAAATGCATCGATTCTTTTTCCAGTGCACTCGTAATGACCAGGAGAATCCTGTAGCACATAAGTTTCACAATTTTTGCACTGTTTAAATTTGAATTTATTCAAAATTGAATTCGAACATCTGGAGGCCATACCTTTCAAACCGTTTAGCCAAATTGATTGATTCTTTTTGCATTGTGATCCTAGTAGCATGTAGATAATATATACCTACTGATATGTTCTGTTATTTATGTTTTATTTGAATTATTTGTTGTTGGCCTTATTGTGGTGTTATGTGAGTATGGTTTATTTATCGGTGCCTTCGCTAATCATCTAGATTGTCCGGAGTGTGAAGAGGATCAGAGCTAAGCGTAGAGTACTTCTTCACCGTTCAAGGCAAGTTGCAATTTTGATTATGGTCATCCTATGTCCTGCTATGCATGTGTGGTTTTTATGCCATGATATATGTTTGGTTTGGTTTGGTTTGTGTATCTCGTGTTGTCATGTTTTGGTATTGGTTGTTTTATGTAATGGTGCGATGGTAGACGTGGGTATGTGTCGAGTGATGCATGGAAGTGGTGAGTCTTTATAGCTGTAGGCTCGGGACTTTTTCTCAGATGAATGCGTCAATGGCTGAGCGCTCTATTATCCCTAGAGAATGCGCCATGGCTGAGCGCACTTGAGGTTTCGGGGCTTAAATCAGGTGAATGTGTTGATGGCTGAGCGCTCTATTGTTCCTAGAGAATGCGCCACAACTGAGCGCACTTGAGACTTCTTGAAGATCTTTGTCATCTCATCATAGGATTGTGAATTCTTTTCTGCGGCTTAATTGGTTGTGGTGTCTGAACCTTTATCAGTTAGTGGAGGTAGGTGGAGACATTCGTCTAAAAACCAACTTGAGTGTTCTGTTTGTCATACCTTGCATGTAGATGTAGGTGCTATATCATTTATGTGTGATTTGCCAATACATTCAATGTATTGACCCTTGTGGCTGCAACTTATCATGTTGCAGGATATTCAGATGATCAGTGAGACACAGTAGGGTTGCGAGTCTTCACTCAACATTTTTGCCAGTGGGCATTGATGGGACTCATTGTTTATTATGCTACAGTTCCGCTGTTATTGAATAAAGCAAGCTATGTGCTATTAAGTTTGTAATACTTTATGAATTCTGGATCATACGTTGTAGTAAAGGATGCACTTGTTAATTTGTTATTCATCTATACTGTGTTTGCTGGTGAATTGATAAAGGGACTAGCACCGTAAGCACAGAGACATTGAATCTTATCAGGTTCGGGTCGTTATAGATGGTATCAGAGCAGTGTGTTGACTGTAGGTCATGACCCTAGAAAATGGAATAGGAAAAGCCATAGGAGTGAAAAACTTGTTTTACAACTTTTGTCTACTTAGTAGTTTTCACTCTCGTGTTCATATCTTTTGCTAATTACTTTCTCTTTTCAATAGTAGATGTCCCTTGTAGTTGTATTGGCATCATTTGAGGACTTTAGTTGGCAGACCACCACTATTAAGTTGAGTTCGATAAACGATTTGCGGTAGTCTGATGAGATCATATCTCTTGTGGATATGACCTTACCTATAGGTTTTGCTTGTGTGGTGTGACTTGTGTGATTTGTTTGATTTGGGGTTTGTTGCTAGCATATGGGTAGTGTTTTCCACTTAGGTCTTTATTCTGTCTATATCCTAATACATGTTGCAACCCAATGATGAGTTCAAGTTTAACCACATGTGCCAGGATCTGACAAGAAGCAAGCACAATCTTGCTGAAGGATGAACCCTACAAGAAGCTATAATTCATTAGTAGATGTTTTATAGTAGTTGACGCAACCCTGAGAGTTGACAGGAACGGTAGATGTTTTGTTTGGCATGCAGAACCAATGGATTTATCCGAACCCGTTTGTGAACAAGAGAAATTTTTGCAATGTTTGTGAGGATGCCCGAGCGTTAGAATGCGACATTTTCTAAACCATATACAAGGTAATGATTTGGGTGCGGAATGGATTGATCACCATGCCAACTTACTCTTATAATTCGCTCTTGTTATGTGGGATGATAAATCTAGAGTGAGTTACCTATAGTAGAGACAGGGGCGGACCCAGGATTCTGCCAAGGCCAGGGCCCCAGACTGCTACAGATCATCTACAGTGTCGCTACAGTGCGCGATATGCTACATTAAACGAAGCAATTCATCTTCATGCCCCAGGCCCAGGCCCCGCCGGCCTGGGTCCTGGATCCGCCACTGAGTAGAGAGACGACGTTGTTAAGCCTAAACCTTAGAATGGTATGACGTTTGACCCTTGTAGAAGGCAGTCGTTGTCAATAGTAGGTTTTAACGATGAGGATGAACCAAGACCCTTTTATGCAAGAACCCCGAAGGATGGATTATGCTTGATGACCACCATGAGAGAATCGATTTTGTTTAGTATTGGCGCAAGACCTGTTAACCATGAAGGTCCAGCAATTGGAAGACCACTCTTTTGATAGAGGATCCAAAATTTCAAAGGAGTGCAATGCTTGTACCTGAATAATGTCTTTGATGGAATAAGATTCTTGAAGACCCAATGGCTTGATTCTAAGGGTGGTAGCATCCCACACTCTCGGGTGATCAATGGATATTCAAGTAAACCCCGAACCTAACCGTTTTCTAGCCTCTTCGAATCTCGATGACGAAATTCATTTTAAGGGTGATAGATTTGTAACATCCAAAATTTTCAAATTTGGAATGTTAATAGGATCATTCTTTTACATCATGATTTCTATGCATATTTGAAATTTTGGAGGTTATGGAATATTCTAATGAGAGGGAATAAAAGGACTTTCCCACATTTTCATTTGAGTCTTATTTTGATTTCACAATTATTCGAATCATTTTCAACTCAAGGAAAAATATGAGAGAAGGAAATATGACTTCTTCAAAACAATATGTTGAATATGCGTTGAATAATATTTGGATTTTCATTTGCAGTTGAAAAATATTTTATGGAACATTTATAAAGCCAAAAAG
The DNA here is from genome assembly GCA_011799875.1 of Thinopyrum elongatum. Lineage (NCBI taxonomy): Eukaryota > Viridiplantae > Streptophyta > Magnoliopsida > Poales > Poaceae > Thinopyrum > Thinopyrum elongatum. The sequence goes on from CM022299.1 coordinate 8,580,568, forward strand.
AAATTTTGTTAAAATCTTATGTGTATTTTGTTTTATATTGGGCTGGAAAAATATTCACTGTTTTATATAGTAGTAATAATGTTTTACTATGTGTTCTGGTATTTTTTTATTAGGATTTTCTTGAGCTAAATTTAACTTCCTGTAACAAGAGTTGTTTAAAAAAAATAGAAATCGGGCACTGTGGAGACCAACTTCTTTTTCTTCGCCCGTGCGCGGAAGACAGCACAACGACAGCAGCGCGCGGCCCATTTTCCGCTCAACGGCAGCCCACTCCGCAGGCCTCTTCTTCTTTTGTTTTTTTTCCTCTCTGCCACTGACTCTGGGTCCTCCCTGTCATCCCGTTCCTCAGCCGTGTTCTTCCTGAACTTCTGTAGCCAAACCCAGGTCAAATCGAATCGATCGATTTCGATCGATCTGCTACCCCTCGCCCTGTCCTGACTCCATATAAATATTCCCCACGCCCTACTCGTCCGATTTTTGCACAAATCGTAATCTACCGTGCCCTAGAGCTCCGCCCCGTTCTCGCCGGAGTCTGCCGTTGCCTGAAGCTTCCGCCAGACGAATCTGTCACCTACAGAGGTCCCCAAGGATCCCCACATGCTCCTTCTCTTTCCCCTCTCTTCTCCGCATTGCCCTGACCCCTTTTACCCTTGAGCAGAGCACCAGATCGAGCTCCTCGACCTCACCCCGAAGCTCACCGGCGACCACCCATCTTCAGCTATTCGCTGTCGTTGCTAGAGGCCGTCCCCGAAGCCTCTGAGGCCATCCACGAGCCCTCCCTTACTCTTCTCGTCCAGGAGCATCATCCCCGAGAGCCAGCATGCCCCTTAGCCGTCGTCGTCGTCGAAGTCCGAGCCGCCAAGGTTTTCTTCTTCAAGTCCGGCGACGCTCCCTCCTCTGTTCTCCGGTGAGCCGCCCCCATCCGTCCGATCACCGTTGGACGGCTACGATTAGATCCCTATTGTTTTTTTCCCGTTGAAACATTTTCTGTTATAAACCGGCCGTCCGCCGCTTAAGCCTAGCAGTGAACACCCTTCACCGAATCCCGTCACGCCACGTGGCACCCCACAGTAGCAGCCTCCGCAGCGCAGCAGCAGTTAAACGCTGCCATGGCAGTGTTTTTGCCCAGAGTTTGTTCCAAAATTGTTTAGGCTATCTTGAGATCCGTAACTCCAAATGCATCGATTCTTTTTCCTGTGCACTCGTAATGACCAGGAGAATCCTGTAGCACATAAGTTTCACAATTTTTGCACTGTTTAAATTTGAATTTATTCAAAATTGAATTCGAACATCTGGAGGCCATACCTTTCAAACCGTTTAGCCAAATTGATTGATTCTTTTTGCATTGTGATCCTAGTAGCATGTAGATAATATATACCTACTGATATGTTCTGTTATTTATGTTTTATTTGAATTATTTGTTGTTGGCCTTATTGTGGTGTTATGTGAGTATGGTTTATTTATCGGTGCCTTCGCTAATCATCTAGATTGTCCGGAGTGTGAAGAGGATCAGAGCTAAGCGTAGAGTACTTCTTCACCGTTCAAGGCAAGTTGCAATTTTGATTATGGTCATCCTATGTCCTGCTATGCATGTGTGGTTTTTATGCCATGATATATGTTTGGTTTGGTTTGGTTTGTGTATCTCGTGTTGTCATGTTTTGGTATTGGTTGTTTTATGTAATGGTGCGATGGTAGACGTGGGTATGTGTCGAGTGATGCATGGAAGTGGTGAGTCTTTATAGCTGTAGGCTCGGGACTTTTTCTCAGATGAATGCGACAATGGCTGAGTGCTCTATTATCCCTAGAGAATGCGCCATGGCTGAGCGCACTTGAGGTTTCGGGGCTTAAATCAGGTGAATGTGTTGATGGCTGAGCGCTCTATTGTTCCTAGAGAATGTGCCACAACTGAGCGCACTTGAGACTTCTTGAAGATCTTTGTCATCTCATCATAGGATTGTGAATTCTTTTCTGCGGCTTAATTGGTTGTGGTGTCTGAACCTTGATCAGTTAGTGGAGGTAGGTGGAGACATTCGTCTAAAAACCAACTTGAGTGTTCTGTTTGTCATACCTTGCATGTAGATGTAGGTGCTATATCATTTATGTGTGATTTGCCAATACATTCAATGTATTGACCCTTGTGGCTGCAACTTATCATGTTGCAGGATATTCAGATGATCAGTGAGACACAGTAGGGTTGCGAGTCTTCACTCAACATTTTTGCCAGTGGGCATTGATGGGACTCATTGTTTATTATGCTACAGTTCCGCTGTTATTGAATAAAGCAAGCTATGTGCTATTCAGTTTGTAATACTTTATGAATTCTGGATCATACGTTGTAGTAAAAGATGCACTTGTTAATTTGTTATTCATCTATACTGTGTTTGCTAGCGAATTGATAAAGGGACTAGCACCGTAAGCACAGAGACATTGAATCTTATCAGGTTCGGGTCATTACAGATGGTATCAGAGCAGTGTGTTGACTGTAGGTCATGACCCTAGAAAATGGAATAGGAAAAGCCATAGGAGTGAAAAACTTGTTTTACAACTTTTGTCTACTTAGTAGTTTTCACTCTCGTGTTCATATCTTTTGCTAATTACTTTCTCTTTTCAATAGTAGATGTCCCTTGTAGTTGTATTGGCATCATTTGAGGACTTTAGTTGGCAGACCACCACTATTAAGTTGAGTTCGATAAACGATTTGCGGTAGTCTGATGAGATCATATCTCTTGTGGATATGACCTTACCTATAGGTTTTGCTTGTGTGGTGTGACTTGTGTGATTTGTTTGATTTGGGGTTTGTTGCTAGCATATGGGTAGTGTTTTCCACTTAGGTCTTTATTCTGTCTATATCCTAATACCTGTTGCAACCCAATGATGAGTTCAAGTTTAACCACATGTGCCAGGATCTGACAAGAAGCAAGCACAATCTTGCTGAAGGATGAACCCTACAAGAAGCTATAATTCATTAGTAGATGTTTTATAGTAGTTGACGCAACCCTGAGAGTTGACAGGAACGGTAGATGTTTTGTTTGGCATGCAGAACCAATGGATTTATCCGAACCCGTTTGTGAACAAGAGAAATTTTTGCAATGTTTGTGAGGATGCCCGAGCGTTAGAATGCGACATTTTCTAAACCATATACAAGGTAATGATTTGGGTGCGGAATGGATTGATCACCATGCCAACTTACTCTTATTATTCGCTCTTGTTATGTGGGATGATAAATCTAGAGTGAGTTACCTATAGTAGAGACAGGGGCGGACCCAGGATTCTGCCAAGGCCAGGGCCCCAGACTGCTACAGATCATCTACAGTGTCGCTACAGTGCGTGATATGCTACATTAAACGAAGCAATTCATCTTCACGCCCCAGGCCCAGGCCCCGCCGGCCTGGGTCCTGGATCCGCCACTGAGTAGAGAGACGACGTTGTTAAGCCTAAACCTTAGAATGGTATGACGTTTGACCCTTGTAGAAGGCAGTCGTTGTCAATAGTAGGTTTTAATGATGAGGATGAACCAAGACCCTTTTATGCAGGAACCCCGAAGGATGGATTATGCTTGATGACCACCATGAGAGAATCGATTTTGTTTAGTATTGGCGCAAGACCTGTTAACCATGAAGGTCCAGCAATTGGAAGACCACTCTTTTGATAGAGGATCCAAAATTTCAAAGGAGTGCAATGCTTGTACCTGAATAATGTCTTTGATGGAATAAGATTCTTGAAGACCCAATGGCTTGATTCTAAGGGTGGTAGCATCCCACACTCTCGGGTGATCAATGGATATTCAAGTAAACCCCGAACCTAACCGTTTTCTAGCCTCTTCGAATCTCGATGACGAAATTCATTTTAAGGGTGATAGATTTGTAACATTCAAAATTTTCAAATTTGGAATGTTAATAGGATCATTCTTTTACATCATGATTTCTATGCATATTTGAAGTTTTGGAGGTTATGGAATATTCTAATGAGAGGGAATAAAAGGACTTTCCCACATATTCATTTGACTCTTATTTTGATTTCACAATTATTCGAATCATTTTCAACTCAAGGAAAAATATGAGAGAAGGAAATATGACTTCTTCAAAAAAATATGTTGAATATGCGTTGAATAATATTTGGATTTTCATTTGCAGTTGAAAAATATTTTATTGAAAATTTATAAATCCCCAAAGAAATTTTGTAAAAATCTTTTGTGTATTTCATTTTATATTGGGCTGGAAAAATGTTAACTATTTTATATAGTAGTAATATTGTTTTACTATGTGTTCTGGTATTTTTTTTTATTAGGATTTTATTGAGCTAAATTTTACTTCCTGTAGCAAGAGTTGTTTAAAAAAAATAGAAATCGGGCACTCTGTAGCCCAACTTCTTTTTCTTCGCCAGTGCGCGCAAGACAGAGCAACGACAGCAGCGCGCGGCCCATTTTCCGCTCAGCCGCAGCCCACTCCGCAGGCCTCTTCTTCTTCTGTTTTTTTCCTCTCGCTGACTCTGGGTCCTCCCTGTCATCCCGTTCATCAGCCGTGTTCTTCCTGAACTTCTATAGCTGAACCCAGGTCAAATCGAATCGATCGATTTCGATCGATCTGCTGCCCCTCGCCCTGTCCTGACTCCATATAAATATTCCCCACGCCCTACTCGTCCAATTTTTGCAAAAATCGTGATCTACCGTGCCCTAGAGCTCTGCCCGTTCTTGCCGGAGTCCGCCGTTGCCTGAAGCTTCCGCCAGACGAATCCGTCACCTACAGAGGTCCCCGAGGATCCCCAAATGCTCCTTCCCTTTCCCCTCTCTTCTCTGCGTCGCCCTGACCCCTTTTACCCTTGAGCAGAGCACCAGATCGAGCTCCTCGACCTCACCCTGAAGCTCACCGGCGACCACCCATCTTCAGCCGTTCACTGTCATCGATGGAGGTCGTCCCCGAAGCCTCTGAGGCCATCCTCGAGCTCTCCCTTACTCTTCTCGTCCATGAGCATCATCCCCGAGCGCCAGCAAGCCCCTTAGCCGTCGCCGTCGTCGAAGTCCGAGCCGCCGAGGTTTTATTCTTCAAGTCCGGCGACGCTCCCTCCTCTGTTCTCCGGTGAGCCGCCCCCATCCATCCGATCACCGTTGGACGGCTACGATTAGATCCCCATTGTTTTTTTTTCGTTGAAACATTCTCTATTATAAACCGGTCGTCCGCCGCTTAAGCCTAGCAGCGAACACCCTTCACCAAATCCCGTCACGCCACATGGCACCCCACAGTAGCAGCCGCCGCAGAGCAACAGCAGTTCTAAAAACGCTACCTTGGTAGTGTTTTTGGACAGATTTTGTTCCAAAATTGTTTAGGCTATATCTTGAGATCCGTAACTCCAAATGCATCGATTCTTTTTCCTATGTACTCGTAATGACCAGGAGAATCCTGTAGCACATAAGTTTCACAATTTTTGCACTGTTTAAATTTGAATTTATTCAAAATTGAATTCAAACTTCTGGAGGGCATATCTTTCAAACCGTTTAGCCAAATTGATTGATTCTTTTTGCATTGTGATCCTACTAGCATGTAGATAATATATACCTACTAATATGTTCTGTCATTTAAGTTTTATTTGAATTATTTGTTGTTGGCCTTATTGTGGTGTTATGTGAGTACGGTTTATTTATCGGTGCCTTCGCTAATCTTCTAGATTGTCCGGAGTATAAAGCGGATAGGAGCTAAGCGTAGAGTACTTCTTCACCATTCAAGGCAAGTTGCAATTTTGATTATGGTCATATACTATGTCCTGCTATGCATGTGTGGTTTTTATGCTATGATATATGTTTGGTTTGGTTTGGTTTGTGTATCTCGTGTTGTCATGTTTTGGTATTGGTTGTTTTATGTGATGGTGCGATGGTAGACGTGGGTATGTGTCGAGTGATGCATGGAAGTGGTGAGTCTTTATAGCTGTAGGCTCGGGACTTTTCCTCAGGTGAATGTGTCAATGGCTGAGCGCTCTATTGTCCCTAGAGAATGCGCCATGGCTGAGCGCACTTGAGGTTTTGGGGCTTAAATCAGGTGAATGCGTTGATGGCTGAGCGCTCTATTGTCCCTAGAGAATGTGCCACGACTGAGCGCACTTGAGACTTCTTGAAGATCTTTGTCATCTCATCGTAGGATTGTGAATTCTTTTCTGCGGGTTAATTGGTTGTGGTGTGTGAACCTTGATCAGTTAGTGGAGGTAGGTGGAGACATTCGTCTGAAAACCAACTTGAGTGTTCTGCTATATTATTTCTGTGTGATTTGCCAATACATTCAATGTATTGACCCTTGTGGCTGCAATTTATCATGTTGCAGGATATTCAGATGATCAGTGAGACACAGTCGGATTGCGAGTCTTCACTCAACATTTTTGCCAGTGGGCATTGATGGGACTCATTATTTATTATGCTACAGTTCCGCTGTTATTGAATAAAGCTATATATGTGCTATTCAGTTTGTAATACTTTATGAATTCTGGATCATACGTTATAGTAAAAGATGCACTTGTTACTTTGTTATTCATCTATACTGTGTGTGCTAGCGAATTGATCCAGGGACTAGCATCGTAAGCACAGAGACATCGAATCTTATCAGGTTCGGGTCGTTATAGATGGTATCAGAGCAGTGTGTTGACTGTAGGTCGTGACCCTAGAAAATGGAATAGGAAAAGCCATAGGAGTGAAAAACTTGTTTTACAACTTTTGTCTACTTAGTAGTTTTCACTCTTGTGTTTATATCTTTTGCTAATTACTTTCTCTTATCAATAGTAGATGTCCCTTGTAGTTGTATTGGCATCATTTGAGGACTTTTGTTGGCAGACCACAACTATTAAGTTGAGTCCAATAAACGATTTTGCAGTAGTCTGATGAGATCATATCTCTTGTGGATATGATCTTACCTGTAGGTTTTGCTTGTGTGGTGTGACTTGTGTGATTTGTTTGATTTGGGGTTTGTTGCTAGCATATGGGTAGTGTTTTCCCCTTAGGTCTTTATTCTGTCTATATCCTAATACATGTTGCAACCCAATGATGAGTTCAAGTTTAACCACATGTGCCAGGATCTGACAAGAAGCAAGCACAATCTTGCTGAAGGAAGAACCCTAGAGGAAGCTATAATTCATTAGTAGATGTTTTATAGTAGTTGATGCAACCCTAAGAGTTGACAGGAACGATAAATGTTTTGTTTGCCATGCAGAACCAATGGATTTATCCGAACCCGTTTGTGAACAAGAGAAAATTTTGCAATGCTTATGAGGATGCCCGAGTGTTAGAATGCGATATTTTCTAAACCATATACAAGGTAATGATTTGGGTGCGGAATGGATTGATCACCGTGCCGACTTACTCTTATTATTCGCTCTTGTTATGTGGGATGATAAATCTAGAGTGACTTACCTATAGTAGAGAGATGACGTTGTTAAGCCTAAACCTAAACCTTAGAATGGTATGACGTTTGACAGGCTTACGATCGGAACCTCCGGGAGTCCCCACACTGTCTCAGGATGCCAGCGACCTTCACCGGAGCTCTGCCGAGAAGTGCAGGTGAGCAGATGAAGGGGACTGGGATAAGAGCGCCCGTCTCTTTCGAAAATAAAACGTTCAACCAGTCTCGGGCTTAACTGGAGGCCGTGTGGCTCCAACGGCCTGCATTTGAAGTCCCGTTCAAGTGAAAAAAAAGTGACTGCGGCACTTGAGTTGCCAGTTTGCCTAAAAAAACTTGAGTTGTCAGTTCATCACCCCCCTCGTTCGTATGTGTTTCACAAATTAAACATGCATACTCTTGTACAGGGCCGTCTCCGGAAATTCGGGGCCCCGGGGCGAAAATCAAAATTGGGTCCAAAATTTCAAAAATTCCGCATTACAGAAGAACTAATGTATCTAAAGCATAATGTTACTTTATTATTTAATTTCATGTATGTATTATTTTGTACAATATTTAGACATATAGTATCAAATATAAATAATAAAATATAATAAAAGGGCAGTAAAGTAATAAACTAACCTCATGTTCTACCAAAGAACGAAATCCGTCTAGTATTTCTTGAAATGAAATCTTCAATATCTTCATACTTAATCTTCTCCAAGACATCATTGGGAGTTTAGAATTTAGTGGAGATTCTTTCACAACAAATCTGGCAAGAGCACCCTTTTGAGATTGAGGTTGTGCTACTAGCTTTTGCTTATTCTTACGCTTTTTACAATCACAAAATCATACGTCCTGTTTCTAGAAGACATGATGAGGATTGAGAAATAAACGACTGTTAAGCATAAAATTACCTATTTAGTGTGAATCTATATCTATACCTTACTTTTTTTTTACTAATAAAGCAAGGTGCGTTTCTCCGATTTTTACATCCGTTCACCGCCGATTTTTTTTTCCTATCCGAGGTGGTACTAAATTTTTGTGTGTCCATTTGCTAGAAAAGAAAACGCAATTGCGTCGAAGCACCCACTTATTTCCCTGCGCACACAGCTAGGAAAACTCTATTTACCGCATGTAGCGACAAATAGTCTGACCTTTGCACAGGGCGCAAAGCTGGGCCAGCCCGTTTTCTTTCATTCTGTGTTTTATTTCTATTTTGTTTTTTGATCCTTTCTCTATTTTTTTTTTTTCCCTGCAAACTTTAGAATTTTTTACTTTTTTCCATAAATACAAAATTTTAAAAAAATCATAATTAAGATTTGTGCTTTCAATTTTTAGAAAATAATTTCGATTTCCAAAACTCTGTTCCTGTTTCAAAAAATGTTCAAAACTTGGATTTTTTGTTCTCATTCCAAATTTGTTCAAAATTACAAAAAAATCCAATTTTTTTTAAAATGTTTGTGTTTTTCAAAAAAATCGAGATATTCAAAATAAAATTGCATTTTAAAAAATGTTTAATTTTTCAAAAAAAAAATTTGTTCTCCAAAACAAATTGGGATTTTCAACATAAAATTCGATTTTAAAATATATTCCATATTCGATAAATATTCTTGTTTAGTGAAATGTTCACAAATTCAAAATAATGATCGTGGTTAAAATAAACACATTTTCAAAAATTATTATAAATGTTCAAAACATGTTCATGTTTTTTAAAAAATCCCACAAAAAAAGTTAGTGCTTTTTCAAAAGTTCATGTTTTCAATAAATGTTTGTGAATTTTAAAAAATTCTCCCTATTTCAAATGTTGTTCACCTTTTTCCAATATGAACGAAATTTTCCAAAAAAAATTCAGGATTTCAAAAATTCTTCATGTTTTAAAAATATTTTGCATTCTTAAATATTAATTTTTTCTGGAAAATTTCGAAAAAAATCAATTTCTTTTTAATATGGTGATGCAGTATGTTCTTATGTGTTTTTTGCTAGAAAAAAAATTCATACAGGAGCCAACCCACTTATTTTTCTGCCCACGAAGCTGGAAAAATTTTATTTTCCGCGCTGGGCGACAAATAGTCGACGTGTCGCAAAGGACAACCAATAATTGGCTGGCCCATTTTTCTTTTTTTTCCTATGTTTTACATCTATTTTTATTCTCCTTTCCCAGTCTCTTTTTCCCCTCCCAAGTTTATTTTTATTTTAGAATTTATTTCATAAATTATAAGTTCACAAAAAACATTGAGAATTAAAAAAACAAATTTTGGAAAATGTTCAGAATTTCAATTTTTTTTGCTATTTTGAAAATATTCAGAACTTGCAAAAAAATACATTTTTCAAAATTGTTCGAGATTTCTCAAAAGAAAATGGCATTTCAAAAAATTCTCCAAATTTGAAAAATATTCATGTTTAGTGAAAGTTTCAAAATTAAAAATAATGTTCGTGTATAAAAGATACACATTTTCTAAAGATCTTATTTATTGTCAACACATGTTCTCGTTCAAAAAAAATGTTCACAAATTCAAATAATGTTCATGTTTTCATAAAAAAGTTGGTGTTCTCATAAAATGTTTGTGAATTTTAAAAGATGTTCCCTTTCATATTTTGTTCGCATTTTTTTGAAAGTGTACATAATTTTCAAAAAACTGATTAGGATTTAAAAACTTCTTCATGTTTCCGAGAATATTCAGAAACTTCATACCTTAAAATCACCTCGATTGAAAGGATTGAAAGGAAGAGTAGATTGAATAACTCATGGGCCTTTTATAGCTTACGATGACGTAACAAACTCTTAAATGCCCTCGATCCATGCATGGAAAAATAGCGGATTGATTCCTTCACACGCGACGAAATCGAGAAGCTAAATATTTCTTTTTCGTGTGCACACAGGGTTTTGCTTCCACATATAATTCTCACTGACTTTAAATGCATACTATTTTATCTCCCGTTGCAACGCACGGGCATATGTGCTAGTCAAATTATAAAGACATCTACAACTGATAAAGAACAAACTCAATTTCGTCTTACCCCTATCCTAGTACGACGGAGAGTTATTTATCCAAAACCACCACACTTGAGGGTAGGGTAACAACTTAGTACTAGATTCTAGCCAGGGCAAAAAACCACCGGAACTACGCATTACCTGTAACGCAGAGCACTGATTGTCTGATAAGCTCACGCAAACAGCAAAACTGACAAGTTGTGCCCACTTGTCGGGCTGACGTGGCAAGGACTAAATGCAAAAAATAGATTAACCAATTGTGGTGACAAATGAGCTGGCAGAGGAGGCATGGGTCCCACGTGTCATCCACCCTTCTCCTTCTTCCTCCTCCCATCTCTCTCTTCCCCCGATGCCACCTCCTGGAGCTCTGTCGTACGGGCGCACCACCGGTGGCAGGGCGCTGACCGCAGGCAGGCATGGAGCACCGGCGCGGACAGGGGAGGACTACCCGCAGCAAGCATCTCGATGGCAAGCTCGCTCTGGGCGCAGGCGACCTCGAGTCGTCGCCATCCCCGACGGATCCATGGGCATCCTTCTGTCCGGCCGGGAGAACCCCCGCTAGCGCTCGAAGGAGAGGCGGACGAGCTGCCACCACTCCCCCCCCCCCCACCCCCCCACCCCCCTCGGACGCCACCTCCCGGAGCTCGGGTGCGTCCGTGCGGCCGAGGTCAGCCATGGCCGACGACCAAGGTAAGCGCGGGACGAGTTGCTGCCGGATCTAGCGGGAGTGGTGCAGGGCGCGTGTAGGTGCATGCGTGCTTGTGGAGTGGAGCGCGTGTGTAGGTGTGTGCGTGCTCATGGTGATGGAAATATGCCCTAGAGGCAATAATAAAATGGTTATTATTATATTCCTTTAATCATGATAAAGGTTTATTATTCATGCTAGAATTGTATTGACCGGAAACTTAAATACATGTGTGGATACATAAACAAATACCATGTCCCTAGTGAGCCTCTACTAGACTAGCTCGTTGATCAAAGATGGTTAAGGTTTCCTAACCATAGACATGAGTTGTCATTTGATAACGGGATCACATCATTAGGAGAATGATGTGATGGACAAGACCCAACCGTTAGCATAGCATATGATCGTTCAGTTTATTGCTACTGCTTTCTTAATGTCAAATACATGTTTCTTCGACCATGAGATCATGCAACTCCCGGACTCCAGAGGAATGCCTTGTGTGCCATCAAACGTCACAACGTTACTGGGTGATCATAAAGGTGCTCTACAGGTATCTCCGAAGGTGTCTGTTGAGTTGGCATGGATCGAGACTGGGATTTATCACTCCGTATGACAGAGAGGTATCTCTGGGCCCTCTCGGTAATACAGCATCACAAGAAGCTTGCAAGCATAGTGACTAAGGAGTTAGTTACAGGATGATGTATTACGGAACGAGTAAAGAGACTTGCCGGTAACGAGATTGAACTAGGTATGAAGATACCGACGATCGAATCTCGAGAAAGTAACATACCGACAGACAAAGGGAACTACGTATGTTGTCATAAAGGTTCGAACGATAAAGATCTTCGTGGAATATGTAGGAACCAATATGGGCATCCAGGTCCCGCTATTGATTATTGACCGGAGAAGCGTCTCGGTCATGTCTACATCATTCTCGAACCCGTAAGGTCCGCACGCTTAACGTTCGTTGACGATATTGTATTATATCAGTTATGTATGTTGGTGACCGAATGTTGTTTGGAGTCCCGGATGAGATCACGGACATGAAGAGGAGCTCCGGAATGGTCCGGAGGTAAAGATTGATATATAGGATGATATGGTTAGGCCAAGGGGTAAGGCCCACGGGGCTTTAGGTCGGTACAAAAGGATGTTTTGCAGAGGTCAGGGACCAAACACCGGAGACCCTAGCGTGTGGCCCTGGGCCAGACGCCGAGGCCCATGGCATCTGGGCCAGACGCCGAGGACTGTGGCATCTGGTCTTGGAAGTCCGAGAAGGACTCTTCCTTGCGGGCAAAACCGACTTTGAGGAGGCTCTTTCTCCAAGTTTCGACCCCAAGGCTCAACATATAAATAGAGGGGCAGGGCTAGCACCCGGAACACATCAAGATACACCAAGCCGTGTGCCGGCAACCCCGACCCTCTAGTTTATCCTCCGTCATAGTTTTCGTTGTGCTTTGCGAAACACTGTGGAGATTGTTCTTCACCACCGCCATCATCACGCGGTCGTGCTGCCGGAACTCATCTACTACTTCACCCCTCTTGCTGGATCAAGAAGGCGAGGACGTCATTGAGCTGAAAGTGTGCTGAATGCGGAGGTGCCGTACGTTCGGTATTTGATCGGGACGGATCGTGACGGTGTACGACTACATCAACCACGTTGATAAACGCTTCCGCTTAGCGATCTTCAAGGGTATGAAGATGCTCCCCCTCTCATAGCTATGCATCTCCATGGATAGATCTTGCATGTGCGTAGAAATTTTTTGTTTTCCATGCAACGTTCCCCAACAGTGGTATCAGAGCCAGGTCTATGCGTAGATGATATGCACGAGTAGAACACAAAGGAGTTGTGGGCGGTGATGTTCATACTGCTTACCACCAACGTCTTATTTTGATTCGGCGGCATTGTGGGATGAAGCGGCCCGGACCAACCTTACATGTCCACGTACATGAGACCAGTTCCACTGACTGACATGCAACTTGTTTTGCATAAAGGTGGCTGGCGGGTGTCTGATACGTCTCCGTCGTATCTATAATTTTTTATTGTTTCATGCCAATATTATACAACTTTCACATATTTTTGACAACTTTTTATATGATTTATTGGACTAACCTATTGATCCAGTGCCCAGTGTCAGTTCCTGTTTTTTTGCATGTTTTTTGTTTCGCAGAATATCCATATCAAACGAAGTCCAAATGCAATAAAATTTTACGGAGAATTATTTTGGAATATTTGTGAATTTTGGGAGGTGGAATCAACGCAAACGAGGACCCACAGGCCCCAAGATACACCAGGGCGCGCCCCAGGCCCCAGGCGCACCCAGGTGTCTTATGCTCACCTCGGATGTCGGTTGGGTCTCTACTTCGGGCGCAAGGAAGCTTATATCCGGAAAAAAATCGTGTTAAAATTTCAGTGAAATCGGAGTTATGGATCTCCCAGAATATAAGAAACGGTTTTCGGCCAGATCTGGGGAACGCGAAACAGAAGAGAACAGAGAGGGAGATCCAATCTCGGAGGGGCTCCCGCCCCTCCGCCACCATGGAGGCCATGAACCAAAGGGGGAACTCTCCTCCCATCTAGGGGGGAGGCCAAGGAAGAAGAAGAAGGAGGGGGGCTCTCTCCCCCTCTCTCCCGGTGGCGCCGGAACGCCGCCGGGGCAAGGATCGTGATGGCGATCTACATCAACAATCTTGCTACCGTCAACACCAACTCTCTCCCCCTATATGCAGCGGTGTAACACCCCTTCTCCCCGCTGTAATCTCTACTTAAACATGGTGCTCAACTCCATATATTATTTCCCAATGATATTTGGTTATCCTATGATGTTTGAGTAGATCCGTTTTGTCCTATGGGTTAATCGTGATCTTGGTTGGTATGATTGTATATTTTATTTATGGTGCTATCCTATGGTGCCCTCCGTCTCGCGCAAACATGAGGGGCCCCCGCTGTAGGGTGTTGCAATATGTTCATGATTCGCTTATGGTGGGTTGCGAGAGTGACAGAAGCTTAAACCCGAGTAAGTGGGTTATGGTGTATGGGAGTAAAGAGGACTTGATACTTAATGCTATGGTTGGGTTTCACGACTTTAGTGATCTTTAGTAATTGCGGATGCTTGCTAGGGGTCCAATCATAAGTGCATATGATCCAAGTAGAGAAAGTATGTTAGCTCATGCCTCTTCCTCATATAAAATTGCAAGAATGATTACCGGTACTTGTTATCGATTGCCCAGGGACAAATGGCTTTCTTGTTGAAAAAAGCTATCTACTTTTATCACCTTGCAATTTATTCGTAGTTTTATTCTTGCAAAGTACTCGTAGTTTTATTCTTGCAAAATAGTTTCATACTTGTGCTAGGTAAAGCAAACGTCAAGTGTGTGTAGAGTTGTATCGGTGGTCGATAGAACTTGAGGGAATATTTTTTCTACCTTTAGCTCCTCGTTGGGTTCGACACTCTTATTTATCGAAAAAGGCTATAAACGATCCCCTAGACTTATGGGTTATCAAGACCTTTTTCTGGCGCCGTTGCCGGGGAGCAATAGCGTGGGGTGAATATTCTCGTGTGTGCTTGTTTGCTTTATCACTAAGTAGTTTTTATTTCCTGTTCTAAGTTGTTCCCTATCTTTAGTTATGGATATGGAACACGAAACACCAAAAAAAATTAGTTGTACTTGCTACTCATGGAGATGGGGAACCTCGTAAAACCCTCGATGCTCGTTATGTGAAAAATATTATGCACTACTTTGATAATCCTGAGAAAACCCCATTCAACTTTATAATGGGAGACACGTTGGATCAACGTGAATACTTTAGGGATTATCGCTTGACTCAAAAAGGAAAACTTTTATGGGATCAAATTCATATGTTGAAATGGTATGCTTGGAATCTATGCTCTAGATATGATTATACTTGTTGCTCTAGGATGAACGCACCACAGCTTCCCTTTTCATGCAAATTTAATGATAATGAAACCTTGGCTTCTTATGCTAATGGTATATATGATTACTATGATGTGGAACGAATAGAAGAATTTGTTGCTTTTAAGGGTGCTTATGAAATTGAATCTCTATTTGAAAAGTTTGAAGATTTTGATGATTCAGTTTATAGACCTGAAAATTTTTCTATCCTTAAATATTGTTATGAGAATTATAAATACAATTCCGATATTAATATATTTATTGAGAAAGTCTCCGCTGTCCAAGAAGAGACTAATATTTTGCAGGAGTCTATGGAAGAAGGAATTGATGAAACTGTGAGCTCATTGGATGAAAAAGATGATGAGGGGAGCGAAGAACAAAAGGAGGAAGAGCGGATTAGCTACCCGTGCCCACCTTCTAATGAGAGTAACTCTTCAACTCATACATTCTTTAATGTCCCTTCGTTCTTACCGAAGGATGAATGCTATGATAATTGCTATGATCCCGTTGATTCTTTTGAAATATCCCTTTTTGATGAACTTGATGCTTGCTATGCTTGTGGCCTTGATGCAATATGAATTATGCTATTGGAGATGAACTTCCTATAGTTCCTTATGATAAGAATGAAATTGTTGCTATTGCACCCACACATGATAGTCCTATTATCTTTTTGAATTCTCCAAACTACACTATATCGGAGAAGTGTGCTCTTATTAAGGATTATATTAATGGGTTGCCTTTTACCATTGCACATGATAATTTTGATGAATGTAATATGCATGTGCTTGCTGCTCCTACTTGCAGTTATTATGAGAGGAACTACATCTCCACCTCTCTATGTTTCCAACACGATAGAATTGCAAGAAATTGCTTATACTATGCATTGGCCTTTACTTGATGTGCATGAATTGTTCTTTTATGATATGCCGATGCATAGAAAGAGAGTTAGACTTCGTCATTGCATGATATATGTTGCTTTGTGATCACAACTAAATGCCAAATCATTGTTAATTAAAATTGGCTTTGATATACCTTGGGATCCGGGTGTATCCATTACCTGAGCACTTTATGCCTAGCTTAATGGCTTTAAAGAAAGCGCTGCCAGGGAGACACCCCGGAAGTTTTAGAGAGTCATTTATTTATGTTGAGTGCTTTTATAAAGTTTAAAAACAAAAAAATATAGAGGGGAACTTAAAACTTCACAAAAAGAGAAGCGATTGAAAGGTGATGCATTGGAGAAGTGAGGGTCGACCTTGAACACTTGTGTTCATGCTCATGAAAACAATGTAAATTTTTCATGAAGATTCTCACAAAATAATTATCCCCTTGTACAAATCCATTGTATTATAAAAATAATGTGCCAAGATTTGCCTTTAGGATGATTAGATTGTTTGTTGGTATGTGGGGTGCAAAACAGAAACTTTAGCTGTAGTGCGTGATTTTACATTTTTTACTGGAACATCGAAAGGTTCTGAAACTCTATGCACAGTATTGCTATAATTTTTTTTTATTTTTTCCTAATGTTTCAGAATTTTTGGAGTACTAGAAGTATGGTTAGAGTTTAGATTACTACAGACTGTCCTGTTTAAGACAGATTCTGTTTTTGATGCATTGTTTTGCTTGTTTTGATGAAACTACCGATTCTATCGGTGGTATAAGCCATGGAAAAGTTATAATACAGCAGGGATAATGCAAAAACAAAATATGAATTGGTTTGCAACAGTACTTAAAGTAGTGGTTTGCTTTATTATACTAACGGATCTCACGAGGTTTCTGTTGAGTTTTGTGTGGATGAAGTGATCAAACATCGAGGAGGTCTCGATATGACTAGAAGGAGGAGAGGCAAGAGCTCAAGCTTGGGGATGCCCAAGGCACCCCAAGTAAATATTCAAGGAGACTCAAGCGTCTAAGCTTGGGGATGCCCCGGAAGGCATCCCATCTTTCTTCAACAAGTATCGGTATGTTTTTGTCTTCGTTTCGTTCATGTGATATGTGTGAATCTTGGAGCGTCTTTTGTGTTTAGTTTTCTTTTATATTTTATGCACCATGCTGGTATGAGATAGTCCATGGTTGATTTATAGAATGCTCATTGCACTTCACTTATATCTTTTGAGTATGGCTTTATAGAATGCTTCATGAGCTTCACTTATATCATTTAAAGTTTGGATTGCCTGTTTCTCTTCACATAGAAAACCGTTATTTGTATAATGCTCTTTTGCTTCACTTATATTTATTAGAGCTTGGTCTTTTGTAGAAAGAATTAAACTCTATTGCTTCACTTATATCTATTTAGAGAGCTAACAGGAATTGGTCATTTGCATGGTTAGTCATCAAATCCTACATAAAACTTATGGATCACTGAATATGATATGTTTGATTTCTTGCAATAGTTTTGCGATATAGAGATGGTAATATGTGGGAGGTACTAGTAAATGGTTGTGGTTAGTAAGAATATTGGTGTTAAGGTTTGTGATTCCCGAAGCATGCACGTATAGTCTCTCGTTATGCTATGAAGTTGGAGCATGATTTATTATTGATTGTCTTCCTTATAAGTGGCGGTCGGGGACGAGCGATGGTCTTTTCCTACCAATCTATCCCCCTAGGGGCATGCGTAGTAGTACTTTGCTTCAAGGGCTAATAAACTTTTGCAATAAGTATATGAGTTCTTTATGACTAATGTGAGTCCATGGATTATATGCACTCTTACCTTTCCGCAATTTACTAGCCTCTATGGTACCGTGCATTGCCCTTTCTCACCTTGAGAGTCGGTGCAAATTTCGCTGGTGCATCCAAACCCCGTGATATGATACGCTCTATCACACATAAGCCTTATTATATCTTCCTCAAAACAGCAACCATACCTACCTATTATGGCCTTTCCATAGCCATTCCGAGATATATTGCCATGCAACTTCCACCGCTTCCGTTTTGATGACTTGAGCATTCATTGTCATATTGCTTTGCATGATCATATAGCTGACATAGTAGTTGTGGCTTAGCCACCGTGCATCATTTTTTATACATGTTACACTAGATCATTGCACATCCTGGTACACTGCCAGAGGCATTCATATAGAGTCATATTTTGTTATAGGTATCGAGTTGTAATTTTGAGTTATAAGTAAATAGAAGTGTGATGATCATCATTATTCATTATTAGAGCATGTCCCAATGAGGAAAGGATGATGGAGACTATGATTCCCCCACAAGTCGGGATGAGACTCCGGAAAAAAAAAAGAAAAAAAAAGAAGAAAAAAAAGAAAAAGAAAAAAAAGAAAAGAAAAAAAAGAGAGAAGGGGCATTGTTACTATCATTTACCACACTTGTGCTTCAAAGTAGCACCATGTTTTTCATATAGTGAGTCTCCTATGTAGTTACTTTCACATACTAGTGGGAATTTTTCATTATAGAACTTGGCTTGTATATTCCGATGATGGGCTTCCTCAAATGCCTGAGGTCTTCATGAGCAAGCAAGTTGGATGCACACCCACTTAGTTTTTATATTGAGCTTTCATACACTTATAGCTCTTAGTGCATTCGTTTCATGGCAATCCCTACTCCCCGCATTGATATCAATTGATGGGCATCTCCATAGCCCGTTGGTTAGCCGCGTCGATGTGAGACTTTCTTACCTTTTTGTCTTCTCTATATTTACCCCTCTCATCATACTCTATTCCACCCGTAGTGCTATATCCATGGCTCGCGCTCATGTATTGCGTGAGGGTTGAAAAAGCTGAAGCGCGTTAAAAGTATGAACCAATTTCTCGGCTTGTCATCGGGGTTGTGCATGATAAGTAATTTGTGTAAAGAAGACAGAGCATGACAAGACTATATGATTTTGTAGGGATAGCTTTCTTTAGCGTTGATATTTTGAAAGACATGATTGTTTGTTGGGATGCCTGAGTATTGATGTCTTTATGTCAAATTATAGACTATTGGTTTGAATCACTTATGTCTTAATATTCATGCCATGATTAGATATATGATCAAGTTTTTGCTAGGTAGCATTCCACATCAAAAATTATCTTTTTTATCATTTACCACTCGAGGACGAGCAGGAATTAAGCTTGGGGATGCTGATACGTCTCCGTCGTATCTATAATTTTTGATTGTTTCATGCCAATATTATACAACTTTCACATATTTTTGGCAAATTTTTATATGATTTATTGGACTAACCAATTGATCCAGTGCCCAGTGCCAGCTCCTGTTTTTTGCATGTTTTTTGTTTCGTAGAATATCCATATCAAACGAAGTCCAAATGCAATAAAATTTTACGGAGAATTATTTTGGAATATTTGTAAATTTTGGGAGGTGGAATCAACGCAAACGGGGGCCCACAGGCCCCAAGATACACCAGGGCGCGCCCCAGGCCCCAGGCGCGCCCAGGTGTCTTATGCTCACCTCGGATGTCGGTTGGGTCTCTACTTCGGGTGCAAGGAAGCTTATATCCGGAAAAAAATTGTGTTAAAATTTCAGCGCAATCAGAATTACGGATCTCCCGGAATATAAGAATGGTTTTCGGCCAGATCTGGTGAACGCGAAACAGAAGAGAACAGAGAGGGAGATCCAATCTCGGAGGGGCTCCCGCCCCTCCGCCGCCATGGAGGCCATGGACCAGAGGGGGAACTCTCCTCCCATCTAGGGGGGAGGCCAAGGAAGAAGAAGAAGGAGGGGGCTCTCTCCCCCTCTCTCCCGGTGGCGCCGGAACACCGCCGGGGCAAGGATCGTGACGGCGATCTACATCAACAATCTTTCTACCGTCAACACCAACTCTCTCCCCCTCTATGCAGCGGTGTAACACCCCTTCTCCCCGCTGTAATCTCTACTTAAACATGGTGCTCAACTCCATATATTATTTCCTAATGATATTTGGTTATCCTATGATGTTTGAGTAGATCCGTTTTGTCCTATGGGTTAATCATGATCTTGGTTGCTATGATTGTATATGTTATTTATGGTGCTGTCCTACGATGCCCTCCATCTCGCGCAAACGTGAGGGGCCCCTGCTGTAGGGTGTTGCAATATGTTCATGATTCGCTTATGGTGGGTTGCGAGAGTGACAGAAGCTTAAACCCGAGTAAGTGGGTTATGGTGTATGGGAGTAAAGAGGACTTGATACTTAATGCTATGGTTGGGTTTCATGACCTTAATGATGTTTAGTAGTTGCGGATGCTTGCTAGGGGTCCAATCATAAGTGCATATGATCCAAGTAGAGAAAGTATGTTAGCTCATGCCTCTCCCTCATATAAAATTGCAAGAATGATTACTGGTACTTATTATCGATTGCCTAGGGACAAATGACTTTCTTGTTGACAAAAGCTATCTACTTTTATCACCTTGCAATTTATTCGTAGTTTATTCTCGCAAAGTACTCGTAGTTTTATTCTTGCAAAATAGTTTCATACTTGTTCTAGGTAAATCAAACATCAAGTGTGCGTAGAGTTGTATCGGTGGTCGATAGAACTTGAGGGAATATTTGTTCTGCCTTTAGCTCCTCATTGGGTTCGACACTCTTATTTATCGAAGAAGGCTACAAACGATCCCCTATACTTGTGGGTTATCAGTGTATGTTTCTCCTACTTTAGTTGAATCGAATTTGACTGCGGCCGGTCCTTGAAGAAGGTTAAAACAGCAAACTTGATAAATCACCGTTGTGGTTTTGCGTAGGTAAGAACGGTTCTTGCTAGAAGCCCATAGCAGCCACGTAAAACTTGCAACAACAAAGTAGAGGACGTCTAACTTGTTTTTGCAGGGCATGTTGTGATGTGATATGGTCAGGACGTGATGTGATATACGTTGTTGTATGAGATGATCATGTTTTGTAATATCGGCAATCGGCAGAAGCCTTAGGGTTGTCTCTTAATTATTGTATGAAATGCAAGTGCCATATAATTGCTTTACTTTATCGCTATGCGTTAGCAATAGTTGTAGAAGCAATAGTTGGCGAGACGACCCCGACACAACGATGGAGATCAAGGTGTCGAGCCGGTGATGATGGAGATCATGACGTTGCTTTGGAGATGGAGATCAAAAGCACAAGATGATGATGGCCATATCATGTCACATATTTGATTGCATGTGATGTTTATCCTTTATGCATCTTATTTTGCTTAGAACGACGGTAGCATTATAAGATGATCCCTTCACTTAATTTCAAGATAAAAGTGTTCTCCCCGAGTATGCACCGTTGCTAAAGTTCGTCGTTTCGAAGCACCTCGTGATGATCGGGTGTGATAGACTCTACGTTCACATACAACGGGTGTAAGCCAGTTTTGCACAAGCAGAATACTTGGGTTATACTTGACGAGCCTAGCATGTACGGACATGGTCTCGAAACACTGGAGATCGAAAGGTCAAACATGAGTCATATAGTAGATATGATCAACATAGAGATGTTCACCATTGAAGACTACCCCATCTCACGTGATGATTGGTCATAGGTTAGTTGATTTGGATCATGCATCACTCAGATAACTTGAGGGATGTTAATTTAAGTGGGAGTTCATTAGTAATTTGATTAATTGAACTTAATTTATCATGAACATAGTCAAAATGTCTTTGCAAATTATGTTGTAGATCAATAGCTCGCGATGTAGCTCCCCTGTTTTTGATTCGTTCCTAGAGAAAACTAAGTTGAAAGATGATGGTAGCAATAATGCGGACTGGGTCCGTGATCTGAGGATTATCCTCATTGCTGCACAGAAGAGTTATATCCTTGATGCACCACTAGGTGACTGCTACTTCTTGAGCTTGCGTTGGTTTTTCCCTTGAAGAGGAAAGGGTGATGCAGCAAAGTAGAGATAAGTATTTCCCTCAGTTTGAGAACCAAGGTATCAATCCAGTAGGAGACAACGCCCAAGTCACCGAATACCTGCACAAACAATCAAACAACTTGCACCCAACGCGATAAAGGGGTTGTCAATCCCTTCACGGTTACTTGCAAAAGTGAGATCTGATAGAGATAGATAAAAGGTAAAGTAAATATATTTGGTATTTTTGGTTTATAGATCGGAAAGTAAAAGATTGCAAAATAGTAGATCGTAAACTAATATGATGGAAAGTAAAAACTTATATGATGGAAAATAGACCCGGGGGCCATAGGTTTCACTAGAGGCTTCTCTCAAGATAGAAAATAATACGGTGGGTGAACAAATTACTGCCGAGCAATTAATAGAAAAGCGCAAAGTTATGATGATATCTAAGGCAATGATCATGAATATAGGCATCACGTCCGTGTCAAGTAGACCGAAACGATTCTACATCTACTACTATTACTCCACACATCGACCGCTATCTGGCATGCATCTAGAGTATTAAGTTCATAAAGAACGGAGTAACGCATTAAGTAAGATGACATGATGTAGAGGAATTAACTCAAGCAATATGATGAAAACCCCATCTTTTTATCCTCGATGGCAACAATACAATACGTGCCTTGCTGTCCCTACTATCACTGGGAAAGGACACCGCAAGATTGAACCCAAAGCTAAGCACTTCTCCCATTGCAAGAAAAACCAATCTAGTTGGCCAAACCAAACTGATAGTTAGAAGAGAATTACAAAGATATCAAATCATGCATAAAAGAATTCAGAGAAGATTCAAATAATATTCATAGATAAGCTGATCATAAATCCACAATTCATTGGATCTCGGCAAACACACCGCAAAAAGGTATTACATCGAATAGATCTCCAAGAACATCGAGGAGAACATGGTATTGAGAATCAAAGAGAGAGAAGAAGCCATCTAGCTACTAGCTATGGACCCCTAGGTCTGAGGTAAACTACTCACGCTTCATCGGAAGGGCAATAGAGTTGATGTAGAAGCCCTCCGTGATCGAATCCCCCTCTGGCAGGACGCCGAAAAAGGCCCCTAGATGGGATCTCACGGGTACAGAAGGTTGCGGCGGATGAAAAGTGTTTTCGTGGATGCTTCTGGTGGTTTGGGGATATTTGGGAATATATAGGCGAAAGAATTAGGTCAGGAGGTGCACGAGGGGCCCACAAGGGTGGGGGGCGCGCCCTCCGTCCTTGTGGCCGCCTCATGGCTCCTCCGACTTCATATCCAAGTCTCCTGGTTGTCTTCTGGTCCAAGAAAAATCATCATGAAGGTTTTATTCCGTTTGGACTCCGTTTGGTATTCCTTTTCTGCGAAACTCAAAAACAGGGAAAAACAGGAACTGGCACTGGGCTCTAGGTTAATAGGTTAGTCCCAAAAATAATATAAAATAGCATATTAATGCATATAAAACATCCAAAACAGATAATATAATAGCATGGAACAATAAAAAATTATAGATACGTTGGAGACGTATCAAGCATCCCCAAGCTTAATTCCTGCTCGTCCTCGAGTAGGTAAATGATAAAAACAGAATTTTTGATGTGGAATACTACCTAACATATTTACCCATGTAATTTTCTTTATTGTGGCATGAATGTTCAGATCCGTAAGATTCAAAACAAAAGTTTAATATTGACATAAAAACAATAATACTTCAAGCATACTAACAAGGCAATTATGTCTTCTCAAAATAACATGGCCAAAGAAAGCTTATCCCTACAAAATCATATAGTCTGGCTATGCTCCATCTTCATCACACAAAATATTCAAATCATGCACAACCCCGATGACAAGCCAAGCAATTGTTTCATACTTTTGATGTTCTCAAACTTTTTCAACTTTCACGCAATACATGAGCGTGAGCCATGGACATAGCACTATAGGTGGAATAGAAGGTGGTGGTTGTGGAGAACACAAAAAGAAGGAGATAGTCTCACATCAACTAGGCGTATCAACGGGCTATGGAGATGCCCATCAATAGATATCATTGTGAGTGAGTAGGGATTGCCATGCAACGGATGCACTAGAGCTATAAGTTTATGAAAGCTCAAAAAAGAAACTAAGTGGGTGTGCATCCAACTCGCTTGCTCACGAAGACCTAGGGCAATTTGAGGAAGGCCATCATTGGAATATACAAGTCAAGTTCTATAATGAAAAATTCCCACTAGTATATGAAAGTGACATCATAGGAGACTCTCTATCATGAAGATCATGGTGCTACTTTGAAGCACAAGTGTGGTGAAAGGATAGTAACATTGCCCCTTCTCTCTTTTCTCTCATTTTTTTTATTTGGGCCTTCTCTCATTTTTTTGGCCTCTCTTTTTTTCGTCCGGAGTCTCATCCCGACTTGTGGGGGAATCATAGTCTCCATCATCCTTTCCTCACATGGGACAATGCTCTAATAATGAAGATCATCGCACTTTTATTTACTTACAACTCAAGAATTACAACTCGATACTTAGAACAAAATATGACTCTATATGAATGCCTCCGGCGGTGTACCGGGATGTGCAATGAATCAAGAGTGACATGTATGAAAGAATTATGAATGGTGGCTTTGCCACAAATACGATGTCAACTACATGATCATGCAAAGCAATATGACAATGATGAAGCGTGTCATAATAAACGGAACGGTGGAAAGTTGCATGGCAATATATCTCGGAATGGCTATGGAAATGCCATAATAGGTAGGTATTGTAGGAGATATGCCCTAGAGGCAATAATAAATATTATTATTTATCTCCATGTTCATAATTATGTTTATGTTCCATGCTATAACTGCTATGGTTCTCGAGTCTGCAATAACCACGAGGCTCGGAGGAAGACTCATATGCACGTGTGGAATAATAAACGATAAAATGTATTCCTAGTCTAGCCTCTAAGACTAGCTCAAGTGTTGCATGATGGTTCTGTTTCCCTGATCATGGGCATGTCTATGCCAGCAACTTTGAGGGCACAATGTTAGAGGAACATTTGTGTTGAATCGACCCGAATTGATGTTATGCTATGAGATACATTCGTCACAAGTTAATGGTTAATAACACAGAAATGGTTAACGTTTGCATGATTCCTTAGACCATGAGAGTATCGAGTTTCTTCATGCTTGCTTCATGAACTTTGGGGTTTGTTAAAAGTCATCCGTAAATGGGTGGCTATTACGGCGGCTTACGGGTTCATGGAAAAGTGTGTCAAGTAACTTGATAGCTCGATATTGGGATTTGCTCCTCCGACGATGGAGAGATATCTCTGGGCCCTCTCGGTGTTACGGTATCCATCATCGTCTGGCTAGACACTTTGTGATTTGATCACGGGGATGCCGGAACACGGGTAACGAGAAAAGAAAACAATACCGGTAACGAGGTAACTAGCATAGTGGACAAGTTGTTGATTGACGGGGATGCAAGTAAATCTCACCTCGGGTATTTGTAACATATCGTGAAGCAACATGAATAGCACACGGGAACTGGAGGTTCACTCGAATATTCATTCGTCTGGGTATAGGGGTCAATATGGGTGTCCACGGCTCTGATAGCTCATTTTTTAGAACACTTTTTTAAAAGGATGGCCGTATTACAAGTTTATTATTATTCCTGGTAACTTGGTCACATATAATGACACAATGCGAAGGTTTTCCAATTTTTTGAATTTTTTATCCCCGTTTCAAAATGCAGTCAAAACGGCGGGCATGACCATTCCTAGCTAGTGGTTGAATCTTGGAAAAAATTTGGTGTTTCTCTGATTAAATAGATACTTATTTACCTAGAAATGATTTTTGGAAAAAATAAAGAGCAAACTATAAGGCAGCTGCAGTTCAAACTTGACCCGCTTCTAGCTTGATCGGCGGAAATTTGTCTTTTTCACCAGAGGTGGATAAAAGCTTTTGACACCCAACCATTTGGTCAATTGTGCATTAAATATGGCCTAGTATTTTATAAAATTGATTTGGTCCAATTTTGCAACAAATATATCGTAGGTCCTTCACAAAAAAACTCATTTTGGGCACTCGAAAAATGGAAAATTGATTTTTCGTCTAAATAAAATGAAAACTCACTTAGGAAACATTGTTTGCCATTCCAAGATGCACCCTTGTGCACAATATGAGATCATTTGAACAAACTATATCATGAATATGGCCATAAGATTGATTATTTGGCTTGAAAGCCATGAATCTTCACACATGATAGCTCTTTTCCGAGAACACTTTTTCAAAAGAATTGTCGTATTACAAGTTTATTATTTTTCTTGGTAACTTGGTCACATATAATGACACAATGCGAAGGTTTTCTAATTTTTTAATTTTTATGCCCGTTTCAAAATGCGGCCAAAACGGCAGGCATGACCGTTCCTAGCCAGTGGTTGAATCTTGGACAAATTTTGGTGTTTCTATGATTAAATAGATACTTATGTACCTAGAAATGATTTTTAGAAAAAATAAAGAGCAAACTATGAGGCAGCTGCAGTTCAAATTTGACCCGCTTCCTACTGAATCGGCGGAAATTTTTCTTTTTCACAAAAGGTGTATAAAAACTTTTGATACCCAACCATTTGGTCAATTGTGCATTAAATATGGCCTAGTATTTTATAAAATTCATTTGGTCCAATTTTGCAACAAATATATGGTAGGTCATTCACAAAAAAACTCATTTTAGGCACTCGAAAAATGGAAAATTAAATTTTCGTCCAAAGAAAATGAAAACTTTCTTAGGCAACATTGTTTGCCATTCCAAGATGCATCCTTGTGCACAATATTAGATCATTTGAACAAACTATGCCATGAATGTGGCCATAAGATTGATCATTTGGCTTGAAAGCCATGAATCTTCACGCATGATTGCTCATTTCTGAGAACACTATTTTAAAATAATTACCGTATTACAAATTTGTTATTTTTCTTGGAAACTAGGTCACATATAAAGACACAATGCGAAAGTTTTTAATTTTTTTGATTTTTTTTAAATTTCTTATGCCCGTTTCTAAATGCGGTCAAAATGGTGGGCATGACCGTTCGTAGCTAGGGGTTGAATCTTGCAAATTTTTTGGAATATCTCTGATGAAATAGATACTTATCTACGTAGAAATGATTTTTGGAAAAAATAAAGAGCAAAATATAAGGTAGCTGCAGTTCAAATTTGACCCGCTTTCAGATGAATCGGCGGAAATTTGTCTTTTTCACGAGAGGTGGATCAAAACTTCTGACACCCAACTATTTGGTCAATTATACAATAAATATGGCCTAATATTTTAGAAAAATGATTTGGTCCAATTTTACAATAAATATATGATAGATTCTTCACAAAAAAACTCATTTTGGGCACTCGAAAAATGAAAAATGGCTCTTTTGTGCAATGAAAGTGAAAACCCCCCAAATCAACATTGTTTGTCATCCCAAGATACACACATGTGCACACTACTGGTTCATTTTAGCAAACTATAAGTGGTTAGTATGTTGAATGTTTACCCTGAATTAGAGGGTGAAAATTATAAGAGAAACAAAAGAAAAAAAACAAAACTAACTGATTGGTGGAATCACTTGTGGCTTGGATCGATGACCTCGCAAACATCAGTCCATCCATCCATCCCATCCCACGGCAGCGAACCCCCCTCTCTCTCACGAACCCCTCTCTCTCTCTCGCGAACCCCACCCACGGCAGCAAGCCCTCCTCTCTCTCGCGCTAACCCTAGCGCTGCACTCCTCCATTGCCGCCACCACCTCCGACGCCCGATCCTGGCGACCTCCGGTGGGAATCCTACCGTCCTCCTCTCACCCCCAGCACCCTCGTAAGCCACCCACGCGCCCCTCTCCTCCGATTCACGATTCATCCGCGGCTTCGCGGATCAGATCTGGCTGACTGACCGACCTCGCGATGGGCGTTGCTCTGTAGGTGGCCAGGGTCTCCGCCGCCGGCGTCGGCTTCTTCTACGGCTCCGTCAAGCTCGAGCAGGCGAGCCGGCCGCAGCAAATTCGGCCCTCAGCTCCTCCGCCGCGATGCCGGTGGCCAGAAAGGCGCCGCGGAGGCTCGCGAAGCACGGGGACGTCACTCGCTCCCTCCCTCACTTGGAAAGGTACGCCTCCCTCTCCCCTCACCTCTCTCCCCGCGCTTCCGAAAGTCGGGGTCTAGGGTTTGGTGCGCCGGTGCGCTGATGGATCTAGCGAGGTTGCTGATGTGCTGCAGGAGGGCGGCCAGATGTCGAACACGCCGGCGGAGGAGGCGGCGGCGGCTTCGGTGGCGTCAGGGAGCAAGACAGGTTCCTGCCCATCGCCAACATCAGCAGCATCATGAAGAAGGCCATCCCGACCAACGGCAAGATCGCCAAAGACGCCAAGGAGATCGTGCAGGAGTGCATCTCCGAGTTCATTGCTTCATCGCCAGCGAGTCAGTGCCTCTGTTGACCGCTGCCGCTCTGTTTTGCCTGCCCGAATCAAGTGTGGTCTGGTGCTGACCTGTCGCCGTTTTGTCTTGTCTATACTGCAGGGCGAGCGACAAGGGCCAGAGGGAGAAGCGCAAGACCATCAATGGCGACGACCTGCTCTGGGCGATGGCCACGCTAGGCTTTCAGGAGTACATCGAGCCCCTCAAGGTTTATCTGCAGAAGTACAGAGAGGTGCGTGCCCATTTAGCCATGTGGGATTTTTTTTGTCTGAACTAATTGGGGATGGATTAGTGCTTTGGGAGTTAGGTAGGTCCATGGCTAGTTTAATATGTTGCTGTTGTAGCCTGAATAGCTCTGTTTGGCACTTTGGTTAGTCCTAGTTGGCAAGTTTAAACACTCATGTTCAGCTTGGTGACTGATGAGACCCCACACTGCCTGGCACCAATCATCTTATTGTCCTTAGAACAAGTGTTGCTTTATCCCTCCAATTACTACTGTCATTGAGATCTTCAATTCTTTTCTGTACTGTTAATTCAGATAACTGAATGATTTGAAGCACTAAGAATTGTCTCCGGAATCCAACTATTAAAATGAAGTCTTTTATTCAACTGGGACATGCATGCATACATGTGCTTGGAAGATATATTCTGAATGTTCATCTCAGAGCGTGATGGGGCTTTTTCTGTCTTGTGCAGGTTGCCGACTTTGGTCTGGCCAAGATCCAGCACGGAGATGACAACCATGTGTCTACGCGGGTGATGGGGACTTTCGGGTACGAAGTCCACCATTCCAATTTCATTCCCGTTACGTTAAACCATCCCTGACCTGAATAAAACGCAATGGCATTGACTGGTTTGGCAGGTACATGGCGCCGGAGTACACCAACACCGGGAAAATAACCGACCGGTCTGATGTCTTCTCCTTCGGTGTCGTGCTTCTGGAGATCATCACCGGCAAGAGACCGGTCCTGTCCGACGAGCCCGATGAGGATGATGAGACTCTGGTCTCTTGGGTGAGTCGTTTTTACCCTGGATCCTGGCCTCTCAAGTCACGAACTGTACTTTCTTTGTCTTGCTTTTTCTGAAGTTCAGTTGAGCTGTGGAGCAACACTGTGCAGAGCACTAGTATGTTTACCGAAAACTTTTTACAGTTGAGCTGTGGAGCTAGCATGTTATCATGCCAATGTATTAAAATTAAGGGATATGAAATAACCCCCCTCATGGAAATACAATCGTATGCACCTTAACATGGAAATACATCAAATTTGGATGAAAGGCAACATAAATGGCTTGTTGATCCTATTCAAATTATACCATGAACTTATTCTGCATGTATTCAACTAGATCAAGTCCAAGTACATTAGTTCATCATATCTGCTATTAATACATTGTCCAAGTCATGAATTTCCTGAACTGGTGCCTGTATATATTTGGGTGCTTGTCAATTAGAAAATGTCTTCATCTAGCCTTGTCTCATCATTAAATTTGTGATACATATTTGCTGAACATTTTTCTTCTCCTATGTTATTCAAGGAAATTTATATGATTTCTATTCTTGACATAAAAAGATGAGCTAAATTACCTCTAGGTATATACAGATGCCATCTACAAGTGAATGCTGAGATACCATGTTTGTACTACGTGCCAGTGTAGCTGTACTGATGCAAATCTACTTTATTACTTATGAGTAGTAATAACCTGTCATGTAATGTATACTCAACGTTTTCGAGTCGATGAGTCGACGGGTCGCTCGGGGGGGGGGGGGGGGCGACTCTAGACTAGTCTAGACTCATGGTCGATGAGTCGACATGTCGACGAGTCGACGTGAGTTAAGCAGTAGGTAGTAGGTAACCAGCAGCAGCAGCAGCCAGGGGAGACAGCAACAGCAGCAAAGGAGGAGCACACCAGCAGCCACATCAACCAGGGGAGGAGGGGAGGAGCACAATAGTAGCAGTAGCAACCAGGGGAGGGGAGCACAACAGCAGCAGGGGAGGAGGGAGGAGCACACCAGAGGAGGAAAGAGAAGGGGAGGAGGGGTGGCGGCTGGAGAGGGTTTGATCGAAGGGAGGGGGTGGGGGGATGATAGATTAGGTTTCCAGGGAGATGGGCCGGCCCATACATGTAAACAGATGAAAAAACTGTTGGGCCCAATTTACATGAGTCGATCGACCCAGAACGTGCGACTAGTCGTGACTAGTCGTGCGAGTCGCTCGACTCATGGTATGAGTCGAGTCGAGGGATCGAGTCGACCCTGCAGTAGCGACTCGTCGACTAGTCGTGACTAGTCGTTCGACTCGAAAACAGAGATACTAATTGGTGGATTGTACAGGGCGGCCCTTAATGCTCATATTTCTCTGTTCCTGTCTCTGGTACAAAGCACAGACACATGTGTTGTGTTCAAGTAGACTAGGATTGTACAGGCGCAACACCAAACTCGGGTTCTAAGCAGGGAGGAGTGGGGGCACTGGATGCTGCTGCTTGTGAGGATCTGGGGTTTATTTGTTTCCTGATATTTGGATGTTTGTGTAACCTAGCATGGGTCTTTGTATGTCAATTCTAAGATTTTTACTTTTGTTTATATTAGTACTGCTTGTAGCGATTATATCTGAGTTGCAGTAGTCATTGGGTCACTTACTAGACTTAATTTGTTTGTCGCCGTGTTTGTTTGTGTGCATGTTCGAGCGGCTATTGCTGGTGTGCTGAAAGTTTCTTAGAGCTGGAGGAGTGGATGCATGCGGAGTTGGAGAGGACAAAAACCTCTTGAGAGTCCAAGAGGTTCAGGTCTGTGAAGAGTAATGTAACAAATGCAATGTGGAATGTGTATTTAAATTATATTGGTGCAACATACTTGTTTTCCTTGAAAGTTTTCCTGAATATTATTCTTTTTTATGTGCAATTTATCTTACAGAACGTATTCATGTAAATTCTGTCAAGCGTGTTAATGTCTTCTTGGATCTAAATGTTATGGTAAAAAATCTGAACTTAAGCACACTGAAACTGGGTCCATAATTACTTGCCTTGAGTACTTCTATTCTCAGTACCATGTTACTTATTTTTGCCTCTTGAGGGTTCTAGTCTGCTATTTCTTGCTTTCCTTTATCTTCATACTTATTATGATGGTAATTTGACTTGCAGTGCTCATGTAGGTTAGTTATTAAGCACAACTGAACATATTCAGGAAAGTTTTGTTAGTAGGTGGATGGCTTCTAGTTCTAAATGCTATCCTCAACAAATTGAACTTATTTGAAGAAGACACAACATATTCATTCATCTGTTGTAATGCCAAGTTTGGTCTATTTACGTGGCGTTGATTTTGTGCTGCAGATTTGGAAGCTGGGAAGCTGTGGAATGCAAAGTTTGAAGAGACCTGGAGTATCTAGACTGTGATTGCCATTGTATATGTGTTATATGATGATGTAACACAGTGATTCTGCTATTGTATCTTTGTTGTATGATGTATCAAACTGATTCTGGCTGTTATTTGAAGTATTACGTGTGTTTTCTGTCTGTTCCCATTTGAATATTGGTTATTTATTTACTAGCAAATTTAAAATTGAAGAAAATGACCTTGACAACTGGGACCCACTTACCAGAAGAACTTGACAATTGGGACCCATCTGAATAGTGGACCCATCTTTAAAAAAAAAGAAATACTTAAACTGTTGAGCCAAAAAGGCCATGGCCCAAAAATAAAAAGGCTGCAATGTTGGGCTTGGAACATGAAGTTAATAAAAATTGACAGGAAAAATATATAAATAAGCTGATTTTTTTGGGCTCGGCCCATATAGACACTGAATTGGACCGGGCTGATTCTTATCAACGGGCTTTTCATTTGGTCGCAATTTTGCCACGTCAGCTAGCCACGTCGGATCCGATGTGGCCTGGGCAGACAGCTAGCGACCAAAACAGAAGGTCGTAGGATCAACGACCTTTTGTTTTGGTCGTTGCTTTCAACGACCTTATCACAAAGAAGGTCGTTAATTTCCATTAAAGACGGTCAGCTTTTGACCATCTGTTTTTGGTCACAAAAAGGTCGCAAATGAAAAACAATGACCATTCAGCGACCAATAGTTATGGTCGCAAGTTGACATATTTCTTGTAGTGTTGCCCTCTGCATCG
This sequence comes from Thinopyrum elongatum, assembly GCA_011799875.1. Lineage (NCBI taxonomy): Eukaryota > Viridiplantae > Streptophyta > Magnoliopsida > Poales > Poaceae > Thinopyrum > Thinopyrum elongatum. The sequence goes on from CM022299.1 coordinate 8,612,848, forward strand.
CCTTGGAGCGGTCCAAGGTGGAGACCGGGGGCAGCTCCGGATCTGCAGCCTCGCCGCAGCCGCAGCTTCCCCGTCGGCGCATCTCGGACGCCGGCGCTGGCCCCTCCCAGCCCATGGGCAGCTCCGGCAGGCGGCCAGCGCAATCCGCGCCTCCCCTATGCTGTCCCCTCGCCCCGCCGGTTGCTGCTCCCCCTCGTGGGCAGCGGTGGGTGCTTGTGCCCGCCCCGCCAGCCCAGACGCGCACGCCGGAGTCAGAGGCGCGCGCCACCCGCCGCGAGAGGCAGCGGGCAAGGGAGAGGGAGGCTGTGGAGAGCTCTATCCGCTGCCGGCGTGGGTTACTGCGGAGCCCGACGAGGACGAGCGGCTCCTCGCGTGGATCTACTGCCGGTCGCTTATGACGGCGGAGACGGACGCTCGGCGGCTCGGCCGGAAGAACGCGAAGGCTCTCCGGCTTGCCATCGAGCAGTCCGAGCGGGAGGCGTTGGAGAAGGCGACGGAGGGGACTCGGCTGGCCAAGCTAAGGCAGCAACAGGACTGGGCCGTCCAGCGCCTCAAGGGCCTCGTCATCGTTGACTCCTCCGACGACCACGGCTCCTCCTCTGACGAATCGGACGATCCTCCACCAGCCGCCGACGGCTACAACTATGTCGGCGACCAGAAGGGGAAAGGGCCGGCCCGGAAGTGGTGAAGTTGATTTTAATTTCAAGTTTTAGATGTAGTATAAAATTGTCCTTCGTTTATGTGAACTTTTGAGGATCTTTTGGTGCACTATTGTGCTATTCACTAGTAGAAAACGGGTCTTTAGTCCCGGTTCCAGAGGGCCTTTAGTCCCGGTTCCAGAGGGCCTTTAGTCCCGGTTCTGGAACCGGGACTAAAGGGTCGGGACTAAAGCCCAAAACCTTTAGTCCCGGTTTGCTTACGAACCGGTACTAAAGGAGCTCCACGCGGCCGGGACTAAAGGAATTTTTTTGGAATTTGTTTTTTCTGGATTTTTTCGAAAAAAAACAATTTTTGAATTTTGTTTTTATTTTCAAATTTCTGAATTATTTGACAATTTAATCTCTAATCACCCCTCATCCTAGCTCAAGTATGTACCACTCATTCCAAATCGTCTAACTTCCCGGCTGGTCACCCATCCTCTCACTACCCCAGCCTAAGCACGCTTAAGTTCTGAGTTCTATTCTCCCTAGTTTCCAAGTCTACACTTGCTGTTTTCTTGACAATAGTAAGCTGTCAATCCTATTAACCCTTAGGAGTTGAACTTTAGCACGAAGCACCGTTTGAGTTTGAAACTATTATTCTAAAAACAAATAATTAATTAGTAACACTAATATTTCTCGAATAAGTAGTTTGACCATAGTTTGACCACAGTTTGACCAGAGTTTGACAAAAAATTCAAAAAAACTTAAATTTGAGGATAACTTTTTTTCCTTTCAGAATTTAAGGATTCTAAAAATTTGCAAAACAGCCTACGGCAGTCGAAATCGGAACGGGATTTTCGTGCTGAACATTTTGATATATTATACGTTTTTTTTTTACATCATATGCACAATTTATAGCAGTTTTACTTTTTCATAACATTTTTTTGCAAAACATGTCGAAATTTATGCTTTTTAATTTTCCTAACTAGTAGATGTAGTAACATAACTACATCTCGAAGGATTTTATATTTTGAAGTTTTTATCATTTTCTTTTGTTTTTTTTAAACTGAAATGGCGATGGGGGGGTAGTGTTTGATGGTGTCCAACAGAAGCATACTACAACATGGTGTCCATCCAATCCTACCGTCGACTACATCTGCTAGCACCGTCCCAGCCAGAGTCACAACTAAGGTTAACCAAGCAAGAGTCACGTTCTATTAAAGTGGCAAAAAGAATTACTTTTAATATAGCAAAACTAATTCTATCAACTATTATTAAAGGCTAAACAACTATTAATACAAAACTTTACCAAAATTAATATTAATTAATTATAAAAATTTATCTACTGTTGTCTAACAGAAGCATACTACAACATGTTAAAATCTACAGAAAGAACTAACTAAAAATAATTGAAAACAACAATTAAAGGACTAAAACAACTATATAAGCAAAACAGTACTGTTTTAATTAAAATTGTAATATAAATTATTCTAAAAATAACAAAATAAATGTTACTGTGACAACAATCTAACATGTGACTAGGAGCAAAAATAATTAAATTAAAAACTATTTTTAAACTCAAATTATTCACAATCTAGGGTTTGAAGCAAATTTGAACAAATTCATATTTAAATGATTCAAATTTGAAAACTAATGGCACAAACAGAAACTAGACAAAATTCAATGACCTCCTCATTTTCATGGCACAAAAAAAGTTTAAAAAAAATGAAATGCCTTTGTAACAGATGAGTTTTCGTCCGAAACCCTGATACTTCGAAAAAGATTGTCCATTTTGTACACGAAGTGCATCCAGTTTTTGACGTAACCCTCTCAACCTTTTTGCACATGCTATGTGGGTGAAATGATGATACCATGCCAACTTTCAACCTTTTTAGAGTTCATTTGTAGTGCTTTTCAATTTCAGGGTCATTTAGCTCAAAAAATTCAGTAAATGCATGAAAAATAACAAATGAAGTCAGAAAGAGTTGAAAATTGATGATGTGGCTTTGAATGGTGCATACTGAACGCACAAAAAGTCTGGAGTTGAAATTAGTTTAAAAAAATGAAATGCCTTTGTAACAGATGAGTTTTCGTCCGAAACCCTGATACTTCGAAAGAGATTGTCCTTTTTGTACACGAAGTGCATCCAGTTTTTGTTGTAACCCTCTCAACTTTTTTGCACATGCTATGTGGGTGAAATGATGATACCATGCCAACTTTCAACCTTTTCAGAGTTCATTTGTAGTGCTTTTCAATTTCACGGTCATTTAACTCAAAAAATCAGTAAATGCATGAAAAATAGCAAATAAAGTCAGAAAGGATTGAAAATTGATGACGTGGCTTTGAATGGTGCATACTAAACGCACAAAAAGTCTGGAGTTGAAATAAGTTTAGAAAAATGAAATGCCTTTGTAACAGATGAGTTTTCGTCCGAAACCCTGATACTTCGAAAGAGATTGTCCATTTTGTACACGAAGTACATCCAGTTTTTGCCGTAACCCTCTCAACTTTTTTGCACATGCTATGTGGGTGAAAATAATCTAACATGTGACTAGGAGCAAAAAGAATTAAATTAAAAACTATTTTTAAACTCAAATTATTCACAATCTAGGGTTTGAAGCAAATTTGAAAACTAATGGCACAAACAGAAACTAGACAAAATTTTGAATCTAATGCAAAAAGAATCACTCAAAAACACCAAATATCCTAAAAGATATAAGCAATTTAAAACAGAAACTAGACACAAAAAACAAATGAAAAAACAAAAAATAAATTTCAAAACCCCTTTAGTCCCGGTTCCATTTGAACTAAAGCTTCAACCCCTTTAGTACCGGTTTGTGGCTCAAACCAGGACTAAAATGATACTAATTAAGTCTGGAGTTGAAATAAGTTTAAAAAAATGAAATGCCTTTGTAACAGATGAGTTTTCGTCCGAAACCCTGATACTTCGAAAGAGATTGTCCATTTTGTACATGAAGTGCATCCAGTTTTTGCCGTAACCCTCTCAACTTTTTTGCACATGCTATGTGGGTGAAAAGAATCTAACATGTGACTAGGAGCAAAAAGAATTAAATTAAAAACTATTTTTAAACTCAAATTATTCACAATCTAGGGTTTGAAGCAAATTTGAAAACTAATGGCACAAACAGAAACTAGACAAATTTTTGAATCTAATGCAAAAAGAATCACTCAAAAACACCAAATATCCTAAAAGATATAAGCAATTTAAAACAGAAACTAGACAAAAAAAACAAATGGAAAAACAAATTTCAAAACCCCTTTAGTCCCGGTTCCATTTGAACTAAAGCCTCAACCCCTTTAGTACCGGTTCGTGGCTCGAACTGGGACTAAAGGTCTAACCTTTAGTCCCGGTTTAACCTTTAGTCCCAGTTCGAGCCACGAACCGGGACTGGCTCAAACCGGGACTAAAGGTCCCATTTGAACCGGGACTAATGCCTGCCCAGCGCCTTAGCCGCTCGAACCGGGACTAATGTTCACATTAGTCCCGGTTCGTAATGCAACCGGGACTAATGTGTAGATTGAGCTTGGACCAAAGCCCTGTTTTCTACTAGTGATTTCTATGTCCGGTCAGCTGATCTACGTAATTTGATCGACGTTGCATGATATAATATGGATATAGGGGTTCGGATATGAGAGACACGGATGTGGACAGCGCGATTTGAGGAGCGCCCGATCGGTGTCCGCGGATGCGTCCGGGCGCGTCCGCGGGCGTTTGATGGCCCGGATTAGTCAAGTCCAGCTGTAGATGCTGTAAACTCTAGTCTTAATAAACACGATGCAATTTGAGAGGGACCTTGCCTCCCACACAACACTCCGTCAAGCAGTATATATATTGCACCCATAGAGCAGAGAACCATTGCGATTTACAATCGAGAGGCCACTCATGGAAGCAACAGCTGACGTAGCCACTCCGTCAAGCCGTCCGCTCTCTGTCCGCGTGTCGGCGGAGACGGAATGTGCTGACAATTCCACGGCCGAAGAACCAATGAGCCCTACTGGAAGAGGTATGGAAGAGATGGGTATCTGCATCGTCCTTGTGATGGGGCTCGGCACGCCCGTGAACCTGCCCGTCTTCCGTGCCGGCATCGAAACAGAACTAGTTACCCGTTTGCCACGCTTGCGCAGTATTCTAGTAAGTTCTACTAACACTTTACTTGTTTGCATAATTGCTAAAACTTTATTTGTTTATATGATATTTCTGTAGAACACGTAAAGTGTTAGTTGGCTTGTATATAAATTAACACAAACGCATCCATATCAAAAATAGAACGTTCTTACCTCTGAGCATTAACCTAAAGTATCGATGGCATTACAACAACACAACATTCGTATCCATGGCGTTAACCCAAAGTATAGTTGTATTTTATGCACCTCATTCCTACCTCCGTGCATCCAATTCTGCGTGTACAGGTAATGGACGAGTCCACCAAGGATGGCAAGCCACGATGGGTGCAAACGACTGTAAATGTGGACGACCACATCGTCGTCCCAACGCTGGATCCTGCTGTCGTGGCATCTGACCCAGAAAAGGCAGTGGAGGACTACGTGGCGTCGCTCTCCCTGCTCCCGATGGATAGACGCCGCCCGCTCTGGGAGTTCCACTTCCTCAACTTTCCAGCCTCTGAGGCGGCCTCCACAGTGGTGCTCCACCTACACCACTCCATTGGCGACGGCACGCCCATTACTACGCTCCTTGTAGCATCGTCGCTCAGTGCGGCTGACCCGGCGAGGGTGCAATCTACCAGGTGCCACCACGGCCTCCGCTGTCTTCAGGCGATTACCTCGCGCTGCTCGCGTGGGTTTGGTCGTATTTTGTGCTGGCGTGGCACACACTGGTGGACATGGCGTTGATTGTTGCGACGATAATGTTCTTGAGTGATCCACACACGTTGTTCATGCGTGCGCCAGATGCTGATGAGTCTCATCACCGCAAGCGTTTCGTGCATCGGAGCCTTACCTTTGACGACGTCAAACTCGTCAAGACTGCTATGAACTGCGTACGTAAAGCTGCTCAATCTTTATAATGAAATTATATACTAATTGAAATCACCTGCACAATATCTACATGTTATATATATATATATATTGGCAGATATCTAAAATAACCTATTGACGGAAGGTGAAAATTACATTTAAAAATGATTATTACAACATATATATGATAAGTAAAACAAACTATTAGTAGAACAGTCCAGTTATGACCCAATTAAATTTGAAATATAGGATTTGCAAACCAAAATAAAAATATTGAATATGTGTGCAATGATGTCGTGAAATGTGTGTGTAAAGTCATTTAATATTTATAAGTAGTGTTCACATATATTATATAAATCACGTGGCCTGGGTGATCCTACTGGTCTAAAAATACAAAAACTATAAATCACCTGCAAAAAGTCTACATGGTAGCTTGTCAGTTTTCTTGACAACCTTTTGACGAAAACTGTAAATAGAAAATTATTAATGGACGTTGTAGGAGTGTAAATAGAACAAAAATTAGTTATATATTTTAAAGTCTCAAAACAGCATATGAAAGAAACTTAAAATATTGTAATTGCAATCTTTTTTCCAAAAGTAAGTTGCCCACACAAAGCATGGGGTTCATAACTTGTTATTAGAAGCATTGCCATGGCCATCTAGTTAAGCCCGAGGGTTAATTGGATAAATGCCACTCGAATTCTGGTGATTCCAAGAAAGACCACTGCAATTTCCAAATTTTGAAAAAATGCCATTGCAAATTTTGCATACTTTGAAAAATTCCACTACAGACTTTGAAAAATGCCACTGGAAATGGCATTTTTCGAAGTTTGGAAAATGCAGTGGCGTTTCTCAGAATCACCAGAATTCGAGTGGCATTTATAAAATTAACCCATTTAAAAAATCTGTCTCACTTGCTGAATGGTGCCTCCTTATTTGACTCATATCCTTTTGTTTTTTTCATAGACTATTAACGACGTGCTAGCCAGTGTGACTTCAGCAGCTCTTTCACGATACTACTTTAGGAAGTCTGGTAAGTGATCTAGATAACGACGAATGTTTATTCTGTAGTCATGCAATTTTTACAATTTGCTTTCTTATATTCAATACTAGGTGACAGTAACCCTAAGAGAATCTGTTTGCGATCATTCGTCCTAGTTGATGCAAGGCCAGTCTCCACCCGACAAGTAAGAACTTAAACTTTTCTCATACTAGATAAGTAACTAATACTAATTACGTGCCACATAAACATAGTAGTATGCCCTTCATCACAGTTTTGTATAATTAATATTATAAATGGCATTAACTTCCTTCTTACAACTATGAACATGCATATGTTACCAGGGTAGAGACAGGCAATCGACTCAGTAGCCTCATCTGTCCGTTTAATATAGCCTTGCAAGATGATCCCCTTGGGTATGTTCGCGAGGCAAGAAGGTTTATGCATAGGAAAAAGAGCTCTTTAGAAGTACTGTTCACACAAGTGGTCGCAGAGTTTTTGGTGAAAAACTTTGGTGCCAAGGTATTTTTTGTGCTCCTTGTATATGTTCTTCCCTGTTAAACATTCACAAACCTGGACCGAACATTATGTGTATGCATTAAGGTTTATGTTTAACTGCAATGACTTTTTAATGAAAGCAGACAGGAGCTTTTATCTTCCGCCGCTTTCTCAAACATACAACCATCATACTTTCAAATGCTCTTGGACCCATTGAACGTATGACGTTATGTGGGCACCCAGTTGCCTTCATGGCACCTAGCATCTATGGCCAACCACAAGTAAGTCATCCATGTTCTTACCCCCGAAACATATGCATTCTTAGGTGGCTGAGAAAAACTAGCCTTTTGCATTTATAAATTTTACTCCATTTTGCATCTAATTATCTTGATTTTCTTATGTAGGCTTTGACCGTGCACTACCATAATTACGGTAGTGATATCAAGGTAGTTCTGGCAGTTGATGAAGCACATTTTCCAGATTGTCATCGGCTTTTGGATGATTTTTCCGAGTCCATTAGGATCATTAAGAATGCGGCAGCCCACAAGACGTTGAAAACATCGATTCATAATAGCAAGACCGAGTAACAAAAGATTGGATTGGTGCACATATACCCAATTAATTAATGAATAAAAATTGCATATGAAACTATGTATAATACTAGCATGTTGTGTGTATTTTTATCGCAAAAATTTCTTATGTGTTCTTTAATACTCCTTTCGTTCCAAAATATAGTGCTTCCTCAATTCCCTTGCTTCAACTTTGACCATAAATTTAACCAACGAGACCGACTGCGGCGGGATCAAAAGTTATACTAGTGAATTCGTATTCAAAAGAAATTTTCAATTATATAATTTTTTCTCCCGCCGCAGTCGGTCTCGTTGGTTAAATTTATGGTCAAAGTTGGACCTGGGAAGCGGGGACGCACTATATTTTGGAATGGAGGGAGTACATTGTGATTATGGCAACCATTGTACGCTTTGGATTCAAACTTTTTTCTACTGCCATATAATCATTTATCACAGTCGGTCAAAATTTAGATTGTGAAGCCGAATAATCACGAGTGGACATGGTTCCACGCGAGGATGGAATCACCTTCGTCCATGCGCACGTGATTTGCGTAATATTTGTATAACCAGCCCGTATATCTATTTCTCGGCACCGCTCCAGTGTAGTTTAGGTCTAGTATTCCATAGCCAATAAGTGAGTAAGCCCCACTGCACAATAACCACACTGATCCATGCTATTGATTAGAGAAGTTAATCTCTCATTTATTTGTACATTCAACGGCAGCGTGCACCAGCGCATGCATTTTCTCCCCCATTCATTATATATCCATCCCGCAGCTCGTCCCTCACTCAACCAGCTTCTCTAGTACATGCTCACGGGGATCTAAGGGTTCCTCTTCCCAAAAATGGAGTTGTGGAATTGTAGTTATACTCCAGTCCATCTCTCTCTCTCTCTCTCTCTCTCTCTCTCTCGTGGCTGGTGGTGGACATTGCAAGCTCATGTTCTGTATTGGGATCCCAACCAACGTAGGAAAGGTTTCACCAAAGTACTGAACAATAACGAACATCTAACCTTCCGTCGTCGCTAGAGCTTGATGCCATGGCCAGCTTTTTTCTCTCATCGCCAGGTTGAAGATGAACAATATTGGGTGACATATGTGACATCTTCACCTGGCACACCTCAGCCTCTATTCATTTATTAGGAGCAGGTCGTGAATCGTTAACTACATTGGAAGCATGCACCCTGACCATAATCACACCGGCTCTCTCCACCCAGCATTCTTCAATTTAGAAAGTGGGGTATTTTAGTTTCGTTACTTGTTTCAACTATTGATTTAGAACTGAAATCCTTATATTTATCAATTTCTTACTGAAAAATCAATTAACTCCAGTCTTCCTAGTTAACTCGAATCAAGAAAAAAGTAGAATATGAAAATGCAACATTAATATGAAAAAAAATCATTTCGTCTATTAATAGAAGATGCAAAATTCTACATAAATCTTAAAATAATTTTACATGGCTTATGGAGGACAAGGTTTCTCTTCACGGCTTTGGTTTTGATCTCAGCTTCACAAGCATACATGTTAACCAAAAATTACAATTCCCATTAAAAAAATTAGAAACATCAAAATGAACTCCACATATTTCTAATTGAACTTACCATATGAAAATATCTGCGAGCTGTATTTAATTATCTAAATATATGGGAGCAAGTTTGTCATGGTTACAGCTAAATTCGTGTGCTTAGTCGATGTTCTATGTATTAATTGGTAAATTAAGACTAATCATCATACAAGTGTGTTTAATCATTGTGCCAGTCCTTGGTCTCCACCAGCGGCTGGACGGGTGAAGCTCAAAACAGATGGGTCTGTTTTGAATGGTGTTGCAGGAACAGGTATGATCCTTAGGGACCAAAGTGGCAGCATCATATTCAGCTCATGCAGATATCTTTTTTCTTGTGATGACGTGCTTGAAACTGAGATTTTGAGCATTCGAGAGGGCCTCTTACTCACTTTGCAATGGAGCAATCTATCTATTGATGTTGAATCGGACAGTTTAGAAGCAGTGAAGATGATTCAAGGGGGAGATGATAATAGATCTAAATATGTCTTTTTAATAAAGGAGATCAAAGATAGTTTGATCGAGCGTAATTCTTGTATTACTCATATTGCCCGTAGGAAAAACAATGCTAGTCACTTCCTGGCAAGTTTTGCACGATCACAATGCCGAGCTGTTGTGTGGCTTGGATCGGGTCCGGATGAACTCCTCGGCGTTGCCAGTCATGATTGTAATCTTTGAGTGTTGAGTAATACAAGTATTATCCCGCAAAAGAAAAATCATTGTGCCAGTTATTAGCTCTGTAATATCTAGGGCTAATTAGCATATGAGTCTTATACACTAAACCATCCAGTTCGTCATGAATCAGTCGCTGTGAATAAGGGACGCAGATTTTTAAAGCACTTGCACCTAGGCCCTGCTATCCTGGCTCTCCAATATTGCTTTAAGATCTGTGCGAGACAACTAACTTCGTATGCGAAATTTTCTCTTTTTTGTTTCTCTCATATAGAACATGTTTTGAACTTCGAACTTTGCAGCGCAGCAAAACTTACTAACTAGAATGTGGGATAAAACTTTCAAAAAATTTCATCCAACATAAATACTAAAATATATATATTTTAATCAAATAAAACTTATTTTGTATATTTATGTTGGACGAAAAAATCTAAAATATTTATCCTAGATTCTTGCTAGAAAGCTTTACTGTTCTGCAAAGGTTTGAAGTTGAAGACATGTTCTATGTGAGAGAAACAAAAAAGAGAAATGTACTTGCACGGATCTTGATGCGAAGAATGGATGGCTAGATAAGAGGGGTCTGGGTGCAGGTGCTCTAAAATATATTTTCGTGTGAATAAGGCTTCTTGTATGAGCACCTATTGATGAGTGGCACATTAATACGTAGGCTTGGTCACCTAATCACAAGTGCCACAAAAGAAGTCTGCAATGCAGGAGACAAACATGTTGGGTATATGTCAGCGCGTGCGTATACCCAAGAAAGTAAAACGCAGGATCAAGTCCAGGATCAGCGCGTGCTAACCTTTGTATCTCGGTTTCTGCCAAAGCCATGTCCTCTTATTCTTCTGCTTTCCACAGGGACGCAAATCACAGAAGAGCTACGGTGCAGTTATGACAGATATGAGAATTAAAGACCGACCCAACACCTGCAAGGGGCGTTGCTACCAGACAGCTAGTATTCATACGAAAATGAAATGAGACCCGGCCCATGCGTGTCAGGTATAACGTTGCGTATTTACTTTGGCCTGCGAATTACCCGCCCTGTATTTTGCAGTGGCCTATAGTAAGTACCAATCGTGATGCACATGCGGAAGTGCGAGATTTCGGCCTCACGTGCCACTGTGTCCCAAAAATTCGCGTCCATTGTGAAGCTCCCTATTTATGTAAAGAAAAGCTTGATTGTGATGAGTTAAATTCTTCAATCCACCTTGCGGGTGGTTTTATCCATTATTTGGAGACAATATCATTTGTTCATGCTAGAAAGAATATGTGATGCTCCCAACTGAGTTGGTGTTGGGATCAATAGTAGATCGTTTCAATAAACTCGCACAATGCCCGTGTGTTCCTATGAAATTATAAAAAACGAGGAGTTCGGTCACTGGCTTAGGAGGTCATCAAAATATTGTGTCATACGGCCTTTGCGCGCAGTTCATGATTAAAAAGAACAAAAATACAATGAAAAATTATACAGCAGGCATTGGAGAATCTTACACAATCATTGCAAGACACAATAACACTTCATAAAATGTGCGGTTGTTTACCGATATGCAATTCGGTGCTGGGGCTCATCTACATCTGGTGAACATTAAATTAAAAAATACTAAAAAATTAAAAACTTCTGAAAAAAAATTAGATGGAAGATGTTCGTGCCAAATTTCGGCCTGTTCGGACATCCGAGTAGCTCACGGTAAAAATGAAAAAAAATCAGTCAAAACAGTGTGTGAACAGTAAACTTCTAACAGCCCCAAAAGTTATGTTTTTTGCTGAGAGCTACTGAAATGTTGAAACTCCATGAATTTTGGCACAGACTTCACGCACATGACCATCTAGCATCACAAAGAAAATCAGAATTTTTTGAATTTTTTTACTATTTTGAATGAATTCACTGTTCATCCTCATGTGCATATGCACCCGAGAGCGAAAACACCGCGTCCGGTTGTTTTTCCATATACAGAAATATTTTTGAAAATATGTCAACACCATTTCAAAATATAAGAGCATTTTAATGAAATACATGAACACTTTTAAATTATGCGAACACTTTTATAATTTGGCGATCACTTCTTCCAACACACCGGAATTTTCCCATAAAAATCTTTGAATGCTTTTTAAAATTAAACATATATTTTCATAAATGCGTCGAAGATTTTTAAAAATTAGAAGAATAGTTTAAAAATTAGATTTGTTTCGCAAAAAAAAGTTTAAAAATTAGATTAACTTATTCACGCAATTGCATGTACAAGAAAGGACTAAGTAGTGAACCTTGAGTTAGGTGGTAGCTTGGGAAGCATGCGTAGTGTTGTGGATAACATGATGAATTTTGTTGTGCTTTTGGGTGGACGGACCGCATGGTGCGTAGACCGTATGATTCACATCTTTAATATGAAAACATCATGTTTGTACGCCATGCTGACAAGCAAAAACTCTTGAACTTCTTTGTTGCAACAGAACCCACCTGGTGATGGACCAACTACTCTTTCGATCATAGGTGGTCGCATAGTCGGGAAGAAAAAGTTGGTTGCTCATGTGTGCAACGATGAGAGGGTTCCATCGCGCTTCTCTTTGGTATTGCACTTGAGAGGAGAAAACCTTTCGAAAATTCTTGAGCATGAAAGTACCATTTTATGGGAAATGTTGGTAGTTGTTGAGTTTTCTACCAATGTAGGTGACAACGACTCGAGAACATTCCACTCAATTGTCAAAGGGTTGGCAAGAGGTACTTAGGTGATTGTCATAATTAAACTTCAAAAGCCAACCAGATTTGTATCAGTGAAGCCAATTTTTCTCAACCATCTATCTTATGAGGAATTCTCTTACCTCTTCAACACACTGGCATTCGGAAGTGCCGACCCGAAAGAACATCCACGACTAGTACCAGTAGCACAAGAATATGCCAAGGTGTTGCACATGGAAGAGTGACTTCTCGTCGTAAATACCAATAGCACAAGAATAATGGACAACATTGCACCACAACCACAATATCATGACTTGGACAAAATATCATATGAGTTAAATGTTTATAGCTTTGGCTGGGTGGAGGAACTAGGAGATACAAATATTGAGAGCCAAAATGGGGTTTGGACATTGTAGCAGAACCAAAATTATTAAGGTGAACCTAAAGAAAATCTCCCATCCATGGTAAAATGAACATGTTACCGGGACGATTGATGAGACAAGTAGTGCCTCCTACGCCATAGGTTTCATCTTCAAACCTAGAGAGAGAGAAAAAACCAAAAATATTGCCATGACCTGGAAATGTCTGAGACTTGGTCTGTGGTTAACTTTCAGCAAAGTTAGCAGTCAATCTAAAAAAAAAAAAAGGTTAGCAGTCTGATGGTGACCTATATGGCAACAGAAATCGCGACCTAGGCCGGGGAGATGGGATCGGTTGATGCTTTACGTCGCCGGAGTAGCGGACGACACGCTCGAGGACCGCTTCTTCACTCCGTCAAGCACCGTGGGGCTCGCTGTGATGTGCCACAACTCACTCCCCAGCTTTTTTTTTTTTATGTAAAGTTATTCTCTGAAGCGCGTGGTCAGGTAGAGGTGGGCAAGGTGGTGGATACGGGACAAGGGCCGTGGGCAGCAGCGTCTGAGGCAAAGAGAAGCAGAGGAAGCAGAGCAAAGCGTAACTGACGAAACTGAAGGTGTGTGTGGTCATCCAACACAAGACGGGCAAGGGACTGTGGGCAGCGTGGCAAGTTGACGCCGTCCAAGCGCGAGTGAGCGAAGGGGTCAGCGTGTGGATCCGGCACAGTTATAAGCCGCAGTGATGTAACGCTTCCGTTTTACTATCGACGATGGAATGAAATTCTAAACCCCTTCTTCTCTCATGTTCTTCTTCCACACCTATCTTCTCTTGAGATCCCAGGATTGATGCAGAGTCAAGATGAAGCAACCTGAAAACTGAATAATGTCGATCATGGTTCAGAGTTCAGACCCCTCATTGCATTGCATGCCACCCCTGCTAGCACAGGATGGCCTCTTCACTCTGAACCTACCATCTGTAAACTACTCACGACAGTGCTTTGCCACGATGAACCTGCCACCGGTGCATCCCCACCAGCAGCACCCTTATCACCAGCCCGAGCAACACGTAGCTTCATCGCTCCTCATTAGCGATATTTACCACAAGTCGTCCAGTGCAGCACATGCCCAAAGCTGGCATAACTCACAAATAAGGTACATACACATTCCAGGAAACAGATGTACTATTGTCAAAAATACAAACACGTTTTAAGAGATGAACAAAAATTATTCAGTCCAAATGAATCGTCTGCAAATGGTTGGGAATTAAGGAGGTTTGCAAATGCAAATGGTTGGGAACCTGCAACTGTTTGAAGCAATTATACAACCTGGATGATACTGCACAGCTGCAGCAACGAAAGAGTGATAAATATTAAAAATGGGTTGAGCTACTCCGCAACTTCTTCGATCTCCTTGGTCCCGCTGGAGCTAGCAATATCGCTGCTGCTCTGATGAAGGTTCGCCTCTTGTGTGTCATCGCGGTTCAGAAAATAGCCAGTTCCATCTGCATGCCCGTCTTCTTTTTCTTCTTCAGTCTTGGTCATCCTACTGCAACTAGCTTCTTTGTTTTGTTGGAAATTCTCAGTCTTCGTGTTGCAGATACCATTTTTCTCCTCTTCAGCAATGCACAGAATGATCTCGTTTTGGTGCTCCTTACACTCAGTTTTCACGGCTTCAGTTGTCTCCCTGACGCCCTTGTTGGTAGCATACCATTTGGCATACCGGAGAGTAACCTTTTGAAGGTTGTGGAGGTGCTTGATATCCATATTCTCTTCACTGGCTGTTCCACCGTACAGCTTCAGCTCAAAATGTTCCAGCTTCGGCATGGCTCCTTCCTCAAAGATCACCCTTGGCATCCGGCAATCAACATAGAAACTCTCAAGTTCTGGAAACCCCTCACAGCTGATGTGTTCCATTTTTGTTGGGAGGACTTCAAGCCGCACAATAAGGTTCTGCAATTCATGCAGCTCTCCGAGTATCATGAGATCATCCCCCTCTAGCTTGCAGACCCTGATATCAAGCATGCAAAGAGAGCGATGCCCTGTAATACCAATCGGTACCTTGAATACTCTTCTTACCAAAGTAAGTTTCTTCAAGATGAGATTGTACGTTGATGACGACTGTAGTGTGCTCAATGACCTCAATCTGAAATCACTATGAATCACCATGGATCTCAGCCTGGTAGTACTGAGGGACGACAGCAGAGCGTAGTTCATTTCATTCCCATGTCTTCTGGCTCATCACTTAACAGTACTGCAATCTCTTCGAGATTCTGGAGCTTACCAAGCTCCTTCAGAGAGGATGCCGAACATTTCCTCAAATCAATGGTGCCCAGTTGCTCCAGTGATGTCATTTTCCCAAATCCATCAGGTAACTTCACTCCTTCACAGGATTCATTGTCGCCAATAAGCAGATGGACCAGCCTTGTGAGCTGGACAACTTCATCAGGTAAATTCTTAACTCCTGACTTCCTTGTATCTAGAGTCTTCAGAAGATGTAGATTGCCAATTTGTGGTGGGAGCTGAGTGATTTGAGTCCCTCCTACATCAAGCCCCTCCAAATACTGTAGGTTACCTATTTCAGGTGGGAGCTCAGTGATCTGCGTCTTTGCCAGGCACAAATGCTTCAGGAAGACCATGCTACATATGTACTCAACATCAGCTCTCTCAATGCTCTTGCAACCTTCTAAATCCAAAAGTCGTATACCTTCAAAGTGCCCAAGCAGAATTCGGTTTGCATGACCAAAAACCGTTAAGGAGTGAACACCACCATCAAAGTCCATACTTAATAGGTTAATTAGATTTTCTGAATCAGGACAGTGAATAGAGAGGTGACGGACATTCATACCACGCACCTTTGAAATATCTTCTTTGTCATCAAGCGATACAGCAAACTTCTCTTCTGTGGCTATTGCTTTAAGAACGTCGTGCATCATAGGGTGGATATGATAGCTTATTACATCACCATTGTTGTTGCATTCCAGGGGATGAATAACATTCCTGTTGGCAAGCTCCTCCAAGTGCTGGCTTGCTGCTTCCTTCAGACTAAGCTCCTGGCTCAGCTTAGCCTCCATTTTATTCGATGACCGAATCAACTTAGAATCCTGGGTAACAATCCCTTCTGCTATCAATTTTTTCACCAAACGTTCTTTTTCAAACGTACGAGTCACAGGGAATGTGCTCAAGCACAGTAAGCAAGTTTTCAAATGTGGGGGAAGGTCATAGTAGCTCAAGGACAGTATCATCCGCATCCCCATCACACGTCTATCTTC
This sequence comes from Thinopyrum elongatum, assembly GCA_011799875.1. Taxonomy (NCBI): domain Eukaryota; kingdom Viridiplantae; phylum Streptophyta; class Magnoliopsida; order Poales; family Poaceae; genus Thinopyrum; species Thinopyrum elongatum. The sequence goes on from CM022299.1 coordinate 8,629,082, forward strand.
CATAAATCCATGAACAATATAGTTGTGAAAGGCATGCCATGCATCCTTTGTTTCTATCAGCATATTATTACGCAAAATAGAAGCCACAGTGGTGATCGCTAAAGGTACCCCGCCACACCTCTTTAGTATATCATTAGATACTTGCTCCAATTTGTGAGGGCATCCACTCACAGAACCAAATATTCTACCATAAAAGAGTTTTTTGGAGTCATCATCAGAAAGAGGTTCCATTTGATAAATTTAATCATTGACGGATAAGCAACATGCTTTAGATACACCAACTATGCGGGTTGTAGTGATTATTCAGCTGCCAAGATTATTCTCTTTAGAGAAAGCACATTTGATATATTCCCACAGAGTTTCATTCCATATGTCGTCTATCACAATGAGGTACCTGTATTGTGAGAGCATCAGGAAAGTATCCATTCACATGACAATCTAATCTAGCATATGTTTGTGTGTATATATTTAAGCAAGCGAAGGAAAATTCACGCCAAAATAAAGATACCAGTAATGGTTCGAGTATCCGGTGGTTACCTGCTGGTTAATACCGGGGCAGCGGCTCCGACGGTTGGCTGGATGATATAGTGTTACTCGAGCTGGTATGGAGTGGCAATGGCCAGTTCCATGCCAATACATGGCCGCCCTGCCGACAGTAGTGCCGGTGATCTAAGGTGGTATGACGTTCCACCAATCTGCTAGTGCCTTTTTGCTCTGGCTTTGAGTACTGGCTCATGCTACTATGGAATGATCCGTCTTTGGGTTGCTGATTGGAACATCGCTTCATATCCGAGGTGAAAACTCTTGTCCTATCCTTTATGGTTAGGGATCAACAACAATGAACTTGCGTCATGATGTTGTTGAAGTGTTGTCTACTTGTTGTTGTGCTGGTCTTTATTGGCGGCTCTCGACAATAAGGATGAAATTTCTTGTCCAGTCCATCTATAACCGAATGTGGGGACGATGGCGCTAGGATGTTTATTCTTTCTCGAAGGCATTGTTGCGGAAGAAGTCAACTTAGTCATAGTTGTTTATCATATATCTATACCCTATACTAATTAGGGACTCCATAGAAATCCCCCCCGTTACTTAGAATTTTATGAGCCATTTATTTTGGTGGAACCGAATTATTACGGTGTAGATCTTTCCATAACTACTCAAAAGTTCTCCCGTTGAAATTAGAAATTATGAGCCGTTTATTTCGGTGGGACCAAAATTTTACCATGTAGATCTTTGTTTAACTCCTCAAAAGTTCTCACATTGGTTGCTTTATAATCTAAAGCGGGGGGAAAACCCTTTTTCGTCGAAAGTTCTCACATTGAAAAAATGCCCTAGAAATTATGGGGCGTGAGATGAAGCAGATTTGAAGATCGTTATTAAGAAAAACAGATCTGAAGATCGCAAGATGCCCTTTGCCTCTCTCCCAATCTCCCAAGACTCTCCTTTCTCTCGGTCAGTAAAACAGAAATAATATCCAGTTCTCAAAAACGATAGGCAGCGGTGCCCCTCTCCCAATATCTCACGACTCTCTCCTTTCTCTAGGTCAGCCAAAGACAATAAATTCCACATTCAGATTTGATCCGTGGTGTATACACTGTTGGTTTGGTTAATACTAGATTTGATCCTTTTTTGCAGAATAAAAACATAGCACAAAATGTGTAACAACGTGTACAGGTTTACATTTTTCAGGTTACTTTTACTATAGAAAGGTAGCATTCTACAATCAATTAGGATGGACATTGAACTGGAGGCGCAAACCGTCTGTGTGGACTACCATTGATGGCTACAAAATCACTGCTGGACGTAGGATGGTCTTGTGCGCGTCAGGAATTCCTCGGCAGGTTCGTTTGAGGCCACAACACGGTGGCTCGTGCGTGGTGGCCTGAGCACGGGAATTGAAGAATTCTAAAATTGTAAAGTTTTTACCAAGACGTACTGTAAATGTACATACATGTAGCCATTAGGATGTTTATGCACCACTACAAAATGGTTCCTTTTTTTTTATGAAAGGCAGTTTACACTGCTTTCATTGCCAAAAGATAGGAACAGAGTTTTACAGCCAGGCACTAAGCGTGAGTAGAATGCTCCCAAAGAAGGAGAAAACAAAACAAAACATAACAAAGGGGGAAAAGACAATCACAAAATGGTTCCTCGACAAAATAAGACTATAGAACCGCAATAGGAAAACATAAGCGTACCTTTTGCCATTAAGGAATTCAATGAGTTCGTCGGTCAGGTGCTTTTCTTCCCATTCTTTGCAATAAATGTCTGTGCACTTTTGCTTGTCAAGTTCAAAGAGAATTTCCATGAAAACTTTCTTCATGTCGGGATTCTGAGAAACTGAAACAAAAGCTCCACAATCAAATTGCCCTTTGATCTTGTCATACACTGCTTTGGCGAGAGTTGTCTTGCCTAACCCACCACATCCAACAATAGAGACCGTCTTCAACAGATACTTCGAACAATCATTGCCTTCACTCAACATGTTGATAATCTTGTCCCGCGAATCTATAATTGCAATGAGCTCCGACACATCCTTGTACAAAGTCATCACGCGAGGGTCAACCCAAGCACCAGCGCCACTATCCTCCATTTCTTCATCCTCATACCTTTGGGGCGACTCGCTCAATTGTTTAGCTTGACTAACCGCTTCTTCCAGAATATCGGATATCCGATTAAGTTCTTTGTCACTCTTGAATAATTTGAGGATCTTCTTGAGTAACATCTTGATTTTGTTCTTGGATTTTGCAGGCTCACCACCATACCCCACTCGTACCATAACGAAATTGATGATGTCATCCATCTGGTAGGATAACTTCCTCACACTTTCTGCCCAGATCTTGATCCCGTAGCCGAGCTGCTCAGAAGGCCCTTTCATCAGCTTGCAGAGGTCGGCGTCCATCAGCGTGAGCTCTGCGAGGAGACACTCGATGCTTTTCCTCGCACGTATCTCCAGGGTGAACTCGCCGACGAGCAGATGATTGAGCTTTTGGAGGAGTGGGCGGATAGCCTCCGCTGTGATATCCATGCCGGTCTCCTTAGCTGATAGCTCTGTGTATCTCCAGCCACACGCTTTGTGGACGTACTTTGGGTGGAAGGAACCTTAGCTGATAGCTCTCTGCGGTTGCAAACAAGGCACTGTGGGCAATGTTCGCTTTGCCGTGCTAAATGAGAAGTTATGTACGAAAACCCAATTCGTGTCCAGGCTCATCTGCACCCGGTCAGAAAAAAAATCAAAATAAATACTAAAAAAATTCAAAAAAATCCAATTTTTTTGTGTGATAGACTAATGTATGCGTGAGGTTCGCTTCAAATTTCAACTTATTTAGGCATCTGAGCAGCTCTCAGCAAAAAAAAAATCGGGTCAGAACAGTATGTGAACAGTAAACTTTTTTACAGATCCTGAATTTGTCTTTTTTGCTGAGAGTTGCTCAGATGTCCAAATGGGTTGAAACTTGGAGCGAATCTCACACATAAACTTATCTACCACACAAAAAAAAATTAGAATTTTTTGAATTTGTTTAGTATTTGTTTTGATTTTTTTCGTCAGGGGATGCAGATGAGCTCGGAAGCAGAAACGCCGCGCTCATTGCCGGTCATGTGCACAGGCTTACTAGCTTTGTGGTCCCCTGCGCAGCTGGGTCCCATATATCAGCTGGATGTAGTAGTAGTATCAGCAAACAGTGTTGGCCTGGCTGCTCTGGCAAGGATCAGATCCGATCTGAACTAGACTGGTCAAAATGGCCTTGGATGCCACTGCCCACTTGGACTGCAGTGCCCGGATTAAATTACACCGCATCACCAATCTACATGCGTTGTTGACCATGTCTAATCTCTAACAAAAGTTTAAGCTCTAGGACATGGGGTGGCCCTTTGGCACCCCGTCCATTGGTACTTGCCAATGGGCAGGGTCACTAGTTCTTTTTTTTTTAAGAAAATGCATTAGTTCAGCTAAACATCTTACTTGTAATTAGTTTGCACTACCTAGGGACAAACAAGCACATTGTTTGGATCGAAGTGTACCCTAACCGGAGCGTCACAATTAGTTCATCTATTGTATATACTAAAAATTGTCACAACTAACACTCGGACAGGGTAACAAGGCGATTCCTGAGGCCTCTTTCAATCCATGGGTGCTTAGATGAGGTGCTAAGTGCATTTAAAATCTTAGCAACTAGTCTCCATAATGCATAGGTGCTTACCTTTGATAGCTAAGCTTCCCTAATGGAATTGTTTAATAATTAAACTCCCTCATGTATTGGTTGGTAGTCTTTTTACATAGGTTCGTGTGTTTAGCACCGTTTCTTTCTGTAGTCACCATAATGCTCTATCTCCTCTTTAATTGCTTTGCCACATCATTTTTTTTGCCTACCTGACGTTCTTAACACCTATACATCTTGGAACTCTGGAAAGGGCCTGAATAATCTCAATGCATCCAAAATAGATGTGTAGTAGTCGATGACTTTCATGAAGATGAGCTGGTCGCCACAGGCCTACAAGTGATTGATTGATCGAGAGTGGCCAGCTACTAATTATTGGTGCCAGTTAATTAAATTTGTCTCTTTATAATAATTAAACATCCATTGAATGTGGACGATATTTGTAAATGCATAGAGTACTCTATCACACAGCTCATGATGGTGAGATTTGAGTTACTATTTTATTTTGGGGCTTTTAAGCCAAGGATATCTCCAACGGCAACCCGTAAATTTTCTCCCGCATCTGTCTGCGAACAGGGGAGACCAGTCCGCATACACAATGCGGAAGGTGTCGAGGCAACGAATCTGACAGTGGGTACCAGGTGTACGAACAGGGCGGAACCTAGCTACAGCACAGGTGTATCACTCGGATTTAGCAAGTTCAGACCCCTCTCAAAGACGAAATAGCCCTACGTCTCGTGCCCTGGGGCTTGTGTTTTCTCTTGGGATATGTGATACAGTAGGTTGCGAACCCTTGTCCCGGAGATGGAGGGGGGCTTATATAGAGTGCGCTTGCCCTAATCAATGCTACGTTATGAGGGGACATAAGAGGAGGAGTAACTACATGCGTTACTAGTAACTTTCGTTATAAGTTTATAACTACACTTGAAGTCCAACGTTAAGCCTATTGACTGTTGCAGCTCCCACATCGGGTCTCCGCCTCCTGTGTCCGAGTGGTGCTGGTGAGGCCGACTGGTGGGAAGACGTCCGAGTGACTGGACTGTTGGGGAACGTAGCATGCAATTTCAAAAAAATTCTACGCTCACGCAATATCTATCTAGGAGATGCATAGCAACGAGAGGGGAGAGTATGTCCACGTACCCTCATAGACCGAAAGCGGAAACGTTAGGTTAACGCGGTTGATGTAGTCGAACGTCTTCACGATTCAACCGATCCAAGTACCGAACGTACGGCACCTCCGTGTTCAGCACACGTTCAGCTCGATGACGTCCCTCGAACTCTTGATCCACCAGAGGGTCGAGGGAGAGTTCCGTCAGCACGACGGCGTGGCGACGGTGATGATAAAGTTACCGACGCAGGGCTTCGCCTAAGCACTACAACGATATGACCGAGGTGTGTAACTGTGGAGGAGGGCACCGCACACGGCTAAGACAAATCTTGGAGTGCCTTTGGGGTGCCCCCTGCCCACGTATATAAAGGAGGGAGGGAGAGACACCGGCCCCCTAGGAGCGCGCCAAGAGTATGGAGTCCTACTAGGACTTCCAAGTCCTAGTAGGAATCCCTTTCCTTTTCGGAGGAGGAGAGAAGGAAAAAGGGGAAGAGAGAGGGAGTAGGAAAGGGCAAGTGGGGCGCCGCCCCCTTCCCATAGTCCAATTCGGACCCATTGGGGGGGGGGGGCGCACCACCTCCCCTTTGGCCTGCCTCCTCTTTTCACGTATGGCTCAATAAGGCCCATTACTTCTCCCGGTGAATTCCCGTAACTCCCCGGTACTCCGAAAAATACCCGAATCACTCGGAACCTTTCCGATGTCTGAACATAGCCTTCCAATATATGAATCTTTACCTCTCAACCATTTCGAGACTCCTCGTCATGTCCGTGATCTCATCCGGGACTCCGAACAAACTTCGGTCATCAAATCACATAACTCATAATACAAATCGTCATCGAACGTTGAGCGTGCGGACCCCACGGGTTCGAGAACTATGTAGACATGACCGAGACACATCTTCGATCAATAACCAATAGCGGAACCTGGATGCTCATATTGGCTCCTACATATTCTACGAAGATCTTTATCGGTCAAACCGCATAACAACATACGTCATTCCCTTTGTCATCGGTGTGTTACTTGCCCGAGATTCGATCGTCGGTATTATCATACCTAGTTCAATCTCGTTACCGGCAAGTCTCTTTACTCTTTCTGTAATGCATCATCCCGTAACTAACTCATTAGTCACATTGCTTGCAAGGCTTATAGTGATGTGCATTACCGAGAGGGCCCAGAGATACCTCTCCGATACACGGAGTGACAAATCCTAATCTTGATCTATGCCAACCCAACAAACACCTTCGGAGACACCTGTAGATCATCTTTATAATCACCCAGTTACGTTGTGACATTTGATAGCACACAAGGTGTTCCTCCGGTATTCGGGAGTTGCATAATCTCATAGTCAGAGGAATATGTATAAGTCATGAAGAAAGCTTTAGTAATAAAACATAACGATCATTATGCTAAGCTAACGGATGGGTCTCGTCCATCACATCATTCTCCTAATGATGTGATCCCGTTCATCAAATGACAACACATGTCTATGGTCAGGAAACTTAACCATCTTTGATTAACGAGCTAGTCACGTAGAGGCATACTAGGGACACTTTGTTTTGTCTATGTATTCACACATGTATCAAGTTTCCAGTTAATACAATTCTAGCATGAAGAATAAACATTTATCATGATATAAGGAAATATAAATAACAACTTTATTATTGCCTCTAGGGCATATTTCCTTCAGTCTCCCACTTGCACTAGAGTCAATAATCTAGTTCACATCGCCATGTGATTTAACACCAATAGTTCACATCATCATGTGATTAACACCCATAGTTCACATCGCCATGTGACCAACACCCAAAGGGTTTACTAGAGTCAATAATCTAGTTCACATCGCCATGTGATTAACACCCAAAGAGTACTAAGGTGTAATCATGTTTTGCTTCTGAGAGAAGTTTAGTCAACGAGTCTGCCACATTCAGATCCGTATGTATTTTGCAAATTTCTATGTCTACAATGCTCTGCACAGAGCTACTCTAGCTAATTGCTCCCACTTTCAATATGTATCCAGATTGAGACTCAGAGTCATCCGGATCAGTGTCAAAGTTTGCATCAACGTAACCCTTTACGACGAACTCTTTGTCAACTCCATAACCGAGAAATATATCCTTATTCCACTAAGGATAATTCTAACCGCTGTCCAGTGATCCACTCCTGGATCACTATTGTTCCCTCTTGCCAAACTCATGGTGAGGTACACAATAGGTCTTGTACACAGCATAGCATACTTCATAGAACCTATGACTGAGGCATAGGGAATGATTTTCATTCTCTTTCTATTTTCTGCTGTGGTCGGGTTTTGAGTCTTACTCAACTTCACACCTTCCAACACAAGCAAGAACTCCTTCTTTGACTGTTCCATTTTGAACTACTTCAAAATCTTGTTAAGGTATATACTCATTGAAAAATCTTATCAAGCATCTTGATCTATCTCTATAGATCTTGATGCTTAATATGTAAGCAGCTTCACCGAGGTCTTTCTTTTGAAAAAACTCCTTTCAAATACTCCTTTATGCTTTTCAGAAAATTCTACATCATTTCCGATCAACAATATGTCATTCACATATACTTATCAGAAAGACTGTAGTGCTCCCACTCACTTTCTTGTAAATACAGGCTTCACCGCAAGTCTGTATAAAAACTATATGCTTTGATCAATTCATCAAAGCATATATTCCAACTCCGAGATGCTTGCACCAGTCCATAGATGGATCGCTGGAGTTTGCACATTTTGTTAGCACATTTAGGATTGACAAAACCTTCTGGTTGCATCATATACAACTCTTCTTTAAGAAATCCATTAAGGAATGCAGTTTTGATATCCATTTGCCAGATTTCATAAAATGTGGCAATTGCTAACATGATTCGGATAGACTTAAGCATCGCTATGAGTGAGAAAATCTCATCGTAGTCAACACCTTGAACTTGTCGAAAACTTTTGCGACAAGTCGAGCTTTGTAGATAGTAACACTACTATCAGCGTCCATCTTCCTCTTGAAGATCCATTTATTCTCAATGACTCGCCGATCATTGGGCAAGTCAATCAAAGTCCATACTTTGTTCTCATACATAGATCCTATCTCAGATTTCATGGCCTCAAGCCATTTCGCGGAATCTGGGCTCATCATCGCTTCCTCATAGTTCGTAGGTTCGTCATGGTCTAGTAACATGACTTCCAGAACAGGATTACCGTACCACTCTGGTGCGGAACGTACTCTGGTTGACCTACAAGGTTCTGTAGTAACTTGATCTGAAGCTTCATGATCATCATCATTAGCTTCCTCACTAATTGGTGTAGGCATCACTGGAACTGATTTCTCTGATGAACTACTTTCCAATTCAAGAGAAGGTACCACTACCTCATCAAGTTCTACTTTCCTCCCACTCACTTCTTTCGAGAGAAACTCTTTCTCTAGAAAGGATCCATTCTTAGCAACAAATATCTTGCCTTCGGATATGTGATAGAAGGTGTACCCAATAATTTCTTTTGGATATCCTATGAAGATGCACTTCTCCGATTTGGGTTCGAGCTTATCAGGCTGAATCTTTTCACATAAGCATCGCAACCCCAAACTTTAAGAAACGACAGCTTAGGTTTCTTGCCAAACCACAGTTCATACGGTGTCGTCTCAACGGATTTAGATGGTGCCCTATTTAACGTGAATGCAGTTGTCTCTAATGCATAACCCCAAAACGATAGTGGTAAATCGGTAAGAGACATCATAGATCGCACCATATCTAATAAAGTATGGTTACGACGTTCGGACACACCATTACGCTGTGGTGTTCCAGGTGGCGTGAGTTGCGAAACTATTCCACATTGTTTTTAAATGAAGGCCAAACTCGTAACTCAAGTATTCACCTCCGTGATCAGATCGTAGAAACTTTATTTTCTTGTTACGATGATTCTCCACTTCACTCTGAAATTCTTTGAACTTTTCAAATGTTTCAGGCTTGTGTCTCATTAAGTAGATATACCCATATCTGCTCAAATCATCTGTGAAGTTCAGAAAATAACGATACCCGCCGCGAGCCTCAACACTCATCGGACCGCATACATCGGTATGTATTATTTCCAATAAGTCTGTAGCTCGCTCCATTGTTCCGGAGAACGGAGTCTTAGTCATCTTACCCATGAGGCATGGCTCGCAAGCATCAAATGATTCATAATCAAGTGATTTCAAAAGCCCGTCTGCATGGAGTTTCTTCTTGCGCTTTACACCAATATGACCTAAACGGCAGTGCCACAAATATGTTGCACTATCATTATCAACTTTGCATCTTTTGCCATCAATATTATGAATATGTGTATCACTACGATCGAGATTCAATAAACCATTTATATTGAGTGTATGACCATAGAAGGTTTTATTCATGTAAACAGAATAACAATTATTCTCTGACTTAAATGAATAACCGTATCGCAATAAACATGATCCAATCATATTTATGTTCAACGCAAACTCCAAATAACATTTATTCAGGTTCAACACTAATCCCGAAAAGTATAGGGAGTGTGCGATGATGATCATATCAATCTTGGAACCACTTCCAACACACATCGTCACTTCACCCTTAACTAGTCTCTATTTATTCTGTAACTCCTGTTTCGAGTTACTAATCTTAGCAACCGAACAGGTATCAAATACCCAGGGGCTACCATGAGAACTAGTAAGGTACACATCAATAACATGTATATCAACTATACCTTTGTTCACTTTGCCATCCTTCTTATCCGCCAAATATTTGGGGTAGTTCCACTTTCAGTGACCATTTTCTTTGCAGTAGAAGCACTCAGTTTCAGGCTTGGGTCCAGCTTTGGGCTTCTTCACGGGAGTGGCAACTTGCTTGCCATTCTTCTTGAAGTTCCCTTTCTTTCCCTTGTCCTTTTTCTTGAAACTAGTGGTCTTGTTAACCATCAACACTTGATGCTATTTCTTGATTTCTACCTTCGCCGAATTCAGCATCGCGAAGAGCTCGGGATTCGTTTTCGTCATCCCTTGCATATTATAGTTCATCACGAAGTTCTAGTAACTTGGTGATAGTGATTAGAGAACTCTGTCAATCACTATCTTATCTGGAATATAAACTCCCACTTGATTCAAGTGATTGTAGTACTCAGACATTCTGAGCACATGCTCACTGGTTGAGCTATTCTCCTCCATCTTGTAGGCAAAATACTTGTCAGAGGTCTTATACCTCTTAACACGGGCATGAGTCTGAAATATCATTTTCAGCTCTTGGAACATCTCATATGCTCTATGGTGTTCAAAACATTTTTGAAGTCCCGGTTCTAAGCCGTAAAGCATGGTGCACTAAACTATCAAGTAGTCATCATACCGAGCTTGTCAAATGTTCATAACGTCTGTATCTGCTCTTGCAATAGGTCTGTCACCTAGCGGTGCATCAAGGACATAATTCTTCTGTGCAGCAATGAGGAAAATCCTCAGATCACGGACCCAGTCCACGTCATTGCTACTATCATCTTTCAACTTAGTTTTCCCTAGGAACATATCAAAATTAAAATAGGGGAGCTATACGCGAGCTATTGATCTACAACATAGATATGCTAATACTATCAGGACTAAGTTCATGATAAATTAAGTTCAATTAATCATATTACTTAAGAACTCCCACTTAGATAGACATCCCTCGAGTCATCTAAATGATCACGTGATCCAAATCAACTAAACCATGTCCGATCATCACGTGAGATGGAGTAGTTTTCAATGGTGAATATCTCTATGTTGATCATATCTACTATATGATTCACGTTCGACCTTTAAGTCTCCAGTGTTCCGAGGCCATGTCTGTACATGCTAGGCTCGTCAAGTTTAACCCGAGTATTCTGCATGTGCAAAACTGTCTTGCACCCGTTGTATGTGAACGTAGAGCCTATCACACCAGATCATCACGTGGTGTCTCAGCACGAAGAACTTTCGCAACGGTGCATATTCAGGGAGAACACTCATACCTTGAAATTTAGTTAAGGGATCATCTTATAATGCTACCGCCGTACTAAGCAAAATAAGATGCATAAAAGATAAACATCACATGCAATCAAAATATGTGACATGATATGGCCATCATCATCTTGTGCCTTTGATCTCCATCTCCAAAGCACCATCATGATCTCCATCGTCACCGGCTTGACACCTTGATCTCCATCGTAGCGTCGTTGTCGCCTCGCCAACTATTGCTTCTACAACTATCGCTAACGCATAGTGATAAAGTAAAGCAATTACATGGCGATTGCATTTCATACAATAAAGCGACAACCATAAGGCTCCTGCCAGTTGCCGATAACTTTTACAAAACATGATCATCTCATACAATAACGTGTATCACATCATGTCTTGACCATATCACATCACAACATACCCTGCAAAAACAAGTTAGATGTCCTCTACTTTGTTGTTGCAAGTTTTACGTGGCTGCTACGGGCTTCTAGTAAGAACTGTTCTTACCTACACATCAAAACCACAACGATTTTTCGTCAAGTGTGCTATTTTAACCTTCAACAAGGACCGTCCGTAGTCAAACTCGATTCAACTAAAGTTGGAGAAACAGACACCCGCCAGCCACCTGTGTGCAAAGCACGTCGGTAGAACCAGTCTCATGAACGCGGTCATGTAATGTCGGTCCGGGCCGATTCATCCAACAATACCGCCGAATCAAAGTAAGACGTTGGTGGTAAGCAGTATGACTATTATCGCCCACAACTCTTTGTGTTCTACTCGTGCATATCATCTACGCATAGACCTGGCCCGGATGCCACTGTTGGGGAACGTAGCATGCAATTTCAAAAATTTCTACGCTCACGCAAGATCTATCTAGGAGATGCATAGCAACGAGAGGGGAGAGTATGTCCACGTACCCTCGTAGACCGAAAGCGGAAGCGTTAGGTTAACGCGGTTGATGTAGTCGAACGTCTTCACGATCCAACCGATCCAAGTACCGAACGTATGGCACCTCCGTGTTCAGCACACGTTCAGCTCGATGACGTCCCTCGAACTCTTGATCCAGCAGAGGGTCGAGGGAGAGTTCCGTCAGCACGACAGCGTGGCGACGGTGATGATGAAGTTACCGGCGCAGGGCTTCGCCTAAGCACTACAACAATATGACCGATGTGTGTAACTATGGAGGGGGGCACCGCACACGGCTAAGACAAATCTTGGAGTGCCTTTGGGATGCCCACTGTCCACGTATATAAAGGAGGGAGGGAGAAAGGCCGCCCCCCTAGGGGCGCGCCAAGAGTATGGAGTCCTACTAGGACTTCCAAGTCCTAGTAGGAATCCCTTTCCTTTTCGGAGCAGGAGAGAAGGAAAGAGGGGAAGAGAGAGGGAGTAGGAAAGGGCAAGGGGGGCGCCGCCCCCTTCCCATAGTCCAATTCGGACCCATGGAGGGGCGCGCGCCACCTCCCCTTTGGCCTGCCTCCTCTTTTCCCGTATGGCCCAATAAGGCCCATTACTTCTCCCGGTGAATTCCCGTAACTCCCCGGTACTCCGAAAAATACCCTAATCACTCAGAACCTTTCCGATGTTTGAACATAGCCTTCCAATATATGAATCTTTACCTCTCGACCATTTCAAGACTCCTCGTCATGTCCGTGATCTCATCCGGGACTCCAAACAAACTTCGGTCATCAAATCACATAACTCATAATACAAATCGTCATCGAACATTGAGCGTGCGGACCCCACGGGTTCGAGAACTATGTAGACATGACCGAGACACATCTCCGGTCAATAACCAATAGCGGAACCTGGATGCTCATATTGGTTCCTACATATTCTACGAAGATCTTTATCGGTCAAATCGCATAACAACATACGTCATTCCCTTTGTCATCGGTGTGTTACTTGCCCGAGATTCGATCGTCGGTATCATCATACCTAGTTCAATCTCGTTACCGGCAAGTCTCTTTACTCGTTCTGTAATGCATCATCCCGTAACTAATTCATTAGTCACGTTGCTTGCAAGGCTTATAGTGATGTGCATTACCGAGAGGGCCCAGAGATACCTCTCCGATACACGGAGTGACAAATCCTAATCTTGATCTATGCCAACCCAACAAACACCTTCGGAGACACCTGTAGATCATCTTTATAATCATCCAGTTACGTTGTGACGTTTGATAGCACACAAGGTGTTCCTCCGATATTCGGGAGTTGCATAATCTCATAGTCAGAGGAATATATATAAGTCATGAAGAAAGCTTTAGCAATAAAACTTAACGATCATTATGCTAAGCTAACGGATGGGTCTCGTCCATCACATCATTCTTCTAATGATGTGATCCCGTTCATCAAATGACAACACATGTCTATGGTCAGGAAACTTAACCATCTTTGATTACGAGCTAGTCAAGTAGAGGCATACTAGGGACACTTTGTTTTGTCTATGTATTCACACATGTATCAAGTTTCCGGTTAATACAATTCTAGCATGAAGAATAAACATTTATCATGATATAAGGAAATATAAATAACAACTTTATTATTGCCTTTAGGGCATATTTCCTTCATGGACTGTATCCAAGTGGATACCCTGGAATGCACATCCGAGTGCACTTATGGACCGGAGACCTCCCAATGATGGTGTGGGGCCCTAGGTGAGCCCTAGATGTCAGGTCTATGACCCTACCCTGAATAGGTGACCCCATCATTAGCCCCCGAATCGGTTGAGGTTTCGTAGGACGAATTGAATGAACTCTTGATTCGGGCCGAGTGTTCCAGGAGCACTCAGAATCCGTCGTCAAGTGATAACCTATTGTGACCTAAGCGAAACCACGGCGGATTCTGGACTAAGAGTTTCCCGACTGATTAGGTCATGTTGACTGCTGGGAAAAACTTGGTGGCGTTCGTATGTCTCTCGGGAGAGATAGACTAGGGGTCCGAATGTGGACATGCCATGAAACCCGAGTGACGACGCTGGCGCGTGGGTTGATTCTCCGGAGAGATGCCACTCATTATCCCGAGGGAGCTTGATACGTCTCCAACGTATCTATAATTTTTTGATTGTTCCATGCTATTATATTATCAATCTTGGATGTTTTAGATACACTTTCAAGCAATTATATATTATTTTTTGGGACTAACCTATTAACTTAGTGCACAGTGCCAGTTGCTGTTTTTTGTTTGTTTTTTGTTTCGCAGAATATCAGTACCAAATGAAGTCCAAATGCCACGAAACTTTTTGGAGATTTTTTTTGGACAAAAGACAGTAGAAGCTTCGGGAGAAGACCAGATGATGAAGCATGGGCCCACGAGGCACCAGGGCGCGCCCAGGGGGGTAGGCGCGCCCTGGTGCCTGGTGCTTCATCTCCGTGGAAAGGCTCTCCCACAAAGCTTCACCGCCTGCAGTCATGGCGGATGCAATGCAAGGGAGGAGGATGGGGAGCGACTTGTATTGTGGTGTAGAGTTAGCCGGGTATGGCCGCCTTTAAATAGCGTATTCCGGTGAGGCGAGGCGTCGGGGTGCATCCATGCGCGGCGCCGGAGTGGGTTTCTCGGCCGATGAACCTGCTTTTTGGCGGCATACGGACGGACGGGGCATTGAATGGGCGTGGTAGATATCCATCCCGTCCCGTCTAGTCACACGTCTCCGGCATTGAACATGCGCGGACACTGAAGATGCGTCGCGGGCGGTGCCCTCGGCCGGCGCCCTGCTTCAATGGCGTAGGCAGTGAGAGGCCCCGTCTGCCCTGAGCCGTCTTCAATGTGGAGCGGCGCGCTCTACAACTGTATGAATGCGGGCAGCTGCCGCCGGGTGGGAACACGCATGGATGAGAGAGGAGGGGTTTGGGTGGGCCAGGGTGATCAGAGCGGGCGTGGGAGCTGTCCAGACTCCTGCAAAGCTCCACACATTTGTTTCCGGTTTGTGAGAGAAAACGCGTCCGGACGCGGACTAATACAGACCTGTGTTGGATAGCTTCCGCAGCCTGGACAATATGATCTGAACGGATGCAGGAGATTTGAGGGTTGGCGTTAGAGAGATGCCCTAAAGTCTTTTATCTCTTGCATTCATACACAACTCTTGCACTAAGAACCAACGGTTAAGCCTGCAATCTGCTCATATGCCCATTGTATCATGTGTGTTAACACCTAGATTTTTGTGATCATGTTTCTTTTGGAGTGAAGTGCATCATAGGTCCTCGAACTATTTCAGAGGTGTCATGTAGGTCCTCGAACTATGAAAATCGTCATCCAGATTCTCAAAGTGCAATATGTGTGTCATCCTGGTTCTCAAACTATTTTAAAGGTGTCACATAGGTCCTTGAACTATTTCAGAGGTGTCACGTATATACACACTTTAAGAATTTCTAAGAACCTAGATGACACTTTTTATAGTTTGAGAACCTACATGACACCTTTGAAATAGTTTAAGGACCTAGGATGCACTTCACTCTTTCTTTTGCGGGGGCGATTTGTGTGATCATGTAGATAACAGTATCGGCAGTGCCGCCCCGGCATATGAGTTTGATCATATAAACTCCTCCGGTCAATTAGTTTAAAAGAATCAGGTCGTAAATATGTTGTATTTTTTATAATTATGGTAAGCGTGAGTCCACAACTTCTAGCCCCTCAACAAACAACCAGTGGTTGAATAGTTAGGACGGCAGTGATACCCTCAACCCACGAGAAAAGAAATCTTAAGATTTCACGTTTTGATGTCTCATGATTATGGATTATTTTTTCAAAAAGAGACATTTATTGAGGAGTCTATGATGACTCCATCATTCTTGAAGCGAGTGAATTGCAGAAAACCACCATATTATAGCGTAGGTTTGCCGAAAAGACTCTTCTACGAAATTGTTGTAGAAAACACTGATTCTCGGCCTAATCTTTTGCAAAATACACTGATCGATTGCTTAGTCCATTTTAACCGCGATTATGACATATGAGTCCCACATTTGATGACGTGGCGTAACGTTTTGTGGTAGACGAGGTTAGGCTGGTATTTTAAAAAAAAATCCCTCCCAAAGATAAATCCAGATCGCCACCATCCTGCGCCACGGTGTCGTCCTCCTCGTCATGGGCGCTGGCCCTCGCGGCTGTCGGCCTCCTTGTCGCCGCCCGCGCCGCCCTGCGCCTTAGCGTTGGCCTCCTCGTCATCGCATGCGCCGCCCTGCGCCTCAGCGTTGGTCTCCTCGTCGTGGGCGCTGGCCCTCGCGGCCGTCGGCCTCCTCGTCGCCGCCGCTACGAGCCTGGGCCGTCGTCACCGGCGCCATGGACGGCATCGGCCGCGCCATCACCCTCTGCCTCACCGCCTCCGGCCTCGGCCTCGTGCTCGTCGGCCGCAAACCGGGCAAGCTCGCCGCCATCTCCAGCGATGGTGGCATCGGAGCAAGCAGCAGTGGCGGGACGCAAGCAGCGCGCATCCACGCTCGAGCAGCAGCGGTGGCACGTACCGACGCAAGAAGACTACCGGCAGCTCAGGGAACCGGCGCATGCAGCAACGGCGGCACGGCGGCGCGCAACACGAGGGCAGCCAAGCAGCGACCCTCTCGACGAGCTCCACCGTTGCCGGGGCACTAGCGTGGGCGGCAGTGCACGTGCGCGGGATGGCCGAAGGCAGAGTACAGTGGAGCTTCGCATGGCAAGGGCCTGATTGCGTTTTGTTTTCTGATAGAAGGGTGCCTCTGCAAAAATACCAGGGACTATTTGGTAAATTCATATTACACCATGTCTAACGCCGCTGGGACCAACAGTTACGCCACGTCGCCAAAGCTGGGCCGACCCCACTTGTCATAAACGAGGTTAAAATGCCCAAACAGACGGATCAGTGCTTTCTGCAAAATATTAAGCCCATAATCAGTGTTTTCTGCGACAATTTTGTAGAAGAGTCTTTTCTGCAAACATACGCTGTAATGTGGTGGTTTTATGCAATTCACTCTCTTGAAGCTCTGCAAATCCCGACCGGTCTTTAGTGGCAGCGCTCGGTGGAGCGACGGGTGGTCTTCGGCTGGGTGGCAGCGGCTGCCATGGTGGCTAGTGGCCTTGGATCCGCCCATGCATGGAAGGATTTGTTTCGAACTCGGTCTCCGATTCCGCTAGCACCTTCCTCACCAGCTCCTCCTCCTCTTCGGTCGTTATGGGATGATGTGGATCTGGTGGTGGCAGGGGCGGCGAGGGCGTACGTGCGCACACTCTTGCACGCCCGCATGGACGGGGAGGGCTGGAAGAACGGTCACAGGTACCTTAGAGGGCGCCGGTGCTGAGTTCTGAGCACGGCCGGCAAAAAAAGTCTGTCGCCGCAAGTCGTGCTCATCCCGGAACCTTGGAACCATGTGTCCTAAAGAGATGAGTCCACGACGTACCTGGGATAGTCGACGAGGTCCGGAGGCAACACGGCCCTGCAGCGGTTGATCTTGAGTAGTCGAGTGCGGCCGCTCACTGGAATGGCCGGCACTAGCACCTGTCCTAGGCTCAGATGTCAGCTGTTTTGGAGATGGGCGCCTGGCCACGACAGCGGGGTGGAGGTGTCCCAGTAGCGCTGGCACACCTCCACCTTAACATAGGGGCAGATCCGCGGCGCGCAGCACAATGGAGAAGCCGACGGCGACAGACAACGCTGAAGACGACCTCGCCTCGCGGCCGTGCTTTCCCGGCTTGCCGGGGATCCACTTCCACATGCCCATGGCTGGGTGGTGGGCGACAGAGCGATGGCGGTGCGGGGCTGGTGGGTGTCGGTCGAGTGGGGGGCAGAAGAGTGTGGAAGATCGCGTAAGGAGATGGAAGTGGATTGGCGGTCCACGTCTTGCCATTAAAAATGACGCGGCGAGGGTGGATGGATGGCTGACATGCAGGCCCTCCCACGCGTGCAGATTAAATGGGACGATGAGAAGCGGTTGTGTGGCCACCATGCCGGCCCGAGGCGGACGACGAGACAATGTGCTCGTCCGTGCAGTGTCCGTCTGGACACAAATCCGACTAAAATTTGTGCCGGATTTGAGTCAAGGCGGACACGAGACGAATGATTTTTAATCTTCAGTTGTTGGGTCGTGCCATTTGTCCGTTTCAACTCAAACGGACATAAACATATTAAATGGTGTCACACGTTGGGGTTGGCCTAACAAGAGGATTGCTGATTATGACTGGAGTAATCTCAATGCATCCAAAATAAATGTGTATTACGACTTTCATGAAGATGAGCTGATCGCCACAAGCCTACAAGTGATTGATTGATTGACAGTGGCCAGCTACTAATTATTGGTGCCAGTTAATTAAATTTGTCCCCTTATAACAGTTTTTTTTAGAACACCTTATAACAGTTAAACATCCGTTGATTGGAACCCTTTGTGAAGAAGGTCGAGCAAGAAAAAAGAAATGGTCAATGACCCTGTCAGTCAATGCTCTCGACCGCGGGAACGGACAAACCTTCTCCGCGCCGCGTGCTGCTCCGGCGACTCCCTTTGCACGCTTCCGGGCAACCCAATCCGCTCCGCTCCGCCCCAGGTCCAGCGGTACTCCACAGGTGCCTCTCCCCTGATTCACTCACCGCTGCTCCTTTTTCTCTCTACCTTTCTCGTTACAAGAGTAGATCTGACAGTTTAGTGTTCCCCTTCGCATGGCGATTCTCGGCCAGATAACCATTTCCCCTTCAATCTGTTTGGGTGTTTTCCAGTTTCATTGTAAGAAAATTAGGGACCTGGGATCTGAAATGTAGCAGCTGTAAGATCTGAAGTAAGCAAAGGTAGCAATGTGAGACCAGAGGAAAGCAGAGGTAGTTGGGAAATGTGAAGCCTCTGGTTTTCTTATTAATTCTGCTTTCAGTTTTGGGATTAAAGACTGGTGTTTTCATACTTGGATATACCAGCTAAAGTTTTGTTCTTTTAGACAAGCTGTAAGTAGCATAGATTGTGGATTAGACGCAGTTTACCTACTGAAGTCAGTAGTTTGAACCTATTCAAATCCCATGACATTAGTATCAGATTAGTACTAATGTTGTGCTTATTGTACTTGTAGCCAAGCAATTGATTCACCAAGGTAGTCTGCTCTGCCGGTGTCTGCCATTGATGGGTCCGCCGTCACTGTGTTTCTTGACTATGGTGGAGTCCAAGGTCCGGAGGTAGCCATTTTCACTTTGATCTGTGTGATTTGAGATCTAGCAACTCTGAGACCAGAAGTAAGCAATGATAGCGGGGGAACGTGAAGCCTTTGGTTTACTTATTAATTCTGTTTCCAGTTTTGGAATTACAAAACTGATGTTTTCACACTGGGATATGCCAGGTAAAGTTTTGTATTTTCAGATTGTACTTTTTTTAGACAAGATGTATATTTTTGTTAGTAGCATAGATTGGTGGATTGGAGACAAAATTTACCTACTATAATGAGTAGTTTGAGCCTATTTAAATGCCAATTTCGTCTAGAGATCCCATAGATTGCTACCTGTGTTCTGCTTATTGTTTGATAGTTTTGAGAGAGCTAACCGCTCTTGCCGTGTGGTTATGTTCTGCTTATTGCACTTGATATATGGTCACCCTAATTCAAGTTCAACCCTGTAGGCAAGCAATTAATTCACGAAGGTAGACTGCTCTGGTGGTGTCTTCCGTTGATCTCACCTGCATCTGGCTCCCCTTTCATCTGACAAGGGCTTCCTTGCTTTCAGTTGCTAAGCTTCTGTAAAGAGATTTGGATAGTGAAGAGCACAAATAAAGAGCAAGATGGAGTTGGTGGTAGGTGCCTCAAATGCTACCATGAGGTCTCTGCTGGGCAAGCTGGGGGGCCTTCTAGCCCAGGAGTATGCTCTGGTCCGTGGAGTCCGCCGTGATGTTCAGTACATCAACGATGAGCTTACAAGCATGCAGGCCTTCCTCCGTGACCTGAGCACTGCCCCAGACGACCATGACAACCGGATGAGGGACTGGATGAAGCAGATCCGTGACATGGGCTATGACATTGAAGATTGCATTGATGACTTTTCTCACCGCATCCCCCGCAATCCCAGCAGTGATGTTAAATGCTTATTCATCAGAACAAGGTTCTATGAACTCCGGATGTGGTGGCCTCGCCGTGACATTGCGTCCAAGATTGCTGACCTCAAGGTGCGGGCACAACAGATTGGTGAGCGACGTAGCAGATATGGAGTGGAAAACCCAAGCAAGCTCCCTCGAGTCTGTGCTGCTACATATCAAATAGCTGACCATCAGCTCCCAAACCTTCAGCTCATTGGTACCAAGGAGCCCGTGGGGATGACGACTGACATGAAGGAGCTTGAGGATTGGTTAGCCAGATCTGGTATAGGGTGTTATGAGCAGCAAGCTGTCCTGTCCATAGTTGGATTTGGCGGCGTGGGAAAGACCACTATCGCAATGGCGCTGTACCAAAACGTCAGGGATAAATTTGATTGTCGGGCATCGGTCACTGTTTCTCAGAACTATGATCAAGATGCAGTTCTCATGCTGATTCTGAAACAAGTCAAGCCACAGGAGAGTGCTCACAAGAAGCAGGGCAATACTGGTAGCTCTGATGTTAAGCAGATCAATATTGAAGCGATGAACCACGAAGAACTCGTGAAACAACTAAAAAATCACCTGGACGAAAAGAGGTATTTGTAAATTATTTCTTTGCTTTCTTGTCAATTGAATTTGATTTTGGGATAAGTAGACTGACTGTTCCCTCCATATTAAATTGAATAATCCTTGTCATAATAGTTTGATCGATCCACTCATTCTTGTGATATGTTTAGTAAGTTATGTAATTTCATCTATTGCCTTAGCAAAAATAGTTTTAAGTTCTAAACCTAGCTAGTGCCTAGCCAGAAATTTGTGATCCTAAGCTGTCAAGCAATTAAGTTAACTCTGGAACTAAAAGGCACAAGTAAATAAGATGATGACAGATAATGGAGTTTTTCATGAATTGAATGCCCTGCACATTGCTAACATACTGTTACTGTTGAGACAATGCCAGCCAAAATTTCAGTTGAAAAGACTGGGAGACATAGAAAGCTACCATTTACACCAATCGATCCACCCACTGCCTGTGCAAGAGCATGAGCGTCACGCTTAGCATGAAAAACAGTGACGACAGAAACCTAAAATTAGGCAAGTTTTTCCTTTTAGTATCCTTTGAAAATCTCCAACCTAAAAGGGGTAGATCTATCAGGCACACCTTTTTAGCCGGATAAATCCAGACCTAATACTCGGCTTGGGATCAGAGATAGATTGAGAAAGCAAGATCAAACCTACTGTACCGTCGATTCACTAAACTCAAGAAATCTGTTAGTCTCAGTTATAAGTTTGTAATCAGTAACCGGAACCTAAAGCAATGGAGTTAGAGCTTGCACCAAGTCACTAACCATACAAACTAGCCATTACAAACAATACACAGTGATGACAGTCTGCTAATTCACCAACAGCCTGTGTCACCTGCACTCAGTCCTTGTGTGAACTGGGGATACCCCACATACCTTTTGAACAACAAATTGTAGAGTTCTAGGAGTAAGTTTTCTCGATAGTTGCACATTTATAAGAGAAGCCACCTAACACTTAGTATGTCTATCACAAAAGATAAACTTGGATACGTGTGTATTTTTCCCCTGATGTGTACTATTTTCCTCATTCTTGGTAGGTATCTCCTCTTGATTGATGACATATGGTCTGCACAAACATGGGAGGATATCAGAAAATGCTTGCCAGATGATAATAGAAAAGGCAGCAGAGTAATAGTCACTACAAGATTTCAAGTTGTTGGCGCCACGTGCTCCCAAAGGGATGACATTGATCGTTTTCGTCAAGTGGATTTTCTTGATGATGACGAGTCTAAAAGGTTATTTGATCGAAGTGTTTCTGAATCCAACAACAGCAAAGGTAGCAAGAAAGAACCGCCCCCTGACGAGATATGGAAAATATGTAGGGGTCTGCCTTTGGCCATAGTTGTCATGGCTGGTCTTGTTGCCAGTAACCCTGACACACTCAGCGAAAAATGGAAAGAAGTATGCATGTCATTATTTCCAGAGTCGGTGCCTTCTCTGACCCTGGATGGTGTTACAAGGATACTTGATTATTGCTACAATGATTTGCCTGCAGATCTTAGGACCTGTTCATTGTACCTGAGCATATTTCCTAAGGGTTCAAAAATTAGTAGGAAGCGTTTGACCAGGAGGTTAATAGCCGAAGGTTTCGTCAGTGAGAAGCAGGGATTGTCGGATGAGGAAGTTGCAGAAACATACTTTAATCAGCTGATAAAAAGAAAGATAATACGCCCAGTAGAGCACAGCAGCAATGGGAAGGTAAAAAGCTTTCAAGTGCATGATATGGTTCTTGAATATATTGTGTCCAAGTCAAGCGAAGAGAATTTTATTACTGTGGTGGGTGGCCACTGGCTGATACCGATGTCTACCAATAAAGTCCGTCGACTCTCTGTGCAAAACAGTGGTTCCGAGCATGGAAATTCAACAAAACACATGAACTTGTCGCAAGTGCGATCACTGACCATGTTCCGGAGCCTCGACCAACTGCATTTCCATTCTTTCAATAATGGAATTTTACAAGTGCTGGATCTTGAGGGTTGCAAGGGTTTGAAAGAGTAACATCTGAAGGACATGTGTAGAATGCTTGTACTGAAATATCTGAGCCTTCGCCGAACGGATATTTCCAAAATACCCTCAAAGATTGAGAAACTCGAGTACTTAGAAACTCTCGACCTAAGGGAGACGGATGTCAGTGAGCTGCCAAAATCTGCAGGACAGCTCAAACGGATAATCAACATATTTGGTGGGAATAAAAACCCAAGGAGGGGGCTAAAGTTGCCCCAGGAGATTAATAAGGAGACAATGAAAGCACTTCGTATACTGTCGGGGATTGAGATTGATGAGAAATCAACAGGTGTAGCAGGTCTCCATCAGTTGACGGGGCTTAGGAAGCTTGCCATTTACAAGCTCATAATATTGAAGGATAGTGAAACCTTCAAACAATTACGCTCCGCCATCGAGTATCTTGGCAGCTGTGGTCTGCAGACTCTGGCGCTTAACGATGAGAGATCTGATTTTATCAACTCGCTGGACACCATGTCCGCACCTCCAAGATACCTACGCTCCCTTGAGCTCTCTGGCAATTTGAATAGGCTTCCCAAGTGGATTAACAAACTCAGTAACCTCAACAAACTGACACTTTCTGTGACAGTTCTTCAGATGGATACTTTTGAGCTTCTCTGTGACCTGACTTTGTTGTTTTCCCTCACCTTTTCGCTGAGTGCAGCGAAGCAGGATGAGGCCATAGAGGATATCCTGGAGAAGAACAAATCGGAGTCCGGCGGGGAGATCTTCGTTCCAAGTGGTGGATTCCAGAGTCTAAAGCTGCTTCGTTTCTTCGCACCTCTAGTGCCAAAGCTGAGCTTCCCAGAAGATGCAATGCCGGCACTTGAAAGGATCGAGATGCGGTTCGAAGCCTTCGAGGGCCTTTTCGGCATCGACACCCTGGAAAGCCTCCAGGAGGTGCACCTCAGAGTCAATACCTCAGCAGATGAAATAACCAACTTCATAGTAGATGATTTGAAGACCATCAAGACGCCAAAGATAATTGTGGATCATGTTATCAGTACCTGAAGTTTGGCATTCTCATGAAGCGCTTACTCATCATCCATCTTTCCCCTCTGTTTGTCGAGATTACTGGTTTAGTTTGTGCCATTTGTACTTCAATAAAAACAGGATACTGCTGCATTCCTGTAAGCCACAAGACTCTTATTATTTTTCCTTGTTATATTCCAACGTTATTTCGTTATGGGCTTGTAAGTTGATATTGCAGGAGTTGATTTTAAGTTGAAACTGTGAATGTTGGTCAAGGATATTTTTATTATCGATCACCTTCACCTTGTGATCTCCTCTGTACATGTTGGATGAACTCTGTCTTTTTTCCTGTCCTTCGTCTCTGCATGTGCCTTTTGATTCTCTTGAGTGTTAATGCTTTTGAGGTATAACAGAACTACCTTATGATATCTGGAGGTTAGGGTTTCAATAATTCCATGTACGTATATCTGAACGTTTCCACAATTCTTCTTAAGTAAGTAGTACCAGCATAGCATCTGATATCTCAAGGTTTTTTCTTTTTCTTTTTCTGTCAACACTGATTTGACAACTTGTAAAATACTCGTACAATGCAGATTTTAGTTAATTATATCTTGTTATTGCATTGGTGGTCACATTTTACCTAAGAAAAGAGGCATTGGAGGTTTGCAGGGGACAGTGTTGATGAGCTCTCTGCAAGTGCTTGGCAATGATAACTTAGCGAAGGCAAGATTGAAGGCTGTTGCTCTTTGTCAAAGTCAATCCGAGGACACGGGCGAATTTGCATGCTCTAGTGGTGGTTCTCTACAACAATGAATTTTTATTTATTTATTTTACAAAATATAGAAGTTTCAAGAAGAGAGTTTTGACCACATAGATTTGGCGCGATACCGCCATCAATGCACCACACGTGCGACGCCTATACATAAACCTGACAAAGATGCTCGCTGCTCCAACGACTGTAAACTACGCTGCCGACCTTACGCCACGTCTCCCGTATACACTTTGTAATTAGTATAGGCCTCTGTTTCTCCTTCGCCTCACTCCTAGCCATTCACTTCCCACGAAGGATTTCTCCTCGCCTTCTGCCTGTCATCTTGCGACAAAATTCAGAACGAGGGGCAGGCAGATTTGATACTTGTCGGTCTGCTGTGAAGCAGAAGAGAAACGAAGGAAAAAAAGCTTCATTCAGGGAGAGATGAAACAGCGACACTGCTGCTCCTTGCTCCACCATGCCCTCCTGCTGCTACTACCTCTGGTCTCTGGTCTTCATCGCGGTGCTGCTCAACGTCGGCGGCCTCCTCGTCGGAGGCAACATGTATGCACACCTATATATATATATCCCACAACTGAATCTCTCGGCCCAGCCGGACTTGGTTCCAATCGATACTGAGGGGAGGGGCGCATGCACGTTTCGATCGTCTTCGCCTACTCCGTCGCCGCGCCCTAGGGTTCCGCTGCGTCCAGTGCCGCGCCTGCGTACTGCCGGACCTGGCCGGGCTCGCCGTATCCCTCCTCTCGGCGCGATGGCTGGTACTGGAGGCGCGCCTCCTCCCGGGAAGCGGCCGCCTACGCCCTGCGGGGCTAGTCGGGCTACTGGGGCGCCGCCGCCGGGCCAAGGCAATGGCCGGGGCGCGCTGCCGGCGCCGGCGTCGGGTGCTGGTCGTGGTGGCGTGCTGCTCCCCAGTGCCGCTGCGGGATGCGGGTCGGGTGGCCCGACTGCGGCTCGCTTTGCTGGCGGGGCGCCCGTGGGGAGGCCGCCGGCTCCGGCCTTGCCGTCGGGCGGGCGGGGCGGACCGGGCTCCGGTCCTCGGCTGGTGGTTCCAGGCGGTGCTGCGGTCGTAGCCGCGGGCCGGGGAGCTGCGCCACCAAGGCCACCCGTGCCTTTGGGTCCGGTGCCTAGACCGCCTCCTCCACCCCACGTCGTTGCTCGCCCGTCTCCGCCGTCGCAGTCCAACGGTACTGTGGCTGCGCCCCGGGGTCAATGGGGGGATGACGGCTTCGATGCCTATGGGGCTGGCCAGCACCGTGGTTCTTCGTCCACGGGTGGCGGTCATGGTTATGCATGGCAAAGCGATGGTTCGATTGAGAGGCCGTTCTTGGGTCCTTCCGGCGGCTTCGTTGAGGGGCCTTCTGATCCGGGTCATCGGCAGCGAGGAGGTTACCATGGCCATCGTGGTGGTCGGGGCGGTCGAGGGGGCCGGTACCGTCCACGTCCTCCGCCCCTACCTGTTGTTGTCGAGCAAATGACAGATAACGGGGCTGCCGAGGAGCCTGTGCTGACCGGTCATGCCTTGGAGGTGGTGACAGCTCTTGCTACTGTTCAGGGTCCTGAGAACGAGGTTTTGGCCGATGTGTCTACGGAGATGACAGATAGGGCTGAGTCTAATAGGGCGTCCAAGTGGGCGCGCAGGAAGGAAAAGATGCTTTGTTATCGTTGTGGAGACAAGGGCCACTTCATTGCGGAGTGTGTGGCTCTGTTATGTGATACCTGCGGTAAGCTGGCACACGACTCTGGGGACTGTCCGATACTGCGAGATCAGGCACCGTCGCTCATGATGTATGGAGTTTACTGTGCTGAGCTAACGTTTTTCGAGTCTCCGAATGAGCGAGAGGTTGCTGATGAGACCCCGAGCATGACTACGGGGATTGTCAAGGTCACCAGAGGGGAGGTCTCTGAGACACAGATCGTGCAGAGGCTTCGGGAGCTGGCCCCTGGGGATTTCCAGTGGGACCTTGTCAGTCTCGCTGATAAGATGTTCAGAGTTGAGTTTCCTTCTGTGGAGGATCTGCAGAGGTTGTTGAGTTTTGGGATGTGTAAGGTGCCGGGAACTGATTGCATCCTTGAGTTTCATGAGTGGGAGCACGTGGAGCCTCAGGGTAAGCCGCTTACTCAAGCGTGGTTGCGATTTTCCGGGGCCCCCTCCAAGCCGTTACAGGATGCTCGGGTTGTGGCCAGCATGGGCATTTTGGTAGGGAAGCCTGAGCGTGTGGATATGGCGTTCACCAGAGCTCACGGGATTGCTCGGGTTCTGGTTAGTATTCTGAACTTTGAGTATGTGCCGGAAGTGGTTAAGTGGGCTTATCGAGGCAGGATTTATAATCTGGTTATTGAGTTTGAGGATGAGAGCCTTCTGGCTGCGGCAGCTCACGCGTCCGACGTAGATATGCACGAGGGGGACGGAAGCGCGGGAGCAGAGGAGCCGCCGGTCGAGGACTCTGGACGACAGCTGTCCAAGGGACCGGGGTCCGAGACTGCGACGACCGGGGATGGAGCAGCCCCACCCTCCTCGGTGCCTACGACGACTCTGAGATTTGGGTCTTTCGAACCCTCTTCTGCACCCCCGAGGCTGTGGAGTGATCGGGTCGAGTCCGAGGAGGCTTTTGAGTTCGCGTTGCCTGCTTTGGGGTTTGAGGATACTTTGTGCACTATTCCTGGGGATCTTGGGGCTTCATCGACCTCGGTCTGGGGAGAGGAGGAGGTGAGTCGGCAGGTGGCCACTCCCTCTCGTGCTCAGCACGCTGTACCTTCTCAGGACGTGACACCGGTGGCCGTGGCTAGTTTGTCGGGAGGAGTCCCGGGGCAGGAGGCCTCGGGTTGCTCTTCTCCTGCTGAGGTAGGGGATTCGGGGCAGGTGGTACCCGTGTCCTTCTCTTCGTTGGGAGGGGGTCTGGGGCAGGTGGCCTCGGATACCTCCTCTCCCGTTGTGTCTACCTCTCTGCTGGTCGCGGTTCTGCCTTCGGGAGAGGGCTCGGGGCAGGTGGCCTCGGAGCCCTCTTCTCCTGCGGCGCCTGTGGTGCTGGCCTCTCCGGTGCTGGGTGGGGAGTTAGGGCAGGCGGCCCATGCAATCCCTTCACCCCGCTCGCTGCCGGCTCCGTCCTGCGGGGCGCGCCAGGCATCTGAGGTCATGGTGACTGCCTTTCCACTTCCTGGCGAGGCTGCGGGGGCGCCCGTGCAGGTGGTCCGGCCTAGCGGTTGGGGTGAGGCAGCAGGCCCTACCCTGACCAGGATTTCTCGGGAGGAGGTCATTGCGTTTGGAGGGATTCAGGATCCGATGGCTGAGGGGCGACGGGTGAGTGGCCGTCTCCAGAATCAGCCGGACGTGGACGACATTCAGCAGCGGTGCGCCATGAGGGCGGCCAAGCTCCGTGACGTTGAGGTCACTACTGGTATGTCGGTCAATACTTCTAATTCCATTCTGCATTTTTCAAATGATGAGATTGTTGAAAATGCAAATCAATTAGGAGTTTCACTAGGTAGTAATGTCACTGAAATCTCTAATTCTGTTAATGATCTTCTGGATCTAGAGGCTGAGCGGGCCTTAGAGATGATTCGTAATATTGCGGCGGTTAAACCTATGAGTGATTCTGAGGTTGATGCGCTGGGGGTCAGGGTGCTCGACAATTTTTGTGCGGATCTTATGCCGCCCATTCCTGAGGCGGAAGTAGAGGATGATTCTACTGAGATGGTTATGGCTAGCCCTTCTGAGACTGGTTGTTGTGACGACCCCGGCTTAATCGTGCTCTAATCATACACGTAAATGCGCACGATCAAGCCTAAGGACTCACTTGAAGATATCACAACACAACTCTAAAACATAAAATAAAGTCATACAAGCTTAATATTACAAGCCAGGGCCTCGAGGGCTCGAATACAAGCTCGATGGCATACAAGCGTCAGCGGAAGCATTAGATATCTGAGTACAGATATATTACAGAGAGAGAGAGATAAGCCTTCACAGAGGCGGGGTAAAAATAAAAACTACGATCGAAAGGCGTAGGCCTCCTGCCCTGGACCCTCCGATCCTACTCCTGGTCGTCGAACGGCTCCTCGCAGTAGTAGTACTCGCCAGGCGGGTAGTAGTACTGGTCGTCGGCTGGGGCTTCTGGCTCAGGGGCTCCGTCGTCTGGTGGCATCAAATGGAAAATGGGGAAAAAGAAAATAAAGCAAACGTGAGTACTCATCCGAAGTACTCAGCAAGCAAGGATCTACACTACATATGCATCATTTTCAAAGGGGGCTGTATATGTGGACTGGGCTGCAGAAATGCCAGAATAGAGGGGGAAAGCCTAGTCCTATCGAAGACTAGCATCTTCAACAATCTTCGACAGTCTTGCAGCATCAGGAGAGAGCAGATGAACATAATGTAAAGTAGTAGTAGTAATATCATCAACCTCGACCTGAGATCCTTTCTCGACTCCCTGCGAGAAAGCAATCCCAGAGCCGTACTATCCAGTTCTCACCACATGTTCTAGTTGTACCGATCGGGATACAACTCCGAGTGTCCGTTACCGTAGGACAGGCTATCGATAGAAGTTTCTTCCCTGCAGGGGTGCACCAACTTACCCACCATGCTCACTTAACTCTGGCCGGACACACTTTTCTGGGTCATGCCCGGCCTCGGCTAAGCAACACGCCGCAACCCGACCTAGACTTATAAGAGAGGTCAGCACGCCGGACTAAACCTATGCCCCCAGGGGTCTTGGGCCATCGCCCCGGGAACTCCTGCACGTTACGGGGCCACCGAGAGCAGACCTAGCAACCCCTTATACAAGCGCGGTTGCGTTACCAGTCCAACTCGGCGTGCGCCGCTCCTTACTGACGTCAAACAAGCTTCGGCTGATGTGTACGACGCAGAACGCCCATACTATGCCCACGTGATGGTTAGTGCTATCGGGCCAGAGGCCCCTCGGATCAAATATCCAAACCGTAGTGGATTAGGAGTGCGCGGAAACGAGCAAAGACTCACGATCGATGTGACCCCGTCGCCCCGTCTCGAGGACTTGCGGCAAGGGCTAAGAATGCCCGGCCACGCCTCGTAGTTATCTCGCGGGCACCATCCAGGTCAACCCGACTCCACATCACTTCGCGTTAAGCTCGCGCGGGTACCCCTCAGGGCCGACCCGTCTTTAGTATCATAGTTTAGTGCAAGTCATAATATCCAAGGTAACTGTGTGTCTGACACCGAAGGGAACCCTGAGGAATCACCCTCGATGGAATTCCCGCTCGATGTTATCATCAAGGTGAACGAAGGAGGAATCACCCTCGAGGTCCACCCTGAGGAGTTGCGCGACGACGTCGTTATCGGGGGTGGTGTAGAAGGAATCACCCTCGCTTACCACGACCGAGTAACTAACCTACAAGGTTAACATCAGAAGTGCTGACGAGGTATCACCCTCGGCACTCGATGGTAACCCAGCAGTGTCGGCAACTAAGGGGAAGTGATGTGCGGTGCCATGGTCTAGTCTTCAATCCCGATGATCGGGTCTTCTGATGTCCAGCAGGGCAGTCGGGATCAAGTGGGGGTCTCGGTCGTGTCTCTACCCACCTTATACTAAGCAGTCTAGGATAACCGGTAAGGTAACAAAGTAGGGTACAATAATCAGGCTATGCAGCAGATTTAGGAAAACAGTAGCAGTAGCAGTTCTAATGCAAGCATAAGAGAGAAGAGAATAGGCGATATAGGCATGCTCAAAATGGGGGTGCTTGCCTGTTTGCTCGGGGGCAAGGGCAAGGTCTTCAGTAGTATCGTCGGGGACGTAGTCGTACTCCTGTGCGGCGTCTGCCTCGGGAGCTACGTCAACGTCGGGGGCTACCGAGAGAGAAGAGGGGGAAGAAACAGGTAAACATAATGCAAACAAATGCAACACGGTGCGTGTGATGCTATGATGCAGTGCAGGGTTGCCTAAATATGCATCTAAGTCATTTTAGTTATTTTTAGAATTAATCTGGGATTTATTTACCGAAGTGTGTGCACTATTCATCTGCCGGATACGGGTCCGGAGTTACGAGTTCTTCTACGTAGGAGGTTCCGATGGAGAAACAGACGGCACGATCAGACTCGTCTCGTCGTTCTGAGCAATTTTCATGTTTTAACTTTTTCGATCCGAGCTACGGTTTAAAAGTTATTAATTTTTAAAGATTATTTGAATTTCTGGAATTAATTTTTATTTACAGAAAATGAATTATGACGTCAGCATGGCGTGCTGCTGACATCAGCAAGTCAACAGTCGGCTGACTAAGTCAAATATGACATGTGGGTCCAATGGGACCCACATGTCAGCCTCTGTTTAGGCTAATCAGTGGATTAATTTAATTACCAGGGTTAATTAGGGGGTGGACCCCACATGTCAGTGAGACATTAGGTTAATCTAATTAGTTTCTAATTAATTAAATCTTTAATTAGTCTAATTATCGAACGGGACCCACGTGTCAGCTACAGGGGTGAACAGTGCCCGCGTTGACTCGGGTCAACGCGGTCAACTGGGCCCGTGGGACCCACTGGCAGTGACCCAGGGGTGTCCCACGTGGCAGCCACGTCGGCGGCCGGCGCCGGAGTTGCGCCGGCGACCGATTCCGCGGCGGAAGATCGCCGGAGTGCTCGGAAATCGCCCACAGGGCTCGGTTCGAGCTGCGGTTGAGTGCGTTCGAAAGCCAGTGAACTCGCGCGTCGAGTGGTGGCACTTGCCGGACCAGGGGATGGCCGGAATCACGCCGGCGTTGAGGTTTGGCGGAAGCCGAAACCCGGCGGACTCGCGCGTGGTGATGCAGAGGTCAAAACGGGCTGCGCTCTACTCCTTCGGCATCTACTTGACGCCACGAACGCGACGGCGAGCCCGGTGGGTCGTGACGGCCACTGCTGCAACGGCCTCGAGCTCAACGGCGGAGCTCGGTTCGGGCGGCCATGGCGCGGCGGCTACGGAGGCGCAGAAGGCTAGGGGAGCGCGGGGGAAGGATGAGGGGCTGCTCACCGAGAGGCTACGTAAAGCCGTTGGAAGCTTAGGAGTGCAGAACGTCGGCGAATCGTCGGGGCTCGCCGGCGTCAGAGAAGAAAGGGGGCGGAGTACTCCGGCTTCATCAGGGCCTCCCCGCCTCCACTCGCGGTCGGAGTCGAGGACGGCGGAGCTCGCAGGCGTGTTGGCTGAGCTCGGGGACGACGGTGGCCGCGTCTACGGCAAGGCCACGGCGACGGAGGCGCTCGGTTTCGGTGGATCTGGAGGAGGAGGAAGGAGGGAGAGGGCAAGCGAGCGAGGGGGAAGTGGATAGGGACGGAGAGGAGGCAGAGGGAGCTCCTCCTTATCCTCTCGCCTGGCCTGCGGCGTCGGGGTGTCGGCGCCGGAGCGGCGAGCGCGCGCTCGGCCAGGGAGAAGGCGACAGCGCGAAGGAGAGAGAGAGACTGGGCCAGATGGGCCGGCTGTCGGGGCACTGTGCACTTAGGCCCAGTGCACAGTGCCTCGTTGTATTTTTTTTTTTTTTTTACCTTTTTCTTTATTCTTTTCTGTTCCAAAATAGCTAGCATACTTTAGCACTTTTGTAAAATGTGAGAGTTGACCCAAATATTGCATTGCATTATTATCTTTCACCAAAATTTGGTTTGGGGCAGATTTGGAGTTCATTTGTATTTTGAAATGATTTAAAATGGATTTAAATATCCTGTTTTGGTGCTGTTTCATCTTGGTTGAGTCATGCAGCTAACTCAAGTGGCATTGGATATAATTTTGTGAGTGCTTCTGGATTATTTGCCAATTAATGAACATTTTTCCAACAGGGTTTGATCAACTTCATAATTCACTTTTGAATTTGAGTTGATTTTCAGATGTGGATTTGAATTGGATCATTAACCCTTATGACTTGGCACTGCAAATGATCATGACTTGGCAGTTTTAACAGAGTGTCATAGAGCTTATTACTAGGGGGTGTTACAGTTGTGAGGACCGGTTGCAGAGTCAAACTGTCTCTAAACGCAAGTGGAAACGGAAGGTGTACCCGATGTCCGCAGTGCGTAGGAGTGCTAGGATTCGTACGGCTAAAAAATTCCATGATGAACTATGAAAGGAATCTTTTGGAATAGCAGATGTCTAAAGGACTTGGCTAAAAGAAGATTTCTTGCTGAGGCGTCTGTCGAGCATCGTTTAGATTTTATTGCTCTATCGGAGACTGGTAGAGATAATTTCGCGCCACAATTTCTAAATACTTTGTCGGGAGGTATTGATTTTGATTGGCATTGCCTGCCACCGAGAGGGAGATCGGGTGGAATCTTACTCGGCGTTAGATGCGAAGCGCTAGAGGTTCGAAGTGTGGTTATGGGTGACTTTGCAATCAAGTTTTGGGTGCGTTCGAAGGAAGATGGGTTTAATTGGGCTCTGGTTGCGGTATATGGTGCCGCACAGCCCGAACTCAAGTCCGAGTTCTTGGCTGATCTTGTTCGGATTTGCGGTTTCGAGCAGCTTCCTATCCTGGTGGGGGGTGATTTCAATATAATTAGAAGGCGTGAGGATAAGAACAATGATAACTTTGACGGCAGATGGTCGTTCATGTTCAATACTATCATTGAAAGTCTGGACCTGAGAGAAATTGAGCTCTTGGGTAGAAAATTCACCTGGGCTAACGCGCTGCCAAATCCGACGTATGAGAAGTTGGATCGAGTGTTGGCTAGTGTCGATTGGGAACAGAAGTTCCCGCTAGTAACGGTCCAGGCTTTATCCCGTGGAATTTCTGACCACACGCCGTTATTTGTGGACTCTGGTGAGGCCACCCTCCTGGGAAACAAAAACGCGTTTTCCTTTGAGCTGGCTTGGTTTGAACGAGAAGGCTTCCTTGATCTCGTGGCCAGAGAGTGGGCTAAGGATTCAGGAGGGAAGACTGCGCTTCAGCGCTGGCAGAATAAGATTAGGCATTTGAGGAGTTTCCTGCGTGGGTGGGCTAAGCATCTTAGCGGGATTTATAAGGTCGAAAAGGAAAGGCTCCTTTCCCTTATTCAGTCCCTAGATGTAAAAGCAGAAACCACG
This sequence comes from Thinopyrum elongatum, assembly GCA_011799875.1. NCBI lineage: Eukaryota > Viridiplantae > Streptophyta > Magnoliopsida > Poales > Poaceae > Thinopyrum > Thinopyrum elongatum. The sequence continues at coordinate 8,662,653 of CM022299.1, forward strand.
GTGCTGCCGGCCGCGGAGCTTCATGCCAAGCTTGATGTGGAGATGAGGCTGAAAGAACTTCTTAGAGAAGAGGAGTTGAAGTGGGCGTTGCGGGCCAAGGTCCGGCGAGTAGTCCAGGGGGATGCGAACACTCAATTCTTTCACATGATCGCTAATGGTAAACATAGAAAGAAGAGGATCTTTCAGCTTGAGCAAGATGATGGAACAATTTTAGGACAGGAAAACCTAAAATTGTACATTACAGAGTATTACAAGCAGCTGTTTGGCCATCCAGAAGAGAACTGTGTGTCTCTGGATGAGTCCAGGATTGAGGATGTTCCTCAACTCACAGCGGTGGAGAATGATATTCTTGCGGCTCCTTTCTCTGAGAAAGAGGTGTTTGAGGCCATTTCGCATATGAAAAATAACAAGGCGCCGGGACCCGATGGATTTCCAGCGGAGTTTTATAAAAAGTGCTGGCATATCATTAAAGGGGATCTGTTGCCTTTGTTCAATGATCTCTTCTCTGGGCAGCTTCAGCTTTTTCAGCTCAATTTTGGAACGATAACCCTTCTTCCTAAGAAAACAGAGGCTGTGAGAATTGAGCAATTCAGGCCCATCTGTCTTCTTAATGTTAGTTTCAAAATTTTCACCAAGGTCGGGACTAATAGGCTCACACAGATCGCGCATGCTGTGGTGCAGCCTACCCAAACTGCTTTCATGCCGGACAGGAACATCCTTGAAGGGGTTGTGGTCCTTCATGAAACGCTCCATGAAATCCACACGAAAAAGCTGGATGGGGTTGTTTTCAAAGTGGATTTCGAGAAAGCGTACGACAAAGTCAAATGGCCCTTCCTTCAACAGGCCTTACGCATGAAGGGTTTTGACGAAGCTTGGCGACGCCAGGTAGAATCCTTTACGCAAAAAGGGAGTGTTGGAATTAAAGTGAATGACGATATAGGTCATTATTTCCAGACACACAAAGGCCTGAGGCAAGGTGATCCAATGTCCCCTATTTTGTTCAACATTGTGGTTGACATGTTGGCAATTCTCATAGGAAGGGCAAAGGAGGCCGGTCAGGTGGGTGGCTTGGTGCCTAACCTAGTTGATGGGGGTGTGTCCATTCTACAGTACGCTGATGATACAATCGTCTTTATGGAGCATGACTTGGCAAAAGCGAGAAATATGAAGCTGGTGTTATGCTTATTTGAACAATTGTCCGGATTAAAGATTAACTTTCATAAAAGCGAGTTGTTCTGCTTTGGTAGAGCCAAGGAGGAACAAGAGGCTTATAGGCAATTGTTTGGATGTGAATTGGGGGCTTTACCTTTTACTTACCTAGGTATACCCATTCACCATCGTAAGCTAACAAACAGAGAGTGGAAATGCATCGAGGATCGGTTCGAGAAGAAACTTAGTTGCTGGAAGGGCAAACTTATGTCTTATGGAGACCGGTTGATTCTTATTAATTCGGTGCTCACGAGTATGCCGATGTTCCTATTATCTTTCTTTGAAGTTCCAGTTGGGGTTAGGAAAAGGCTGGACTTCTACCGATCAAGATTTTTTTGGCAGAGTGATGAACTAAAGAGAAAGTATCGACTCGCCAAGTGGGATATTATTTGTAGACCAAAGGACCAAGGGGGTCTGGGTGTTGAGAACCTTGAGGTCAAGAACAGATGCCTGCTCAGTAAGTGGTTGTATAAGCTATCGGTTGAGACTGACGCAACTTGGGCGCAGATTCTCCGTAACAAGTATCTGCATTCCAAGACTTTGTCTCAGGTGACAGTGAGACCAACTGATTCGCCGTTTTGGAAGGGGCTTATGAGAGTTAAGGCAACCTTCTTTAATAGAACAAAGTTTATCGTCGGTGATGGCAACGATACCCGTTTCTGGGAGGATACTTGGCTTGGTGATACACCATTGGCGCTCCAGTATCCGACCCTGTATCGTATTGTTCAGCGACGTGATGCGCTAGTTGCAACGATTATGCAGTCCATTCCCCTTAATATCCAATTTCGGAGGGTGCTTGTCGGTGATAGATGGGAAGCATGGCTTCATCTGGTGAGTAGACTGATGGAGGTTCAGCTAGCTCATCAGCTCGATCAGTTGTGTTGGAAACTTACTAGGTCTGGACAATTTACGGTTAAGTCGATGTACATCGATGTTATTAACTTCAGTGTCATTCCTAGTTCCAAACATGTTTGGAAAGTAAAAGTTCCTTTGAAAATTAAAGTGTTTATGTGGTTTGTACATAAACAAGTCATTTTAACAAAGGACAACTTGGTTAAGCGCAATTGGACAGGATTTACTAGGTGTAGTTTCTGTGATCGGGACGAGACCATTAAGCATCTCTTCTTTGAGTGCCCATTGGCGAGAATTTTGTGGCGCACCGTGCAAATTGCCTTTAACATTACTCCTCCGAGTTCGGTCGGTTCGTTATTTGGAACGTGGCTTGATGGGATAGAGTCCGATACAGCTAGACACATTCGTGTAGGAGTTTGTGCGTTGTTATGGGCAATTTGGAATTGCAGAAATGATTTGGCTTTTAACAGAACAACAACTATTCATTTTTTGCAGGTTTTATTCCGTGCTACGGCGCTGATCCGTATGTGGTCCTTACTCACTCCGACGGAGGCCAGGGAGCGTTTGGTTACTGGATCTCTCCGGTGGGAGATGGTAGCGCGGGAGATATCTTCAACCGGTGTTTGGATGGCGTTCATGTAATAGATAGGATGCGCGAAGCGATTAGTTTTCCCTATCTTTTTTGCCAGCCGGTTGTGACTTTATGTCTTGTTATTTTGGCGTTGAGGCTCTCTGTGAGCTAGCCTTTATTTTGTTTCACGTCACGACTTTAAGACCTTGTTGAACCTATTTTTTTATAAATGTGGCCGTATGCATCGTTCTGATGCAGAGGCCGGGAGTCCCCCTTTTCGAAAAAAGAAAAAAAAAACTGAATCTCTCGGCATCTCGCATTTCCTTTTGGGCAATGGAAGCTTTGTTCGTCCAAAGTCGCATCGAGTGAGACTGATACAACCGTAGATCCACCCCTGTCTGCAGGATACATCATTTGTTCTTCTACCCTTTTCTTGCAGCACAACTGCACAAGTCTATGGGTGAGAGAAATGGCCGCCGGTGCCCCGGCGCCCAACGCGGGCGGGACCCTCATACCTAGCTAGGACCTGCACGATCCACAAGCAAAGCCAATCAAGCTAGACAGATGTAGCTGAATACTGTATACTGTCACACTGAGCTAGGTTCACTTCAGTTTTGTGTTCTGTTTTTTTGTCTTTCTTTTGCCGGGGATTTAGGCTTCTGATTTGATATTTCAGAATTGGTGTCCCATTTTCTTCTTTTTGCGCAAAGTTTTTTGTGGTCACCCTTTTCTTTATACTGTATAATCGAATAAAGCAGCTGTAATAACCCTTTCTTTATAACTTGGGCATATGACATCGGAGTTCATGCTTTGGGCATTTCTTTTCTTTGAAGCAATGCTCTGGGCATCTGGAACGATTTGCCTAAACCCTAAACTGACCTAGGACATGTTGCCGTCTCGTCGTGTCGGAGCCCGCCGTCGCTCGGTGGCTAAGCAAACCGCCACTATGGGCGCGGCTATGTGCCCTTGTTGCATGACTGCGCAGCTCGCCTGCAAGGAGCCCGAACTAGGCCGCCCAGTGACACACGCAACTTCACGACGATGTCATGCATGATTTTTTGTTTATTGTTTTTCCTTCACATTTTAATTTGTACGAATTTTTGTTTTCCTTTTTCCTTCACATTTTAATTTTAGTTTTTATGAAGTTTAATATTTAAAATATTATATATATATATAATATTACAAAAACTTTACATAAAATTTTGAAAAATGTTAATCTTGTATTTGAAAATGTTAAACATTGTATAGAAAATATTTCTAGTGGTACGAAAAAATGTATAATGTGAAGGAAAAAATGTACAAATGTTAATCATGTGTATGGAAAATTTCATACAATTAAAAATACCACACGTTTGAAAAACAAATGAACATGGCATTTTCAAAATATTTATACAATGTATAAGAATATTTTTACAGTTCACCAAAAATCTTTCATACATTCAAAAAAACGTATGTCTTTTAAATAAAATTCACAATTTTAAAAAATATCTTCATGAAATTTTCAAAAAATGTTGTACAATTTACAAAAATGTTTGCACAGTTGTTACTAAATGTTTTTATCATTCAAACAATATTTCAACATGTGTTGAAAACAAGGTTCAAATCGCATTTGAAAAAAATATTCAACACAAGTTTCGGTAATAATGTTAACCATGTATTTGAAAATTGTTAAAATAGTATAAAAAATGTTTTAAATGTGTACGTAAAATGTAAAACGTGTATGACAAAGTAGACATGTGTTGAAAAAAAAACCTGACAATAAAATATAAAAGAAAAATCCTGGTAGAAAAAAACCAAGAAAACAATAAAAAGAAAGTATAAAGAAGAAAAAATAAAAAGAAAAGAAAACCAAAAACAAAGAAAACCGAAACATAATAAATAAATAAAATCTAAGAAAACCGATGAAAAAATAAATAAAATAGAATAAAAACAACAAAAAAATGAAAGTAAAAAGAAGAGAAAACCGAACTGAATCAATTGAGCACAGCGCCCAACGCGACGCGACGAAGCTGTCGAGCAATGCAGCTAATGGGCCAGGAGCTAATTTCGCGGTCAGCTTTCCCCATGCAGGCGTAGTGTGCAGCCCACGAAATGTCGCATTGTGAAAGATGTTGACCGAATAACTATTTAGGAGTACTCGTTGCAAAGATCACTCCCACCTCCCAGGTTGCGACAAGTGGCGCGCTGCATGTGCACCACTTGTCGCAACCCGGAGTTTTCCCTTTTTTCGTAGATTCGTTTATTCAAAACGTGTTATCTCTTTAACCGTGCGTCCAATCTCGAACCGTTTCACCGTTGATTCCTCGCGTCGAGATCTTCAAAACTAGATCCCATGTTGATAGGTTTTGACAAACTTTTTTCAACAAAAAATACCGTACGAAAAAATCGAACCGGGAGCACGGGTTTTTTCCTTTTCCAAAAGAGGCACACCCGTGCCTCTCGCGAAACCACAACCGTGCCTCTCGCAGAAGCACAACCATGCCTCTCACGGAAGGAAAAAAAAGAAGAGAAAACACATTTTTTTCGTTTCTGAGGAGGCACGGCCGTGCCTCTCACGGAAGTAAAACCGTGCCTCTCGCGAAAGAAAAAAATAAATAGAAAACGCGTTTTTTTCCGTTTCCGAGAGGCACGGTGAAAGCACAACCGTGCCTCTCGCGGAAGCAAAACCATGGCTCTCGCGGAAGGAAAAAAAACAGAAAACGCATTTTTTTTTCCGTTTCCGAGAGGCACGGCACAACCGTGCCTCTCTCGGAAGCAAAACCGTGCCTCTCGCGAAAGGAAAAAACGAAAATGCGTATTTTTCCTGTTTCCGAGAGGCACCGCCGTGACTCTCGCGAAAGGAAAAAAAACACGTTTTTTTCGCGCAATTTTTTTTAACTTTTTTGTCCAAAAATTCAGGAAGACCGGTGAAAAACCGAAACGTCGAAAAAAAAACCCGGTTAAAAAGCCGAAAACTCGTGCGGAAAAATAAAAAAATAAAATCCGGAGGGAGCCTCCAGAGCACGACACTGGCGGACGGCCGGGAGCGCGCCGAGTGGCGCTGATCGTTGTGAGGCTCCCGAAGGAGCGCTCGTTAACTAGTTCTCTCGATGTTGACGTTCTGTAAAAAATATTCACAATTCTCTAAAAATATTTGAAATTTCGAAAAAATGTTTTCTTGGAAAATGTTGTGCGTCTTCAAATTTTTTTAGAATTTTTGGAAAATAATTTTTAAATCTTACCTAAAAACAGTGCGCTACAGTTTTTTCTGGTTCACTACATTCCTAGGAAAGAAAAACATGACACAGTTACTGTGCTTAATGGGCCGTCCCAATTCAATTGCACATGTGGGAACTCAGTTTCATTTGATGAAAAAAGCACCCCTAAAAATTGATGAAAAATGCGTCACATATACATCCCCGCGATTAGCACTGCTGCTCGCCGAGACCAGGAAATGAACCACGACAGGCATCTGCTGCACAAGTAATTTTGGATTTACACCAGTCGCGCTAGGCATCTTCTGCACCACGGACAGTGTTGGAGCTCAGTCCCGGTTCGAGCGGCTAGGACGCCGGCCGGCCTCGGTAACATCAGTCCCGGTTCGGCTGGGACCTTTAGTTCTGGTTCCAGCCACCAACCGGAACTAAGGGTTGTAACCGGGACTAAAGAGTAGGCCTTTAGTCTCGGTTTTGGACACAAACCGGGACTAAATTTGTCCTATATATATATATAGGACAAATTTTATCTACCACCAGTGATAGTTACCACTACTTTTGTTTTGTATGTTGTATATAGTATCTTATCAAAAATCAAGTAGTTACGTGTAGTATGTAGTATATAACATATTAGGTAGTATATATACTACTTTTTTGATAGTATGTATCGTATTTTGAGTATTCTCCTTTTACGTACAAATATGTACGTATTTCATAAATATATAAAAACCATGGCCAACATGCAATTTTATCATGTAACTCACTTTGGAGTCTCTACATATAGTATATGAACAACTTAAAATGATAAGAGAAATATACTACCATATGGTAGTATGAGACATGTGGGGTAACTACCCCCAGGTGGTAGGATGAATTTTCCCTATATATATATATATATATATATATATATATATATATATATATATATATAGGGAAAATTAAAGTGTTTATGTGGTTTGTACATAAACAAGTCATTTTAACAAAGGACAACTTGGTTAAGCGCAATTGGACAGGATTTACTAGGTGTAGTTTCTGTGATCGGGACGAGACCATTAAGCATCTCTTCTTTGAGTGCCCATTGGCGAGAATTTTGTGGCGCACCGTGCAAATCCTTTAACATTACTCCTCCGAGTTTCGGTCGGTTCGTTATTTGGAACGTGGCTTGATGGGATAGAGTCCGATACAGCTAGACACATTCGTGTAGGAGTTTGTGCGTTGTTATGGGCAATTTGGAATTGCAGAAATTGATTTGGCTTTTAACAGAACACAACTATTCATTTTTTGCAGATTTTATCCGTGCTACGCGGCGCTGATCCGTATGTGGTCCTTACTCCCTCCGACGGAGGCAGGGAGCGTTTGGTTACTGGCTCTCTCCGTGGGGAGATGGTAGCGCGGGATATCTTCAACCGGTTTGGATGGCGGTCATGTAATAGGATAGGCGATTAGTTTTCCTATCTTTATTTTGCCAGCCGGTTGTGACTTTATGGTCTTGTTATTTTTGGCGTTGAGGCTCTCTGTGAGCTAGCCTTTATTTTGTTTCACGACTTTAAGACCTTGTTGAACCTATTTTATTTATAAATGTGGCCGTATGCATCGTTCTGATGCAGAGGCCGGGGAGTCCCCCTTTTCGAAAAAAAGAAAAAAAAAACTGAATCTCTCGGCATCTCTGCATTTCCTTTTTGGGCAATGGAAGCTTTGTTCGTCGCAAAGTCGCATCGAGTGAGACTGATACAACCGTAGGAGCTCACCCCTGTCTGCAGGGATACAGCATTTGTTCTTCTACCCTTTTCTTGCAGCACAACTGCACAAGTCTATGGGTGAGAGAAATGGCCGCCGGGTGCCGCCGGCGCCCAACGCGGGCGGGGACCCTCATACCTAGCTAGGACCTGCACGATCCACAAGCAAGGAGCCAATCAAGCTAGACAGATGTAGCTGAATACTGTATACTGTCACACTGAGCTAGGTTCACTTCAGTTTTGTGCTTCTGTTTTTTTGTCTTTCTTTTGCCGGGGATTTAGGCTTCTGATTTGATATTTCAGAATTGGTGTCCCATTTTCTTCTTTTTGCGCAAAGTTTTTTGTGGTCACCCTTTTCTTTATAACTGTAATAATCGAATAAAGCAGCTGTAATAACCCTTTTCTTTATAACTTGGGCATATGACATCGGAGTTCATGCTTTGGGCATTTTCTTTTCTTTGAAGCAATGCTCTGGGCATCTTGGAAACGATTTGCCTAAACCCTAAACTGACCTAGGAGCATGTTGCCGTCTCGTCGGTGTCGGAGCCTCCGTCGCTCGGTGGCTAAGCAAACCGCCAGCTATGGGCGCGGCTATGTGCCGCTTGTTGCGATGACTAGGCGCAGCTCGCCTGCAAGGAGCCCGAACTAGGCCGGCCCAGTGAGCACAAGCAACTTCACGACGATGTCATGCATGATTTTTTGTTTATTGTTTTTCCTTCACATTTTAATTTGTACGAATTTTTGTTTTTCCTTTTTCCTTCACATTTTAATTTTAGTTTTTATGAAAGTTTTAATATTTAAAAATATTATATATATATATAAATATTACAAAAAAACTTTACATAAAATTTTGAAAAATGTTAATCTTGTATTTGAAAAATGTTAAACATGTATAGAAAAATATTTCTAGTGTGTACGAAAAAATGTATAATGTGAAGGAAAAAAGTACAAATGTTAATCATGTGTATGGAAAAAATTTCATACAATTAAAAAATACCACACGTTTGAAAAAACAAATGAACATGGCATTTTCAAAATATTTATACAATGTATAAGAATATTTTTACAGTTCACCAAAAATCTTTCATACATTCAAAAAAACGTATGTCTTTTAAATAAAATTCACAATTTTAAAAAATCTCTTCCATGAATTTTCAAAAAAATTGTACAATTTACAAAATGTTGCACATTGTTACTAAATGTTTTTATCATTCAACAATATTTCAACATGTGTGGAAACAAGGTTCAACGCATTTGAAAAAAATATTCAACACAACGTTTCGGTAATAATGTTTAACCATGTATTTTGAAAATTGTTAAACTATATAAAATGTTTTAAATGTGTTACGTAAACTGTAAAACGTGTATACAAGTAGACATGTGTTGACACAAAGAAACCTGACAATAAAATTCTAAAAGAAAAATCCTGGTATAAACAACCAAGACGAAAATCAAAATAAAGTATAAAGACGAAAAAATACAAGAAAAAAAACCAAAAACAAGAAAACCGAAACATAATAAATAAATAAAATCTAAGAAAACCGGTGAAAAATAATAATAGAATAAAATACAACAAAAAAACTGATAAGGTATAATCAAGAAGAAGGAAACGAACTGATCAATTGAGCAAGCGACCACCCGCTACGTAGCGCAGCTGTCGAGCACTGCAGTCTATGGGCCAGGAGCTAATTCGCGGTCATCTTCCGCCCCAGAGCAGGCGTAGTTTGCAAGTCGCCACGAAAGTCGGCATGTGAAGATGTTGACCGAAATAACTATTAAGAGTCCCCGTTGCAAGATCCTCCCACTCCCAGGTTGCGACAAGTGGCGCGCTGCATGTGCACACTTGTCGCAACCCTGAGTTTTCCCCTTTTTTCGTAGATTCGTTTATTCAAAACGTGTTTTGCTCTCTTTAACCGTGCGTCAAACTCGAACCCGTTTTCACCGTTGATTCCTCGCTTCGAGATCTTCAAAACTAGATCCCATGTGAAGGTTTTGAAAACTTTTTTTCACAAAAAAATACCGGACTGATGGTATAAATCGAACCGTGAGCACGGTTGTATTTCTCCTTTTCCAAAGAGGCACACCCGTTTCCTCTCGCGAACCCATCATACCGTGGCGCTCTCGCGAAGCCAACCATGCCTCTCACGGAGGTCCTTGAATAAAGACGAGAAAACACATTTTTTTCGTTTCTGAGGGTGCACGCTCGTGTGTGCCGCTCACGTGAAGTGACAACCGTGTCCTCCTCGCGAAAGAAAAGAATAAAGTAGAAAACGCGTTTTTTTTCCGTTTCCGGAGAGGCAGCGGTGAAAAGCACAACCTTGCCTCTCGCGAATTGCAACACCATGACTCTCGCGGAAGGAAAAAAAACAAAAACGCATTTTTTTTTCGCTTTCCGAGAGGCGGCACAACCGTGCCTCTCTCGGAAGCAAAACCTGCCTCTCGCGAAAGGGAAAAACAGCAAATGCGTATTTTTTCTTTTCGAGAGGCACCGCCGTCTCTCGCGAAAGAAAAAAAAAACACTTTTTTTCGCGCAATTTTTTTTAACTTTTTTTTGTCCAAAATTCAGGAAACCGGAAAACGCGAAACGTCGAAAAAAAACCCGGTTAAGCCGAAAACTCCGTGCGCGAAAAATAAAAAAAAATAAAATCCGGAGGGAGCCTCCAAGCACGACGACCCCCTTATGTGCCGGACGGCCCGGGAGCGCACCGAGTGGCGCTGATCCTTGTGAGGCTCCCGAAGGAGCGCTAGTTACTAGTTTCTCTCGATGTTGACGTTCTGTAAAAAATTTCACAATTCTCTAAAAATCTTTTGAAATTTCGAAAAAAATTTTTTCTTGGAAATGTTTTGCGTCTTCAATTTTTTAGAATGTTTTGGAAAATAATGTCTTACTTATAATCTTACCTAATAAACAGTTTGCGCCTATTTCAATAGTGTTTTCGGTTCACTACATTCCTAGAAAGAAAAACATGAAACAGTATACGTGCTTAATGGTCTCGTCCCCAATTTCATTGCACATGTGGGAACTCACGTTTACATTTGATTGAAAAAAGCACCCTAAAAAATTGATGTAAAATGCGTCCATAGTCATCCCCGATTAGCACTGCTGTGCTCGCCGAGACTCGTTACCAGGAATGATCCACCATGTTTTGTTCGTCAGCATCTGCTGCCCAAGTACGTTTGGCGATTTACAGCGATTCGGGGCGCTAGAATCTTCTGCCCACGATACAGTTTGGAGCATCAGTCCCCGGTTCGGGGCTAAGGACGCCGGCGCTGGGCCTCGTAGACATCAGTTCCCGTTCGGCTGGACCTTTAGTTCTGGTTCCGGGCCACCGAACTCTTTGTTAAACTAAGGGTTGTAACCTAGGTCTAAAGATTAGGCCTTTCAGGCTCGTTTTGGAGCACAACCCGGGACTAATTTTGTTCCTATCAAATATTATAGGGACAATATTTTATCTACCACCAGTGATAGTTACCACTACTTTTGGTCTTTTTTTCCTTCTCTCCGGCTTTACCTTCTCTTTCTCCCTTTCATTGTCTCCTCTTCCTGTCTTCCTCTTTGTCCTTTTTTCTTCTGCTTCGTTCCTCGCTCTTTTTTCTCTGTGGCCTTCTCCCTCTTCCCCCTTTGCGTTTTTCTCTTTGTATTGGTCTGTGACTACTATGTAGCTATCAAAAATCAAGGGATTTCGTGTAGTATGTTAGTATTACAATATTTAGTAGTATATTATACTACACTTTTTGATAGTATGTATGTCTATTTGGAGTATGCTCTTTTTACGTCAAATATGTACGTTGATTTCATACAATATAATAAAAACCATGGGCCACATGCAATAATTTATCATGCTAACTCACTTTGCGCATATCTACATATAGTCGATGACATATACAAATGATAAATTGAATATATACTACCATATGCTGGTAAGGTATATGAAGAACATGTGCGCGTTAACTTCACCCTCCAGGTGGTAGGGATGAATTTCCTATATATATATATATAATTATACTACTATCTAGCTATATATCCATATATATTACTCTCTATTATATCTATCATATATATAGGAGCACTCTTTAAAACGTGTTTATGATGGTTACCTGTACATAAACAAGTTCATCTGTAAAGGACACTTTCTTAGTATATGCGCCGACTTTGTGACATCGGATTTACTAGGTGTAGTTTCTGTGACTGGGACGGAACCATTAAGCATACTCGCATCTTTGCTGTATTGTTTCTCTTGCCCATTGTGCGAGAATTTTTGTGTGCCACCGTGACAAATTAAGCTTTAACATTTAACTCCCTCCCCAGTCTATGATCTCGTCGTTTCCATATGTTCGTGCAACGTGGCTTGATGGATAGATGCGATACAGCTAGACATCATTCGTGTAGGAGTTTTGATGCGTTGTTATGGGCAATGAGAATTTGCAGAAATGATTGCTGGCTTTAAACAGAACAAACACCTATTCATTTTTGCAGGCTTTTATTCCGCTGCTAACGTGACGCTGATTCTCGTAGACTGGTCCTTCCTTACTCACTCCCCGCCGAGGCCAGGGAGCGTGCTGTTACTGGATCTCTCCGTGGGATGGTAGGGATACTGCTCAACGGTTGATCGTGTATAGCTATTTCATCTTCGGTTGGTGAGCGTATGTTTAGTGGACAGTTGTTATTTTATTGCGTTGTATTATGAGTCGTAATTTAGCGTGACTCCTCTGTGAGCTAGCCTTATTTTGTTTCACGACTTTTAAAGCCTTTGTTGCCACCTATTTTATTTATAAATGTGGCCGTATTGCATCGGTTCTGATGCAGAGGCCGGGGAGTCCCCCTTTTCGAAAAAGAAAAAAAAAACTGAATCTCTCGGCATCCTGCATTTCCTTTTGGGGCAATGGAGCAGCTTTGTTTCGTCGCAAAGTCGCATCGAGTGAGACTGTGGCGTCAACCGTTAGGAGCTTCACCGCCTTTCTGCAGGGATACAGCATTTGTTCTTCTACCCTTTTCTTGCATCACAACTGCACAGACTCCTATGTGGTGAGAGAAATGGCCGCGGGTGCCGCCGCGCCCAACGCGGCGGGGACCCTCATACCTAGCTAGGACCTGCACGATCCACAAGCAAGGCAGCCAATCAAGCTAGACAGATGTAGCTGAAATACTGTATACTGTCACTGAGCTAGGTTCACTTCAGTTTTGTGCTTCTGTTTTTTTGTCTTTCTTTGCCGGGATTTAGGCTTTGATTTTGATATTTCAGAATTGGTGTCCCATTTTCTTCTTTTGGCGCAAAGTTTTTTGTGTCACCCTTTTCTTTATAACTGTAATAATCGAATAAAGCACGCTTTATACCCTTTTCTTTATAACTTTGCATATGACATCGGAGTTCATGCTTTGGGCATTTTCTTTCTTTGAAGCAATGCTCTGGGCATCTTGGAAACGATTTGCCTAAACCCTAACTGACCTAGGCGATGTTGCCGTGCTCGTGTCGGGTCGGAGCCTCCGCTCGCTCGGTGGCTAAGCAACCGCCAGCTATGGCGCGGCTATGTGCCGCTTGTTGCGAGATATGCGCAGCTCGCCTGCAGGAGCCCGAATAGGCCGGCCCAGTGAGCACAAGCAACTTCACGACGATGTCATGCATGATTTTTTGTTTATTGTTTTTCCTTCACATTTTAATTTGTACCGATTTTTGGTTTTTCTTTTCCTCACATTTTTAATTTTAGTTTTTAATGAAGTTTTATTTTAAAATATATATATATATATAATATTACAAAAAACTTTACATAAAATTTTGAAAGTGTTAATCTTGTATTTGAAAATGTTAAACTGTATAAAAAATATTTCTAGTGGTTACGAAAAAAATGTATAATGTGAGAAAAAAAGTATCAACATGTTAATCGATGTGTATGGAAATAAATTTCATACAATATAAAAATACCACACAGTTTGAAAGCTAAACAATGAACATGGCATTTTCAAAATTTTTATACAAGTTATAGATATATTTTTTACAAGTTCACCAAAATCTTGCATACATTCACAAAAAACGTATGTTCTTGTTAAATAAAATTCACCAATTTAAAAAATATCTTCTGAAATTTTCAAAAATGTGTACAATTTACAAAAATGTTTGCACAGTTGTTACTAAATGTTTTATCATCACAACAATCTTTTCAACATGGTTGTTGAAACAAGGTTCAAAATATGGCATGTTGAACCAAAAAATATTTCAACACAAGGTTTCGTTAATTGATGTATTGTTAACATGTAATTTGAAAACTTGTCAAATGGTATCATAAAAAATGTTTTAAATGTGTACGTAAAATGTTAAACGTGTATGACCAAGTAAGACATGTGTGTGGAAAAAAAAACCTGACAGATAAATAAGAAAGAAAACCTGGTAGAAAAAAACCAGAAACCTAATAAAGAAAAAGTATAAAAGATGAAAAATAAAAAGACCATCCCGTTGGATAACCAAAAACAAAGAAAACCCGAAATCATAATAAATAAAAATCTCAATAGAAACCATGAAAAAAAAAATAAATAGAATAAAAACAACAGAAAATAAAAAATGAAAGTAAAAAGAAAAGAAAACTCAGAATTGAATCCACTGAGGCACAGACCAAAACCGCTCAACGCGAGCGAAGCATGTCAGAGCAATCAGTAATGGGCCAGGAGCTAATTTCGCCGTCACTTTCCCCATGACAGGCCGTAGTGGGTCAGTCCCCGAAAATGTGCATTTGGAAAAGTTTGACCGAATAACTAGTTACGAGTACGCGTTGCTCCACAGATCACTCCCACCTCCCAGCGTTTCTCTCATCGTTGATGCAATTCTGCTGCGCTCTGCATTGGCACCAGTCTTGTCGCAACCCGGGAGTTTTCCCTTTTTCGTAATCGTTTATTCAAACTTGTTCTCTCTTTAAACCGTGCGTCCAAATCTCGAACCGTTTTCACCGTTGATTCCTCGCGTCGATATCTTCAAAACTAATCCATGTTGATATGTGTTGACAAACTTTTTTCACACAAAAATACCTGTACGAAAAAATCGATCCGTGAGCCGGGTTTTTTTCTTTTCCAAAAGAGCACACCCGTTTCCTCTCGCGAAACCACAACTGTGTGCCTCTCGCAGAAGCACAACCATGCTCTCACGGAAGGACCAAAATAAGAGAAAACACATTCCTTTTTCGTTTCTGAGGAGGCACGACGTGCCTTCTCATTGAACTTAATGGACGACCTCTTCCTTAAGACTTTTCCTCTCACTCCCGCGATCCTCCTCTTCTCGGCGCCCCCCCTCCCTAGGCCCCCCGGCGTTTTTTCCGTTCTCCGAGCCGTGTAAATTCGTCCCCCGTGCCTTTCCTTCGGCTGGGTAAGCAAAACCCTGGGTCATTCCTGCTCTTTTTTGGCCTGACGGTTTCGTGGGTATCCGCTTTTCAAAGGGACATAAAACAGAAAAAGGCCGCATTTTTTTGTTTCCGTTTCCCTGTGGTTGGTGTATGAGAGGCATCTTCGTACGCACAACCTTATTGCCCCTCTCTCCGGAGCAAAACCTGCCTCTCTTCGAAATGGGAAAAAACAGAAAATGCGTATTTTTTTCTGTTTCCGTATAGTCACCGCCGTACTCTCGCGAAGGAAAAAAACCGTTTTTTCGCTGGCTTACTTGCTGTTTTTTTTTCTTGTTATTACTGTTTTTTTTTTTTTGTTTCCAAAATATTCAGGAAGGGACCTTTGGCAATAATATCGCGAAAACATTTCGAAAAGTTTTATAATAACTCGTTCATTGAATCATCACGGTCGTCGTAAAATCTCGCTTGTTTCCTTCTGTAACAATGGAGCTCAAAGTAAAAATATTATTGCGCGGGGGATGTGTTAAATCGCCTCTCAGAGAGTCTCTTAGGTATTCACTTTCTGTGCGGTACCTCTGGTCCTTGCACGTCATGTTGCTTTGCCGAGTGGCTTGATCGCTTTGTGTTGATCTGCTCCGACGGAGCGCTCGTTAACTAGTTTGCTCTCAGATGTTTACGTTCTGTAAAAAATTTCACAAGTTCTCTAAAAAATTTGAAATTTCGAAAAAACGGTTTCTTGGAAAATGTTTGCGTCTTCAAATTTTTTTAGAAATTTTGGAAAATAATTTTAAATGCTTACCTAAATCCAGGCGCCTAAAACTAGAACCGGTGTTTCTTTTCACTCCATTCCTAGACGAAAAACATGAACAATAACGTGGCTTAATGGGACATGGTCCCCATTCAATTGCACATTTGGGGAACTCAGTTCATTTGATGAAAAAAGCCCTCCCTAAAAATGTTTGATGAAAATGCGTCCACATAGTACCTCCCCCGCGATTAGCACTGCTGCTCGCCGAGAACCAGGAAATGAAACCACGGCAAGGCATCTGCTGCACAAGGAGTTTGATTTACACCAGTCGCCTAGGCATCTTCTGCACCAGTACATTTGTTGGAGCATCATCCCGGTTCGAGCGGCTAGGACGCCGGCCCGGGCCCTCGGTATACATCAGGCCCGGTTTCGCTGGGACCTTTATTCTGGTTTCCAGCCACCAACCGGAACTAAAGGGTTGTAACCCGGGTCTAAAAGTCGGCCCTTTAGTTCGGTTTTGACACAAACCGGGGACTAAATTTGTCCTATATAAATAGATAGGACAAATCTTATCTCACCAGTGAGAGTTACCACTACTTTTGTGTATCTCTATCTAGCTATTATCCATATATATCTCTCGTCTTCTCTATCTTCTATATAGGGCACCTCTTTAAAACGTGTTTTATGTGTTCTGTTACATAAACAAGTCATCTTTAAAGGACACTTGGTTAAGCGCGACATTGGACGGATTTACTAGTGTAGTTTCTGTGCTCGGGACGGACCATTAAGCATCTCTCTTCTTTAGTTGCCCATTGGGCGAGAATTTTGTGGCGCACCGTGCAAATTGCCTTTAACATTACTCTCCGAGTTCGGTCGGTTCGTTTTTTGGAACGTGGCTTGATGGGATAGAGTCCGATACAGCTAGACCATTCGTGTAGGAGTTTTGTGCGTTGTTATGGCATGTAGAATTGCAGAAATGATTTGGCTTTTAACAGAACAACACTATTCATTTTTTGCAGTTTTATTCCGTTGCTACGGCGCTGATCCGTATGTGTGTCCTTACTCACTCCGACGGAGGCCAGGGAGCGTGTGGTTACTGGATCTCTCCGTTGGGAGATGGTAGCCGGGGATATCTTCAACGGTTTGGATGGCGGTCATGTAATAAAGGCGATCTAGTTTTCCTATCTTTATTTTGCCAGCCGGTTGTGACTTTATGGTCTTGTTATTTTTGGCGTTGAGGCTCTCTGTGAGCTAGCCTTATTTTGTTTCACGACTTTTAATAGACCTTGTTGACCTATTTTATTTATAAATGTGGCCCGTATGCATCGTTCTGATGCAAGGCCGGGAGTTCCCCCTTTTCGAAAAAAGAAAAAAAAAACTGAATCTCTCGGCTCCTTGCATTTCCTTTTTGGGCATGAGAGCTTTGTTTCGTCGCAAAGTCGCATCGAGTGTAGACTGTCAACCGTAGGAGCTCCCCCTTTCTGCAGGGATACAGCATTTGTTTCTTCTACCCTTTTCTTGCAGCACAACTGCACAGGTCTATGGGTGAGAGAAATGGCCGCCGGGTGCCGCCCGCGCCCAACGCGGGCGGGACCCTCATACCTAGCTAGGACCTGCACGATCCACAAGCAAGGCAGCCAATCAAGCTAGACAGATGTAGCTGAAATACTGTATACTGTCACACTGAGCTAGGTTCACTTCAGTTTTGTGCCTTCTGTTTTTTTGTCTTTCTTTTGCCGTGGAATTTAGGCTTCTGATTTGATATTTCAGAATTGGTGTCCCATTTTCTTCTTTTTGCGCAAAGTTTTTTGTGGTCACCCTTTTCTTTAACTGTATATAATCGAATAAAGCGCTGTATAACCCTTTTCTTTATAACTTGGGCATATGACATCGGAGTTCATGCTTTGGGCATTTTCTTTCTTTGAAGCAATGCTCTGGGCATCTTGGAAACGATTTGCCTAAACCCTAACTACTGACCTAGGCGATGTTGCCGTCTCGTCGGTGTCGGAGCCTCCGTCGCTCGGTGGCTAAGCAACCGCCAGCTATGGCGCGGCTATGTGCCCTGTTCTTGGTGAGACTAGCGCAGCTCGCCTGCAGGAGCCCGAACTAGGCCGGCCCAGTGAGCACAAGCAACTTCACGACGATGTCATGCTATTTTTTGTTTATTGTTTTTTCTTCACATTTTAATTTGTCACGATTTTTTTGTTTTTTCCTTTTTCCTTCACATTTTTAATTTTAGTTTTTATGAAAGTTTTAATATTTAAAATATATATATATATATAATATTACAAAAAACTTTACATAAAATTTTGAAAAATGTTATCTTGTATTTGAAATGTTAAACTGTATAAAAATATTCTAGTGTTACGAAAAATGTATATGTGAGAAAAAAAGTACAAAATGTTAATCATGTGTATGGAAAAATTTCATACAATTAAAAATACACAGTTTTGAAAAACAATGAACATGGCATTTTCAAAATTTATACATATAGTATAAATTTTTTACATCGTTCACCCAAAATCTTTCATACATTCAAAAAAACGTATGTCTTTATAAATAAAAATTCACAATTTTAAAAATATCTTCATGAAATTTTCAAAAATGTGTACAATTTACAAAAATGTTTTGCACAGTTGTTTACTAAATGTTTTTTATCATCCAACAATCTATTTCAACACATGGTTTTGAGAACAAGGTAAAGCACAACCGTGCCTCTCGCGGAAGCAAAACCATGGCTCTCGCGGAAGGAAAAAAAACAGAAAACGCATTTTTTTCCGTTTCCGAGAGGCACGGCACAACCGTGCCTCTCTCGGAAGCAAAACCGTGCCTCTCGCGAAAGGGAAAAAACAGAAAATGCGTATTTTTTCTGTTTCCGAGAGGCACCGCCGTGACTCTCGCGAAAGGAAAAAAAAACACGTTTTTTCGCGCAATTTTTTTTAACTTTTTTTTGTCCAAAAATTCAGGAAGACCGGTGAAAAACCGAAACGTCGAAAAAAAAACCCGGTTAAAAAGCCGAAAACTCGTGCGGAAAAATAAAAAAAATAAAATCCGGAGGGAGCCTCCAGAGCACGACACGTGGCGGACGGCCGGGAGCGCGCCGAGTGGCGCTGATCGTTGTGAGGCTCCCGAAGGAGCGCTCGTTAACTAGTTGCTCTCGATGTTGACGTTCTGTAAAAAATATTCACAATTCTCTAAAAATATTTGAAATTTCGAAAAAAAATGTTTTCTTGGAAAATGTTTGCGTCTTCAAATTTTTTAGAATTTTTGGAAAATAATTTTTAAATCTTACCTAAAAACAGTGCGCTACAGTGTTTCTGGTTCACTACATTCCTAGGAAAGAAAAACATGAAACAATATACGTGGCTTAATGGGCCGGCCCAATTCAATTGCACATGTGGGAACTCAGTTTCATTTGATGAAAAAAGCACCCCTAAAAAATTGATGAAAAATGCGTCACATAGTACATCCCCGCGATTAGCACTGCTGCTCGCCGGAGAACCAGGAAATGAACCACGGACAAGGCATCTGCTGCACAAGTAAGTTTGGATTTACACCAGTCGCGCTAGGCATCTTCTGCACCACGGACAGTGTTGGAGCATCAGTCCCGGTTCGAGCGGCTAGGACGCCGGCCGGGCCTCGGTAGACATCAGTCCCGGTTCGGCTGGGACCTTTAGTTCTGGTTCCAGCCACCAACCGGAACTAAAGGGTTGTAACCGGGACTAAAGAGTAGGCCTTTAGTCTCGGTTTTGGACACAAACCGGGACTAAATTTGTCTTATATAAATATATATAGGACAAATTTTATCTACCACCAGTGATAGTTACCACTACTTTTGTTTTGTATGTTGTATATAGTATCTATCAAAAATCAAGAGTATGTACGTGTAGTATGTAGTATATAACAATATTTAGGTAGTATATATACTACTTTTTTGATAGTATGTATCGTATTTTGAGTATGCTCCTTTTTACGTACAAATATGTACGTATTTCATAAATATAATAAAAACCATGGGCCAACATGCAATTTTATCATGTAACTCACTTTGGAGTATCTTACATATAGTATATGAACATACTTAAAATGATAAAGTAGAATATATACTACCATATGGTAGTATATGAGACATGTGGGGTAACTACCCCCAGGTGGTAGGATGAATTTTCCCTATATATATATATATATATATATATATATATATATATATATATATATATATATATATATATATATACTCCTAATGTCTGAGTTGGTAGTCTCGCCTCACTCCCTCCTCATCCTACCACTCCTATATATATCGCCCACCTCTCACAACGTACTTGGGCCGGCCCATTAACGTGTTCGTCGACGCAAGGCCTCGACGCGCTATCCTCCCGATGCCTGCACTCCTCGCGTCCTCGCGCCGCCGTCCTCTTCTCTCAGATCTCCTCACCCTGCGCGACTCCTTGGCGCCCCGGGAACTGGCCGACACCGGCGACCCTGTCGCCACATCCGAGGCGGCGAGGAGACGGCCTAACCTCGATCTCTGATCTCCTCGCCCTGCCCGATGCCGCCACCGTCACATCCGAGGCGGCGAGGAACCGGCCTGACCTTGATCCTTCCGGTCCGCCGCACCCTTATAAGCGTCACGAAGACCACCCCAGCAGCCACCACCAGCGGGACGCCACCACAATCTTCCAGCCCCTAGGCACCATCGGCACAGGGCCCGCTGGTGGTGTGGACGACCTCGGTGACAGCAGCCGCAAGGCGGACGATGGGTGGGGTACCTTTCTGGCGGCGCTAGGGTTCGACCCAGCGTCGCCCTGGGGAGTGACTTCGCTGGTCATTCAGATTTCAATTCATACATATATATGATGTTGAAGGTATGAAGTGCTTGCTATCGAGTTAGTCAGTTTGTTGGTGATGAGATCAATACTAAATAGCTGCATATTTCGTCTGGCTTCACTTGAACTATCATTTGATGTACGTGTGCTTACTGAAACATGACCTAGACTGGATACGTCTTCTATTTAAGATATGCAACTTCTTTTTATGAACTTTTTATGATCTGAATGCTTCTATGGATTTTTCGAAAGACGGGCAGTTTTAGGCTGGTTTAGCACAATTGGTGGTATTTTTGCAAGGCCATTGATGTCCTCTGTCAGAACTTTTCCGAGATGTCAAACATTGTGTCATTTCAATTTTGGAGAGAATTACATCATAATGTAGTCTTCTTTTCACCTGCTTGTTTACTGCCTATGTTGATGGACTGCTTAGACAGTCAACAACTAACCATTTATTTTTGTAGGAAAATCTAAAGTGCAACTAAAAAGATGTAGATATATAATAGTGCAGGTAAATGTGAACACCATAGCTTAGCAACATGCTTATATCCATTATCTTAATGGTTCTCTAAATATTTATTCTATTCACCAACTGTGTGTGCTACTGTCAGACGAGGCAGTATGACTCGATGACCCTGTCCATTGTGCAGCTACGCACATGAAGCTTGTAACTTGTTCTGGCTTACTTCATAGGCTTATTATCACATTCTTAGCGCAATGGTTTCAGTCTATGGTAAGAAACACTTGAGTGAAAAATGTTACAAATAAATCTGGGTGGACAAATGTTAATCATGTCTATGCAAAAGACCATTGTCAACTGCTATTCATGTGCAGGATTCATCAATTGTTCATCGTGGAGACATATTTGAATCGAGGGTTGTTGGAATCCCTACAGGTGTTATACCTCACACTTGTTGGACTGTTCTACAAATGCTAAAATTAAAAAATGCATGGCAGACTCTTGGTTATCTATCTATATATGCTTCAGACTTAAGGACTTACACCATATTGCATGGGAGGCTCATAGGAGAAATGGTTTTAAGTTCTTTATCTTTATTCTACGCAATGACCTTTCTCTATTTTCCATACTTATTAATGGGTATATTTAAGGCCCAGTGATTTGTTCAATCACAACTATACATTTAGAACCTCTGGTTGTGTCCTGTATCGATTACTTGTGAACTGCACAACCAGTATATGTACGATATACTTTTGAAGGGTGAATATAGTTCCTAACTATTTGAATGTTTCTTTTTGTATAATTGATGAATAATTCTCTTCTCGTTTTTGCAGAAATTTGTAGATAGCTTCATCTTGAGGGGGCACCATCTTACTCACACAGGACAAAAGGATTTTGTGTGCCTACATCCAGGCTGTGGCAAGGTAGGGAGTCACTTAGTTTCTATTGCATGATGACATTTTTGCTTCTAATTCTCAACATACAACTTGAGTTTATAGTTTCATGTTCTTCTATCTAATGACACCATCAATTTTAGCCTACCTACTATGTTTCACTTATTTGATTAGATGAACTGGAATGCCAATTATATCTGACTCAGGATATTTCATTGATTTGATTATTACATAAACTTAATGAAACTTACTCTAATGGGAGGTGGTAATTCCATCTCCTCATGAACCTGTTTACTGATGGATATTATTTTAAGAATCATGATTTGATATTTGGCTTTCATTTGTTTCATGGATCTTTGTTGCAGCGTTTCAAGAATCTCAAAGACGGCTAACTCTACTTCCTCAAGAGCGTTGGTGTCGTAGTCATCGCTGGATTAAGAGGATTGTAGCTTAAGACTCATCAGTTACTATGCTGGGCCAGGGGGCCGGAGAAGAAGGGATTCTTAATCTCCCTCAAACTCAGTGGCTCGCCAAGTTTGAGATGGGCAATATGGGCTCGATCCAGGTTGGTGGCATGTATGCACGGTGGCTCTGGACTGTGACGACCCCGGCTTAATCGTGCACTAACCATACACGCAAATGCACACGATCAAGCCTAAGGACTCACTTGAAGATATCAAAACACAACTCTAAAACATAAATAAAGTCATACAAGCTTTATATTACAAGCCAGGGGCCTCGAGGGCTCGAATACATAAGCTCGCATACAAGCGTCAGCAGAAGCATCAGATATCTGAGTACAGATATGAAACAGAAACAGATAAGCCTTTAGAAAGGCGGGGCAAAACAAAAGCTACGATCGAAAGGCGCAGGCCTCCTGCCTTGGACCCTCCGATCCTACTCCTGGTCGTCGGCAAGCTCGTAGTAGTAATCACCCTCGGGGTAGTAGTAGTAGTCGTCGGCGGGGGCAGCTGGCTCAGGGGCTCCGTCATCTGATCGCATCAAAAGAATATGGGGAAAAAGAGGAAGCAAAGCAACCGTGAGTACTCATTCGAAGTACTCAGCAAATAAGGATCTACACTACATATGCAACATTATCAAAGAAGGGCTGTATATATGGACCGGGCTGCAGAAATGCCAGAATAGGGGGAAGGCCTAGTTCTATCGAAGACTAGCATCTTCAACGGTCTTGCGGAATCATCATCAGCGGTCTTGCAGCATTAGAAAAGTACAGAATAGCATAATGTAAAGTAGTAATAGTAGTGTCATCAACCTCGGCCAGAGATCCTTCCTCGACTCCCTGCGAGAAAGCAATCTCAGAGCCCTACTATCCATATCTCATCACAAGTATCCAGTTCTAGTTGTATCGATCGGGATACAACTCCGAGCGTCCGTTACCGAGGATCCGGCTATGCATAGATTAGTTCTTCCCTGCAGGGGTGCACCAACTTACCCACCACGCTCGCTTAACTCCGGCCGGGCACATTTTCCTGGGTCATGCCCGGTCTCGGCCAAACGACACACCGCGGCCCTACCTAGAGCTCAGCAGAGAGGTCCCCGTCGGTCTACATCCTAAGCGCTCGGGGGTCATGGGCCATCGCCCCTCGCACTCCGAGTCGTTGCGCACACGGTTAGATCCAAGCACCACCTTTGTCATGGATGGCACCAATCACTCCATGCCGCACTGCTGAACTAGACGTCTGACAGAGCTTTCGGCTGATACCACGATGCAAAGTGCCCATAACTGTTCCCACGTGATGGTTAGTGCTATCGGGCCGGAGGCCCACTCAGATCACATATCCAAATCGTTAGTGTATTGGTAGTGCGGTAACGAGCAGAGACTCACGATCGATGTGACCACGTCGCCCCGTCTCGAGGACTTGCAGCAAGGGCTAGGAATGCCCGGCCACGCCTCGTAATTATCTCGCGGGTACTCTCTCTGGTCACCCGACTACACATCAATCGCATCTTATGCTCGCGCGGGTACCCCTCAGGGCCGACCCGACTTTATCATGGTTCATGGTTAAAGTCATAGTAACTGTGTGTCCAAACACCAGGGGGGAAACTGAGGAATCACCCACGACAGATCCCACATGATGTAGTCGTCAAGGTGAACTTAGGAGGAATCACCCTCGAGGTTCACACTTGAGGTGTTGCATGACGACGTCGTTATCGGGAGTGGTGAAGGAGGAATCACCCTCGATGACCACAACCGAATAGCTACTCTACAGATTTAACATCAGAAGTGCTAAACGAGGTATCACCCTCGGCACTTGATAGTAATGCTGCAGTGTCGTGCAACTAAGGGGGGGTGATGTGCGGTGCCGGGGCCTGGTCGTCGAGTCTTCCGATAATCCAACGGGGCAACCGGGACAAGTGGAGTCACTGGGTCTCTATCTAGCCTATACTAAGTAGTTTAGGATAATCAGGTAAGGTATCAATAGCAGGTTACAATAAACAGGCTATGCATCAGAATAGGTAAAGCAGTAGCAGCAGCAATTCTAATGCAAGCACAAGAAAGAAGAGAATAGGCGATATAGGCATGCTCAAGGGGGGGTGCTTGCCTAGTTGCTCGGCGGCAAAGGCAAGGTCGTCAACGGTGTCGTCGGGCTCCTGAGCTGCGTCGGTCTCGAGAACTGCGTCGGTACCGGGGTCTACCGAGAGAGAAGAGGGGGAGGAAACAAATAAATACACAGCAAACATATGCAACACAGAGAATGCTATGCTGACGTGCAGTGCAGGGTTGCCTAAAGACATGTCTAAATCATTTTAGCTATTTTAGGATTATCGTTGGATTTATTAACCGGTATGTATGCACTATTCATCTACCGGAAACGGGCTAAAAGTTGTGGGTTTACCTCCATAGAGGGTCCCGACACGGAAACAGATGGCATGATCGGATTCGTCTCGTCGTTCTGAGCAACTTTCATGTAGAAAGTTTTTCGATCCGAGCTATTGTTTATTTTCTACGAATTTTTAAAGATTAAAGCATTTTCTGAATTTATTCAATTTAACATAAATGATTTATGACGTCAGCATGACAAGAGGATGACGTCAGCAGTCAACAGATGCACTGACCAGGTCAAACCTGACCAGTGGGTCCACTAGGACCCACATGTCAGTGACAGAGGCTAACAGAGGGTTAATTAAAACTAAACATGGTTAATTAGCTTTTGGGCCCCACTTGTCAATGGCTATATAGTTTAACTAATTACTTTTTGTAGCACCCCTATGTAATAAGCACTGTGACACTCTGCTAAATATGCCAAGTCATCCTCATTTGCAGTGCCTAGTCATAGTGGTTATTCAAAACAATTGAAATACTTCTCTGAAAATCAACTCAAATTCAAAGTGCAAAATGAAGTTGCCCAAAACATGTTGGAAAAATGTTCACCTTATAGCAAATAATCTAAAACTATTTGCTGTTAAGGAACACAACATCACCATCAACCACAGAAGGGCCTAAGCATTTAAAACAGAGCCTAAACAGCATTTAGTTGCCCTCTTCATTTTTGAATATATTCAAATGATTTCCAACAATGCACAAACTTTTTGTGGCAGTGCTGGATATTGCAATACACTAGTGTGAGCAAGTTTCATATATTTGCAAATTCATTTGAATGCCCAAAATATTCCAAAACTATCTCTGTTAAAAGAAAAAGCATAAAACAGAAAATAAGATAGAAAAGGGCCACTGTGCACTGGTCCAAGTGCACAGTGCAAGAACCCCAACCCACCAGCACATCCTCCTCTCTCTCTTACCTGCGTGTCGCCGCTGCCGTGGTCGAGCGTACGCGCGCCGGTGCGGCGCCGACACCGCGACGCTGCGGCCGCCCGCGAGGGGATAAGGCCAAGGCCGTTCATCCCCCTGGCCTCCCCGTCACTCTCCCCCTTCTTCCTCGCACACTCCGTGTAACACCCCCGGTGGTTAACTACAGTAATCACCTTTTTGATTATGCCCTGTCATCATGTTTAACAGTGCATGATCATCATTAACATCTTATTGCATTTCAACTCCTAAGTCAAAATCCAATTTCAACTGAAAGTGAAATATAAAAGTTGCGCAACATAGGAACTAAAATGTTCGATAAATAACAAATATTACAGAGACTATTCTAAAATTGAAACGAACAATAAATAAAATAATTAGGTGGCTCTAACATTGTCAAAACAGCAAGGATTAATGCATTTTAATTATTATAAAAATTGTGTGAGATCCCTTTAACTTCAAACTGATTTTTGGTAGTAGTAGAGGAAGCCTAGTAATTATTGGGACATTTGCCATGTTTTACAAAATTCGGTTTGGGGCCTAACTATTTACTAAACAGAGATATATGAATTAATAAAAAAAAAGGCAAAAGAAACAAAAGAGGAAATAAAAGAGAGAAGAACCCCCCCTCGGCCCCAGAGGCCAAGGGCCCACCAGGCGGCCACCCGGATCCCCCCCTCTACTAACCCAAAGCCACCCCCCCGAAACCTAGCCCGATCCACCCCACTCGCCCCCCCACGTTTTCCCTCACTCCTCTGCCCCGACCCGATCCAGATCGAGGTGGCGCGCGACACCCCGGGACCGCGCCGCCCCCGCTACCTGCTCGCCGCACGCCCACGCTCCGGCGCCCGTCGCCGTCGCCGCGGCCCCGCGCCCCCCGACGCCGCGCTCGTCCAGGGCGCCGCCGCCGCCTCGCCGCGCGTCGACGCCGTCGCCGGACCCCGCCACCACCTCGCCGTCCTCCTCGTCCTCTTCCCCGACCCGCCTCATCAAGCCTCGCCGCCCGTACCCCTGCGACGAGGGTGAGCCTCGTCCTCTCCCCGTCGCCCCTCTCTGCGCTCGCTACTGCTGCTGCCGCTGCCCTCCGCGGCCGCCGTGCCCCGCCTCCGCCTTAGGCCCGCGCCGCTGCCGCCGCTCGCTGGTCGTGCCCCGCTCGCCCCGAGCCGCTCGCCCCGAGCCGCTCTCCCGCACGCCCGGGTCCAGACGACCCGGCGCCCGCGCGCCCGTAACCGCTAACCCCCCTGGGCCAATGACAGCTGGGCCCCATCCCCCTGTGCCTATGACAGGTGGGCCCAGCCACAGAAACGATTTAAAAAAAAATGAAAATAAAAATTATTAAAAATAAATAAAAATTAATTAATTAATTAAATAATTAACTTAATTAATTCTGTTTAATTAATCTAATTAATTAATTAGTCTAATTAAACTGTAATTAACGTAATCAAACCCTAATTAGCCTAATGTGAGAATGACAGGTGGGACCCACTGGTCCTGACGTCATGCTGACGTCAGCAGACACTGTTTCGGATAATGTTAATTTAAATAATTAATTAAATTCCAGAAATTAATAAAAACTTTTGAAAATCATATTAAATAATCCGTAACTCCGATGGAAAAACTTTGTACATGAAAGTTGCTCAGAACGACGAGACGAATTCGAATACGCGCTCCGTTCGTCCGTCACGCGCCCCTAACTATCCGAACATGCAACCGTCCCTCTCCGGTCATCTGTCTGACAAATGTCCGGAACCGGGAAAACATTCCCGGATGGATTCCTCCTTCCTCGGTGACGTGCAACCACACGTTAGAACACACCCGACACTGCATATTGTCATGCCGTACTTTGCGTTGCTCATGTTTGCTCTATATTTATACTGTTTCCTCCCCCTCTTCTCTCTCGATAGAGCCGGTACCGACGCAGCTCCGGAGTTCGACGACCCCTGAAGACCTTGCCCTTGCCGCCGAGCAACCAGGCAAGCCCCCCTTTGATCATCCCGATATCGCCCATTCTAATTTCCCATGCTTGCATTAGAATTGCTGCTGCTACTGCTTTACCTATTCTGATGCATAGCCTGTTTATTGTAACCTGCTGTTGATAATTACCTGCATATCCTAAACTGTTTAGTCTAGGTTGGGTAGAGACCTATCAGTGACCCCACTTATCCCGACTGCCGCGCTGGATCGTCAGAAGACCCGATCAACGGGATTGAAGACCAGGCCCCGACACCGCACATCACCCCCTTTAGTTGTAACGACACTGCATCGTTACTATCGAGTGCCGAGGGTGAAACCTCTTGTAGCACTTCTGATGTTAACTCTGTAGAGTAGCTATTCGGTCGTGGTCATCGAGGGTGATTCCTCCTTCACCGCTTCCGATAACGACGCTGTCGTACAACACCTCAAGTGTGGACCCAGAGAGGGTGATTCCTCCAAGTTCACCTTGACGGATACATCGTGTAGGAATCCAACGAGGGTGATACCTCGGATTCCCCTGATGTTATGGACACACGGATACTTGGAATTTACACTGTTACTTGGATAGGCGGGTCGACCCTGAGGGGTACCCGCGTGCGCCTGAGAGGCGAGTGTTGTGAAGACGGGTGCCAGTGTGGTGCCCGAGTGGTGAATACGAGGCGCGGCCGGGCATTCTTAACCCTTGCAGCAAGTCCTCGAGACGGGGCGACGGGGTCACATCTTTCGTGAGTCTCTGCTCGTTACCGCAAGCCCCTAGTCCTAACGATTTGGATATTTGATCCGAGCAGGCCTCTGGCCTGATAGCACTAACCATCACGTGGGCATAGTATGGGCGTTCTGCATCGTATGCATCAGCCGAAAGCTCTGTCAGATGTCCAGTTCAGCATGGCGGCACGGACGGACCGGCGCCTTCCTGTAGTGTTGGTGCCTGGCTTCACCGTGTGCGCAACGACCCGGAGAGCGAGGGGCGATGGCCAAGACCCCCTTGCGCTTAGGATGTAGACCGGCGGGGACCTCTCTGCTGAGCTGTAGGTAGGGTTGCGATGTGTCGTTTGACCGAGGCCGGGCATGACCCAGGAAAGTGTGTCCGGCCGGAGTTAATCGAGCGTGTTGGGTAAGTTGGTGCACCCCTGTAGGGAAGAACACTTCTATCGATAGCCGGTCCTACGGTAAAGGACACTCAAAGTTGTATCCTGATTGATACAATTTAGAACTGGATACTTGGATATATGGCTCTGGGATTGCTTCTCGCAGGGAGTCGAGAAGGGATCTCAGGACGAGGTTGATGACTGTATGGCTCTGGGATTGCTTTCTCGCAGGGAGTCGAGAAAGGATCTCTGGGTGAGGATGAGACTTAATGATACTGCTACATTATATTGAACTGTTCTACTCTCTTCTACTGCTGCAAGACCGCTGAAGATGCTAGTCTTCGATAGGACTAGGTCTTCTCTCTATTCTGGCATTTCTGCAGCCCAGTCCACATATACAGCCTCCTTTTGAAAATGTTGCATATGTAGTGTAGATCCTTGCTTGCTCAGTACTTCTGAGTACTCACGGTTGCTTTGTTTTCCTTTTCTCCCCATATCAGTTTGTCGTGACCAGAGGACGGAGCCCCCTGAGACAGATGCCCCGTCGATCGACTACTACTACTACCCAGAGGATGGATGCTACTACGAGTTGACTGACGACCAGGAGTAGGATCGGAGGGTCCCATGCAGGAGGCCTTCGCCTTTCGATCGTAGTGTTTTATTTTGCCCCGCCTTTCTAAAGGCCTTTCTGTGCTTTCTTTTATATCTGTACTCAGATATATGATGCTTCCGCTGACGCTTGTTCGCAAGCTTATGTATTCGAGCCCTCGAGGCCCCTGGCTTGTAATATAAAGCTTGTATGACTTTATTTATGTTTTAGAGTTGTGTTGTGATATCTTCCCGTGAGTCCTTAGGCTTGATCGTGTGCATTTGCGTGTATGATTAGTGCAAGATCGGGCCGGGGGCGTCACAAGTTGGTATCAGAGCCGACTGCCTCTAGGAATCCACCTTTCCAACTCCTTGGCCGAAGTTGAGTCTAGTAACCGAAAACTGTTTTACTAACTTGGCTGTGTGGCTTACGGGCCCACGTCGCCAATTGGGTGGTATTAGTATCTTTTACTCCTTGACGTTTACTCTGGGCCTCTGATCTCTCTTCTACTCGGGTTAAAATTTTGCTAACTCCAACATTAGGTTCTCGTGATCACATCCACCCGGAGTTCTAAAATTTCCCCCCTTGCTCCAAGATTGTGGACCAGGTTCTGCTTACAGGATCCTTTTATCGAGGGCACCCTGTGTTTCACTTGCAGATTCCTCGCTCCAATAGTTTTCTCCGACGTTGATGTAGCCTTTGCTATGTCTCGTTGTGTACTTCCCTACCGCGTGCCTGCGCGCCGCCTAGATGTCTAGCCCTCCCTTTTCTACTGTCGTAATGCCGGATTCTAACCGAGGCTAGGTGTGGATTTGAATGTCTGGTGTGAATATGATGAAGTATCTATTGCGCTTCCTTCTGTTGTGCGTGATACTTCATGAATCATTCCATACACATGCAGTTTTTCTTGCTAAACTGCCCCTGTTGATTTGGTAGGATGGCTGACGATCCTCCACCTCCACCCTATATGGCCGCAATGATGCAGTAGTTTATCACCGGACTAACGGCTCAATTTCCAAACCAGACTGCTCAGCAACAGAATGCTCCAATAACTCTGCCGGAATTCGTGCGCCTCAATCCGTCCACTTTTCGCAGCTCGACTGATCCAATGGATGCTGATGATTGGCTCCGTGACATTGCCTTCCAGATGATGTCGGCCAATGTTATCCCTGACAGTTACGTCACCTATGCGACGTATCACCTGAGGGGATCAGCAGCTCAATGGTGGGAAAGCCACAAGGGTATGTTGCCTGCTGAAACTGTAACCACTTGGCAGGAATTTCAGTCAGCTTTTCGTGCACGGTACATTCCTCAAGGTCTGATGGACCAGAAGAAGCAGGAGTTCCGTAAACTCTCTTAGGGCAAAATGACTGTGGATGAATACCAGAGGAAATTTCTTGAATTGTCCCGCTATGCTGCGGATGACGTCGACACTGACACTCGCAAGCAGGAGAAATTCCGTGAAGGACTGCGTACGGATATAAAACTTGCACTTGCTGTCCATGATTGCACAGAATTCGCAACGCTTGTCAGCAAATCTTTCCAAGTTGAAACAGCTCTGACTGAGTACTAGGAGTCGCTCAAGCGCACTCGTGATGTTGGTTCGTCTTCGGGTCGACCTGTTCAGAAGCGCCGAGTCTGGATTCCCCATAATGTTTACCACCGACCTGCTCCAACACCAAGGCCGTCATATGTTGCACCTCGTTTGCCTTCACCGCCGAGACAGCTATCGGTTCATGATGGACCGCCTGATGCTATGGCTTTTCATCAGGATGCACCACGTCCTCCCGTTGGTTGCAAGAAGAGCTGTCGGAACCGTCGTCTCAGAAGCTCTAATGCCAGGCTGTCTGCTATAGTTTGGTCCATGTCAAACAAGTTAACATAGAAGAAGCTCGACAGGACCCCAACATTGTGATGGGCACCCTTCTAGTGAATTCAATCCCAGTTTCAGTCCTCTTTGATTCTGGAGCATCGCACTCCTTCATGTCCGAAAGTTTTGCGCGAAGCCATGATATACTTTTCGAGGAGATGTCCATCCCATTAGTAATCCATTCACCTGGGGCTAATTGGCAAATTACCATGGTTAGCCACGGTAACCACATTGTGATCGGAGGATTGATGTTCCCCGTTTCACTCATTGCTCTCAAGACCTCCAACATAGACATTATTCTCGGTATAGACTGGTTGAAGCCTCATAAAGCTTTGATTGACTGTGCCACTGAAACAGTCCGCCTCACACACCCTTCCGGTCAGACTGTCAGATACTCAGCTCGTACAGTGCAGGACGCCGAAGCTCAGATATATGTTCTAAATGCATTGAACGCTTCACCTGTTGAAGGCATCGAGAACGTTCCAGTTGTTCGTGATTTCCAAGACGTCTTTCCAGAAGAACTTCCAGGAATACCCCCTGCTAGAGCTGTTGAGTTCGTCATCGACTTGAAGCCTGGCACAACTCCTATTGCGAAGCGTCCTTATAAAATGCCTCCGCACCACCTTCTTGAACTTAAGGAGGAAATCGACACGTCACTTAAGAAAGGTTTCATCCGGCCCAGTTCCTCTGCTTGGGGAGCACCTTCACTCTTCGTTAAGAAGAAGGATGGAACTAACCGATTGGTTCAGGATTATCGGCCCATTAACCAAGCTACAATCCAGAATAAATATCCGCTTCCCCGGATCAATGATTTGTATGATCAACTTGCCGGTTCCTCAGTATTCTCTAAGCTTGATTTGAGATTGGGATACCATCAGATCCGTGTTCGTGAAGAGGATATTCCCAAGACTGCATTTGTTACTCGTTATGGCTCCTACGAGTACACGGTCATGTCCTTCGGCTTAACCAATGCTCCAGCCACATTCTCCCGTCTGATGAATTATATCTTCATGGATTACCTCGACAAGTTCATCGTGGTTTATCTAGATGATATTCTGGTATATTCGAAGAATAAGGAAGAACATGCCGAACACCTCCGTCTTGTACTGGAAAGGCTCCGAGAACACCAGTTGTATGCCAAATACTTCAAATGTGAATTCTGGCTTTCTGAAGTAACTTACCTTGGTCATGTGATTTCCAAAGATGGCATCGCCGTTAACCCAGAACGAGTTCAGGCTATTCTGGACTGGACTCCTCCAAAGAACGTCAAGCAAGTGAGAAGTTTTCTCGGCCTTGCAAGTTATTGCCGCCGTTTTGTCGAGAATTTCTCAAAGATTGCTAAGCCTTTGACTGATCTGCTTCACAAGGGCGTTAAGTTCGAATGGACAGAAAAATGTCAGGAAAGTTTTCAAACACTCAAAGACAAGCTGACATCTGCCCCAGTACTTTCTCCTCCAGATACCCGCAAAGACTTTGTGATTTATTGTGATGCATCCCGTGAAGGATTAGGCTGTGTCCTAATGCAAGAGCGTAAAGTGATTGCTTATGGCTCTCGTCAGTTGCGCCCACATGAAGAAAATTATCCGGTACATGATCTAGAACTAGCTGCTGTCATCTATGCACTGTAGTTGTGGCGACATTACCTTCTCGGTAATCGTTGCAAGATATACACAGATCATAAAAGTCTGAAGTACTTGTTTACTCAGCCATCTCTAAACCTCCGTCAGCAAAGATGGATGGAGGCCATTGCGGACTATGATTTGGGTATATCCTATACCCCTGGCAAGGCTAACGTGATGGCTGATGCCTTAAGCCGCAAGTCCTATTGCGACAACCTCATGGTTAGGCGAGCTCAACCTCGTCTTTTTGAACAACTATGCAAGCTGAATCTGCGGATTGTTCCACAGGGTTCTCTTAATAACCTTGTGATACAACCAGATCTTGAGAAAGCTGTTAAGAATGCGCAAGCTAAAGATGCTGAAGTTGATCTGATGAAGAAAGACCTTCACCTAGTAAAGTACATGGATTTCTCGCTGTCTAAGATGGAACCTTGTATTTCAGAAACCGCATTGTGGTACCTCGCTTCGAACTCATGACTAACAAGGTCATGAAGGAGGCACATGATACCCCGCTGTCTATTCATCCGGGTAGCACCAAGATGTATCGTGATCTCCGTCAAAGGTACTGGTGGTCTAAAATGAAGCAGGATATTGCTCGATATGTTGCTGAATGTGATGTGTGTCATCGCGTTAAAGCAGAACATCAAAAACCTGCTGGAATTCTGCAACCACTTCCTATTCCTCTATGGAAATGGGATAAGGTTCAGTTGGATTTCGTTACAGGACTTCCCAGGTCACAGAAGGGTCACGATGCTATTCTTGTCGTCGTCGACCAACTCTCTAAAGTTGCACACTTTCTGCCTGTCAAAGAGAGTATCACTGCTAGTCAGTTAGCAGAGTTGTATATCTCCAGAATTGTTTCACTCCACGGTATTCCGAAGGAGATCAGTTCGGACCGTGGCGGTCTTTTCACCTCAAAGTTCTGGGAAATTTTTCAAACAGCTATGGGAACTCATATTACCTGGAGTTCAGCTTATCACCCCCAGTCCCAAGGCCAAGTCGAACGAGTCAACCAAGTGCTTGAAGACATGCTTCCAGCTTGTGTTATTTCATTCGGTAAGAAGTGGGAAGAATCTCTTCCTTATGCCGAGTTCTCTTATAACAACAGCTATCAAGCCAGTTTGAAAATGGCTCCCTTTGAAGTTCTATATGGACGTAAGTGTCGAACCCCTCTGAATTGGTCAGAAACTGGGGAACGACCGCTCGTGGGTCCGGATATTATTCAACACGCCGAAGAACAAGTCCGTATCGTCCGTGAAAACCTCAAGGTGGCTCAGGACCGCCAGAAGAGCAACTATGATCGCAAACGATGGGGTTTGACTTATCAGCCTGGTGATCAAGCTTATCTGCGTGTCACTCCTATGAAAGGCACTCACCGTTTTGGAATCAAGGGCAAGCTAGCTCCACTCTACATTGGTCCTTTCCGCATAATTGCAAGACGTGGTCAGGTGGCGTATAAATTGGAGTTGCCGCCGCAATTCTCTCATATCCACGACGTCTTCCATGTGTCGCAACTTCGTAAATGCTTCAAGGAATCTCCACACCGAGCTGTGGATCACGAGGTGCTCGAATTGCAAGATGACCTTTCTTATAAGGAACATCCGATCCACATTCTCGATGAAGCTGAACGTCGGACCCGTCAGAAGGTTACCAAGTTCCTCAAAGTGCAGTGGTCAAATCATACTGAAGATGAAGCCACTTGGGAACGCGAGGATAATCTTCGTGCGGAATACCCCGAACTTTTTCCTTCTACCTCTTAATTCTCGGGACGAGAATTCTTGTTAGTAGAGGAGATTTGTAACACCCCCGGTGGTTAACTACAGTAATCACCTTTTTGATTATGCCATGTCATCATGTTTAACAGTGCATGATCATCATTAACATCTTATTGCATTTCAACTCCTAAGGCAAAATCCAATTTCAACTGAAAGTGAAATATAAAAATTGTGCAACATAGGAACTAAAATGTTCGATAAATAACAAATATTACAGAGACTATTCTAAAATTGAAACCAACAATAAATAAAATAATTAGGTGGCTCTAACATTGTCAAAACAGCAAGGTTTAATGCATTTTAATTATTATAAATTTGTGTGAGATCCCTTTAACTCCAAACTGATTTTTGGTAGTAGTAGAGGATGCCTAGTAATTATTGGGACATTTGCCATGTTTTACAAAATTCGGTTTGGGGCCTAACTGTTTACTAAACAGAGATATATGAATTAATAAAAAGAAAAAGGCAAAAGAAACAAAAGAGGAAATAAAAGAGAGAAAGAACCCCCCCCTCGGCCCAGCAGGCCAAGCGGCCCACCAGGCCGGCCCACCCGGACCCCCCCTCTACTAACCCCACGCCCTCCCGAACCCTAGCCCCGATCCACCCCACTCCCCCCCCACGTTTCCCTCGCTCCTCTGCACCCCCCGACCCGATCCAGATCGAGGGGCGGCGACCCCGGCGACCGCGCCGCCCCGCTCCCCGTCGCCGCACGCCACCGCCCCGGCGCCCGTTGCCGTCGCCGCGGCCCCGCGCTCCCCCAATGCCGCGCTCGTCCAGGCCGCCGCCGCCGCCTCGCCGCGCGTCGACGCCGTCGCCGGACCCCGCCACCACCTCGCCGTCCTCCTCGTCCTCTTCCCCGACCCGCCTCATCAAGCCTCGCCACCCGTACCCCTGCGACGAGGGTGAGCCTCGTCCTCTCCCCGTCGCCCCTCTCTGCGCTCGCTACTGCTGCTGCCGCTGCCCTCCACGGCCGCCGTGCCCTGCCTCCGCCTTAGGCCCGCGCCCCTGCCGCCGCTCGCTAGTCGCGCCCCGCTCGCCCCGAGCCGCTCGCCCGCATGCCCAGGTCCAGGCGACCCGGCGCCCGCGCGTCCGTAACCGCTAACCCCCCTGGGCCAATGACAGCTGGGCCCCACCCCCCTGTGCCTATGACAGGTGGGCCCAGCCACAGAAACGATTTAAAAAAAATGAAAATAAAAATTATTAAAAATAAATAAATATTAATTAATTAATTAATTAATTAAATAATTAACTTAATTAATTCTGTTTAATTAATCTAATTAATTAATTAGTCTAATTAAACTGTAATTAACGTAATCAAACCCTAATTAGCTTAATGTGAGAATGACAGGTGGGACCCACTGGTCCTGACGTCATGCTGACGTCAGCAGACACTGTTTTGGATAATGTTAATTTAAATAATTAATTAAATTCCAGAAATTAATAAAAACTTTAGCAAATCATATTAAATAATCCGTAACTCCGATGGAAAAACTTTGTACATGAAAGTTGCTCAGAACGACGAGACGAATTCGAATACGTGCTCCGTTCGTCCGTCACGCATCCCTAACTATCTGAACATGCAACCGTCCCACTCCGGTCATCTGTCTGACAAATGTCCGGAACCGGGAAAACATTCCCGGATGGGTTCCTCCTTCCTCTGTGACGTGCAACCACACGTTAGAACACACCCGGCACTGCATATTGTCATGCCGTACTTTGCGTTGCTCATGTTTGCTCTATATTTATACTGTTTCCTCCCCCTCTTCTCTCTCGATAGAGCCGGTACCGACGCAGCTCCGGAGTTCGACGACCCCTGAAGACCTTGCCCTTGCCGCCGAGCAACCAGGCAAGCCCCCCTTTGATCATCCCTATATCGCCCATTCTAATTTCCCATGCTTGCATTAGAATTGCTGCTGCTACTGCTTTACCTATTCTGATGCATAGCCTGTTTATTGTAACCTGCTGTTGATAATTACCTGCATATCCTAAACTGTTTAGTCTAGGTTGGGTAGAGACCTATCAGTGACCCCACTTATCCCGACTGCCGCGCTGGATCGTCAGAAGACCCGATCAACGGGATTGAAGACCAGGCCCCGACACCGCACATCACCCCCTTTAGTTGTAACGACACTGCATCGTTACTATCGAGTGCCGAGGGTGAAACCTCTTGTAGCACTTCTGATGTTAACTCTGTAGAGTAGCTATTCGGTCGTGGTCATCGAGGGTGATTCTTCCTTCACCGCTTCCGATAACGACGCTGTCGTACAACACCTCAAGTGTGGACCCAGAGAGGGTGATTCCTCCGAGTTCACCTTGACGGATACATCGTGTAGGAATCCAACGAGGGTGATACCTCGGATTCCCCTGATGTTATGGACACACGGATACTTGGAATTTACACTGTTACTTGGATAGGCGGGTCGACCCTGAGGGGTACCCGCGTGCGCCTGAGAGGCGAGTGTTGTGAAGACGGGTGCCAGTGTGGTGCCCGAGTGGTGAATACGAGGCGCGGCCGGGCATTCTTAACCCTTGCAGCAAGTCCTCGAGACGGGGTGACGGGGTCACATCTTTCGTGAGTCTCTGCTCGTTACCGCAAGCCCCTAGTCCTAACGATTTGGATATTTGATCCGAGCAGGCCTCTGGCCTGATAGCACTAACCATCACGTGGGCATAGTATGGGCGTTCTGCATCGTATGCATCAGCCGAAAGCTCTGTCAGATGTCCAGTTCAGCATGGCGGCACGGACGGACCGACGCTTTCCTGTAGTGTTGGTGCCTGGCTTCACCGTGTGCGCAACGACCCGGAGGGTGAGGGGCAATGGCCAAGACCCCCTTGCGCTTAGGATGTAGACCGGCGGGGACCTCTCTGCTGAGCTGTAGGTAGGGTTGCGATGTGTCGTTTGACCGAGGTCGGGCATGACCCAGGAAAGTGTGTCAGGCCGGAGTTAATCGAGCGTGTTGGGTAAGTTGGTGCACCCCTGCAGGGAAGAACACTTCTATCGATAGCCGGTCCTACGGTAAAGGACACTCGGAGTTGTATCCTGATTGATACAATTTAGAACTGGATACTTGGATATATGGCTCTGGGATTGCTTCTCGCAGGGAGTCGAGAAGGGATCTCAGGACGAGGTTGATGACTGTATGGCTCTGGGATTGCTTTCTCGCAGGGAGTCGAGAAAGGATCTCTGGGTGAGGATGAGACTTAATGATACTGCTACATTATATTGAACTGTTCTACTCTCTTCTACTGCTGCAAGACCGCTGAAGATGCTAGTCTTCGATAGGACTAGGTCTTCTCTCTATTCTGGCATTTCTGCAGCCCAGTCCACATATACAGCCTCCTTTTGAAAATGTTGCATATGTAGTGTAGATCCTTGCTTGCTGAGTACTTCTGAGTACTCACGGTTGCTTTGTTTTCCTTTTCTCCCCATATTAGTTTGTCGTGACCAGAGGACGGAGCCCCCTGAGACAGATGCCCCGTCGATCGACTACTACTACTACCCAGAGGATGGATGCTACTACGAGTTGACTGACGACCAGGAGTAGGATCGGAGGGTCCCAGGCAGGAGGCCTTCGCCTTTCGATCGTAGTGTTTTATTTTGCCCTGCCTTTCTAAAGGCCTTTCTGTGCCTTCTTTTATATCTGTACTCAGATATCTGATGCTTCCGCTGACGCTTGTTCGCAAGCTTATGTATTCGAGCCCTCGAGGCCCCTGGCTTGTAATATAAAGCTTGTATGACTTTATTTATGTTTTAGAGTTGTGTTGTGATATCTTCCCGTGAGTCCTTAGGCTTGATCGTGTGCATTTGCGTGTATGATTAGTGCATGATCGGGACGGGGGCGTCACACTCCGCCCCTCTTCTCCCTCAGATCCGTCGAGGCCGAGCGCCATCGCCACCGGGGCCACCGGCGACTGCTCGCCGGTCCGTGCTGTCCAGGAGGTCCGCCAGTTACCGCCACGTCGTCCGGTGCTCCCAGCTATAATGGGAAGGCCCTGCAACTGCCGCTCGACGCCGCCCCCTTTGCTTCGGCCGCCGATGATCTCCGTCGTCTCCGGCGACATCTGCAGCTCCTAATCTTTCAAGGGCCACCGTGCGTGCCGCGAGGTGAACCTTTCTTCTTCTCCTTCCCTCTGCTCGCTCTCGTTCGCACGCTAGCTGTTTCCCCCGCAGCGCCCGAACGCATCGCCGCCCGCGCACGTCGCCGGCGTGTCTCCGTCGACCATTTGGTCACGGGCTGGAGCCCAACGTGCTCGTTGCATTGCGTAGTACCTCCCCAGCCCGTTAGTTCATGCGTTAGCACGCTGCTGCTGCGTTGCGCCGTTCGCCCGAAAAGCACCGCCGCCTCCACTCGTCACCGGTGCAGTTCCGGCCACCTCCGAGCCCAACCGACCTCACCACGTGATGCGGCGTCGAGTACTCGTTCGAATGCAACGAACCGCACGCAAATTGGTGCCCTGTGGCGCTTTTCCAAACGCCTCCGGCGAAATCGCCGCCGCGGGAGGCCACCGGAGCAACACCGGCGCCGGCCACCCACGTGGCACACCTGGGGCCTGGCCCTGGGTCACTCCCAGTGGGGCCCCTGGGCCCAGTTGACTGGGTTGACCCAGTCAACTGTGCTGACTGGGCGGCCCCAGTCTCTGACATGCAGGCCCCACCGCAATATTAGTTAATTAAAATGTTTTCATAATTAAAATTAATTATTTTAGCTAATTACTCTATGACAGGTGGGGCCTACTAGCTAATCAACTCTGTTTAATTAGTTTTTTTTAAACTTTGTTAGCCCTCTGTCAATGACATGTGGGTCCCACAAGACCCACATGTCAGATTTGACCCTGGTCAGCGAGTCTGTTGACTGCTGACATCATCCACACGTCATGATGACGTCATATCTCTTTTTCTGGATAATTCTGTTAATTTAAATAATTTCAGAAAAAGCTATAATCTTCGAAAATTCATAGAAAATAAACCGTAGCTCGGATAGAAAAACTTTCTACATGAAAGTTGATCAGAACGACGAGACGAATCTGATTATGTCGTCTGTTTCCATGTCGGAACCCCCTACGCAGGAGAACTGGCAACTTTGAGCCTGACTCCGGTAGATGAATAGTGCATATACACCGGATAATAAGTCCAACTTAAATCCTCAAATAACTAAAATGACTTAGACATACCTTTAGGCAACCCTGCACTGCATCCTAGGCATAGCATGCTCTGTGTTGCATATGTTTGCTGTGTATTTATTTGTTTCCTCCCATTCTTCTCTCTCATTAGACCCCGAC
This sequence comes from Thinopyrum elongatum, assembly GCA_011799875.1. Lineage (NCBI taxonomy): Eukaryota > Viridiplantae > Streptophyta > Magnoliopsida > Poales > Poaceae > Thinopyrum > Thinopyrum elongatum. The sequence continues at coordinate 8,702,432 of CM022299.1, forward strand.
GCCGACGTAGTCCCCGAGGCCGACGCAGCTCTGGAGTACGACTACGCCCCTGACGACCAGACCCTTGCCGCAGAGCTTCCAGGAAAGCACCCCCCCCCTTTGAACATTCTGATATCGCCTATTCTCTTCTCTCTTATGCTTGCATTAGAAATTGCTGCTGTTACTGTTTTCCTATTTCTACTGCATAGCCTGTTTATTGTAACCTGCTGTTGATACCTACCTGCTTATCCTAAACTGTTTAGTATAGGCTGGGTAGAGACCCATCAGAGACCCCCACTTTGTCCCGACTGCCCCACTGCATTATCAGAAGACCCGATCAACGGGATCGAAGACTAGGCCCCGGCACCGCACATCACTTTCCCCCCTAGTTGCTCGACACTACTGGGTTATCATCGAGTGCCGAGGGTGATACCTCGTCAGCACTTCTGATGTTAACCTTGTAGGTTAGCTCATCGGTTGTGGTCATCGAGGGTGATTCCTCTTTCTCCACTTCCGGTAACGTCATCGTCATGCAACCCTTCAAGAGTGGACCTCAAGGGTGATTCCTCCTTCGTTCACCTTGACGATAACATCAGGTGGAATTCCATCGAGGGTGATTCCTCAGGGTTCCCCCTTGGTGTTAGGCACACGGTTACTATGGTTACTATGACTTTACACTAAACCATGTTACTAAAGATGGGTCGGCCCTGAGGGGTACCCACGCGAGCTTAATTGCGAGAGATGTGGAGTCGTCTGGACCTGGAGGGTGCCCGAGAGTTGAATACGAGGCGTGGCCGGGCATTCTTAGCCCTTGCCGCAAGTCCTCGAGACGGGGCAATGGGGTCACATCTTTCGTGAGTCTCTGCTCGTTACCGCACTACCAACACACTAACGGTTTGGATATTTGATCCGAGGGGCCTCTGGCCTGATAGCACTAACCGTTAGGTGGGCATAGTATAGGCGTTCTGCGTCGTATGTATCAGCCGAAGCTTAATGGACGTCAGCGACTGAGCGGCGCGCGCTGGATTGGACTGGTTAAGCCTGCGCTTGTATTAAGGGGGCTAGGTCTGCTTTCAGCCGCCTGACGCAACGCGCAGGAGTTCCCGGTGCGATGGCCCAAGACCCCTGGGGGCATAGGTTTAGTCCGGCGTGCTGACCTCTCTATTAAGCCTAGGTCGGGTTGCGGCGTATCGTTTGGCCGAGGCCGGGCATGACCCAGTAAAGTGTGTCCGGCCGGAGTTAATCGAGCGTGGTGGGTAAGTTCGTGCACCCCTACAGGGAAGAAACAATCTATCGATAGCCTGTCCTACGGTAACGAACACTCGGAGTTGTATCCCGATCGGTACAACTAGAACTGGACACTTGGGATGATAACTGGATAGTATGGCTCTGGGATTGCTTTCTCGCAGGGAGTCGAGGAAGAATCTCTGGGCGAGGTTGATGACACTACTACAACTTTACATTATGCTAATCTGCACTCTTCTAATGCTGCAAGACCGATGAAGATGCTTGAAGATGCCAGTCTTCGATAGGACTAGGCTTTCCCTTCTATTCTGGCATTTCTGCAGCCTAGTCCACATATACAGCCTCCCTTTGATAATGTTGCATATGTAGTGTAGATCCTTGCTTGCTGAGTACTTCGGATGAGTACTCACGGTTGCTTTGCTTTCTTTTTCTCCCCATATCCGTTTGATGCAACCAGATGACGGAGCCCCTAAGACAGCTGCCCACGCCAACGGCTACTACTACTACCCTCCCGGCAAGTACTATTACGAGGAGCCGTCCGACGACCAGGAGTAGGTTCGGAGGGTCCCAGGCAGGAGGCCTGCGCCTTTCGATCGTAGCGTTTTATTTTGCCCCGCCTTCTTAAAGGCTTATTCTGTCTTTCTTTTTATATCTGTACCCAGATATCTGATGCTTCCGCTGACGCTTGTATGCGAGCTTATGTATTCGAGCCCTCGAGGCCCCTGGCTTGTAATATAAAGCTTGTATGACTTTATTTATGTTTTAGAGTTGTGGTGTGATATCTTCAAGTGAGTCCTTAGGCTTGATCATGTGCATTTGCGTGTATGATTAGTGCATGATTAAGCCGGGGTCGTCACAGGTTGGTATCAGAGCCAATTGCCCGTAGGAACCCCTTTTCCAACTCCTTGGCCGAAGTTGAGTCTAGTGGTCCAAAACTGTTTTACTAACTTGGTTGTGTGGCTTACGGGCCCACGTCGCCAACTGGGTGGTATTAGGATCTTTTATTCCTCGACCCTTACTCTGGGACTCTGATCTCTCTTCTATTCGGGTTAAAGATTTTAATAACTCCAACATTAGGTTCTCAAGATCACATCCACCTGGAGTTCTGAAATTCTCCCTCCCCTTTCTTCAAGAATATGGACCAGGTTCTGCTTACAGGATTCCTTTTATCAAGGGTACCCTGTGTTGTCACTTGCAGAATCCTCGCTCCATCAGTTTTCTCCGACGTTGATGTAGCCTTTGCTATGTCTCATTGTGTACTTCCTTACCGCGTGCCTGCGCGCCGCCTAGCCTATCTAGCTTTTGGAATTGCGCCGTTATGCTGTCCGTTTGTAACCAACTGTGTATGGACCTGTATGTCTTAATTGACTACTGTTAGCGTCTAATACACTACTTAAATGTCATCGAGTTACATCATGCTTGTTGCTAAACACTCGCAATAGCCTTTGCTAAACTACCCCTGTTGAATTTTGCAAGATGGCTGACAATAATCCGCCACCGCCAGATTATATGGCAGCTATGATGCAACAATTCGAGCTCAACCGGCAGTTCATGACTGGGATTATGGATCAGTTCCCTCGTCCCAATGCCAACCAGCAGCCACCTTCTATCACACTGGCAGAGTTTGTGCGCCTCAACCCGTCAATATTCCGCAACATAGTTAATCCGCTGGATGCCGATGACTGGCTGCGTGACATCTTCTATGAGATGGAGTCCGCTGATGTTGCCCCTGCCAGCTATGTCACCTTTGCTACATACTTCCTGAAGGGTCCCGCAGCACAATGGTGGGCCACTCACAGACAAACCCTACCTCCTGGAACTGTCGTCACCTGGGTGGACTTCAAGGCTGCTTTTCGTGCCCGGTATATTCCTCAAGCTGTTATAGCTTGGAAGAAGGCCGAGTTCCATAGCCTCGTTCAAGGCAACAAGACTGTGGAAGTTTACCAGCGAGAGTTCCTTGATTTGTCTCGCTATGCTGAATAAGACATCCTCACTGATGCTTGTAGGCAGGAGAAGTTCCGTGATGGGCTACACCATGACATTCAGCTAGCTCTGCTCGTCCAAGACTATCCTGACTTCGCCACCCTGGTGAATAAGGCTATCATGGTCGAGACTGGTCTGAAGAAGCACAAGGAAGCGACCAGACGCACTCGTGAAGCGGGGTCATCTTCGGGCTCGTCTTCTCAGAAGCGCCGCATATGGATTCCACAGAGCATGTACCATCCAATAGCCCCAGTGTACAGACCTGCTTATGCTGCACTTCATCTGCCTCCTCCACCATGTATACGTAAAATGTAAAACGTGTATGACAAAGTAGACATGTGTTGAAAAAAAAAAACCCGACAATAAAATATAAAAGAAAAATCCTGGTAGAAAAAAACCAAGAAAACAATAAAAAGAAAGTATAAAGAAGAAAAAATAAAAAGAAAAGAAAACCAAAAACAAAGAAAACCGAAACATAATAAATAAATAAAATCTAAGAAAACCGATGAAAAAATAAATAAAATAGAATAAAAACAACAAAAAAATGAAAGTAAAAAGAAGAAGAAAACCGAACTGAATCAATTGAGCACAGCGACCAAACGCGACGCGAGCGAAGCTGTCGAGCAATGCAGCTAATGGGCCAGGAGCTAATTTCGCGGTCAGCTTTCCCCCATGAGCAGGCGTAGTGTGCAGCCCACGAAATGTCGCATTGTGAAAAGATGTTGACCGAAATAACTAGTTAAGAGTACTCGTTGCAAAGATCACTCCCACCTCCCAGGTTGCGACAAGTGGCGCGCTGCATGTGCACCACTTGTCGCAACCCGGGAGTTTTCCCTTTTTTCGTAGATTCGTTTATTCAAAACGTGTTATCTCTTTAACCGTGCGTCCAAATCTCGAACCGTTTTCACCGTTGATTCCTCGCGTCGAGATCTTCAAAACTAGATCCCATGTTGATAGGTTTTGACAAACTTTTTTTCACAAAAAAAATACCGTACGAAAAAATCGAACCGGGAGCACGGGTTTTTTCCTTTTCCAAAAGAGGCACACCCGTGCCTCTCGCGAAACCACAACCGTGCCTCTCGCAGAAGCACAACCATGCCTCTCACGGAAGGAAAAAAAAGAAGAGAAAACACATTTTTTTCGTTTCTGAGGAGGCACGGTCGTGCTTCTCGCGAAAGCACAATCATGCTTCTCGCGAAAGCACAATCATGCCTCTCGCGGAAGTAAAACCGTGCCTCTCGCGAAAGAAAAAAATAAATAGAAAACGCGTTTTTTTCCGTTTCCGAGAGGCACGGTGAAAGCACAACCGTGCCTCTCGCGGAAGCAAAACCGTGGCTCTCGCGGAAGGAAAAAAAACAGAAAACGCATTTTTTTTCCGTTTCCGAGAGGCACGGCACAACCGTGCCTCTCTCGGAAGCAAAACCGTGCCTCTCGCGAAAGGAAAAAAACAGAAAATGCGTATTTTTTCTGTTTCCGAGAGGCACCGCCGTGACTCTCGCGAAAGGAAAAAAAAACACGTTTTTTCGCGCAATTTTGTTTAACTTTTTTTGTCCAAAAATTCAGGAAGACCGGTGGAAAACCGAAACGTCGAAAAAAAAACCCGGTTAAAAAGCCAAAAACCCGTGCGGAAAAATAAAAAAAATAAAATCCGGAGGGAGCGTCCAGAGCACGACACGTGGCGGACGGCCGGGAGCGCGCCGAGTGGCGCTGATCGTTGTGAGGCTCCCGAAGGAGCGCTCGTTAACTAGTTGCTCTCGATGTTGACGTTCTGTAAAAAATATTCACAATTCTCTAAAAATATTTGAAATTTCGAAAAAAAATGTTTTCTTGGAAAATGTTTGCGTCTTCAAATTTTTTAGAATTTTTGGAAAATAATTTTTAAATCTTACCTAAAAACAGTGCACTACAGTGTTTCTGGTTCACTACATTCCTAGGAAAGAAAAACATGAAACAATATACGTGGCTTAATGGGCCGGCCCAATTCAATTGCACATGTGGGAACTCAGTTTCATTTGATGAAAAAAGCACCCCTAAAAAATTGATGAAAAAAGCGTCACATAGTACATCCCCGCGATTAGCACTGCTGCTCGCCGGAGAACCAGGAAATGAACCACGGACAAGGCATCTACTGCACAAGTAAGTTTGGATTTACACCAGTCGCGCTAGGCATCTTCTGCACCACGGACAGTGTTGGAGCATCAGTCCCGGTTCGAGCGGCTAGGACGCCGGCCGGGCCTCGGCAGACATCAGTCCCGGTTCGGCTGGGACCTTTAGTTCTGGTTCCAGCCACCAACCGGAACTAAAGGGTTGCAACCGGGACTAAAGAGTAGGCCTTTAGTCTCGGTTTTGGACACAAACCGGGACTAAATTTGTCCTATATAAATATATATAGGACAAATTTTATCTACCACCAGTGATAGTTACCACTACTTGTGTTTTGTATGTTGTATATAGTATCTATCAAAAATCAAGAGTATGTACGTGTAGTATGTAGTATATAACAATATTTAGGTAGTATATATACTACTTTTTTGATAGTATGTATCGTATTTTGAGTATGCTCCTTTTTACGTACAAATATGTACGTATTTCATAAATATAATAAAAACCATGGGCCAACATGCAATTTTTTCATGTAACTCACTTTGGAGTATCTTACATATAGTATATGAACATACTTAAAATGATAAAGTAGAATATATACTACCATATGGTAGTATATGAGACATGTGGGGTAACTACCCCCAGGTGGTAGGATGAATTTTCCCTATATATATATATATATATATATATATATATATATATATATATATATATATATATATATATATATACTCCTAATGTCTGAGTTGGTAGTCTCGCCTCACTCCCTCCTCATCCTACCACTCCTATATATATCGCCCACCTCTCACAACGTACTTGGGCCGGCCCATTAACGTGTTCGTCGACGCAAGGCCTCGACGCGCTATCCTCCCGATGCCTGCACTCCTCGCGTCCTCGCGCCGCCGTCCTCTTCTCTCAGATCTCCTCACCCTGCGCGACTCCTTGGCGCCCCGGGAACTGGCCGACACCGGCGACCCTGTCGCCACATCCGAGGCGGCGAGGAGACGGCCTAACCTCGATCTCTGATCTCCTCGCCCTGCCCGATGCCGCCACCGTCACATCCGAGGCGGCGAGGAACCGGCCTGACCTTGATCCTTCCGGTCCGCCGCACCCTTATAAGCGTCACGAAGACCACCCCAGCAGCCACCACCAGCGGGACGCCACCACAATCTTCCAGCCCCTAGGCACCATCGGCACAGGGCCCGCTGGTGGTGTGGACGACCTCGGTGACAGCAGCCGCAAGGCGGACGATGGGTGGGGTACCTTTCTGGCGGCGCTAGGGTTCGACCCAGCGTCGCCCTGGGGAGTGACTTCGCTGGTCATTCAGATTTCAATTCATACATATATATGATGTTGAAGGTATGAAGTGCTTGCTATCGAGTTAGTCAGTTTGTTGGTGATGAGATCAATACTAAATAGCTGCATATTTCGTCTGGCTTCACTTGAACTATCATTTGATGTACGTGTGCTTACTGAAACATGACCTAGACTGGATACGTCTTCTATTTAAGATATGCAACTTCTTTTTATGAACTTTTTATGATCTGAATGCTTCTATGGATTTTTCGAAAGACGGGCAGTTTTAGGCTGGTTTAGCACAATTGGTGGTATTTTTGCAAGGCCATTGATGTCCTCTGTCAGAACTTTTCCGAGATGTCAAACATTGTGTCATTTCAATTTTGGAGAGAATTACATCATAATGTAGTCTTCTTTTCACCTGCTTGTTTACTGCCTATGTTGATGGACTGCTTAGACAGTCAACAACTAACCATTTATTTTTGTAGGAAAATCTAAAGTGCAACTAAAAAGATGTAGATATATAATAGTGCAGGTAAATGTGAACACCATAGCTTAGCAACATGCTTATATCCATTATCTTAATGGTTCTCTAAATATTTATTCTATTCACCAACTGTGTGTGCTACTGTCAGACGAGGCAGTATGACTCGATGACCCTGTCCATTGTGCAGCTACGCACATGAAGCTTGTAACTTGTTCTGGCTTACTTCATAGGCTTATTATCACAATCTTAGCGCAATGGTTTCAGTCTATGGTAAGAAACACTTGAGTGAAAAATGTTACAAATAAATCTGGGTGGACAAATGTTAATCATGTCTATGCAAAAGACCATTGTCAACTGCTATTCATGTTCAGGATTCATCAATTGTTCATCGTGGAGACATATTTGAATCGAGGGTTGTTGGAATCCCTACAGGTGTTATACCTCACACTTGTTGGACTGTTCTACAAATGCTAAAATTAAAAAATGCATGGCAGACTCTTGGTTATCTATCTATATATGCTTCAGACTTAAGGACTTACACCATATTGCATGGGAGGCTCATAGGAGAAATGGTTTTAAGTTCTTTATCTTTATTCTACGCAATGACCTTTCTCTATTTTCCATACTTATTAATGGGTATATTTAAGGCCCAGTGATTTGTTCAAGCACAACTATACATTTAGAACCTCTGGTTGTGTCCTGTATCGATTACTTGTGAACTGCACAACCAGTATATGTACGATATACTTTTGAAGGGTGAATATAGTTCCTAACTATTTGAATGTTTCTTTTTGTATAATTGATGAATAATTCTCTTCTCGTTTTTGCAGAAATTTGTAGATAGCTTCATCTTGAGGGGGCACCATCTTACTCACACAGGACAAAAGGATTTTGTGTGCCTACATCCAGGCTGTGGCAAGGTAGGGAGTCACTTAGTTTCTATTGCATGATGTCATTTTTGCTTCTAATTCTCAACATACAACTTGAGTTTATAGTTTCATGTTCTTCTATCTAATGACACCATCAATTTTAGCCTACCTACTATGTTTCACTTATTTGATTAGATGAACTGGAATGCCAATTATATCTGACTCAGGATATTTCATTGATTTGATTATTACATAAACTTAATGAAACTTACTCTAATGGGAGGTGGTAATTCCATCTCCTCATGAACCTGTTTACTGATGGATATTATTTTAAGAATCATGATTTGATATTTGGCTTTCATTTGTTTCATGGATCTTTGTTGCAGCGTTTCAAGAATCTCAAAGACGGCTAACTCTACTTCCTCAAGAGCGTTGGTGTCGTAGTCATCGCTGGATTAAGAGGATTGTAGCTTAAGACTCATCAGTTACTATGCTGGGCCAGGGGGCCGGAGAAGAAGGGATTCTTAATCTCCCTCAAACTCAGTGGCTCGCCAAGTTTGAGATGGGCAATATGGGCTCGATCCAGGTTGGTGGCATGTATGCACGGTGGCTCTGGACTGTGACGACCCCGGCTTAATCGTGCACTAACCATACACGCAAATGCACACGATCAAGCCTAAGGGCTCACTTGAAGATATCAAAACACAACTCTAAAACATAAATAAAGTCATACAAGCTTTATATTACAAGCCAGGGGCCTCGAGGGCTCGAATACATAAGCTCGCATACAAGCGTCAGCAGAAGCATCAGATATCTGAGTACAGATATGAAACAGAAACAGATAAGCCTTTAGAAAGGCGGGGCAAAACAAAAGCTACGATCGAAAGGCGCAGGCCTCCTGCCTTGGACCCTCCGATCCTACTCCTGGTCGTCGGCAAGCTCGTAGTAGTAATCACCCTCGGGGTAGTAGTAGTAGTCGTCGGCGGGGGCAGCTGGCTCAGGGGCTCCGTCATCTGATCGCATCAAAAGAATATGGGGAAAAAGAGGAAGAAAAGCAACCGTGAGTACTCATTCGAAGTACTCAGCAAACAAGGATCTACACTACATATGCAACATTATCAAAGAAGGGCTGTATATATGGACCGAGCTGCAGAAATGCCAGAATAGGGGGAAGGCCTAGTTCTATCGAAGACTAGCATCTTCAACGGTCTTGCGGAATCATCATCAGCGGTCTTGCAGCATTAGAAAAGTACAGAATAGCATAATGTAAAGTAGTAATAGTAGTGTCATCAACCTCGGCCAGAGATCCTTCCTCGACTCCCTGCGAGAAAGCAATCTCAGAGCCCTACTATCCATATCTCATCACAAGTATCCAGTTCTAGTTGTATCGATCGGGATACAACTCCGAGCGTCCGTTACCGAGGATCCGGCTATGCATAGATTAGTTCTTCCCTGCAGGGGTGCACCAACTTACCCACCACGCTCGCTTAACTCCGGCCGGGCACACTTTCCTGGGTCATGCCCGGTCTCGGCCAAACGACACACCGCGGCCCTACCTAGAGCTCAGCAGAGAGGTCCCCGTCGGTCTACATCCTAAGCGCTCGGGGGTCATGGGCCATCGCCCCTCGCACTCCGAGTCGTTGCGCACACGGTTAGATCCAAGCACCACCTTTGTCATGGATGGCACCAATCACTCCATGCCGCACTGCTGAACTAGACGTCTGACAGAGCTTTCGGCTGATACCACGATGCAAAGTGCCCATAACTGTTCCCACGTGATGGTTAGTGCTATCGGGCCGGAGGCCCACTCAGATCACATATCCAAATCGTTAGTGTATTGGTAGTGCGGTAACGAGCAGAGACTCACGATCGATGTGACCACGTCGCCCCGTCTCGAGGACTTGCAGCAAGGGCTAGGAATGCCCGGCCACGCCTCGTAATTATCTCGCGGGTACTCTCTCTGGTCACCCGACTACACATCAATCGCATCTTATGCTCGCGCGGGTACCCCTCAGGGCCGACCCGACTTTATCATGGTTCATGGTTAAAGTCATAGTAACTGTGTGTCCAAACACCAGGGGGGAAACTGAGGAATCACCCACGACAGATCCCACATGATGTAGTCGTCAAGGTGAACTTAGGAGGAATCACCCTCGAGGTTCACACTTGAGGTGTTGCATGACGACGTCGTTATCGGGAGTGGTGAAGGAGGAATCACCCTCGATGACCACAACCGAATAGCTACTCTACAGATTTAACATCAGAAGTGCTAAACGAGGTATCACCCTCGGCACTTGATAGTAATGCTGCAGTGTCGTGCAACTAAGGGGGGGTGATGTGCGGTGCCGGGGCCTGGTCGTCGAGTCTTCCGATAATCCAACGGGGCAACCGGGACAAGTGGAGTCACTGGGTCTCTATCTAGCCTATACTAAGTAGTTTAGGATAATCAGGTAAGGTATCAATAGCAGGTTACAATAAACAGGCTATGCATCAGAATAGGTAAAGCAGTAGCAGCAGCAATTCTAATGCAAGCACAAGAAAGAAGAGAATAGGCGATATAGGCATGCTCAAGGGGGGGGTGCTTGCCTAGTTGCTCGGCGGCAAAGGCAAGGTCGTCAACGGTGTCGTCGGGCTCCTGAGCTGCGTCGGTCTCGAGAACTGCGTCGGTACCGGGGTCTACCGAGAGAGAAGAGGGGGAGGAAACAAATAAATACACAGCAAACATATGCAACACAGAGAATGCTATGCTGACGTGCAGTGCAGGGTTGCCTAAAGACATGTCTAAATCATTTTAGCTATTTTAGGATTATCGTTGGATTTATTAACCGGTATGTATGCACTATTCATCTACCGGAAACGGGCTAAAAGTTGTGGGTTTACCTCCATAGAGGGTCCCGACACGGAAACAGATGGCATGATCGGATTCGTCTCGTCGTTCTGAGCAACTTTCATGTAGAAAGTTTTTCGATCCGAGCTATTGTTTATTTTCTACGAATTTTTAAAGATTAAAGCATTTTCTGAATTTATTCAATTTAACATAAATGATTTATGACGTCAGCATGACAAGAGGATGACGTCAGCAGTCAACAGATGCACTGACCAGGTCAAACCTGACCAGTGGGTCCACTAGGACCCACATGTCAGTGACAGAGGCTAACAGAGGGTTAATTAAAACTAAACATGGTTAATTAGCTTTTGGGCCCCACTTGTCAATGGCTATATAGTTTAACTAATTACTTTTTGTAGCACCCCTATGTAATAAGCACTGTGACACTCTGCTAAATATGCCAAGTCATCCTCATTTGCAGTGCCTAGTCATAGTGGTTATTCAAAACAATTGAAATACTTCTCTGAAAATCAACTCAAATTCAAAGTGCAAAATGAAGTTGCCCAAAACATGTTGGAAAAATGTTCACCTTATAGCAAATAATCTAAAACTATTTGCTGTTAAGGAACACAACATCACCATCAACCACAGAAGGGCCTAAGCATTTAAAACAGAGCCTAAACAGCATTTAGTTGCCCTCTTCATTTTTGAATATATTCAAATGATTTCCAACAATGCACAAACTTTTTGTGGCAGTGCTGGATATTGCAATACACTAGTGTGAGCAAGTTTCATATATTTGCAAATTCATTTGAATGCCCAAAATATTCCAAAACTATCTCTGTTAAAAGAAAAAGCATAAAACAGAAAATAAGATAGAAAAGGGCCACTGTGCACTGGTCCAAGTGCACAGTGCCAGAACCCCAACCCACCAGCACATCCTCCTCTCTCTCTTACCTGCGTGTCGCCGCTGCCGTGGTCGAGCGTACGCGCGCCGGTGCGGCGCCGACACCGCGACGCTGCGGCCGCCCGCGAGGGGATAAGGCCAAGGCCGTTCATCCCCCTGGCCTCCCCGTCACTCTCCCCCTTCTTCCTCGCACACTCCGTGTAACACCCCCGGTGGTTAACTACAGTAATCACCTTTTTGATTATGCCATGTCATCATGTTTAACAGTGCATGATCATCATTAACATCTTATTGCATTTCAACTCCTAAGTCAAAATCCAATTTCAACTGAAAGTGAAATATAAAAGTTGCGCAACATAGGAACTAAAATGTTCGATAAATAACAAATATTACAGAGACTATTCTAAAATTGAAACGAACAATAAATAAAATAGTTAGGTGGCTCTAACATTGTCAAAACAGCAAGGATTAATGCATTTTAATTATTATAAAAATTGTGTGAGATCCCTTTAACTTCAAACTGATTTTTGGTAGTAGTAGAGGATGCCTAGTAATTATTGGGACATTTGCCATGTTTTACAAAATTCGGTTTGGGGCCTAACTATTTACAAAACAGAGATATATGAATTAATAAAAAGAAAAAGGCAAAAGAAACAAAAGAGGAAATAAAAGAGAGAAGGAACCCCCCCTCGGCCCAGCAGGCCAAGCGGCCCACCAGGCCGGCCCACCCGGACCCCCCCTCTACTAACCCCACGCCCCCCCGAACCCTAGCCCCGATCCACCCCACTCGCCCCCCACGTTTCCCTCACTCCTCTGCCCCCCGACCCGATCCAGATCGAGGGGCGGCGACCCCGGCGACCGCGCCGCCCCGCTCCCCGTCGCCGCACGCCACCGCTCCGGCGCCCGTCGCTGTCGCCGCGGCCCCGCGCCCCCCGACGCCGCGCTCGTCCAGGCCGCCGCCGCCACCTCGCCGCGCGTCGACGCCGTCGCCGGACCCCGCCACCACCTCGCCGTCCTCCTCGTCCTCTTCCCTGACCCGCCTCATCAAGCCTCGCCGCCCATACCCCTGCGACGAGGGTGAGCCTCGTCCTCTCCCCGTCACCCCTCTCTGCGCTCGCTACTGCTGCTGCCGCTGCCCTCCGCGGCCGCCGTGCCCCGCCTCCGCCTTAGGCCCGCGCCGCTGCCGCCGCTCGCTGGTCGTGCCCCGCTCGCCCCGAGCCGCTCGCCCGCACGCCCGGGTCCAGACGACCCGGCGCCCGCGCGCCCGTAACCGCTAACCCCCCTGGGCCAATGACAGCTGGGCCCCATCCCCCTGTGCCTATGACAGGTGGGCCCAGCCACAGAAACGATTTAAAAAAAATGAAAATAAAAATTATTAAAAATAAATAAAAATTAATTAATTAATTAACTTAATTAATTCTGTTTAATTAATCTAATTAATTAATTAGTCTAATTAAACTGTAATTAACGTAATCAAACCCTAATTAGCCTAATGTGAGAATGACAGGTGGGACCCACTGGTCCTGACGTCATGCTGAAGATGCAACCGTCCCTCTCCGGTCATCTGTCTGACAAATGTCCGGAACCGGGAAAACATTCCCGGATGGATTCCTCCTTCCTCGGTGACGTGCAACCACACGTTAGAACACACCCGACAGTGCATATTGTCATGCCGTACTTTGCGTTGCTCATGTTTGCTCTATATTTATACTGTTTCCTCCCCCTCTTCTCTCTCGATAGAGCCGGTACCGACGCAGCTCCGGAGTTCGACGACCCCTGAAGACCTTGCCCTTGCCGCCGAGCAACCAGGCAAGCCCCCCTTTGATCATCCCGATATCGCCCATTCTAATTTCCCATGCTTGCATTAGAATTGCTGCTGCTACTGCTTTACCTATTCTGATGCATAGCCTGTTTATTGTAACCTGCTGTTGATAATTACCTGCATATCCTAAACTGTTTAGTCTAGGTTGGGTAGAGACCTATCAGTGACCCCACTTATCCCGACTGCCGCGCTGGATCGTCAGAAGACCCGATCAACGGGATTGAAGACCAGGCCCCGACACCGCACATCACCCCCTTTAGTTGTAACGACACTGCATCGTTACTATCGAGTGCCGAGGGTGAAACCTCTTGTAGCACTTCTGATGTTAACTCTGTAGAGTAGCTATTCGGTCGTGGTCATCGAGGGTGATTCCTCCTTCACCGCTTCCGATAACGACGCTGTCGTACAACACCTCAAGTGTGGACCCAGAGAGGGTGATTCCTCCGAGTTCACCTTGACGGATACATCGTGTAGGAATCCAACGAGGGTGATACCTCGGATTCCCCTGATGTTATGGACACACGGATACTTGGAATTTACACTGTTACTTGGATAGGCGGGTCGACCCTGAGGGGTACCCGCGTGCGCCTGAGAGGCGAGTGTTGTGAAGACGGGTGCCAGTGTGGTGCCCGAGTGGTGAATACGAGGCGCGGCCGGGCATTCTTAACCCTTGCAGCAAGTCCTCGAGATGGGGCGACGGGGTCACATCTTTCGTGAGTCTCTGCTCATTACCGCAAGCCCCTAGTCCTAACGATTTGGATATTTGATCCGAGCAGGCCTCTGGCCTGATAGCACTAACCATCACGTGGGCATAGTATGGGCGTTCTGCATCGTATGCATCAGCTGAAAGCTCTGTCAGATGTCCAGTTCAGCATGGCGGCACGGACGGACCGGCGCCTTCCTGTAGTGTTGGTGCCTGGCTTCACCGTGTGCGCAACGACCCGGAGGGCAAGGGGCGATGGCCAAGACCCCCTTGCGCTTAGGATGTAGACCGGCGGGGACCTCTCTGCTGAGCTGTAGGTAGGGTTGCGATGTGTCGTTTGACCGAGGCCGGGCATGACCCAGGAAAGTGTGTCCGGCCGGAGTTAATCGAGCGTGTTGGGTAAGTTGGTGCACCCCTGCAGGGAAGAACACTTCTATCGATAGCCGGTCCTACGGTAAAGGACACTCGGAGTTGTATCCTGATTGATACAATTTAGAACTGGATACTTGGATATATGGCTCTGGGATTGCTTCTCGCAGGGAGTCGAGAAGGGATCTCAGGACGAGGTTGATGACTGTATGGCTCTGGGATTGCTTTCTCGCAGGGAGTCGAGAAAGGATCTCTGGGTGAGGATGAGACTTAATGATACTGCTACATTATATTGAACTGTTCTACTCTCTTCTACTGCTGCAAGACCGCTGAAGATGCTAGTCTTCGATAGGACTAGGTCTTCTCTCTATTCTGGCATTTCTGCAGCCCAGTTCACATATACAGCCTCCTTTTGAAAATGTTGCATATGTAGTGTAGATCCTTGCTTGCTGAGTACTTCTGAGTACTCACGGTTGCTTTGTTTTCCTTTTCTCCCCATATCAGTTTGTCGTGACCAGAGGACGGAGCCCCCTGAGACAGATGCCCCGTCGATCGACTACTACTACTACCCAGAGGATGGATGCTACTACGAGTTGACTGACGACCAGGAGTAGGATCGGAGGGTCCCAGGCAGGAGGCCTTCGCCTTTCGATCGTAGTGTTTTATTTTGCCCCGCCTTTCTAAAGGCCTTTCCGTGCTTTCTTTTATATCTGTACTCAGATATCTGATGCTTCCGCTGACGCTTGTTCGCAAGCTTATGTATTCGAGCCCTCGAGGCCCCTGGCTTGTAATATAAAGCTTGTATGACTTTATTTATGTTTTAGAGTTGTGTTGTGATATCTTCCCGTGAGTCCTTAGGCTTGATCGTGTGCATTTGCGTGTATGATTAGTGCACGATCGGGCCGGGGGCGTCACAAGTTGGTACCAGAGCCAACTGCCTCTAGGAATCCACCTTTCCAACTCCTTGGCCGAAGTTGAGTCTAGTAACCGAAAACTGTTTTACTAACTTGGCTGTGTGGCTTACGGGCCCACGTCGCCAATTGGGTGGTATTAGTATCTTTTACTCCTTGACCTTTACTCTGGGCCTCTGATCTCTCTTCTACTCGGGTTAAAATTTTGCTAACTCCAACATTAGGTTCTCGTGATCACATCCACCCGGAGTTCTGAAATTTCCCCCCTTGCTCCAAGATTGTGGACCAGGTTCTGCTTACAGGATCCTTTTATCGAGGGCACCCTGTGTTTCACTTGCAGATTCCTCGCTCCAATAGTTTTCTCCGACGTTGATGCAGCCTTTGCTATGTCTCGTTGTGTACTTCCCTACCGCGTGCCTGCGCGCCGCCTAGATGTCTAGCCCTCCCTTTTCTACTGTCGTAATGCCGGATTCTAACCGAGGCTAGGTGTGGATTTGAATGTCTGGTGTGAATATGATGAGGTATCTATTGCGCTTCCTTCTGTTGTGCGTGATACTTCATGAATCATTCCATACACATGCAGTTTTTCTTGCTAAACTGCCCCTGTTGATTTGGCAGGATGGCTGACGATCCTCCACCTCCACCCTATATGGCCGCAATGATGCAGTAGTATATCACCGGACTAATGGCTCAATTTCCAAACCAGACTGCTCAGCAACAGAATGCTCCAATAACTCTGCCGGAATTCGTGCGCCTCAATCCGTCCACTTTTCGCAGCTCGACTGATCCAATGGATGCTGATGATTGGCTCCGTGACATTGCCTTCCAGATGATGTCGGCCAATGTTATCCCTGACAGTTACGTCACCTATGCGACGTATCACCTGAGGGGATCAGCGGCTCAATGGTGGGAAAGCCACAAGGGTATGTTGCCTGCTGAAACTGTAACCACTTGGCAGGAATTTCAGTCAGCTTTTCGTGCACGGTACATTCCTCAAGGTCTGATGGACCAGAAGAAGCAGGAGTTCCGTAAACTCTCTCAGGGAAAAATGACTGTGGATGAATAACAGAGGAAATTTCTTGAATTGTCCCGCTATGCTGTGGATGACGTCGACACTGACACTCGCAAGCAGGAGAAATTCCGTGAAGGACTGCGTACGGATATAAAACTTGCACTTGTTGTCCATGATTGCACAGAATTCGCAACGCTTGTCAGCAAATCTTTCCAAGTTGAAACAGCTCTGACTGAGTACCAGGAGTCGCTCAAGCGCACTCGTGATGTTGGTTTGTCTTCGGGTCGACCTGTTCAGAAGCGCCGAGTCTGGATTCCCCATAATGTTTACCACCGACCTGCTCCAACACCAAGGCCGTCATATGTTGCACCTCGTTTGCCTTCACCGCCGAGACAGCTATCGGTTCATGATGGACCGCCTGATGCTATGGCTTTTCATCAGGATGCACCACGTCCTCCCGTTGGTTGCAAGAAGAGCTGTCGGAACCGTCGTCTCAGAACTCTAATGCCAGGCCGTCTGCTATAGTTTGGGTCCATGTCAACCAAGTTAACATAGAAGAAGCTCGACAGGACCCCAACATTGTGATGGGCACCCTTCTAGTGAATTCAATCCCAGCTTCAGTCCTCTTTGATTCTGGAGCATCGCACTCCTTCATGTCCGAAAGTTTTGCGCGAAGCCATGATATACTTTTCGAGGAGATGTCCATCCCATTAGTAATCCATTCACCTGGGGCTAATTGGCAAACTACCATGGTTAGCCACGGTAACCACATTGTGATCGGAGGATTGATGTTCCCCGTTTCACTCATTGCTCTCAAGACCTCCAACATAGACATTATTCTCGGTATGGACTGGTTGAAGCCTCATAAAGCTTTGATTGACTGTGCCACTGAAACAGTCCGCCTCACACACCCTTCCGGTCAGACTGTCAGATACTCAGCTCGTACAGTGCAGGACGCCGAAGCTCAGATATATGTTCTAAATGCATTGAACGCTTCACCTGTTGAAGGCATCGAGAACGTTCCAGTTGTTCGTGATTTCCAAGACATCTTTCCAGAAGAACTTCCAGGAATACCCCCTGCTAGAGCTGTTGAGTTCGTCATCGACTTGAAGCCTGGCACAACTCCTATTGCGAAGCGTCCTTATAAAATGCCTCCGCACCACCTTCTTGAACTTAAGGAGGAAATCGACACGTCACTTAAGAAAGGTTTCATCCGGCCCAGTTCCTCTGCTTGGGGAGCACCTTCACTCTTCGTTAAGAAGAAGGATGGAACTAACCGATTGGTTCAGGATTATTGGCCCATTAACCAAGCTACAATCCAGAATAAATATCCGCTTCCCCGGATCAATGATTTGTATGATCAACTTGCCGGTTCCTCAGTATTCTCTAAGCTTGATTTGAGATTGGGATACCATCAGATCCGTGTTCGTGAAGAGGATATTCCCAAGACTGCATTTGTTACTCGTTATGGCTCCTACGAGTACACGGTCATGTCCTTCGGCTTAACCAATGCTCCAGCCACATTCTCCCGTTTGATGAAATATATCTTCATGGATTACCTCGACAAGTTCATCGTGGTTTATCTAGATGATATTCTGGTATATTCGAAGAATAAGGAAGAACATGCCGAACACCTCCGTCTTGTACTGGAAAGGCTCCGAGAACACCAGTTGTATGCCAAATACTCCAAATGTGAATTCTGGCTTTCTGAAGTAACTTACCTTGGTCATGTGATTTCCAAAGATGGCATCGCCGTTAACCCAGAACGAGTTCAGGCTATTCTGGACTGGACTCCTCCAAAGAACGTCAAGCAAGTGAGAAGTTTTCTCGGCCTTGCAAGTTATTGCCGCTGTTTTGTCGAGAATTTCTCAAAGATTGCTAAGCCTTTGACTGATCTGCTTCACAAGGGCGTTAAGTTCGAATGGACAGAAAAATGTCAGGAAAGTTTTCAAACACTCAAAGACAAGCTGACATCTGCCCCAGTACTTTCTCCTCCAGATACCCGCAAAGACTTTGTGATTTATTGTGATGCATCCCGTGAAGGATTAGGCTGTGTCCTAATGCAAGAGCGTAAAGTGATTGCTTATGGCTCTCGTCAGTTGCGCCCACATGAAGAAAATTATCCGGTACATGATCTAGAACTAGCTGCTGTCATCTATGCACTGCAGTTGTGGCGACATTACCTTCTCGGTAATCGTTGCAAGATATACACGGATCATAAAAGTCTGAAGTACTTGTTTACTCAGCCATCTCTAAACCTCCGTCAGCAAAGATGGATGGAGGCCATTGCGGACTATGATTTGGGTATATCCTATACCGCTGGCAAGGCTAACGTGATGGCTGATGCCTTAAGCCGCAAGTCCTATTGCGACAACCTCATGGTTAGGCGAGCTCAACCTCGTCTTTTTGAACAACTATGCAAGCTGAATCTGCGGATTGTTCCACAAGGTTCTCTTAATAACCTTGTGATACAACCAGATCTTCAGAAAGCTGTTAAGAATGCGCAAGCTAAAGATGCTGAAGTTGATCTGATGAAGAAAGACCTTCACCTAGTAAAGTACATGGATTTCTCGCTGTCTGAAGATGGAACCTTGTATTTCAGAAACCGCATTGTGGTACCTCGCTTCGAACTCATGACTAACAAGGTCATGAAGGAGGCACATGATACCCCGCTGTCTATTCATCCGGGTAGCACCAAGATGTATCGTGATCTCCGTCAAAGGTACTGGTGGTCTAAAATGAAGCAGGATATTGCTCGATATGTTGCTGAATGTGATGTGTGTCATCGCGTTAAAGCAGAACATCAGAAACCTGCTGGAGTTCTGCAACCACTTCCTATTCCTCTATGGAAATGGGATAAGGTTCAGTTGGATTTCGTTACAGCACTTCCCAGGTCACAGAAGGGTCACGATGCTATTCTTGTCGTCGTCGACCAACTCTCTAAAGTTGCACACTTTCTGCCTGTCAAAGAGACTATCACTGCTAGTCAGTTAGCAGAGTTGTATATCTCCAGAATTGTTTCACTCCACGGTATTCCGAAGGAGATCAGTTCGGACCGTGGCGGTCTTTTCACCTCAAAGTTCTGGGAAATTCTTCAAACAGCTATGGGAACTCATATTACCTGGAGTTCAGCTTATCACCCCCAGTCCCAAGGCCAAGTCGAACGAGTCAACCAAGTGCTTGAAGACATGCTTCGAGCTTGTGTTATTTCATTCGGTAAGAAGTGGGAAGAATCTCTTCCTTATGCCGAGTTCTGTTATAACAACAGCTATCAAGCCAGTTTGAAAATGGCTCCCTTTGAAGTTCTATATCGACGTAAGTGTCGAACCCCTCTGAATTGGTCAGAAACTGGGGAACGACCGCTCGTGGGTCCGGATATTATTCAACACGCCGAAGAACAAGTCCGTATCATCCGTGAAAACCTCAAGGTGGCTCAGGACCGCCAAAAGAGCAACTATGATCGCAAACGATGGGGTTTGACTTATCAGCCTGGTGATCAAGCTTATCTGCGTGTCACTCCTATGAAAGGCACTCACCGTTTTGGAATCAAGGGCAAGCTAGCTCCACGCTACATTGGTCCTTTCCGCATAATTGCAAGACGTGGTCAGGTGGCGTATAAATTGGAGTTGCCGCCGCAATTCTCTCATATCCACGACGTCTTCCATGTGTCGCAACTTCGTAAATGCTTCAAGGAATCTCCACACCGAGCTGTGGATCACGAGGTCCTCGAATTGCAAGATGACCTTTCTTATAAGGAACATCCGATCCACATTCTCGATGAAGCTGAACGTCGGACCCGTCAGAAGGTTACCAAGTTCCTCAAAGTGTAGTGGTCAAATCATACTGAAGATGAAGCCACTTGGGAACGCGAGGATAATCTTCGTGCGGAATACCCCGAACTTTTTCCTTCTACCTCTTAATTCTCGGGACGAGAATTCTTGTTAGTAGAGGAGATTTGTAACACCCCCGGTGGTTAACTACAGTAATCACCTTTTTGATTATGCCATGTCATCATGTTTAACAGTGCATGATCATCATTAACATCTTATTGCATTTCAACTCCTAAGGCAAAATCCAATTTCAACTGAAAGTGAAATATAAAAGTTGTGCAACATAGGAACTAAAATGTTCGATAAATAACAAATATTACAGAGACTATTCTAAAATTGAAACCAACAATAAATAAAATAATTAGGCGGCTCTAACATTGTCAAAACAGCAAGGATTAATGCATTTTAATTATTATAAAAATTGTGTGAGATCCCTTTAACTCCAAACTGATTTTTGGTAGTAGTAGAGGATGCCTAGTAATTATTGGGACATTTGCCATGTTTTACAAAATTCGGTTTGGGGCCTAACTGTTTACTAAACAGAGATATATGAATTAATAAAAAGAAAGGAGAAG
The DNA here is from genome assembly GCA_011799875.1 of Thinopyrum elongatum. Taxonomy (NCBI): domain Eukaryota; kingdom Viridiplantae; phylum Streptophyta; class Magnoliopsida; order Poales; family Poaceae; genus Thinopyrum; species Thinopyrum elongatum. Next base: position 8,723,350 of record CM022299.1, read on the forward strand.
GACAAGCACAGGAGAAGGAAGAAGAAACAAAGACGACAAGCAGGAAGGAGGGAGAGAAGAGAGGTATGGAGGAGAGAGAAAGAACCCCCCCCCCCCCGGCCCAGCAGGCCAAGCGGCGCCCACCAGGCCGGCCCACCCGGACCCCCCCTCTACTAACCCACGCCTCCCGAACCCTAGCCCCGATCCACCCCACTCCCCCCCCCACGGTCTCCTCGCTCCTCTGCACCCCCCGACCCGATCCAGATCGAGGGGCGGCGACCCCGGCGACCGCGCCGCCCCGCTCCCCGTAGCAGCACGCCACCGCCCCGGCGCCCGTCGCCGTCGCCGCGGCCCCGCGCTCCCCCAACGCCGCGCTTGTCCAGGCCGCCGCCGCCGCCTCGCCGTCCTCCTCGTCCTCTTCCCCGACCCGCCTCATCAAGCCTCGCCACCCGTACCCCTGCGACGAGGGTGAGCCTCGTCCTCTCCCCGTCGCCCCTCTCTGCGCTCGCTACTGCTGCTGCCGCTGCCCTTCGCGGCCGCCGTGCCCCGCCTCCGCCTTAGGCCCGCGCCCCTGCCGCCGCTCGCTGGTCGCGCCCCGCTCGCCCCGAGCCGCTCGCCCGCACGCCCGGGTCCAGGCGACCCGGCGCCCGCGCGCCCGTAACCGCTAACCCCCCCTGGGCCAATGACAGCTGGGCCCCACCCCCCTGTGCCTATGACAGGTGGGCCCAGCCACAGAAACGATTTAAAAAAATGAAAATAAAAATTATTAAAAATAAATAAATATTAATTAATTAATTAATTAACTTAATTAATTCTGTTTAATTAATCTAATTAATTAATTAGTCTAATTAAACTGTAATTAACGTAATCAAACCCTAATTAGCCTAATGTGAGAATGACAGGTGGGACCCACTGGTCCTGACATCATGCTGACGTCAGCAGACACTGTTTCGGATAATGTTAATTTAAATAATTAATTAAATTCCAGAAATTAATAAAAACTTTAGAAAATCATATTAAATAATCCGTAACTCCGATGGAAAAGCTTTGTACATGAAAGTTGCTCAGAACGACGAGACGAATTCGAATACGTGCTCCGTTCGTCCGTCACGCGTCCCTAACTATCCGAACATGCAACCGTCCCTCTCCGGTCATCTGTCTGACAAATGTCCGGAACCGGGAAAACATTCCCGGATGGATTCCTCCTTCCTCTGTGACGTGCAACCACACGTTAGAACACACCCGACAGTGCATATTGTCATGCCGTACTTTGCGTTGCTCATGTTTGCTCTATATTTATACTGTTTCCTCCCCCTCTTCTCTCTCGATAGAGCCGGTACCGACGCAGCTCCGGAGTTCGACGACCCCTCAAGACCTTGCCCATGCCGCCGAGCAACCAGGCAAGCCCCCTTTGATCATCCCTATATCGCCCATTCTAATTTCCCATGCTTGCATTAGAATTGCTGCTGCTACTGCTTTACCTATTCTGATGCATAGCCTGTTTATTGTAACCTGCTGTTGATAATTACCTGCATATCCTAAACTGTTTAGTCTAGGTTGGGTAGAGACCTATCAGTGACCCCACTTATCCCGACTGCCGCGCTGGATCGTCAGAAGACCCGATCAACGGGATTGAAGACCAGGCCCCGACACCGCACATCACCCCCTTTAGTTGTAACGACACTGCATCGTTACTATCGAGTGCCGAGGGTGAAACCTCTTGTAGCACTTCTGATGTTAACTCTGTAGAGTAGCTATTCGGTCGTGGTCATCGAGGGTGATTCCTCCTTCACCGCTTCCGATAACGACGCTGTCGTACAACACCTCAAGTGTGGACCCAGAGAGGGTGATTCCTCCGAGTTCACCTTGACGGATACATCGTGTAGGAATCCAACGAGGGTGATACCTCGGATTCCCCTGATGTTATGGACACACGGATACTTGGAATTTACACTGTTACTTGGATAGGCGGGTCGACCCTGAGGGGTACCCGCATGTGCCTGAGAGGCGAGTGTTGTGAAGACGGGTGCCAGTGTGGTGCCCGAGTGGTGAATACGAGGCGCGGCCGGGCATTCTTAACCCTTGCAGCAAGTCCTCGAGACGGGGCGACGGGGTCACATCTTTCGTGAGTCTCTGCTCGTTACCGCAAGCCCCTAGTCCTAACGATTTGGATATTTGATCCGAGCAGGCTTCTGGCCTGATAGCACTAACCATGACGTGGGCATAGTATGGGCGTTCTGCATCGTATGCATCAGCCGAAAGCTCTGTCAGATGTCCAGTTCAGCATGGCGGCACGGACGGACCGACGCCTTCCTGTAGTGTTGGTGCCTGGCTTCACCGTGTGCGCAACGACCCGGAGGGCGAGGGGCGATGGCCAAGACCCCCTTGCGCTTAGGATGTAGACCGGCGGGGACCTCTCTGCTGAGCTGTAGGTAGGGTTGCGATGTGTCGTTTGACCGAGGCCGGGCATGACCCAGGAAAGTGTGTCTGGCCGGAGTTAATCGAGCGTGTTGGGTAAGTTGGTGCACCCTTGGAGGGAAGAACACTTCTATCGATAGCCGGTCCTACGGTAAAGGACACTCGGAGTTGTATCCTGATTGATACAATTTAGAACTGGATACTTGGATATATGGCTCTGGGATTGCTTCTCGCAGGGAGTCGAGAAGGGATCTCAGGACGAGGTTGATGACTGTATGGCTCTGGGATTGCTTTCTCGCAGGGAGTCGAGAAAGGATCTCTGGGTGAGGATGAGACTTAATGATACTGCTACATTATATTGAACTGTTCTACTCTCTTCTACTGCTGCAAGACCGCTGAAGATGCTAGTCTTCGATAGGACTAGGTCTTCTCTCTATTCTCGCATTTCTGCAGCCCAGTCCACATATACAGCCTCCTTTTGAAAATGTTGCATATGTAGTGTAGATCCTTGCTTGCTGAGTACTTCTGAGTACTCACGGTTGCTTTGTTTTCCTTTTCTCCCCATATTAGTTTGTCGTGACCAGAGGATGGAGCCCCCTGAGACAGATGCCCCGTCGATCGACTACTACTACTACCCAAAGGATGGATGCTACTACGAGTTGACTGACGACCAGGACTAGGATCGGAGGGTCCCAGGCAGGAGGCCTTCGCCTTTCGATCGTAGTGTTTTATTTTGCCCCGCCTTTCTAAAGGCCTTTCTGTGCTTTCTTTTATATCTGTACTCAGATATCTGATGCTTCCGCTGACGCTTGTTCGCAAGCTTATGTATTCGAGCCCTCGAGGCCCCTGGCTTGTAATATAAAGCTTGTATGACTTTATTTATGTTTTAGAGTTGTGTTGTGATATCTTCCCGTGAGTCCTTAGGCTTGATCGTGTGCATTTGCGTGTATGATTAGTGCATGATCAGGATGGGGGCGTCACACTCCGCCCCTCTTCTCCCTCAGATCCGTCGAGGCCGAGCGCCATCGCCGCCGCGGCCACCGGCGACTGCTCGCCCGTCCGTGCTGTCCAGGAGGTCCGCCAGTGACCGCCACGTCGTCCGGTGCTCCCAGCTATAATGGGAAGGCCCTGCAACTGCCGCTCGACGCCGCCCCCTTTGCTTCGGCCGTCGATGATCTCCGTCGTCTCCGGCGACATCTGCAGCTCCTAATCTTTCAAGGGCCACCGTGCGTGCCGCGAGGTGAACCTTTCTTCTTCTCCTTCCCTCTGCTCGCTCTCGTTCGCACGCTAGCTGTTTCCCCCGCAGCGCCCGAACGCGTCGCCGCCCGCGCACGTCGCCGGCGTGTCTCCGTCGACCATTTGGTCACGGGCTGGAGCCCAACGTGCTCGTTGCATTGCGTAGTACCTCCCCAGCCCATTAGTTCACGCGTTAGCACGCTGCTGCTGCGTTGCGCCGTTCGCCCGAAAAGCAGCGCCGCCTCCACTCGTCACCGGTGCAGTTCCGGCCACCTCCGAGCCCAACCGACCCCACCACGTGATGCGGCGTCGAGTACTCGTTCGAATGCAACGAACCGCACGCAAATTGGTTCCCTGTGGCGCTTTTCCAAACGCCTCCGGCGAAATCGCCGCCGCGGGAGGCCACCGGAGCAACACCGGCGCCGGCCACCCACGTGGCACACCTGGGGCCTGGCCCTGGGTCACTCCCAGTGGGGCCCCTGGGCCCAGTTGACTGGGTTGACCCAGTCAACTGTGCTGACTGGGCGGCCCCAGTCTCTGACATGCAGGCCCCACCGCAATATTAGTTAATTAAAATGTTTTCATAATTAAAATTAATTATTTTAGCTAATTACTCTATGACAGGTGGGGCCTACTAGCTAATCAACTCTGTTTAGTTAGTTTTTTTTAAACTTTGTTAGCCCTCTGTCAATGACATGTGGGTCCCACAAGACCCACATGTCAGATTTGACCCTGGTCAGCGAGTCTGTTGACTGCTGACATCATCCACACATCATGATGACGTCATATCTCTTTTTCTGGATAATTCTGTTAATTTAAATAATTTCAGAAAAAGCTATAATCTTCGAAAATTCATAGAAAATAAACCGTAGCTCGGATAGAAAAACTTTCTACATGAAAGTTGATCAGAACGACGAGACGAATCTGATTGTGTCGTCTGTTTCCATGTCGGAACCCCCTACGCAGGAGAACTGGCAACTTTGAGCCTGACTCCGGTAGATGAATAGTGCATATACACCGGATAATAAGTCCAACTTAAATCCTCAAATAACTAAAATGACTTAGACATACTTTTAGGCAACCCTGCACTGCATCCTAGGCATAGCATGCTCTGTGTTGCATATGTTTGCTGTGTATTTATTTGTTTCCTCCCCCTCTTCTCTCTCATTAGACCCCGACGCCGACGTAGTCCCCGAGGCCGACGCAGCTCCGGAGTACGACTACGCCCCTGACGACCAGACCCTTGCCGCAGAGCTTCCAGGAAAGCACCCCCCCTTTGAACATTCTGATATCGCCTATTCTCTTCTCTCTTATGCTTGCATTAGAAATTGCTGCTGTTACTGTTTTCCTATTTCTACTGCATAGCCTGTTTATTGTAACCTGCTGTTGATACCTACCTGCTTATCCTAAACTGTTTAGTATAGGCTGGGTAGAGACCCATCAGAGACCCCCACTTTGTCCCGACTGCCCCACTGCATTATCAGAAGACCCGATCAACGGGATCGAAGACTAGGCCCCGGCACCGCACATCACTTTCCCCCCTAGTTGCTCGACACTACTGGGTTATCATCGAGTGCCGAGGGTGATACCTCGTCAGCACTTCTGATGTTAACCTTGTAGGTTAGTTCATCGGTTGTGGTCATCGAGGGTGATTCCTCTTTCTCCACTTCCGGTAACGTCATCGTCATGCAACCCTTCAAGAGTGGACCTCGAGGGTGATTCCTCCTTTGTTCACCTTGACGATAACATCAGGTGGAATTCCATCGAGGGTGATTCCTCAGGGTTCCCCCTTGGTGTTAGGCACACGGTTACTATGGTTACTATGACTTTACACTAAACCATGTTACTAAAGATGGGTCGGCCCTGAGGGGTACCCACGCGAGCTTAATTGCGAGAGATGTGGAGTCGGGTGGACCTGGAGGGTGCCCGAGAGTTGAATACGAGGCGTGGCCGGGCATTCTTAGCCCTTGCCGCAAGTCCTCGAGACGGGGCAATGGGGTCACATCTTTCGTGAGTCTCTGCTCGTTACCGCACTACCAACACACTAACGGTTTGGATATTTGATCCGAGGGGCCTCTGGCCTGATAGCACTAACCATTAGGTGGGCATAGTATAGGCGTTCTGCGTCGTATGCATCAGCCGAAGCTTAATGGACGTCAGCGACTGAGCGGCGCGCGCTGGATTGGACTGGTTAAGCCTGCGCTTGTATTAAGGGGGCTAGGTCTGCTTTCAGCCGCCTGACGCAACGCGCAGGAGTTCCCGGTGCGATGGCCCAAGACCCCTGGGGGCATAGGTTTAGTCCGGCGTGCTGACCTCTCTATTAAGCCTAGGTCGGGTTGCGGCGTATCGTTTGGCCGAGGCCGGGCATGACCCAGTAAAGTGTGTCTGGCCGGAGTTAATCGAGCGTGGTGGGTAAGTTCGTGCACCCCTACAGGGAAGAAACAATCTATCGATAGCCTGTCCTACGGTAACGGACACTTGGAGTTGTATCCCGATCGGTACAACTAGAACTGGACACTTGAGATGATAACTGGATAGTATGGCTCTGGGATTGCTTTCTCGCAGGGAGTCGAGGAAGAATCTCTGGGCGAGGTTGATGACACTACTACAACTTTACATTATGCTAATCTGCACTCTTCTAATGCTGCAAGACCGATGAAGATGCTTGAAGATGCCAGTCTTCGATAGGACTAGGCTTTCCCTTCTATTCTGGCATTTCTGCAGCCTAGTCCACATATACAGCCTCCCTTTGATAATGTTGCATATGTAGTGTAGATCCTTGCTTGCTGAGTACTTCGGATGAGTACTCACGGTTGCTTTGCTTTCTTTTTCTCCCCATATCCGTTTGATGCAACCAGATGACGGAGCCCCTAAGACAGCTGCCCACGCCAACGGCTACTACTACTACCCTCCCGGCAAGTACTACTACGAGGAGCCGTCCGACGACCAGGAGTAGGTTCGGAGGGTCCCAGGCAGGAGGCCTGCGCCTTTCGATCGTAGCGTTTTATTTTGCCCCGCCTTCTTAAAGGCTTATTCTGTCTTTCTTTTTATATCTGTACCCAGATATCTGATGCTTCTGCTGACGCTTGTATGCGAGCTTATGTATTCGAGCCCTCGAGGCCCCTGGCTTGTAATATAAAGCTTGTATGACTTTATTTATGTTTTAGAGTTGTGGTGTGATATCTTCAAGTGAGTCCTTAGGCTTGATCATGTGCATTTGCGTGTATGATTAGTGCATGATTAAGCCGGGGTCGTCACAGGTTGGTATCAGAGCCAATTGCCCGTAGGAACCCCCCTTTCCAACTCCTTGGCCGAAGTTGAGTCTAGTGGTCCAAAACTGTTTTACTAACTTGGTTGTGTGGCTTACGGGCCCACGTCGCCAACTGGGTGGTATTAGGATCTTTTATTCCTCGACCCTTACTCTGGGACTCTGATCTCTCTTCTATTCGGGTTAAAGATTTTACTAACTCCAACATTAGGTTCTCAAGATCACATCCACCTGGAGTTCTGAAATTCTCCCTCCCCTTTCTTCAAGAATATGGACCAGGTTCTGCTTACAGGATTCCTTTTATCGAGGGTACCCTGTGTTGTCACTTGCAGAATCCTCGCTCCATCAGTTTTCTCCGACGTTGATGTAGCCTTTGCTATGTCTCATTGTGTACTTCCTTACCGCGTGCCTGCGCGCCGCCTAGCCTATCTAGCTTTTGGAATTGCGCCGTTATGCTGTCCGTTTGTAACCAACTGTGTATGGACCTGTATGTCTTAATTGACTACTGTTTAGCGTCTAATACACTACTTAAATGTCATCGAGTTACATCATGCTTGTTGCTAAACACTCGCAATAGCCTTTGCTAAACTACCCCTGTTGAATTTGGCAAGATGGCTGACAATAATCCGCCACCGCCAGATTATATGGCAGCTATGATGCAACAATTCGAGCTCAACCGGCAGTTCATGACTAGGATTATGGATCAGTTCCCTCGTGCCAATGCCAACCAGCAGCCACCTTCTATCACACTGGCAGAGATTGTGCGCCTCAACCCGTCGATATTCCGCAACATAGTTAATCCGCTGGATGCCGATGACTGGCTGCGTGACATCTTCTATGAGATGGAGTCCGCTGATGTTGCCCCTGCCAGCTATGTCACCTTTGCTACATACTTCCTGAAGGGTCCCGCAGCACAATGGTGGGCCACTCACAGACAAACCCTACCTCCTGGAACTGTCGTCACCTGGGTGGACTTCAAGGCTGCTTTTCGTGCCCGGTATATTCCTCAAGCTGTTATAGCTTGGAAGAAGGCCGAGTTCCATAGCCTCGTTCAAGGCAACAAGACTGTGGAAGTTTACCAGCGAGAGTTCCTTGATTTGTCTCGCTATGCTGAATAAGACATCCTCACTGATGCTTGTAGGCAGGAGAAGTTCCGTGATGGGCTACACCATGACATTCAGCTAGCTCTGCTCGTCCAAGACTATCCTGACTTCGCCACCCTGGTGAATAAGGCTATCATGGTCGAGACTGGTCTGAAGAAGCACAAGGAAGCGACCAGACGCACTCGTGAAGCGGGGTCATCTTCGGGCTCGTCTTCTCAGAAGCGCCGCATATGGATTCCACAGAGCATGTACCGTCCAATAGCCCCAGTGTACAGACCTGCTTATGCTGCACTTCATCTGCCTCCTCCACCACCGAGGCAGCCTCTTCAAGCTACACCACCTCGAGCTCCTGCACCACGTCCAGACAGTGGACTCTGCTTCAAGTGTGGCTAGCCTGGTCACCGTGCCAGGGACTATTCTCATAGTCAGAATCAGCTAGCACTTCCTCCAGCTGGCCATGGTAATGGCCGTGGAATTTCTCAGACTCGTAACATCAATGTCAGGCCTTCTTATGGTCGTGGACAGAACTATCATGTCAACATGGCTGAAGCTCAAGATCAACCTGAAACTGTGATGGGTACACTTCTCATTAATTCAGTACCAGCATCTGTTTTATTTGATTCAGGAGCATCGCATTCATTCATGTCAGAGCATTTTGCACTCATGCATGATGTTAGAAGTGAAGCGCTACGACATCCATTAGCAGTAAACACTCCCGCGGGCCAGAGCCGAGCCTTCGTGTTCAGCCCCGATGTCATCATTGATATTGAAGGGTTGAAGTTCTGTGCTTCTCCCATTATACTGAAGTCTTCCTCCATTGATCTTATACTGGAAATGGATTGGTTGAAGGCTCACTACGCCTCAATCAATTGTGCCACTAAAGTTGTACACCTCCTACACCCATCAGATGAGATAGTGAATTACCATGCTCACCTCACTCAAAATGCCGAGGCTCAAATCTATGCCTTGAATGCGTTGAACACTTCTCCGCTTGAGGGGATCGAAAACATTCCAGTCATCTGTGACTTCCAGGATGTTTTCCCAGAAGAACTTCCAGGAATACCCCCTGCTAGAGCTGTTGAGTTTGTTATCGACTTGAAGCCTGGCACTACCCCTATTGCGAAGCGTCCTTATAAGATGCCTCTGCACCATCTTCTCGAGCTTAAGGAAGAAATCGACTAGTCACTTAAGAAGGGTTTCATTCGCCCTAGTTCCTCTGCCTGGGGAGCACCTTCTCTCTTTGTCAAGAAGAAAGATGGTACGAATAGGTTGGTCCAAGATTACCGTCCTATCAACCAGGCAACCATTCAAAATAAATATCCGCTTCCTCGGATCAATGATTTATATGAGCAACTTGCTGGATCATCGGTGTTCTCTAAACTCGACTTGAGGTTGGGTTATCACCAGATCCGTGTCCGTGAAGAGGATATTCCGAAAACTGCCTTTGTTACTCGTTATGGTTCCTACGAGTACACCGTTATGTCGTTTGGTTTAACAAATGCTCCAGCTACGTTCTCCCGCCTGATGAATTACATCTTCATGGATTACCTCGACAAGTTCGTCGTGGTATATCTGGATGATATTCTGGTATATTCAAAGAATAAGGAAGAACACGCTGAACATCTTCGCCTTGTCCTGGAAAGGCTTCGTGAACACAAGTTGTATGCCATGTACTCCAAATGCGAATTCTGGCTTTCTGAAGTAACCTACCTTGGACATGTGATTTCCAAGGACGGTATCGCCGTTAACCCGGAGCGTGTTCAGGCTATCCTTGACTGGACTCCTCCAAAGAAGGCCAAGCAAGTGAGAAGTTTTCTCGGCCTTGCAAGTTATTGCCGACGATTTGTCCAGAACTTTTCTAAGATTGCCAAGCCCCTGACTAACCTGCTCCACAAAGGCGTTAAGTTTGAGTGGACAGACAAATGTCAGGAAAGTTTCCAGACCCTCAAGGACAAGCTTACTTCTGCTCCAGTGCTTGCTCCTCCGGATTCTCGCAAGGACTTTGTGATATATTGCGACGCTTCTCGTCAAGGATTAGGCTGTGTCCTAATGCAAGAACGAAAAGTAATTGCATATGCTTCGCGACAATTGCGTCCGTATGAAGAAAACTATCCAGTGCATGATCTTGAACTTGCTGCTGTGATCTATGCTTTGAAGCAGTGGCGACACTACCTCCTTGGTAATCGGTGTGAGATTTATACCGATCATCAGAGTCTGAAGTATTTGTTTACCCAGCCGGATCTTAATCTCCGTCAACAGCGATGGTTGGAAACAATCACGGACTATGACTGTGGTATTTCTTATACCCCTGGCAAGGCTAATGTGATGGCTGATGCCTTAAGCCGCAAGTCCTATTGCAACAACCTCATGGTTAAGCAAGCTCAACCCCATCTTTATGAAGAACTGCGCAAGTTGAACCTTCGAATCGTTCCGCAGGGTTCTCTTAATAACCTTGTGGTACAACGAGATCTTGAGAAAGCTGTTAAGAATGCGCAAGCTAAAGATGCCAAAATTTATTTGATGAAGAAAGAGCTTCACCTTGAGAAGTACAGGGATTTCTCGGTTGCTGAAGATGGAACCTTGTAGTTCAGAGACCGCATTGTGGTACCTCGCTTCGAGCTTATGACTGACAAAGTCATGAAGAAGGCACATGATACACTGCTCTCTATCCATCCGGGTAGCACCAAGATGTATCGAGATCTCCGACAAAGGTACTGGTGGTCTAAAATGAAGCAGGACATTGCTCGATACGTTGCTGAATGTGACGTTTGCCGTCGCGTGAAAGCAGAACATCAGACGCCTGCTAGAATTCTTCAACCACTTCCTATTCCTTTATGGAAATGGGATAAAGTGCAAATGGATTTCATTACTGGCCTTCCCAAGTCACAGAAGGGTCACGATGCTATTCTTGTCATCGTCAATCAACTCTCTAAAGTTGCACACTTTCTGCCTGTCAAGGAGACTATCACTGCTAGCCAGTTAGCAGAGCTTTATATCTCCAGAATTATTTCACTCCACGTATTCCGAAGGAGATCAGTTCGGACCGTGGCGGTCTTTTCACTTCCAAGTTCTAGGAAAGTTTCCAAGAAGCCATGGGAACTCATATTACCTGGAGTTCGGCTTATTATCCACAATCCAAAGGCCAAGTTGAGCGAGTTAATCAAGTGCTTGAAGATATGCTTGGGCTTGTGTTATATCATTCGGTAAGAAGTGGGAAGAATCTCTTCCATTTGCTGAATTCTCTTATAACAACAGCTATCAAGCCAGCTTGAAAATGGCCCCTTTTGAAGTGCTTTATGGACGTCAGTGTCGAACCCCTCTGAATTGGTCAGAAACTAGGGAACGACCACTCGTGGGACCAGACATTATCCAACTCGCCGAAGAACAAGTCCGAATTGTCCGAGAAAATCTCAAGGCGGCTCAGGACCGCCAGAAGAACAACTATGATCGCAAACGATGGGGTTTGACCTATCAACCTGGTGATCAAGCTTATCTGCGTGTCACTCCCATGAAGGGCACTCATCGTTTCGGAATCAAGGGCAAGCTAGCTCCTCGCTATATTGGTCCTTTCCGCATTGTTGCTAGACGTGGACAGGTGGCATATAAATTGGAGTTGCCGCCTCAATTCTCTCATATCCACGACGTCTTCCATGTGTCGCAACTTCGTAAATGCTTCAAGGAATCTCCACACCGCGCAGTGGATCACGAGATGCTCGAATTGCAAGATGATCTTTCTTATAAAGAGCATCCAATCCGCATTCTCGATGAGGCTGAACGTCAAACTCGTCAGAAGACGACCAAGTTCCTAAAAGTGCAGTGGTCGAATCACACTGAAGATGAAGCCACTTGGGAACGCGAGGATCATCTTCGGGAAGAATATCCCGACCTCTTACCTTCTACCTCCTAAATTCTCGGGACGAGAATTTCTTTTAGAGGAGGAGAATTTGTAACACCCCTATGTAATAAGCACTGTGACACTCTGCTAAATATGCCAAGTCATCCTCATTTGCAGTGCCTAGTCATAGTGGTTATTCAAAACAATTCAAATACTTCTCTGAAAATCAACTCAAATTCAAAGTGCAAAATGAAGTTGCCCAAAACATGTTGGAAAAATGTTCACCTTATAGCAAATAATCTAAAACTATTTGCTGTTAAGGAACACAACATCACCATCAACCACAGAAGGGCCTAAGCATTTTAAACAGAGCCTAAACAACATTTAGTCGCCCATTTCATTTTTGAATATATTCAAATGGTTTCCAACAATGCCCAAACTTTTTGTGGCAGTGCTGGATATAGCAATACACTAGTGTGAGCAAGTTTCATATATTTGCAAATTCATCTGAATGCCCAAAATATTCCAAAGCTATCTCTGTTAAAAGAAAAAGCATAAAACAGAAAATAAAATAGAAAAGGGCCACTGTGCACTGGTCCAAGTGCACAGTGCCAAAACCCCAGCCCACCAGCCCATCCTCCTCTCTCTCTTACCTGCGTGTCGCCGCCGCCGTGGTCGAGCGCGCGCGCGCCGGTGCGGCGCCTACACCGCGACGCCGCGGCCGCCCGCGAGGGGATAAGGCCAAGGCCGTTCATCCCCCTGGCCTCCCCGTCACTCTCCCCCTTCTTCCTCGTACGCTCCGCCCCTCTTCTTCCTCATATCCGTCGAGGCCGAGCGCCATCGCCGCCGCGACTCTGCTCTGCCGCGGCCACCGGCGACTGCTCGCCCATCCGCGCTGTCCAGGAGGTCAGCCAGTGACCGCCACGTCGTCCGGTGCTCACAGCTGGAACGGGGAGGCCCTGCAACTGCCGCTCAACGCCGCCCCCTTTGCTTCGGCCGTCGACGATCTCCGTCGTCTCCGGCGACATCTGCAGCTCCTAATCTTTCAAGGGCCACCGTGCGTGCCGCGAGGTGAGCCCCTCTTCCTTCTCCTTCCCTCAGCTCGCTCGCGTTCGCACGATAGCTGTTTCCCCCGCAGCGGCCGAACGCGTCGCCGCCCGCGCACGTCGCCGGCGTGTCTCCGTCGACCATTTGGTCATGGGCTGGAGCCCAACGTGCTCGTTGCATTGCGTAGCACCTCCCCAGCCCGTTAGTTCACGCGTTAGCGCGCTGCTGCTGCATTGCGCCGTTCGCCCGAAAAGCATCGCCGCCTCCACTCGTCGCCGGCGCAGTTTCGGCCACCTACGAGCCCAACCGACCTCACCACGTGATGCGGCGTTGAGTACTTGTTCGAATGCAACGAACCGCACGCAAATTGGAGCCCTGCGGCGCTTTTCCGAACGCCTCCGGCGAACTCGCCGCCGCGGGAGGCTACCGGAGCAACTCCGGCGCCGGCCACCCACGTGGCACACCTGGGGCCCGTCCCTGGGTCACTACCAGTGGGGCCCCTGGCCCCAGTTTACTGGGTTGACCGATTCAACTGTGCTGACTGGGCGGCCCCACTCTCTGACATGCGGGCCCCACCGCAATATTAGTTAATTAAAACATTTTCATAATTAAAATTAATTATTTTAGCTAATTACTCTATGACAGGTGGGGCCTACTAGCTAATCAACTCTGTTTAGTTAGTTTTTTTTAAACTCTGTTAGCCCTCTGTCAATGACATGTGGGTCCCACTGGACCCACATGTCAGATTTGACCCTGGTCAGCGAGTCTGTTAACTGCTGATGTCATCCACACGTCATGATGATGTCATGTCTCTTTTTCTGGATAATTCTGTTAATTTAAATAATTTCAGAAAAAGCTATAATCTTCGAAAATTCGTAGAAAATAAACCGTAGCTCGGATCGAAAAACTTTCTACATGAAAGTTGATCAGAAAGACGAGACGAATCTGATCGTGTCGTTTGTTTCCATGTCGGAACCCCCTACGCAGGAGAACCTACAACTTTGAGCCTGACTCCGGTAGATGAATAGTGCATATACACCAGATAATAAGTCCAACTTAAATCCTAAAATAACTAAAATGACTTAGACATACTTTTAGGCAAGCCTGCACTGCATCCTAGGCATAGCATGCTCTATGTTGCATATGTTTGCTGTGTATTTATTTGTTTCCTCCCCCCTCTTCTCTCTCGTTAGACCCCGATGCCGACGTAGTCCCCAAGGCTGACGCAGCTCTGGAGTACGACTACGCCCCTGACGACCAGACCCTTGCCGCAGAGCTTCCAGGCAAGCACCCCCGTTTTGAACATTCCGATATCGCCTATTCTCTTCTCTCTTATGCTTGCATTAGAAATTGCTGCTGTTACTGTTTTCCTATTTCTGTTGCAAAGCCTGTTTATTGTAACCTGCTATTGATACCTACCTGCTTATCCTAAACTGTTTAGTATAGTCTGGGTAGAGACCCATCAGAGACCCCCACTTTGTCCTGACTGCCCCGCTGGATTATCAGAAGACCCAATCAACGGGATCGAAGACCAGGCCCCGGCACCGCACATCACTTGCCCCCTTAGTTGCTCGACACTACTGGGTTATCATCGAGTGCCGAGGGTGATACCTCATCAGCACTTCTGATGTTAACCTTGTAGGTTAGTTCATCGGTTGTGGTCATCGAGGGTGATTCCTCTTTCTCCACTTCCGGTAATGTCACCGTCGTGCAACCCCTCAAGAGTGGACCTCGAGGGTGATTCCTCCTTCGTTCTCCTTGATGATAACATCAGGTGGAATTCCATCGAGGGTGATTCCTCAGGGTTCCCCCTTGGTGTTAGACACACGGTTACTATGGTTACAATGACTTTACACTAAACCATGTTACTAAAGACGGGTTGGCCCTGAGGGGTACATGCGCGAGCTTAATTGCGAGAGATGCGGAGTCGGGTGGACCTAGAGGGTGCCCGAGAGTTTAATACGAGGTGTCATCGAGCATTCTTAGCCCTTGCCGCAAGTCCTCGAGACGGTGCGACGGGGTCACATCTTTCGTGATTCTTTGCTCGTTACCGCACTACCAACACACTAACGGTTTGGATATTTGAACCGAGGGGCCTCTGGCCTGATAGCACTAACCATCACATGGGCATAGTATGGGCGTTCTGCGTCGTATGCATCAGCCGAAGCTTAATGGACGTCAGCGACTGAGCGGCGCGCACTGGATTGGACTGGTTAAGCCCGCGCTTGTATTAAGGGGGCTAGGTCTGCTTTCAGCCGCCTGACGCAAAGCGCAGGAGTTCCCGGGGCGATGGCCCAAGACCCCTGGGGGCATAGGTTTAGTCCGGCGTGCTGACCTCCCTATTAAGCCTAGGTCGGGTTGCGGCGTATCGTTTGGCCGAGGCCGGGCATGACCCAGTAAAGTGTGTCCGGCCGGAGTTAATCGAGCGTTGTGGGTAAGTTGGTGCACTCCTACAGGGAAGAAACAATCTATCGATAGCCTGTCCTACGGTAACGAACACTCGGAGTTGTATCCCGATCGGTACAACTAGAATTGGACACTTGAGATGATAACTGGATAGTATGGCTCTGGGATTGCTTTCTCGCAGGGAGTCGAGGAAGAATCTCTGGGCGAGGTTGATGACACTACTACAACTTTACATTATGCTAATCTTCACTCTTCTAATGCTGCAAGACCGATGAAGATGCTTGAAGATGCCAGTCTTCGATAGGACTAGGCTTTCCCTTCTATTCTGGCATTTCTGCAGCCCAGTCCACATATACAGCCTCCCTTTGATAATGTTGCATATGTAGTGTAGATCCTTGCTTGCTGAGTACTTCGGATAAGTACTCACGGTTGCTTTGCTTTCTTTTTCTCCCCATATCCGTTTGATGCAACCAGATGACGGAGCCCCTGAGACAGCTGCCCACGCCGACGGCTACTACTACTACCCTCCCGGTGAGTACTACTACGAGGAGCCGTCCGACGATCTGGAGTAGGTTCGGAGGGTCCCAGGCAGGAGGCCTACGCCTTTCGATCGTAGCATTTTTTCTGCCCCGCCTTCTTAAAGGCTTATTCTGTCTTTCTTTTTATATCTGTACCCAGATATCTGATGCTTCCGCTGACGTTTGTATACGAGCTTATGTATTCGAGCCCTCGAGGCCCCTGGCTTGTAATATAAAGCTTGTATGACTTTTTTTGTGATTTAGAGTTGTGTTGTGATATCTTCAAGTGAGTCCTTAGGCTTAATCGTGTGCATTTGCGTGTATGATTAGTGCACGATTAAGCTGGGGTCGTCACACTTTTATTTAGTAAAATGTTTTAATTAACTAAAATGCGGTAGGGCCCGCATGTCAGTGGCTGGGGCCGCCCAGTCAGCACAGTTAACCATGGTCAATGTGGTCAACTAGGGCCAGGGGGCCCACTGGCAGTGGCCCAGGGGCAGGCCCCAGGTATGCCACGTCGGTTGCCGTCACGGGAGAAACGCCGGCGAGGCAAAAAGCGGCGGCGCGGCTCGGATGAGCTTCGGGTTTTGCCCACAGGGCATCTCCGGGGCTGTGGTTGGGCTCATTCGAATGGGGGCTCGACGGCGGTTCGAGCGGTGGTGGTGGTGGCAGCGCCGGAGGTGGCTGGAAGAGTCACCGGCGACGAGGTTTGGCGGAGGTGGTTTCGGGCGATCAGCGCAACGGCAATAGCAGCGCGCAACAGCGCAAACTTACGGGCACGTGAGGTACTTCGTGACGCGACGAGTGCGGTGGGCACCAGCCCATGACCAAATGGTCACCGGTGACTCACCGGCGTCGAGCGCAGGTGGCGGCGCGTTCGGGCGTGACGGAGGGAGTAGCTAGCGAGCGTGCGAGAGCGACCAGAGAGATGGGGGAGGAAGAGGGGC
The DNA here is from genome assembly GCA_011799875.1 of Thinopyrum elongatum. Classification (NCBI taxonomy): domain Eukaryota; kingdom Viridiplantae; phylum Streptophyta; class Magnoliopsida; order Poales; family Poaceae; genus Thinopyrum; species Thinopyrum elongatum. Next base: position 8,740,107 of record CM022299.1, read on the forward strand.
TCACCGAGCGGCACACACGATGGCCCGTGGAGGTTTAGGAGCTGCAGAGAGCGTCGCCAGAGTCGGAGAAGAGCGGCGGCAGTCGGAGATGGGAACGAAGGGGATCCGGTGCTACGGTGCCTCCCAGCTCCAGCTGAGGCCACCAGTCGAAGGAGTCGACCCCGGCGGAGCTTCACGACATGACGGCGGAGCGAGGCGCTGGCTGTGGCCGCGGTGACGATGGGGAACGGCGGCGACCGCGCTCGGTGGCGATGTGGAACGAGGGGGAGGGAGCGAGGGGAGAGAGGAGGAGTGGACAAGGAGGCCAGGGGGGACGCACGGGCTTCGGCCTTATCTCGTCGTCGAGCCGCGGGCGTCGGTGGACGTCGCGCTGTCAGCGTCTCGCCGGCACGCGCGCGGCGACCACGGGCGTGCCGACACGTAGTGAGAGAGAGAGAGGGAGAGATGGGCCGACTCAGGCACTGTGCACTTGGGCCAGTGCACAGTGGCCTTTTGCTTTTTCTCTTTTATTTTTCTGCCTTTTCTTTTTACAGAGAAGGTTGTGTAATATTTTGAACCTCCAAATGAATTTGCAAAAATGTGAAACTTGGTCACATAAGTGCATTGCAATATCCAGCATTGCCACAAAAAGTTTGGGCATTTTTGGAGTTCACTTGGATTTTTTTCAAAAATTGAAATAGGCATTTATGGTGCTGTTCTGGTACTGTTCAAATGCTTAGGCCCATCCTATGGTTGATGATGATGTTGTGTTCCTTAACAGCAAATGGTTTTGGAATATTTGCTAGATGATGAACATTTTAGTTTTGCAGTTTGAAGAAATAAATATTTGACTTTATTTCAAGTATGAATTTGAAGTTGGATTTGGGACAAGTGGCATTTTGACTTAGTGAAATACGATGACATGGCTCATTAATTAGCTTGATGACAGGGTTAACATCTGGGGATGTTACAAATCTCCTCCACTACAAGAAATCTCGTCCCGAGATTTAAGTGGGGAAGTTAAGAGTAACTTCAGGAGAACTGACCCTTATAGGGCTGACTATCCGATGGGCAATTCAGTGAGTGTGGCAGAAGTATCTCTCGAGTTGAAACTTAATAAAACGTCGAGAGCAAGGTATGAAGGTACAATAAGATGTTTCGAGCGAATGGATGGACGATCGATACCTGATCAGAGTGTGTAAAGGGATTCAGAGCATCGGGAATAGATCATCTCTTAAAGGGTGGCTCATGATAACACACAAAGCCAAGAGCATAAGATACTTCGGAATCAATGATATATAGGAGAGTCAGGTTACGATCCTGTGGAACTGTGAAGAGGGTCGATCGAGAGTAGGGAGGATGGTGTCATCTTGCCGGTCAAGACAACAATTAAGCAGTGTAATAGATACTTAACAGTAGCCAATTAAGACATACAGATCCATACATAAGTTCGGTTACGGACCAGCGTCATAACAGCATTGAGGTAAGCAAGACAACTTAGGCGGCACGCAGGCATGCGGTGGAGGGATATAACTACGCGACATAGCGACATGCTACATCAACGTCGAGGAAAACCTCTGTAATGGGGTAACTGCAAGTGCGGACGACGAATGGCCGTCGCAGGCAATTCCTGCTCTCCATGTGCACTCTGATGCAGAATCCGGTCTCGAGCTGGAAGAAGAGGCCCACGTGCAGGTGTGTGACCTCCAACAGCAGGCCAATCAATACCAGCATATATCTGAGTCCTGCGCGGGTAAAGGATGTACTCCGGGTGTATCCCTGCATGAACAACTGGTAGCAACTGCGTCATAACATCGTAGAGACGTGCTCGAGTGGCAAACAACTCAACGGCAAGAGCCCAAACAGTGCGATCCAGAGCCTGAGTGCACTGAATCAGAACCTGCGGGTCGTAACGTCGACGCTCATATGGGGCACAGATAGCTGTGTAGTACCCAGTAGCATCTCCCGCAGGGGCATATGGAATGTATCGGAACTCAGAGGCATCCAAGCTAATGCTGAGCTCTCCTCGGAGATGTGCGACAGCAGAGTAGGTGGCATCATGGACTGCCATCTCAATCGTCACGCCGATACTGTGGAAAATGTGCAGCTCAGTGTCTGAGTCATCTTGCTGATCATAGATATGAACATCAGCATGGTACTACTCCTGGTTGAATTCGCGGTAATCCTCGTAAACCATGTACTCGGGGTACCAGCGGTAGCCCAATCTGGTGAGGAGGGCGATCAGGACAGCTAGAAAACCAGGGGCATCACGAGCCCAAGTGCGAAACACAAGCTGCGTCGCAGGGTGTGGTGGAAATAAACGATCAATCTGAAACAGAAGAAATTCAGGATTGTCAAATGACAATGAGAAGTATAATACAACTCAGAGAGAAAGGTTAAACAAAACAATGGAAAGGAAAATGGTTATCAGACTAATCAGATCAATGGTAAGGAAGTAAGCACAGATATCCAGTTCTCCGGGTAGACAAGATTTACAAGATCCTAAGTGTCGGCGTTAATAAAATTCATTTAACCCGAATAGAAGAGAGATCAGAGTCCCAAAGTATAGACGAGGAATAAAATATCCTAATACCACCCAGTTGGCGACGTGGGCCCGTAAGCCGCACAGACATGTTAGTAAAATGGTTTTTGACGACTAAACTCAACTTCGGCCAAGGAGTTGGAAATGGGGTTTCCTACAGGCAGTCGGCTCTGATACCAACCTGTGACGACCCCGGCTTAATCGTGCACTAACCATACATGCAAATGCACACGATCAATCCTAAGGACTCACTTGAAGATATCACAACATAACTCTAAAACATAAATAAAGTCATACAAGCTTTATATTACAAGCCAGGGGCCTCGAGGGCTCGAATACATAAGCTCGCATATAAGCGTCAACGGAAGCATCAGATATCTGAGTACATATATGAAACGGACACAGATAAGCCTTTAGAAAGGCGGGGCAAAACAAAAGCTACGATCGAAAGGCGCAGGCCTCCTGCCTGGGACCTTCCGATCCTACTCCTGGTCGTCGGCAAGCTCGTAGTAGTAATCACCCTCGGGGTAGTAGTAGTAGTCGTCGTCGGGGGCAGCTGGCTCAGGGGCTCCGTCATCTGATCGCATCAAAAGAATATGGGAAAAAGAGGAAGCAAAGCAACCGTGAGTACTCATCCGAAGTACTCAGCAAACAAGGATCTACACTACATATGCAACATTATCAAAGAAGGGCTGTATATATGGACCGGGCTGTAGAAATGCCAGAATAGGGGGAAGGCCTAGTCCTATCGAAGACTAGCATCTTCAACGGTCTTGCGGAATCATCTTCAGCGGTCTTGCAGCATTAGAAGAGTACAGAATAGCATAATGTAAAGTAGTAATAGTAGTGTCATCAACCTCGGCCAGAGATCCTTCCTCGACTCCCTGCGAGAAAGCAATCTCGGAGCCCTACTATCCATATCTCATCACAAGTATCCAGTTCTAGTTGTATCAATCGGGATACAACTCCGAGCATCCGTTACCGAGGATCCGGCTATGCATAGATTAGTTCTTCCCTGCAGGGGTGCACCAACTTACCCACCACACTCGCTTAACTCCGGCCGGACAGACTTTCCTGGGTCATGCCCGGCCTCGGCCAAACGACACACCACGGCCCTACCTAGAGCTCAGCAGAGAGGTCCCCGTCGGTCTACATCCTAAGCGCTCGGGGGTCTTGGGCCATCGCCCCTCGCACTCCGAGTCGTTGCGCACACGGTTAGATCCAAGCACCACCTCTGTCATGGATGGCGCCAATCACTCCATGCCGCACTGCTGAACTAGACGTCTGACAGAGCTTTCGGCTGATACCACGATGCAGAGTGCCCATAACTGTTCCCACGTGATGGTTAGTGCTATCGGGCCAGAGGCCCACTCAGATCACATATCCAAAGCATTAGTGTATTGGTAGTGCGGTAACGAGCAGAGACTCACGATCGATGTGACCCCGTCGCCCCGTCTTGAGGACTTGCGGCATGGGCTAGGAATGCCCGGCCACGCCTCGTAATTATCTCGCGGGTACTCTCTCTGGTCACCCGACTACACATCAATCGCATCTTATGCTCGCACGGGTACCCCTCAGGGCCGACCCGACTTTATCATGGTTCATGGTTAAAGTCATAGTAACTGTGTGTCCAAACACCAGGGGGGAAACTGAGGAATCACCCTTGACGGATCCCACATGATGTAGTCGTCAAGGTGAACTTAGGAGGAATGACCCTCGAGGTTCACACTTGAGGTGTTGCATTACGACGTCGTTATTGAGAGTGGTGAAGGAGGAATCACCCTCGATGACCATGACCGAATAGCTACTCTACAGAGTTAACATCAGAAGTGCTAAACAAGGTATCACCCTCGGTACTCGATAGTAACGCTGCAGTGTCGTGCAACTAAGGGGGTGATGTGCGGTGCTGGGGCCTGGTCGTCGAGTCTTTCGATAATCCAGCGGGGCAACCGGGACAAGTGGGGTCACTGGGGTCTCTATCTAGCCTATAATAAGCAGTTTAGGATAAACAGATAAGGTATCAATAGCAGATTACAATAAATAGGCTATGCATCAGAATAGGTAAAGCAGTAGCAGCAGCAATTCTAATGCAAGCACAAGAAAGAAGAGAATAGGCGATATAGGCATGCTCAAGGGGGGGTGCTTGCCTGGTTGCTCAGTGGCAAAGGCAAGGTCGTCAACGGTGTCGTCGGGCTCCTGAGCTGCATCGGTCTCGGGAACTGCGTCGGTACCCGGGTCTACCGAGAGAGAAGAGGGGGAGGAAACAAATAAATACACAGCAAACATATGCAACACAGAGCATGCTATGCTAACGTGCAGTGCAGTGTTGCCTAAAGACATGTCTAAATTGTGACGCCCTCGGCCCAATCGTGCACTAATCATACACGCAAATGCACACGATCAAGCCTAAGGACTCACGGGAAGATATCACAACACAACTCTAAAACATAAATAAAGTCATACAAGCTTTATATTACAAGCCAGGGGCCTTGAGGGCTCGAATACATAAGCTTGCGAACAAGCGTCAGCGGAAGCATCAGATATCTGAGTACAGATATTAAAAGAGAAACAGAAAGGCCTTTAGAAAGGCGGGGCAAAATAAAACACTATGATCAAAAGGCGAAGGCCTCCTGCCTGGGACCCTCCGATCCTACTCCTGGTCGTCAGTCAACTCGTAGTAGTATCCATCCTCTGGGTAGTAGTAGTAGTCGATCGACGGGGCATCTGTCTCAAGGGCTCCGTCATCTTGGTCACGTCAAACTGATATGGGGAGAAAAGGAAAACAAAGCAACCGTGAGTACTCAGAAGTACTCAGCAAGCAAGGATCTACACTACATATGCAACATTTTCAAGGGGAGGCTGTATATGTGGACTGGGCTGCAGAAATGCAAGAATAGAGAGAAGGCCTAGTCCTATCGAAGACTAGCATCTTCAGCGGTCTTGCAGCAGTAGAAGAGAGTAGAACAGTACAATATAATGTAGTAGTATCATTAAGTCTCAACCTCACCCAGAGATCCTTTCTCGACTCCCTGCGAGAAAGCAATCCCAGAGCCATAGTATCCAAGTATCCAGTTCTAAATTGTATCAATCAGGATACAACTCCGAGTGTCCTTTACCGTAGGACCGGCTATCGATAGAAGTGTTCTTCCCTGCAGGGGTGCACCAACTTACCCAACACGCATGATTAACTCTGGCCGGACACACTGTCCTGGGTCATGCCCGGCCTCGGTCAAACGACACATCGCAACCCTACCTACAGCTCAGCAGAGAGGTCCCCGCCGGTCTACATCCTAAGCGCAAGGGGGTCTTGGCCATCGCCCCTCGCCCTCCAGGTCGTTGCGCACACGGTGAAGCCAGGCACCAACACTACAGGAAGGCGCCGGTCCGTCCATGCCGCCATGCTGAACTAGACGTCTGACAGAGCTTTTGGCTGATGCATACGATGCAGAACGCCCATACTATGCCCACGTGATGGTTAGTACTATCAGACCAGAGGCCTGCTCGGATCAAATATCCAAATCGTTAGGACTAGGGGCTTGCGGTAACGAGCAGAGACTCACGAAAGATGTGACCCCGTCGCCCCGTCTCGAGGACTTGCTGCAAGGGTTAAGAATGCCTGGCCGCGCCTCGCATTCACCACTCGGGCACCACACTGGCACCCGTCTTCACAACACTCGCACTTAGGCGCACGCGGGTACCCCTCAGGGTTGACCCGCCTTTCAAGTAATCAACAGTACAGTCCAAGTATCCGTGTGTCCATAACATGAGGGGAATCTGAGGTATCACCCTCGTTTGATTTCCCACTCGATGTATCCGTCAAGGTGAACTCGGAGGAATCACCCTCGCTGGGTTCACACTTGAGGTGTTGTACGACAGTGTCGTTACCGGAAGTGGTGAAGGAGGAATCACCCTCGATGACCACGACCGAATAGCTACTCTACAGAGTTAACATCAGAAGTGCTACAAGAGGTTTCACACTCGACACTCGATAGTAACGCTGCAGTGTCGTTACAACTAAAGGGGGTGATGTGCGGTGTCGGGGCCTGGTCTTCAATCCCGTTGATCGGGTCTTCTGACGATCCAGCGCGGCAGTCGGGATAAGTGGGGTCACTGATAGGTCTCTACCCAGCCTAAACTAAGCAGTTTAGGATATGCAGGTAATTATCAACAGCAGGATACAATAAACAGGCTATGCATCAGAATAGGTAAAGCAGCAGCAGCAGCAATTCTAATGCAAGCATGAGAAATAGAATGGGCGATATCGGGATGATCAAAGGGGGGGGGGCTTGCCTGGTTGCTCGGCGGCAAGGGCAAGGTTGTCAATGCTGTCTTCGGGCTCCGGATCTGCGTCGGTCTCGGGGACGACGTCGAGGTCGAGGGCTATCGAGAGAGAAGAGGGGGAGGAAACAGTATAAATATAGAGCAAACATAAGCAACACGGAGCAGGCCATGCTAACGTGCAGTGCAGGGTTGCCTGAAGACATGTCCAAGTCATTTAGTTATTTTAGGAATTTGTTTGGAATTATTTTATTAAGGTCATACACTATTCATCTATCTGAAATATGCAAAAAGTTGCATGTTCAGATAGTTAGAGGCATCTAACAGGTATGTGGGTAGCGTATTCGGATCCGTCTCATTTTTCTGATCATTTTTCATATATAAATTATTTTCATCGGAGTTACGGATTAAAAGATATGATTTTCTAAAGTTTTATTAATTTTTGGAATTTATTTAATTAATTAAATTCGAATTATCCAAAACAGTGTCTTGCTGACGTCAGCATGATGTCAGCATGACGTCAGGACCAGTGGGTCCCACCTGTCATTCTCACATTAGGCTAATTAGGGTTTGATTAAGTTAATTACAGTTTAATTAGACTAATTAATTAATTAGATTAATTAAACAAAATTAATTAAGTTAATTATTTAATTAATTAATTAATATTTATTTATTTTTATTATCTATTTTTTTTTCTATTATACGTTTTGGGGCGGGCCCCATTGTCATAGGCCCAGGGGCCTTAACGGGCGGCGGATGCGGGTGCCCGCCCGCGTGGCCACGGGCGTGTGGGCGCTGGAGCCGGGCGCGGACCCAGGCGACGCCGTGGCCACCGCGGGGCTCGCCGGAAGGCCGCAGCAGGCAGAGGCGGGCGCAGGAGCAGCGGCGGGCACGCGTGTGGGGAGGCGCGCATGGGCGCGTGTGCGCGAGGCGCAGAGGGCAGCAGCAGAGGAACCGGGGCGCGGCGGCGGCAGCGCAGCAGGCGGGAGGCGCGATGGTGGTGCGGGGACAGAGGTGGGGCGCGGTGCGCGGAGCGGCGGCTGCGGTGGTGGTGGTGGCAGCGGCGCAGCTCACAGGGCGCAGCGGGCAGCAGCAGGCCGCGGGCAGCCGCGCGGGCGTGCACAGGCGGGGCGCGCGCTCGGGCGCGGCAGCGGCGAGCAGAGGGACTCGCACGGGCGCGGGCGAAGCAGTGCAGCAGCAGTGGTCGCCGGCGAGCGCGGTGCACGGGCGGCGACAGGGGAGAGAGGAGGACCGGGGTCCATATCGCGGGCGTAGGGTTCGGGGCAATGGGGGATGAGGAGGAGGACGGAGACGACGTGCGTAGGGGAAGCAGGCCGGCGAGGTCCAGGCGGCGGTGACGGCGTCGGGTCGTCGTGCCCCGATCCGATCTGGATCGGGGGAGGGGAGGGGAACGACATGGGGGGGGAGGAGTGGGGGGAGTGGATAGGGTTTCGGGGGGGGTGGGGGGAGGGGGGGGGGTGGATAAGGGAGGAGTGGGGTGGGCTTGCAGGGCCAGTTGGGCCGGCCTGTTGCTGGGCCGGAGCCCAGTGGGGAGGGTGTAGTTTTCGTTTTTGATTTTTGCTTTATTTCTTTTCTGTTTTCTGTTTTTGCAACAACATGTGGCCTCACAATTAGTTTTGTAAAATATGTGAACTAGTCACAAAACTCCAGTGCATAATCTACTAATGCCATAAAATGGTTTTGAGTCCATACCATTTCATTTACAATTTTTAAAACTAAAGGGGGTTTAAATACTGCTGTTTTGGCACTGTTAGAGTTACTTAATTAATTTATTAAATGTTGGTTACAATTTTAGAATGGTCTCTGGAATATTTTCCATTTAATGAACAATTTAGTTTTTATGTTGGACAACTTTTATATTTCACTTTCATTTAAATTTGAATTGTAGTTAGGAGTTGAAATGCAATATGATGCAAATGATGATCATGCACTGTTAAACATGATGACATGGCATAATCAAAAGGGTGATTACTGTAGTTAACCACCGGGGGTGTTACAAATCTCCTCTACTAACAAGAATTCTCATCCCGAGAATTAAGAGGTAGAAGGAAAAAGTTCGGGGTATTCCGCACGAAGATTATCCTCGCGTTCCCAAGTGGCTTCATCTTCAGTATGATTTGACCACTGCACTTTGAGGAACTTGGTAACCTTCTGACGGGTCCGATGTTCAGCTTCATCGAGAATGCGGATCGGATGCTCCTTATAAGATAGATCATCTTGTAATTCGAGCACCTCGTGATCCACAGCTCGGTGCGGAGTTTCCTTGAAGCATTTACGAAGTTGCGACACATGGAAAACGTCGTGGATATGGGAGAATTGCGGCGGCAATTCCAATTTATATGCCACCTGACCACGCCTTGCAACAATGCGGAAAGGACCAATGTAGCGTGGAGCTAGCTTGCCCTTGATTCCAAAACGGTGAGTGCCTTTCACCGGGGTGACTCGCAGATAAGCCTGATCACCAGGTTGATAAGTCAAACCCCATCGTTTGCGATCATAGTTGCTCTTCTGGCGGTCCTGAGCCGCCTTGAGATTTTCCCGAACAATACGGACTTGTTCTTCGGCGTGTTGAATAATATCCGGACCCACGAGCGGTCGTTCCCCAGTTTCTGACCAATTCAGAGGGGTTCGACACTTACGTCCATAGAGTACTTCGAAGGGAGCCATTTTCAAGCTGGCTTGATAGCTGTTGTTATAAGAGAACTCAGCATACGGAAGAGATTCTTCCCACTTCTTGCCGAAAGAAATAACACAAGCCCGAAGCATGTCTTCAAGCACTTGATTAACTCGTTCAACTTGGCCTTGAGATTGAGGGTGATAAGCTGAACTCCAGATAATATGAGTTCCCATAGCTGTTTGAAAACTTTCCCAGAACTTGGAAGTGAAAAGACCGCCACGGTCCGAACTAATCTCCTTCGGAATACCGTGGAGTGAAACAATTCTGGAGATATACAACTCTGCTAACTGACTAGCAGTGATTGTCTCCTTGACAAGCAGAAAGTGTGCAACTTTAGAGAGTTGGTCGACGACGACAAGAATAGCATCGTGACCCTTCTGTGACCTGGGAAGTCCTGTAACGAAATCCATCTGAACCTTATCCCATTTCCATAGAGGAATAGGAAGTGGTTGCAGAATTCCAGCAGGTTTCTGATGTTCTGCTTTAACGCGACGACACACATCACATTCAGCAACATATCGAGCAATATCCTGCTTCATTTTAGACCACCAGTACCTTTGACGGAGATCACGATACATCTTGGTGCTACCTGGATGAATAGACAATGGTGTGTCATGTGCCTCCTTCATGACTTTGTCAGTCATGAGTTCGAAACGAGGTACGACAATGCGGTTTCTGAAATACAAGGTTCCATCTTCAAACAGCGAGAAATCCCTGTACTTTACAAGGTGAAGGTCTTTCTTCATCAGATCAATTTCAGCATCTTTAGCTTGCGCATCCTTAACAGCTTTCTCAAGATCTGGTTGTATCACAAGGTTATTAAGAGATCCCTGTGGAACAATACGCAGATTCAGCTTGCGTAGTTCTTCATAAAGACGAGGTTGAGCTCGCCTAACCATGAGGTTGTCGCAATAGGACTTGCGGCTTAAGGCATCAGCCATCACGTTAGCCTTGCCAGGGGTATAGGAAATACCCAAATCATAGTCCGCAATGGCCTCCATCCATCTTTGCTGACGGAGGTTTAGAGATGGTTGAGTGAACAAGTACTTCAGACTTTTATGATCCGTGTATATCTCGCAACGATTACCGAGGAGGTAATGTCGCCACAACTGCAGTGCATAGATGACAGCAGCTAGTTCTAGATCATGTACCGGATAATTCTCTTCATGTGGGCGCAACTGATGAGAGCCATAGGCAATCACTTGGCGCTCTTGCATTAGGACACAGCCTAATCCTTCACGGGATGCGTCACAATAAATCACAAAGTCTTTGCGGGTATCTGGAGGAGATAGTACTGGGGCAGATGTCAGCTTGTCTTTGAGTGCTTGAAAACTTTCCTGACATTTTTCTGTCCATTCAAATTTAACGCCCTTGTGAAGTAGATCAGTCAAAGGCTTAGCAATCTTAGAAAAGTTCTCGACAAATCGACAGCAATAGCTTGCAAGGCCAAGAAAACTTCTCACTTGCTTGTTGTTCTTCGGAGGAGTCCAGTCCAGAATAGCCTGAACTCGTTCTGGGTTAACGGCAATTCCATCTTTCGAAATCACATGGCCGAGATATGTCACTTCAGATAACCAGAACTCGCATTTGGAGTATTTGGCATACAACTGGTGTTCTCGGAGCCTTTCCAGTACAAGACGGAGGTGTTCGGCATGTTCTTCCTTATTCTTCGAATATACCAGAATATCATCTAGATAAACCACGACGAACTTGTCGAGGTAATCCATGAAGATGTAATTCATCAGACGGGAGAATGTGGCTGGAGCATTTGTTAGGCCAAATGACATGACGATGTACTCGTAGGAGCCATAGCGAGTAACAAATGCAGTCTTGGGAATATCCTCTTCACGAACACGGATCTGATGGTATCCCAATCTCAAATCAAGCTTAGAGAATACTGAGGAACCGGCAAGTTGATCATAAAAATCATTGATCCGGGGAAGCGGATATTTGTTCTGGATGGTGCTTGGTTAATGGGCCGATAATCCTGAACCAATCGGTTAGTTCCATCCTTTTTTTTAACGAAGAGTGAAGGTGCTCCCCAAGCAGATGAACTGGGGCGGATGAAACCTTTCTTAAGTGACGTGTCGATTTCTTCCTTAAGTTCAAGAAGGTGGTGCGGAGGCATTTTATAAGGACGCTTCGCAATAGGAGTTGTGCCAGGCTTCAAGTCGATGAAGAACTCAACAGCTCTAGCAGGGGGTATTCCTGGAAGTTCTTCTGGAAAGACGTCTTGGAAATCACGAACAACTGGAATGTTCTCGATGCCTTCAAGAGGTGAAGCGTTCAATGCATTTAGAACATATATCTGAGCTTCGGCGTCCTGCACTGTACGAGCTGAGTATCTGACAGTCTGACCGGAAGGGTGTGTGAGGCGGACTGTTTCAGTGGCACAGTCAATCAAAGCTTTATGAGGCTTCAACCAGTCCATACCGAGAATAATGTCTATGTTGGAGGTCTTGAGAGCAATGAGTGAAACGGGGAACATCAATCCTCCGATCACAATGTGGTTACCGTGGCTAACCATGGTAGTTTGCCAATTAGCCCCAGGTGAATGGATTACTAATGGGATGGACATCTCCTCGAAAAGTATATCATGGCTTCGTGCAAAACTTTCGGACATGAAGGAGTGCGATGCTCCAGAATCAAAGAGGACTGAAGCTGGGATTGAATTCACTAGAAGGGTGCCCATCACAATGTTGGGGTCCTGTCGAGCTTCTTCCATGTTGATTTGGTTGACATGAACAAGTTGACTAGCAGGTAGTCTGGCACTACGATTTCTGGAATGATGGGTCCGATGGCCCTTCCTACGAACAACAGGATGACGTGATGCATTCTGAGGCTGACCTTGATGACAGTTAAAAGCACGGTGCCCTGGCTGTCCACACTGGTGGCACAGACCATCATTATGGGGAGAAACTCCAACATTGGGCTGTCCACTTGAAATGTTCAGTTGCCTTGGTGGTGGGGGGCAGACGAGGTGCAGCATATGATGGCCTTGGTGTTGGAGCAGGTCGATGATGAATATTGTGAGGGATCCAGACTCGACATTTCTGAGTAGGTCGACCGGAAGACGAGCCGACATCTCGAGTACGCTTGAGCGACTCCTGGTACTCAGTCAGAGCTGTTTCAACTTGGAAAGATTTGCTGACAAGCGTTGCGAAGTCTGTGAAATCATGGACAGCAAGTGCAAGTTTTATATCAGTACGTAGTCCTTCACGGAATTTCTCCTGCTTGCGAGTGTCGGTGTTGACGTCATCCTCAGCATAGCGGGACAGTTCGATAAATTTCCTCTGATATTCATCCACAGTCATCGTGCCCTGTGAGAGTTTGCGGAACTCCTGCTTCTTCTGGTCGATCAGACCTTGAGGAATGTACCGTGCACGAAAAGCTGACTGAAATTCCTGCCAAGTGGTTACAGTCTCTGCAGGCAACATAGCCTTGTGGCTTTCCCACCATTGAGCAGCTGGGCCCTTCAGGTGGAATGTCGCAAAGGTGACGTAACAGTCAGGGGCAACATTAGCTGACTCCATTTCAAACAGGATGTCACGAAGCCAATCATCAGCATCCATAGGATTGGTGGAGTTGCGGAAAACGGACGGATTGAGGCGCACAAATTCTGGCAGCGAGATCGGTCCAGGCTCCTGGCGAGCCTCGTTGCGTTCCAAACGTCTTACCAGACTCTCGTTGAGCTGACGGTTCAATTCAAACTGCTGCATCATTGCGGCAATATAGGGTGGAGGTGGAGGATCGTCAGCCATCCTGCCAAATCAACAGGGGCAGTTTAGCAAGTAAAACTGCAGGTGTACGGAATGATTCATGAAGTATCACGCACAACAGAAGGAAGTGCAATAGATAATTCAGCATATTCGCACCAGATATAGCCTTGGTTAGTATCCGGCATTACGACAGTTGAAAAGGGAGGGCTAGACATCTAGGCGGCGCGCAGGCACGCGGTAAGGAAGTACACAACGAGACATAGCAAAGGCTACATCAACGTCGGAGAAAACTGACGGAGCGAGGAATCTGCAAGTGACAACACAGGGTGCCCTCGATAAAAGGATCCTGTAAGCAGAACCTGGCCCACAATCTTGAAGCAAGGGGGGATATTTCAGAACTCCGGGTGGATGTGATCACGAGAACCTAATGTTGGAGTTAGTAAAATTTTAACCCGAATAGGAGAGAGATCAGTGTCCCAGATTAAGGTCGAGGAGTAAAAGATCCTAATACCACGCAATTGGCGACGTGGGCCCGTAAGCCACACAGCCAAGTTAGTAAAACAGTTTTCGGTAACTAGACTCAACTTCGGCCAAGGAGTTGGAAAAGGGGGTTCCTACATGCAGTCGGCTCTGATACCAACTTGTGACGCCCCCAGCCCGATCGTGCACTAATCATACACGCAAATGCACACGATCAAGCCTAAGGACTCACGGGAAGATATCACAACACAACTCTAAAACATAAATAAAGTCATACAAGCTTTATATTACAAGCCAGGGGCCTCGAGGGCTCGAATACATAAGCTTGCGAACAAGCGTCAGCGGAAGCATCAGATATCTGAGTACAGATATTAAAAGAGAAACAGAAAGGCCTTTAGAAAGGCGGGGCAAAATAAAACACTACGATCGAAAGGCGAAGGCCTCCTGCCTGGGACCCTCCGATCCTACTCCTGGTCGTCAGTCAACTCGTAGTAGTATCCATCCTCTGGGTAGTAGTAGTAGTCGATCGACGGGGCATCTGTCTCAAGGGCTCCGTCATCTTGGTCACGTCAAACTGATATGGGGAGAAAAGGAAAACAAAGCAACCGTGAGTACTCAGAAGTACTCAGCAAGCAAGGATCTACACTACATATGCAACATTTTCAAGGGGAGGCTGTATATGTGGACTGGGCTGCAGAAATGCAAGAATAGAGAGAAGGCCTAGTCCTATCGAAGACTAGCTTCTTCAGCGGTCTTGCAGCAGTAGAAGAGAGTAGAACAGTATAATATATGTAGTAGTATCATTAAGTCTCAACCTCACCCAGAGATCCTTTCTCGACTCCCTGCGAGAAAGCAATCCCAGAGCCATAGTATCCAAGTATCCAAATCTAAATTGTATCAATCAGGATACAACTCCGAGTGTCCTTTACCGTAGGACCGGCTATCGATAGAAGTGTTCTTCCTTGCAGGGGTGCACCAACTTACCCAACACACTCGATTAACTCCGGCCGGACACACTTTCCTGGGTCATGCCCGGCCTCGGTCAAACGACACATCACAACCCTACCTACAGCTCAGCAGAGAGGTCCCCGCCGGTCTACATCCTAAGCGCAAGGGGGTCTTGGCCATCGCCCCTCGCCCTCCGGGTCGTTGCGCACACGGTGAAGCCAGGCACCAACACTACAGGAAGGCGCCGGTCCGTCCGTGCCGCCATGCTGAACTAGACGTCTGACAGAGCTTTCGGCTGATGCATATGATGCAGAACGCCCATACTATGCCCACGTGATGGTTAGTGCTATCAGACCAGAGGCCTGCTCGGATCAAATATCCAAATCGTTAGGACTAGGGGCTTGCGGTAACGAGCAGAGACTCATGAAAGATGTGACGCCGTCGCCCCATCTCGAGGACTTGCTGCAAGGGTTAAGAATGCCCGGCCGCGCCTCGTATTCACCACTCGGGCACCACACTGGCACCCGTCTTCACAACACTCGCCACTTAGGCGCACGCGGGTACCCCTCAGGGTCGACCCGCCTTTCCAAGTAATCAATAGTACAGTCCAAGTATCCGTGTGTCCATAACATCAGGGGAATCTGAGGTATCACCCTCGTTTGATTTCCCACTCGATGTATCCGTCAAGGTGAACTCGGAGGAATCACCCTCGCTGGGTTCACACTTGAGGTGTTGTACGACAGTGTCGTTACCGGAAGTGGTGAAGGAGGAATCACCCTCGATGACCACGACCGAATAGCTACTCTACAGAGTTAACATCAGAAGTGCTACAAGAGGCTTCACCCTCGGCACTCGATAGTAACGCTGCAGTGTCGTTACAACTAAAGGGGGTGATGTGCGGTGTCGGGGCCTGGTCTTCAATCCCGTTGATCGGGTCTTCTGACGATCCAGCGCGGCAGTCGGGATAAGTGGGGTCACTGATAGGTCTCTACCCAGCCTAAACTAAGCAGTTTAGGATATGCAGGTAATTATCAACAGCAGGATACAATAAACAGGCTATGCATCAGAATAGGTAAAGCAGCAGCAGCAGCAATTCTAATGCAAGCATGAGAAATAGAATGTGGCCCTGATATAGGGATGATAAAAGGGGGGGGGGGGGGGGGGGTGGGGGGGGGGGGGGGGGGGGCTTGCCTGGTTGCTCGGCGGCAAGGGCAAGGTTGTCAATGCTGTCTTCGGGCTCCGGAGCTGCGTCGGTCTCGGGGACGACGTCGAGGTCGGGGGCTATCGAGAGAGAAGAGGGGGAGGAAACAGTATAAATATAGAGCAAACATAAGCAACACAGAGCAGGCCATGCTAACGTGCAGTGCAGGGTTGCCTGAAGACATGTCCAAGTCATTTAGTTATTTTAGGAATTTGTTTGGAATTATTTTATTAAGGTCATACACTATTCATCTATCTGAAATAGGCAAAAAGTTGCATGTTCAGATAGTTAGAGGCATCTAACAGGTATGTGGGTAGCGTATTCGGATCCGTCTCATTTTTCTGATCATTTTTCATATATAAATTATTTTCATCGGAGTTACGGATTAAAAGATATGATTTTCTAAAGTTTTATTAATTTCTGGAATTTATTTAATTAATTAAATTCGAATTATCCAAAACAGTGTCTTGCTGACGTCAGCATGACGTCAGGACCAGTGGGTCCCACCTGTCATTCTCACATTAGGCTAATTAGGGTTTGATTATGTTAATTACAGTTTAATTAGACTAATTAATTAATTAGATTAAATAAACAGAATTAATTAAGTTAATTATTTATTTAATTAATTAATTAATTAATATCTATTTATTTTTATTATCTATTTTTATTTTTTATTTTTTTTTCTATTATACTTTTTGGGGCGGGCCCCATTGTCATAGGCCCACGGGCCTTAACAGGCGGCGGATGCGGGTGCCCGCCCGCGTGGCCACGGGCGTGTGGGCGCTGGAGCCGGGCGCGAACCCAGGCGACGCCGTGGCCACCGCGGGGCTCGCCGGTCGGCCGCAGCAGGCAGAGGCGGGCGCAGGAGCAGCGGCGGGCACGCGTGTGGGGAGGCGCGCACGGGCGCGTGTGCGCGAGGCGCAGAGGGCAGCAGCAGGGGAACCGGGGCGCGGCGGCGGCAGCGCAGCAGGCGGGCGGCGTGATGGTGGTGCGGGGACAGAGGCGGGGCGCGGAGCGGCGGCTGCGGTGGTTGTGGTGGCAGCGGCGCAGCTCACAGGGCGCAGCGGGCAGCAGCCGCGTGGGCGTGCACAGGCGGGGCGCGCACTCGGGCGCGGCAGCGGCGAGCAGAGGGACTCGCACGGGCGCGGGCCAAGCAGTGTAGCAGCAGTGGTCGCCGGCGAGCGCGGTGCACGGGCGGCGACAGGGGAGAGAGGAGGACCGGGGTCCTCACCGCGGGCGTAGGGTTCCGGGCAATGGGGGATGAGGAGGAGGACGGAGACGACGTGCGTAGGGGAAGCAGGCCGGCGAGGAGGTCCGGCGGCGGTGACGGCGTCGGGTCGTCGTGTCCCGATCCAATCTGGATCGGGGGAGGGGAGGGGAACGACGGGGGGGGGGGGGGGGGGGGAGTGGGGAGTGGATAGTGTTTCGGGGGGGGTGAGAGGGGGTGGATAAGGGAGGAGTTGGGTGGGCTTGCAGGGCCAGTTGGGCCGGCCTGTTGCTGGGCCGGAGCCCAGTGGGGAGGGGGGAGTTTTCCTTTTTGATTTTTGCTTTATTTCTTTTCTGTTTTCTGTTTTTGCAATAACGTGTGGCCTCACCATTAGTTTTGTAAAATATGTGAACTAGTCACAAAACTCCAGTGCATAATCTACTAATGCCATAAAATGGTTTTGAGTCCATACCATTTCATTTACAATTTTTAAAACTAAAGGGGTTTAAATACTGCTATTTTGGCATTGTTAGAGTTACTTACTTAATTTATTAAATGTTGGTTACAATTTTAGAATGGTCTCTGGAATATTTTCCATTTAATGAACAATTTAGTTTTTATGTTGGACAACTTTTATATTTCACTTTCATTTAAATTTGAATGGTAGTTAGGAGTTGAAATGCAATATGATGCAAATGATGATCATGCACTGTTAAACATGATGACATGGCATAATAAAAAAGGGTGATTACTGTAGTTAACCACCGGGGGTGTTACATAAATCATTTTAGCTATTTTAGGATTAACGTTGGATTTATTAACCAGTATGTATGCACTATCCATCTACCGGAAACAGGCTAAAAGTTGCGGATTAACCTCCGTAGAGGGCCCCGACACGGAAACAGATGGCACGGTTGGATTCGTCTCGTCATTCTGAGCAACTTTCATGTAGAAAGTTTTTCGATCCGAGCTACGGTTTATTTTCTACGAATTTTTTAAGATTAAAGAATTTTCTGAATTTATTCAATTTAACAGAAATAAGTTATGACGTCAGCATGACAAGAGGATGACACCAGCAGTCAACAGACGCACTGACCAGGTCAAACTTGACCAGTGGGTCCACTGGGACCCACATGTCAGTGACAGAGGCTAACAGAGGGTTAATTAAAACTAAACATAGTTAATTAGCTTCTGGGCCCCACTTGTCAATGGCTATATAGTTTAACTAATTACTTTTATTTAGTAAAATGTTTTAATTAACTAAAACGCGGTGGGGCCCGCATGTCAGTGGCTGGGGCCGCCCAGTCAGCATAGTTGACCACGGTCAACGTGGTCAACTGGGGCCAGGGGGCCCACTAGCAGTGACCCAGGGGCGGGCCCCAGGTATGCCACGTCGGTGGCCGTCGCCGGAGCAACGCCGGCGAGGCGAAAAGCTGCGGCGCGGCGCGGGTGAGCTTAGGGTTTTGCCCACAGGGCATCTCCAGGGCTGTGGTTGGGCTCATTCGAACGGGGGCTCGACGGCGGTTCGAGCGGTGGTGGTGGTGGCAGCGCCGGAGGTGGCCGGAAGAGTCGCCGGCGATGAGGTTTGGCGGAGGTGGTTTCGGGCGATCAGCGCAACGACAACAGCAGCGCGCAAAAGCGCGAACTAATAGGCGTGTGAGGTACTTCGCGACGCGACGAGCGCGTTGGGCACCAGCCCGGGACCAAATGGTCACCGGTGACTCGTCGGCGTCGAGCGCAGGCGGCGACGCGTTTCGTCGGTTGGAATGAATGCATACGTTCTCGACTGTTTCACTCTTCCGTCATCCCCTGCCCTGCGCCGCGCTCCATGTCCTCCTCTTTCTGTGGGCCCGCTGCGGCGCTGATAACGAACCATTCGATGGCGCGACGAACGTGTGGACGAAACGATATGTGTAAAATGATCACAAAATGGTAGGATGAGCGCGTCGGAGGAGTAGCTAGCGAGTCGTGCAGAGCGACCTGATAGATGGGGGGGGGGGGGGCTTGTGGTGATGGGGGGATAATTTGTTTGTGTTGCTTTGGTTTTTTGATTTCTTTTGTTTCCTCCTCATTTTGTTTATTTTTTTTGATTGTTGTTATTTCTTTTTTATTTTTCTATTTTTGTTGTTGTTTTTGTTATTGTTTTTTTGCCTGGGGGTTTGGTTTTTGTGTTTTTTCTTGTTACGCCTGTTTTCGTTTTGTTGGTGTGGGGGGTTGTGGGTGTTGGTGCAGCTGTTCTCCCCGCGCATGCCCCACGATGGCCCGTGGAGGTTTAGGAGCTGCAGAGAGCGTCGCCGGAGTCGGAGAAGAGCGGCGGCAGTCGGAGATGGGAACGAAGGGGATCCGGTGCTACGGTGCCTCCCAGCTCCAGTTGAGGCCACCAGTCGAAGGAGTCGACCCCGGCGAAGCTTCACGACATGACGGCGGAGCGAGGCGGTGGCTGTGGCCGCGGTGATGACGGGGAACGGCGGCGACCGCGCTCGGTGGCGATGGGGAACGAGGGGAAGGGAGCGAGGGGAGAGGGGAGGAGTGGACAAGGAGGACAGGGGGGACGCACAGGCTTCGGCCTTATCTCCTCGTCGAGCCGCGGGCGTCGGTGGACGTCGCGCTGTCAGCGTCTCGCCGGCGCGCGCGTGGCGACCACCGGCGTGCCGACACGCAGTGAGAGAGAGAGGGAGATGGGCCGACTCAGGCACTGTGCACTTGGGCCAGTGCACAGTGGCCTTTTTCTTTTTCTCTTTTCTTTTTCTGCCTTTTCTTTTTACAGAGAAGGATGTGTAATATTTTGAACCTCCAAATGAATTTGCAAAAATGTGAAACTTGGTCACATAAGTGCATTGCAATATCCAGCACTGCCACAAAAAGTTTGGACATTTTTGGAGTTCACTTGGATTTTTTTCAAAAATTGAAATAGGCATTTATGGTGCTGTTCTGGTACTGTTCAAATGCTTAGGCCCATCCTATGGTTGATGATGATGTTGTGTTCCTTAACAGCAAATGGTTTTGGAATATTTGCTAGATGATGAACATTTTAGTTTTGCAGTTTGAAGAAATAAATATTTGACTTTATTTCAAGTATGAATTTGAAGTTGGATTTGGGACAAGTGGCATTTTGACTTAGTGAAATACGATGACATGGATCATTTATTAGCTAGATGACAGGGTTAACATCTGGGGATGTTACATGGACATTGAGGGGAGAGCCTTGCTCTGCCTGGATCTGGATCTGGAAGATAGGCAGCCTGGTGATGTCAGCAGGAATTTGAGGGAAAGACAAGGGGATATGACCCTGTCGATGATGGATTGGATGGTCTTGATCGGGAGAAAGACCAGGGGGCAGCTTGCAGTCACAGCAATGTTGGGGACTGAAGTAAGAGTAAGAGAAACAAGAGGGGCACGGGGTGAATTGGTGAGTTGGGCGTCAGGGTATCCGATGTTGTCGCTGCTTTGCGTGCTGGCTACTTGATTTGATGTGCTTGCTGCTGCTACTGTGCGCCCGTGTGGTTGTGCTGCTGCTGCGCGTGTTGTGGTTGTGCCGCTGCCGCTGTTGTGCGTGTTTGCCTGCTGCTGCTAATGTATGAAAGAGAAAAGGAAGCAAAGGCAGGTGAGTTTGCACTGACACATCTAAAAGTATATCATCTTGTGAGATATGAATAGTAGATGCCGAAGGGTTGAAATATTTTGTGTTGCCATGGTTCCTAAATGGTATGGTTCCAAGTACATAATATCATATGTAATAGTTTGCCAGGCAATTTGCATGATGCAATCATGTTTCTGGTTATAGTATATTGGAACATTTATTTGAAGGGACCAAAATCCTCCATGTATTGTCTTTAATTAATGGATAATAACAATTGATATGCTTCGTGAGACGGATGGTCTTAAAAGGCATCCAAGTGCTATCATGTTTTGTACCACTTACTTTATTTTGTGCATTAGATCTAATAAGTCTGCGTGTATTTGCTATATTTCAATTTCCCGCTGAAGCCCCTACTCCGGCCCAAACTCAAGCATGTAATAAATTTAAAAAAAGTCATCCCACGGGGGACTTAATTTCACTGTGGTTATCGTGATTTAATTTTCGTTGGGTTAGTTTCGTATGTAACTAATTTGACTCACACGCGATAGCTTATGCCTGCATCCTTGAAGATTGGTCACATAAATCACTGGTTGGTATTCTAAAGATATTTATTTGGACATGTAAATCACTGGTCGGTGTTTCAACCTGCCCGGACAGCTAAATACTTGAAAATTATTATTTTATTTCAATAATAGTGTATTCGTCTGTCTAATTGGTTCGTCCAATTTTCACGATGTGTATTTTGTAATGCATATTCTTACATACTCCACATAATATCTTCATGCTACCGACATATATTGCTCGTGCCGGATTGTTACAATCTAAGGAAGATATTTTTTGGTACACTGGCTCAAATACGATGTGAAAGCCAAAAGACAACATATTTACGTTGTACATGAATTTCTTAAGCGTGCCAAAGTAGATATGCTACATTACTTAGTTGAATCATTGTTTTCTACACTTATCAGGTCGAATTCTAAGCTTTGTACGCATATATTTTAGACGACAAGGAATTTTATTGTTTTTAGACTATTATGGTTATTGTTTCATACAAGTGAATTTTTATGTGCATTATTTTTATATGAAAAGAAAAAAGGACTATGCAATGCTAGGAGCCCGTTTGATGTACGAACACGTTCCGGATGTATGAGGAAGAAATGAGCTTCAATCTTGAAGACGGCCTTAATCATTTATTTGATTCATTTATATGCATCATAGCCCGTAGCAACGCACGGGCGTTCTACTAGGATGTAGTTATTCCTCATCCTAGCCTGCCAATGTACCCAGCGTAATAGTCTGCATCCACCGCAAGAACAGAAGGTTAGTGAGCTAAACTTACGGTCTTTACAATTGGTCTTGCGCCACGATGAGAGAAGGGATGTGAGGTAAGATTTGGTTGCATGTAAAGGAATATTACGTCTTAGAGAATCCATTCCCACACGCGAAGAGAAACACCGTAGGAAAAATAGTTTTCGCCATAAAATTACTGCAGGGTCGTCGCTCGGCCGGCCGATCCGACGTGAGGAAGCGCCTCTATGGGAGATCCCAGTCCGGCAAGGGTGTGGACTTCCATGGAAGATCCTGTTAGGCGCAAGTAGACGCGGCGGCGGCCTGAGAGCTCACTCCGGCGAGGCGCAGGCGCCTCCCTCTGCAGTATCCCGTCACACACGAGAAGGTCGCGGTGGGAGCGCCACGTATGGACGAGCAGCCATGATTCTTCTTAAAACTGATTTAGGTCACGGTTGATGCATGCATCCTGATTTTTTTAGTCTTTTCCCTCTCTATTTATACTGGAGTTGTTCATGAGGAACCATGGATTTGATGCACTGAAAAGCTCATTTTGGAAGAAAATAAAATTGGAAGTATCATTTTTGGAATTGCATCCTCAGTTATCCCAAAAATATTCTATCTTCTATCTGGATGTTGACCGAAATTTCCGGCCGTAGGAATGTCACCAAAACTGTGTTTATGACAAACACTGTACGTACTCTCTCAGCTTCAGTATCGAACGCATGTAACTGAATTTTGTTATATAGACAGCACATTTGGTTTCTTTGCACCTTATAATGCCAGTGCTAGTCTTTGTGAATCAATCCATATACTTCCGTCTGGCTCTAGCAAACTACATATGTAAATCATAATTATTTTATACTGATCAGTCCAATCAAGTCTTGGTTCTGAAATGCTGTTTGATCATACAAGCAAAGGCAAATTATGTAATGGAAGTAATGAATATTTAATTATTTACAACAATAGACTCAGTTAATCACCAGTATGACCAACCTGTATAGCTAAATCTCTAAGGACGGGTTACATGAGGCAACAACAAAGAGAAGGGTCAGTCCTCTGAGAGATCTTCATATTTCTATGCTGGCTATTGGTTCCCATCATGTCATCTTTTGCTTATGCATCATGTACTTCAGCAACCAAACATCTAATGTTCACTTAGAATATTTTGTACTGAGTAGGATCAATAATTACAATAATTACAATAATAAAGCGATCACACTTGCCTTCTTGGAAGATCCAATGAAGTAACAAGGCAAATCTCACCAATTGATGTTTCTTAAGAAACATGCCCTGGTACTGTTGCAATGTTGCTAGTAGCTTACGGTGACTGAGAACAGGTGGCATCACACGGGATGATCATGTCTAGGTTTTGATTGAAGAAGTGAGGCGCCCATTCTCTTCAGAGTTTTGGTTTTGCCTGTACTGTACTATAACATTTTTAGTAGCACCATGCATATGAGTTTTACACTCGAATAACGACATTAGATATGCTTAGCAAAACAAATCCTTCCATGGTCAATTCATCATATGCCAGAAAAAATAGTTGGCCTTTAATTAGATTACAAGAACAATGTAGATGCTTATTGATCCAAAAAAGATGTCTTGTAAAAACCGAATTACATAAGCACATGACGTGTGAAACGTGGTCTGGATGATATGTTCAGGACCTGCTACATGTATGCCTTGGTATGATACGTTGAGGACCTGCTACAGATTTACGGTCCAGATGCTATCATAAGTGCACAGAGTTCTCCTTCAATCAAGTGTCCATATCTATTACTCGACTGTCCGTAGACTTCTGACAGCTGCAAGAGAGCCACATTTTAATGCACTATAAATCAAGCATGGAATCTAAGAGATATCACTTAATAATAAGAGAATAAGTCCAACGTGGAAGTAATTTCTTCGACAGAAAATTCACAAGAGGATTCTTCTATCTTACGAGTTACATCTGAACACCTTGTTCATATTTGCAAGCAAACCATCTGAACACCATGTTCATATTTGCAAGCAAAACCATCTGAACACCTTGTTTATATTTCAACGAAAGCACAAACCAGAGTAGCATCATTACCTCTGCATAATATTTAGCTAGCCCAAGCATGAATTTTATGATCTGGATAATACACTTTTAACTTTACATAGCCTGTTAGCTCTGAAAAATATTTGTATATTGCAATCAAATTTAGACGAGAACACACTCGGTTTAGCTATGACCAAAACAGCTAACTCGCCACGAACCAAGATCAACCACACTACTTATTGGGCATAAGTTACCTGCACATCCGAGAGGTATTAGGCCAGGGAAATTGTTCAAAAAACTGTAGCATGCAGCGCGTACTAGAGCATGCAACCGTGGCTGGCAGAGAGCATGAAAGGGTCATGGTGAAACCAGCGATGCAGACCACCATTAGCAGCGTTGATGTGACCACCACCCAAACCAAGCACCACGTCGTCGAGCCTACCTGCTCTAAGGAAAGTTAAAAACACTTAACCCCGACACCGAGGCTACACGCCCGCCGTATGCGTTCGCCCCCAAAGCCAGCCAGAGAGGTCACCAGTCACCAGGGCCTCTTGCCGAACACACTGAAAAAATCGCATCATGCTTTTTTGCTCTGAATGTCAACTTCAGAATTGTGACTTTCATCTTATATTATTAAATTCAATGACAGATTCATCTTCTTGGCTCTAATGCACACTTGTTCATAATGAATCCATCGAGTCAGGACACTTGAATTTACCCCTGACCCTTGGCAAATTTTATTTACTATACTACCAAGTAGCCAGGCACAAATAAGGATTCTACCCGTCAGGCTCATGAAATAAATCTTTTCAGAATCAATAGTGAATGAAATTCAGAACCTGCGCCTTCATTTATCCAAGATTCCTCACAAAGTATACAACTGTTACAGCTTCAATTCCCAATTGGGCATTAATACAAACACCCCGTGGGCACTCAGAATGAGATCCAAAGATGAATTACTGAGGTTCACACAAGCCTTGAAATTATGGAAACAATCAGATCAGAAACATAATGGTTACCTGGTAGGAGGAAGGGGCTAGCAACAAGACATGTGATGTGGTGTGAAAGGAGGGGATCGCATCCGCATGGAGAACAAGGGCAGCGCGCTCACTGCGTCCATGCGTGTGCAAAAAAAATAGGGAAGCGCACGAACCTTACACCCGCAGGCCGTGATGGATGCTCGTCCTTGTACAGTCCTGGCAAGTGGCAACCGTGCTCGAGCCTCCAGCCAGAGCTGCCGCGACAACCACCCGCCGGCCGCCGCCGCGCGCCGGACACCGCGGCCACACGCCTGATCACGACGTCGCTGAGGTCATTGACTTTCCCGCAGAGCACCATGCCGTCGACCAGCAAACCAGCCGCCGCCACCACTCGCCGTCAAAACTGCCGCTCATCTCGATTGGAATAGGAACGTGGGAGACCAGTCCCCACAAGCACAAGGCCACAACCAGGAAATGGTTTGTAGCCGATGTGAAAAAGGGGTGAAAGTTTACGTTTGTGTAGATAAAAAATTACATCGTGTAAGCGGTGGAGCCTGGCGGTCAGCCGTAAGGTTACGGCTCACCATACGGGTGCGACCGGGGGCGGGTTCGCTGGATTGACCATATATATATATATATAGAAAGTCTATTAGTGACCCAGGGTGAAGAATAAGTAATTCCTCACCCTGGTCTATATACCCCTTCCTCATCTTCTCTGTTTTTTGGCCGTGGAAGGGTGCGAGGTGTGGGCTCATCTGTTTTTTTCTATATATGCACATGAGGTGTTCAATGAAATGTCCGAGCCACATTTAAGCTTTCTCTTTTGTTCTTTCTTCAAGCTCGACCTCCAAACTCCATTTTCCCCAAGATTTGTGTAAGTTTGAAGGTGCACCAACTATCCAAGTGTTCTAAAAAGGTTAGCATCTTCATCCTTTTATCTCTCACTGCTAGTTTAGGTCATTTCAAATGCTCTAGAAGTAGTGTAGTTTGTGCGTTTTAGTGGAGGAGTGTATGAGTGAATTTATTTGATTTAGATGCACAATGTGAGCTCAAATTAATTTCTTAGTTTGCACATGTGTAGGGTGTCGTCCCGTCCCCGTCCTCATCGCCGTCGATCGCCCGCGCCGATCTCGTCGCCGGCACCACTGTGGTGAGCCTCGTGTTCTTATCTTCTTTTTAAAAGAAAAAAAAATCTTACTTTTATGATTTATATAGCTACTTGTATAATTTTCTTACTTGTATTATTGTTTGTTATTATATAGTGCCATGGTTTTGGTATCCGCCCCCCGTCGGCTCTCGTCCGGTCTATGATTCAGATGTGGTATATTATCTTTTATAACTATTTATTTCATTTAGTGTTTATGCCAATTATGCCGACCAACTTGACATAGATGTCTTTATCTAGGAGGTATGTGAATTGGAAATTCCAACCGACCCTCTTGTCGAGAGGTTAAATTTAGTTGAAAAAGAAAATAATTATTTGAAAGAAAAATTTAAAAGAATTGAAGAAGAGAAGATGAAATTGGAGTTGCATGTTGCTGATGTCGTCGATCTACACAAGATCCAGATGAATGCAATGCGCTTGAAGATTAGAAAGATTAGAAAATATGTCATTGATAATGAGGCTTAGTATCATTATGCTGTTGGATCAATTGTTACCTTAGTTGGGATTTCGATCGCATTTGTTGTTGCATTTAAATGTTTTACATAGTTGTATGTTAGTTTCAATGTATGTTTTAATTAGATGCTCTAGAGAGCTGTATGTTGTTCTATGAGAACTATGTATGAACTTTATGTATTTATTTTTTCAGTAATAACATTTGATTACTACTGTACTTTGGTATTAATATGATGATGAACTTGTATTAATTTGGTCATTTCTCTATTCATAATGTTCTGTAATGGTTTTTGATATACTTAATTATATAATCCACGCAGATGAACCGGCGATGTACGGTGACCGACGCACCTCCAACTACATTATGAGCCTGCATAATTTTCTCGATGTGGCTGAGGCAAACAAGCAGAATAGTTTTATGTATTGTCCATGTACTGTCTGTGAGAATACGAAGGATTACTCTTCCTCAAAAACCCTTAACTTCCACCTGCTTGAGAAGGGTTTCATGCCAGACTATAATGTTTGGACCAAGCACAGAGAAAGAGGGGTTATGATGAAAGACAACGAAGAAGAAGAGGATGATGAAAACTATCCTATGTTCCCTGAATACGGAGAAAGCTAAGAACAGGTCAATATGCGAAGATAAAAGATCACTGGCCCACATTTGTGGCGTATAAGAAATCGGAGAAAGCTAAGAACAGGTTACAGACAAATAAACTAAATGCTGCAAAGAAGCTGTATCACCATGTTACAGTGCCAGGTGGCTACAAGGTTGCCTGGTCTACGTGGGACAAAGCTGAGAATGACCTGCTTGCTAAAGGGATCCAACCAGCGACATTGAACTGTCCCGAACGGGCAAGGACTTGGTTCTTCGGGCATGGGGGAACTTTGGACCCAGAAACAGGAAAGTGTGTTTACACGAAAGCTCAACTTGAAACACCCATCACAAAGATTCAGAAAGCAATCCAGGAAGTGCAGGAAGAGAGGTTCCATCCTGACAGAGAGAAGGACGAGCTGTCACGCGCCCTCGGGAACCCTAAACACCCTGGACGAACACGAGGCACATCAGGCTCCATTCCGTGGGTGCATGGGTTTCTCGACAGCACTGGTTATAGAAGCCAAGGGAGAAAGAAGAAAGAGGAAGAAGACCGGATGCAGAAGGTAGAAGAAAGATTAACGTTGCAGGAGAAGAATCTAGAGGCACTTACCAGTCAGCGAGCTACCGGCCCACCATCTCAGCAGCACGAAGATCCTTCATTCGATACTGCCCACGATGCTACCCCACCATCTCAGCGGAAAAGCAGCGTGGCCTCCACGGAGCTCGTTCGGCCTGATATCACGGCTCCTCGCTACCCCGTGGATGATATCACCGAGAGCGAACATTGTGAGCTAATTGCGAAATGCATGAACCTAACCTTGAAGGTGGCGGTCGGCTATGTCTTACCTCCTGGACCTGATGGAACTTTCCATTGCAATCCGATTCCAGATGGCTATGCTGTTGTCGGGGTGGATGAAGTTACCAACGGATTCGAAGGGCTGGAACTTAAGTACCCTACAAGTGAAGGGGAGACTCATCTGGTAGATCCCGTAAGGACTACCATTCTATGGAGAAAGGAAAACATCGTGCTTCCACAATGGATGCCGCGTCAGCAGACTCAGCCGGAGGAGGCCCCTCAGCAGACTCCTTGTAGTCCAGCTCTATCTCGCTGCCTCAGTCGTCTCCGCCGTGTCAGCACACTCCACCGCGTCAGTGGACTCCACTGGAGGAGGCCCCTCAGCAGAATCCTTCGCCGCCTCAGCTGTCTCCGTCGCCTCAGCGGACTCCGCCTCCTCCATCGCGTCAGCTGACTCCGCCTCCTCCGCCGCATCAGCTGACTCCGCCTCCTCCGCCGCGTCAGCTGACTCCGCCTCCTCCGCCGCCTCAGCACCAGAAGAGACCCGTCGCCGCTCCGGCGGCTAGTAGTAGAACAGGAAAGAAATCTAGAGCAGGTACAAGCATCAAGAAGGCTCCTGCCAAGTTACCGTACGACATGAATATCGAGGAAAACAATGACATTATGGCTGCCGATGTGAAATGCCAGCTTGCACCGAAACGTCCAGATCCAAAGGAGAAAATAGATCCGGTAAAAGCGAAGCGCTGTCTGTATGCCCTTAGGCGACCACTACTGGAATCAAAGAATTTGCCATCAGCCAGCTCTTTGCCGTCTGCTTACAAAAAACAGACTGCAAAGAACTGGTTGATGGCAAAGATACAATTTGCCATCAGCCAGTTCTTTGCCGTCTGCTAGCTGACGGCAAAGAATTTTTGCCGTCCGCTAGCAGACGGCAAAGAGATGGGTGGGTCCATTTTAGGCCAGCGCTGTAATGGCCCACCACCCAGCTCTTGCCGTCTGCTAGCAGAAGGCAAAGAACGTGCCCCATCCTAACTAACGGCCACCCCTCTCTCTCTCCCCTCTCTCTCCGCCCACCCGCCATCCGCACCTCACCTGTGCCCGCACCGCCGTCGCCCGGACGTTGCCGCCGCCCCACCACCTCGCCGCCGCACCACCCCGCCGGCCCGGAGCCCTGCGGCCCCGTTGCCACCGCCGCCCCGTCGCCCCCGGGCCTTGCCGGCCCTGCCGCGGCCGCCCTGCCCTAGGCTGCCCCACCCCCTCCTCCATCGGCCACCTCCTCCACCGGCCGCCCCCCTTCCGAAGGTGAGCTCTAGCTCCTCTTTTTTTCTGTTTTTTTAGATTTAGTTTAGGTTTAGTTTAGGTTAGGCTTAGTTTAGTTTAGGTTTTTTTTCTATTTTTTTAGGTTTAGGTTTAGATTTAGTTTAGTTTAGGTTTAGTTTAGGTTAAGAAGAAAGAAGAAAGATGAAAAAAAAATAAGAAGAAGAAGAACCGGGTCGAGGTTAGGGGTGCGTCGGTGCCGATGGAACCGGGTTGAGGTTAGGGGTGCGTCGGTGCTGACGGAACCGGGTCGAGGTTAGGGGTGCGTCAGCGCCGATGGAACCGGGTCGAGGTTAGGGGTGCGTCGGCACCGACGGAACCAGGTCGAGGATCGCCGGTCGCCAAAACTAGGGTCGAGGGTCGGGGCAGAGGGTCGAGGATTGCCAGTCGCCGAGGGGACAGATGGTGGAGCCAGTGGGTCCCACCGGTCTCGACGCCGTCGCCCAAGCCGAGAATCCCCCGGTCCGAGTGCTGACCTGTCGACCGTGCGTCGCTATAACTGAGGGCGCCCGAGGACGAGTGGGTTAGGGGGGTTCCTCGGCGTCAATGGAACCCTAAATGACGGCTAGTTAGATTAGGGGGTGCCTTGGCGTCGACGAAAGCCTAAATGACATCTATATAGCTTAGGGGTGCCTCGACATCGACGGAACCCTGAATGACATATATTTCAGTGGCATACTGTTGTAAATATTTAGTTAGGTTGATGGCAAAAACAATAATGATATGTTACTCATCTTTGGAGCTGGTGATGATATCTGGTGGCGGGAGGTCCCATGGCTCGATAGCCATTGGAGATTGACTTATACGTTGTCCTAGCACTCTCCCGGAGATCAAGGCGCGCCAAACAAGCTCCGCCCCTGAGATAAGGCCTCGTCCACGGCCAATGGAGCTCGCCATCGAGGTTAGTTATACGGAATCAGATTTCTTTCCTCTCCATTACATTGTGTGTGTGGCCATCGATGATTACAATGCTAACGAGGAGTGGTGTTGGAGGATGCTCTTCAGAAAGAGAGAGAGAGGCAACCAAGGAGCTTCTCGCGAAGGGGGACCGGTAGGCGGCGGAGAAGGAGCGGGAGTTGGAGGAGAGGACGGCTAGGATGTTGGAGGAGGAGAGGGAACGGAATGACATGCAGAACCGGGCCATGTATGAGCTCCTCGTGGTAAGTTTCTTCTGCATATTAGCCAAATCATGCACGTAATATTCGTTTCATTACTAACTAGTATGACTGACTCGTCAAAACCAAATGTGCAATCTGTGTGCGAGAAGACCGGTCAGACCCCTCCGCCGATGCCAGTCATTGCTCCGGGGACCATGATGAGTTTCATTTGAATGGTTATTAGTTACTAGTCTTAACATTTGAGTGTCATCATGCTAACGAGACATTGCAAATGATTTTTGGTGGAGCGTAACTCCAGACAAGCATCGCACGATTCTTCTACAGCTGGTACCGGCACGAGCAACCCCGGTGCTTCACCTCCGTGATGACGGTAAGTTTTCTCTAGTGTTTTGCTTAACAAATGCATAATGACCTAGACTTAGCTTTATTTCCTCCAATATGCTTACCATAATGACCTAAGTTAGCTCTAATATGCTTAGTTACCTAGGTTAGCTCAATAATGACATATTTACTAGTACCGTATCGTGCTATACAAACGGTTTTTAACCCCTTTCCGCGACGGCATTTGCAACCGTCGCCTAGTGAGTGACTGCGATAGGGGGGTCCTTCCCATACGACCCGAAAATCATCGGGGATAGGCGAGTGGCTACTGACGATCGCCATCGAATAAATGTATGAGAAGCCGCACCAGTCCCACACGTTACATCTCGACGTTACGTTTCTGACCAGAGAGACATCCCAAACGATTACGCCTCTATAGTCATGTGAAAAAGATGGACATCAACATTTAATCTACCGATATGTTTGTGATAGGTACGTTATCGCACACGGTTCAAGAATGTAAAATATGTGCGGTGCCTCTACTAACGCCAACGTGTCCATTTTCATAACTGTGTGCGATTGGTATTCCTATCACACACGCACACTGGTTTGAAATATTTGCCGTATTACCATGAATCGCACACGCATATGAGACGAAATTGTGTGTGCGTCCGTCGGGCATTGCAAACGTTTCACGTCAAAGAACCGTTTGTTCTCTATTTTTCATCGCACACGCTGTTTTCTTTCTAACCGTGTGCACATTATTTTATTCGCTCCTGTATAATTTTATTTTTCCCTGTAATTTATTATTCGAATTGGAAATTTTGAATTATGAAACGTGGAATTCAAATTCTCAGCACAATGGTTCAACAACGAATGCATAAATAAAATTGTCAGTACAATATGTTCAGTAATTACAAGATTAGACAGCAATTAACTATGATGAACCACAATATTTAGAGGCGGTAAAGGTGAAGAGACAAGTGTAAATCATTTTGACTACCGATGGTGTTGAAGAAGCGGAATGCCCATAATAGGCCTTCCTGCATGCCATAGGCACGAGCAACTTTTGTCCAACCCCTCGTGACGATCGCCCGCCCATCCTTCACCGTATTCTGGAAGACTTCTAGAGCATTATCATGGTAGCATGAATTATATACTTTAACCTTAGTTGGCTCCACTCCGGTCATGTATTTTGCAAGGTAATCATCAGTAAATAGCTTCGGAAACCAGTTAAAAGAGAAAAATATCACATACTGAGGTCTAATAGAGTAACTTGTTGTGGGCAGGGGGAAAAGGCAACACATTACTTAATATCCTAAAGTTCACTGTTGACTTGGACAAAGTGTAAATAAAGAACTTAATTCCCATCACCCGTTTTCTTCGCCTAACAATCTTTCTTAGTTTCCTCACTTGACGCTTATTCATGAATATCTCATTGCCCCATATGCAAAAGGGATCGAAGCATGGATCAGTACCGCTCATATATATACCTACAAGCAACCAGTAAATGTTAGAAGCTAAACTGAGATTGCACAAATGATGTAAAATACAACTACCTACGTTCCTAAGTACAAATATTTTTAGAGATTTCAATATGAACTACATACAGATGTATATAGAATTATAGATATAGTTTAGATTAGAATCTAGATTCACTCATTTTGCTCCTTATGTAGTCTATATTGGAATCTCTAAAAATCCTTATATTTAGGAACAGATGGTGTATAAGACATGGGATGTAGCTAACCTAGACGGCAAACAACAACATCGCCTATTGTAGCCCTGTTTAAGTACATGGAAAGCCAGTGTTAACAACAACAGGGTTAACATCCACCAAAAATAGCAAATGGTAATAAAACGACAGCATCTGTAGTGATATCTTCATTGCGAAAGAGTAGCACGATAGCAAAGGGACGGATTAAAAAATGGATACAACTGTTAATTGCAACAGGCTTAACAGCATCCTAAGTCATGTTTTGTAAGTTTGTAGCCATTGAAATACAACTGTTTAAAAATGGATACAACTGTTAATTGCAACAGGCTTAATAGCCATTGAAACCGGTACTGATAAAAATGCAATTGGCAGAGTTAAACATCACAAGGCAGGTGTTGTCAGAGCAGAGAATGGCCCAGTTGTCTATAAAAAGGTAGGGAAAATAGCTAAAACGTGTTAGGCATGTTTACTACAACATGCTTAATACATCGACCGTACAAAACATAGCCATTAATTGCAACTGGTATTGGTAAGATTGAACTGGTGAGTTCATACTTGGTAAGTCCTGGGAGGTAGTTGCTGGGGCACTTCATCTTGGCCAGAGCCCGCCCAAAGTCAGCGGCGGCGGAGGCGAGCTCTTCCTCAGGGTCGAAGCGTGAATCAGTGCCGCCGACATGTGTACCTACAAGAAGCAAGTAAATGTTAGAAGCCAAACTGCAATTGCACAAATGATGTAAAATACTGTATGACATGGGATGCAGCTAAGCTCGACGGAAAACAACAGCATCGCCCATTATGGCCCTGCGTAAGTACATGGAAAGGCATGTTAAGTACAACAGGGTTAGCATCCACCAAAAATAGCAAATGGGCAGCATCTCTAGTATATCTTCATTGCGGTGAGTCGCACGGTAGCAAAGGGACAGATTAAAAAATGGATACAACTGTTAATTGCAACATGCTTAACAGCATACTAAGTCATATTTTGTAAGTTTGTAGCCATTGAAATGCAACTGCTTAAAAATAGATACAACTGTTAATTGCAACAGGTTTAATAGCCATTGAAACCGGTACTGATAAAAATGCAATTGGCAGAGTTAAACATCACAAGGCAGGTGCTGCCAGAGCAGAGAATGTCCCAGTTGTCTATAAAAAGGTAGGGAAAGTAGCTAAAACGTGTTAGGCATGTTTACTACAACATGCTTAATAAATCGACCGTACAAAACATAGCCATTAATTGCAACTGGTATTGGTAAGATTGAACTGGTGAGTACATACTTGGTAAGTCCTGACAGGTAGTTGCTGGGGCACTTCATCTTGGCCAGAGCCCGCCCAAAGTCAGCGGCGGCGGAGGCGAGCTGTTCCTCCGGGTCAAAGCGTGGATCAGTGCCACTGACATGTGTACCTACAGGCAACCAGTAAATGGTAGAAGTTAAATTGCAATTGCACAAATGATGTGAAATACTGTAAGACATGGGATGCAGCTAACCTCGATGGCAAACAATAACATCGGCCGTTATGACCCTGCGTAAGTACATGGACAGGCATGTTAAGTACAATAGGGTTAGCATCCACCAAAAATAGCAAATGAGCAGCATCTCTAGTGATATCCTGAGTCATGTATTGTAAGTTTGTTGCTGGTATTGGTGAAATTGTGCTAGACAGTTAATACTTGAACATCACACAGTGTGTAGTACTGAAATAAACAAGGCACGAACATGCTTAATACATCAACCGTACAAAACATAACCATTGCAAGTGGTATTGGTAAGATTGAGTTGGTCAGATCATACCTGTTAAGTCCTGGGGGGGTAGTCGCTGGGGCAATTCATCTGGGCCAGAGCCTACACCATGTCGGCGACGGCGGAGGCGAGGTGTTCCTCCAGGTCAACACGCATAACGGCCATCGCGCCATGGACCGCCATCAGCTCCTCGACCTCCACGTGATATGTGGTTGGGCTTGCGCGACGATGCTCTGGAGGTAGGGGCAGTGGGGATTTGGAGGCATGAGGATGTTTCGCAGGCGCCATTTAAGCAATCAGGCCGGGGCCGTGGCAGAGATCGGTGGGTTACCTGACTGGATCCGAGCAGAACGTAGATGTGATTGAAGCTGTGGTTGCGGCGGCGGCGGTTTGAGCTGCCGGTAGGGAGAGGGGGGAGGGGGGAGATAATGAGGAAATTTGATGGGTGGGGATGTGGTTGGAGGAATAAATTCTGAAATCACGCGCCTAATAAAAATTTCGCTGCGAAACTTGAAACTTGGGCGGGGGAAACACACAACGCAGACGAAGCGCGTAAAATACTCGTGTGCGAGAAAATAGAAAATTGGCAGATCCCGTCTCCAAAAAAATGTACACGTGTAGTTAATTTTTTCGGTCAATGGTACGCCTGGTTTATTAGGAAACATCGCACAGGTAACTGATTTATGGATCATTAATGCAAAAAAACGCACACTCACCAGACGCCGGCGTTCTCCTTCCCAGCCTTGTAGGCGGCAGCCCACCGTGTTTCGATCTCCGCCAAGCTCACCTCAGCACGTCGTGCGGCCTCTTCTTTCTTGCGGCGGCGGGACTCTCTTTTCTTGACTGCTTTCTGCCTTTTCCGCTCCTTCTGTGCGGCTTTGACTGCCTCTAGATCCACCGCCCATTCGGCCATGGCAGCCTCAAAGTCCGCCCACGTAACTGTGTGGCCGCCGGCGGCGATGAACTCGGCGCGGCGAGATGCCATCGCTTCCTTACCATATGTGCGGTCGCGGACGGCGAGGAACGCAGCGCGGCGGGATGCCATCGCTTCCTTACCAGTTACTGTGCGCCGCGGTGCCATGAACGACGCTTGGAGAGAGCTCTGGGACGGAGGGGCCGGGCAGCCGTATAGTGCGATGGTTTTTAAGAGCTCAACGACAAACGACGAAGGAAATTTGGCTTCTCTTACAATTTTGCTCGTTAATTATCGCACACGGTTCATCTCCGTCGCCTCCGAAAACAGTGTGCGCTGAGCCTATTGTGTGTTGCATTATGATTGGCCGGAACCCCAGCCACGCAGATCGCGCGTGTGCATCGTAGGATGCGCCGTGATCGAACGGCAATCCATGTCCCTCACATCACACCCATGCAGCTGTAACTGGATTGGATTTATATGCGCTAAATGCCTAGAAAATGCACATAATCCCCTAAATATGGTAAATGAGCCCAAAAAAATGCCAAATTTGAACACGGTGATTTGTAGGGTGTATGTTCGTCGTAGAAAAAAATCCAGGGCAAAGAACGAAAAAAATTTGGATAACCCTTCAATCTTGGTGATTTCACTCTCGAAAGCATGGAACTTCCTCGGTGATGGTTCGATTTATGAAGGGCGTGCATGACGACATAAGCCAAACCTTCTCAAATTTTTACCAGGGCATGGTAAGGCCATACCATGGCACCATGCCAGGCGTCATGTTTTTCAAGCATTTATTTCATTTTTTCTATAGTTGAAAACCCAATAAACAAACGTTTGTGGTGGACTATTGCCACACATTTCATCGAAATATCTGCCCATTCCTTTTAAAAGGCATGAGAATTTACTAAATGGCATGAGCATGGTTTTCCAGGCCGTTCTTGTGCACCCTTTCATGAACCGATTGTTTGAACTTGAATTATGTGCATTAATGCCTAAAAAATACACATAATCCCCTAAATATGGTAAATGAACCCGGAAAAGTGCCAAATTTGAAGACGGTGATTTCCACGGTGTATGTTCATCGTAGAAAAAAACTCATGGACAAAGGACAAAGGAAATTTGGACCCCCCTTCAATCTTGGTGATTTCCCTCTCGAAAGCATGGAATTTCCTCGGTGATGGTTTAATTTATGAAGGGCATGCATGACGACATAAATCAAACCTTCTCAGCTTTTTACCAGGGAACGGTGAGGCCATACCATGGCACCATGCCAGGCGTCATGTTTTTCAAGCACGTCTTTCATTTTTCTATAGTTGACAACCCAGTAAATGACGCGTTTGTGGTTGACTATTGCCACACATTCCCTTGAAATCTCTGCCCATTCCTTGTAAAAGGCTTGAGAATTTACTAAATACCACGAGTATGTTTTTCCAGACCGTTCTTATGCACCTTTTCATGCACCGATTGTTCGAATTTGAATTATGTGGATTAATGCCTAGAAAATGCACATAATCCCCTAATATGGTAAATGAGCCCGGAAAAATGCCAAATTTGAACACGTTGCATTCGAGGGGGTATGTTGATTGTAGAAAAAATTGAATGACAAGCTAGGAAGGAAATTTGGATTCCCGGCCCCTTCAATCTTGCTGATTTCTCCCTAGAAACCATAAAAATTCCTCGGTGATGGTTCGATTTATGAATGGCGTGGACGATGACATAAGCCAAACCTTCTCAAATTTGTACCAGGGCATGGTGAGGCCATATCATGGCACCATGCCAGCCGTCATGTTTTTTAAGCATGTATTTCATTTTTCTACGGTTGAAAAACCAATAAACGATGTGTTTGTGGTTTACTATTGCCACACATTTCCGTGAAATATCTGCCCATTCCTTGTAAAAGGCATGAGAATTTACTAAATAGCACGATCATGGTTTTCCAGACCGTTCTCGTGCACCTTTTCATGCATCGATTGTTTGAATTTGAA
This sequence comes from Thinopyrum elongatum, assembly GCA_011799875.1. Taxonomy (NCBI): domain Eukaryota; kingdom Viridiplantae; phylum Streptophyta; class Magnoliopsida; order Poales; family Poaceae; genus Thinopyrum; species Thinopyrum elongatum. The sequence goes on from CM022299.1 coordinate 8,777,157, forward strand.
TTATGTGCATTAATGCCTAGAAAATGCACATAATCCCCTAAATATTGTAAATGAACCCGGAAAAGTGCCAAATTTGAACACGGTTATTTGCAGGGTTTATGTTCATCGTAGAAAAAAACTCATGGACAAAGGACAAAGGAAATTTGGATTCCCCTTCAATCTCGGTGATTTACTATCGCACACGATTCATCTCCGTCGCCTCTGCGAACCGTGTGTGTTCACCCACACATGCAAAAGGAAAAAGAAAACCCTCGCCCACTTCATCCCCACCCACTCGCCGCGGACTCCTCCGCAACTCTGCACCTCATTAACTTCTATCGCGGCGGCCACCCTAAGCTCGACGGCTGTTGTCGGCGGGCGGAGGTCGCGCTCCAAACGGCACGGGATTTCGCCCCTACCGCTTTCCGCCGCCTATCTACGCCGACATTCTAGACTCTGGTCGATTGGGGTTTTCTGCGGGATTAGGTCGGGGATTTTTCTCATGGAGAAGGTAATCAACTTAGCGAAATATTCACTCATCTCTTATCGTAGTCCATCCGTCGCTGTTAATCAACCAGCGGAAATCGCCGTGGATTCATTTTTCTTCTAGCTGATTCGAGGGTTTTCATTCTTGTGTTCACAGTGTGAGCACAAATCGGGCAAGTGTGGTCGCGGCCAGTCGGAAACGAAGTTCTATCTCATCATTCTGGATGACTTCAGGGAGCGCTCGGTATGTTCAATCTCAACCTACCAAGGTCGGCATGGCCTAAATTTGTGAACATATATCGTCTGTTGCTACATTTGTTTAAAAGGTAAGGTGCCACGTGCAGCCTAGATGTCGAAGCCGATTTCCCCCCCTATATTAGGCAAATATATGATGTATTGTTCATTCAGTTACTCTCATATTTGCATCAAATCTTTGTTACATTGTATATTTTTAATTATATATTTTTGTACTTTGCTTTCATCTATATATTGATCTGTTCTATCAGTTACTCCCATATTTGCATCTTGCTCTGTTATTTCAATATATCTAATTTACGATCTTAATTTTCATTTCAAGCAGTACATCCCTTGCTTTGCAAGAACAGGAGTAGAAGGAAATCTTGGGCTTTACTTTGTTGATGACTCCATGGATGTCATATTGACAACGCAGCATGGATTTACAATGACGGTTAGCATAAAACTTGATAAAGATGGTCACTCCTATTTTGATGCGGACCTTTGGAGAAAAATGTCTAAGTCTTATGAACTGAAAGCTGGCAATAAAATTTTAGTGTGTGCACCACAGTCTGGTCTAATTAACATGAATGTTTACTTCCCCAATGTCATCAGCCGATCAAAGTCTGATCGAGGTTAGTGTCCTTTCTACTTTCTCCATGCTGGCATATTACTTAGAAAAATCGGGGTATTTGTTCTGACTAATTGATCACTATTTAAGCAACCAATTATGATTTCATTTTCTGTCTCCGTTCCTAGGCAGTAACAAATTCTATTTACCAATTTATGCGCACTATATATTCTTCTGCCATGTTCTGAATAAATAATACCTTTCCACCTTTTAAGCAGGATATGTTGGATGCATATTGAACGATCTGTATGTTACTAAGCGTACCAAATTTCACTGGAAGGACTTGAAGCATGTCATAAACTTTGTTGATAATCTGACAGAGATAGCACAGCATATGAACGTTAGATTTTGGATGGGATTAATTATACCTATGATGCACACATTCAACAAGACCAATTGTGTGCACAAAATGCTGGTACAAAGTCTTATTTTTTTGTTGATGCTCATAAACTATATATATCTTCAACGATATGTTACAATTGGTTTTTATTCTACATTTCAACAGAAATTGCCCGCTGTAGCAGTTCCTGGATCGATTTCCCGGCGTGGTCGAATTACACTTGTGCCTGCTAATAACGCCAAAGTGATTGCAATGTACTGCATTTCCCGCATAAATGGAACCATTCAAATTAACAAGTTCTCGCTTGTCGTGGCAATGCATCCATATTGGAAAATTGGAGACACTGTTCTACTCATGCTCTACCAAGGCACAGGAGGGCTCTTCCTTTTCATTGACGAGATGCCGAGTCGCCGTGATCAAGCTGCTTCCAGCGGATAGTTGTGGTTGTTGGCCCTCAGCCTCTTAAAATGTGCTAGCTGTTACTATGTTAAGTATGTAGATATGGACCATATGGTTGTTGGCCCTCAGCCTTTTAAAATGTGATAGTTGTTACTATGTTAAGTATGTAGATATGGACCATATGGTTGTCAAAACTGTGTTACGAAGATCCTCTTTTTGTCGAATAGTGTAACCACTATATATATATGTTACTCAAATGCTGTTAGCCAAATTCTTAAATTTTCATGGAAAATATTAGTATCGTATACAGTTCATTGAGTTTAAGCGTGTGCCCGATGTCCAGAAGGCATTTGCATATTAACTATCCATATTGCAAATTCACACACGTGTTAACATAAGGAAACGTATGTGTAACTTACTAATCATCGCACACGAGTACTCGCAGAGGCATCGTGTGTGATACTCCTAGCAACCGCAAGCAACTAGTTTGCAATTTTCAAAGTTTTTTGTACACACAGAATCGCACACGAATTAACTGTAGTAACCGTCTGTGTTGTAATTTCTCATCACAAACAGTTCATCCGAGTCGGCTGTATGCCGCGTATCACACACATCTTGTTTACACGACTCGTTTGTGTTCTTTTGGCTCATCGTAAACAGTTCATCTATGTGAAATGTATGCCGCATATCACACACATCTTGTTAAATTGAACCGTTTCTGTTGTGTTCCCTAATCGAAAACAGTTCGTCCGAGTGAACCGTATGTCGTATATCACACACACCTTCATCTGGCTAACCGTTTATGTTGCACTCCCTAATAGGAATCAGTTCATCTGAGTGAACTGTATGACGTATATCACACACACCTTGATATGGCTGCCCGTTTCTGTTGTTCTGTCTCATCGCAAACAGTTCAGATGGATCAACCGTGTGCCCTGCATCGCACACGCAACTAAAATCAGAACCTTGTTTAATGGCTCCGCCATCGCAAATGTTTTGCATCTTTTTTTACGGTTTTTTACATCACCGTTTGCGATTAATGCATCGCACACAGTTTCGTCAAAATGTCTCTGATCGTAGTGTCGCGTTAGCAGCATCCTGCAGTAGTGATACTTAGTTTACTTATGTCAAAAATTGCATAATATGCTTAGTTAACTCAAAAATGGCATAATTACCTATGTTAGCTCCAAAATGAACCATTTTACCTAAGTTAGCTCCAAAATGATGCATTTTACCTAAGTTAGCTCCAAAATGACCTAAGTTAGCTCTAAGTTAGCTCTAATATGCTTAGTTACCTAGGTTAGCTCAATAATGACCTATACTTAGCTTACTTATGTCAAAAATGGCATAATATGCTTAGTTAACTAAAAAATGGCATAATTACCTAGGTTAGCTCCAAAATGAACCATTTTACCTAAGTTGGCTCCAAAATGATCCATTTTACCTAAGTTAGCTCCAAAATGACCTAAGTTAGCTCTAATATGCTAAGTTAGCTCTAATATGCTTAGTTACCTAGGTTAGCTCAATAATGACCTATACTTAGCTTACTTATGTCAAAAATGGCATAATATGCTTAGTTAACTCAATAATGGCATAATTACCTAGGTTAGCTCCAAAATGATCCATTTTACTAAGTTAGCTCCAAAATGATCCATTTTACCTAGGTTAGCTCCAAAATGATCCATTTTACCTAAGTTAGCTCCAAAATGACCCATTTTACCTAGGTTAGCTCCAAAATGATCCATTTTACCTAAGTTAGCTCATAAATGATCCATTTTACCTAAGTTAGCTCATAAATGATCCATTTTACCTAAGTTAGCTCATAAATGTCATATACTTCTTCTTCTTCTTCGAACTTTCTTATTTCTCATTTTGCAGATTTCATTCACTTCACGGAAGCTTGCATTGATGGAGTGCTTGTTTTCCCTTTCTGTTTCTATTTTGTATCGATGAACAATGTGGAACTTTCTATATGGATGAAACTATTGTAATATGTATGGATGGAACTATGTATGTATGATGAAACTTATGTGTTGGATATCTCATATGTTTGCTGTGAAATTGCCCTGTGAAATATATATATATATATATGTATATATATATCATATATTTTGCTGTGAAAATGCTTGGATATAAGAAAAAACAGAATAAAAAAGGCAATGCAGGCTCTTTGCCGTCTGCCACCGACGGCAAAGTGTCCACGTGGCAGCAACTTGTGCAACGTGGGAGCTGACCCATTTGGTCACTTTGCCGTCTATGGCGGACGGCAAAGGCTGGGGTGGTTTGCCGTCTGTGGCAGACGGCAAACAACAGGGAGGAGTGACGCATCTGCTGACATTAGACGGCGGACAGCAAAGGGGATGGCATGTTTGCCGTCCGCTGGCAGACGGCAAAGCCCCCGTTAGCCAACCTAACGCACTAGTAGAAAAAGGCCCATTTGTCCCGGTTCATAAGGCCCATTTGTCCCGGTTCGGGAACCGGGACTAAAGGGTCAGGACTAAAGCCCAATACCTTTAGTCCCGGTTCTTATACGAACCGGGACAGATGGGGCTCCACGTGGCCGCTGCGGCGAGCCCAGAGAGGAGGGCCATTAGTCCCGGTTGGTAACACCAACCGGGACCAAAGATCATCCACGTGTCAGCAGCTTAGGAGCTAGGGTTTTTGTTTTTTTTTGAAAGGGGGGGGGGGGGGTTTGGGGGGTGTTTTGTAGGGTTAATTTAGGGGTTTCATATATTGTGTTAGCTAGCTAATAATAGAGAGAAGTGTCCTCTCTATTCTCCGTGCTTGGGCGACGCTACGTACTATACGTATAGAGAGGACTCGACACGCTAGCTAGTAAGCAAATGAAGGAAACCATTAATACACAAGATCGTCATGAACATATACAGAGAGAAGTGATCGACCTCCTCCTTCTCGAGAGATTGGTCGAACAACAAGTTTTCGTATATCTATCCGACGCTACTAGCTACATATATACAATATAAGATCTCTTACAATCCCTAACATTTGATGTCAAGTTCCACATGGTACTCTCGGCTGGATTGATGAAGTGGTCAAGAAAGAATCCCGAATTCCTCTTGAATTGCTTTTATGCGATCTTGTGGTAGGAGTTCATCCCGCATCTGCCAAATCTAATTTGAAGAAGGGGGTCAATACATATATATGAATGAAACTAACACAAATGATGGTAATAAAATAAAATTGTGAATATTATTGCTTACGCACTTCATATTGTTTTTCAGAGTAGCCCCGCTTAGAGGTCGTCGCGTTGTAGATGTACTCGCAAATGTAGTATCCACAAAAATTATTCCCGCCTTCCTGCCACAACCACTTTACGAGAAATAAAGGTCAATCAAACTGATAATCAAGCATTATAAATGGTATTGATGAAACTAGCTAGAATCAATGGGAGATGCGCGGAACTAGCTAGTAGTACTTACTTTCGGGTGTGTAAATCACAGCTCCCCCGGCAGTCCCGGAGCTTCTGTGGTGAACACTTTCCAAACCCTGCGAGACAAAGAAAATAATTACTTGATATCAGGAAATGACCAAAGTTGCCGATATGGTGCGATAATGATCGATTGAACTTACTTCTGGATCATTTCAGTCATGGCCGCATACTCCTTGGGATCTTTTCGTCTTGAGTCTAAGACGGTTACTAGTCCCTGCTCAAGCTTAATCTCTAGGAGAATAAAGTGGAAGCCTCGAGTAATAAGGGAAACCGAATATGCAGAAGACAGTAACACTCACTTGAAGTTGTAAGGAAAGAGTATTTTATCTTTGTTTTGATTTTTAAGCAACGATTGTAGCAAGTTGGCCTCGGTTTCTTCCGCATGATATGTAACCGTGCATTCATCTATGAGATTTGTGTTAATGAACCCAATATCATAGATTTGTGCATTTCTGCATTCGACGATCTTCAATCTGCATAATATAGTGAGGATAATTATATATACATGCAATGAAAGAGCTGAGCTATATATAGAGACTTAATTACAGAAGTATAGTACTTACAGACAGTAGCAAGTGATGATTATTTTATCAAGGTCCTTTTGATTGAAAAACTGGAAGAACTCCTCAAATGGAATAGACAACAGATCAATTCCAACGAGGTTGTGCTCCTCTTTAACTCTCAGCGTCAAAATATCCTTCCCAGACTTGCAGGTGTCCATGTACCACTTATGGAATCTTTGCATCATCGTTGTTAGAGGAGGATCACCAGGTCTGACGAGAGGCTTCCCGTACTGGTATTTGTGTTCGTCCACCTCCATTGTATCAAAATGTGCATCGTCGGGCAGGTAATCACCAGGATTGGTACCGGGCAGCATCCCCGGCAAATTTGCGACGATATCGCTAGACACCTTGAGCGGGGGGCACGATTGGTTTGCCTGTTCGCCGAGCTGGGGAATTTTGTTCCCTCTTCTTCGTTCTTGTAACCTTTTGTCACTTGAAGTAGTTCCCGACCGGCGCGCTCCTTCCACTGCCTTTTTCAGAGCGCGGACATGGTTGTCATCCGGCGGAGGCGGTGGTGGTCGCTTCAGGTTCTTCAAAGTGCGCTTCAATTTCACCGGATCCATCTTCTCCTCCGGAGGTGGATTTTTCTTTGCAAAAAAGTCCTTCACTTGGGCTTGACAGATCTCCGCGTTCTACTCAGTCATCTCGTATGGTAACTTCTCTAGAGGCTTGAGAGATGGACCGAATTTGTATTGCCTCCCGTCTCTGGCTGTACTGCTAGACGCCGGAGCAGCCGGAGCGGCTGCGACTGTCTTCCTTCGTTGCTTACGAGGCGGAGAAGGAGGCGGAGTGCTACGACGCACCGAAGCAGCTGTCTTCCGCTGTTGTTGACGAGGCGGAGAAGGAGGCGGGCTGCTCGGACGCGCCGGCGTAGGTGGAGAAGGAGGCAGAGTGCCGCCACGCGCCGGAGCAGCTGGAGAAGGAGGCGGAGTGCCGCCACGCGCTAGAGCAGCCGGAGAAGGAGGCGGAGTGCCCTGATCACTCACCAGAGGAGGAGGCAGAGGAGGAGGCTGAGTGCCCTGACTCGCCGGAGGAGGAGGCAGTGGCGTCCAGTTCGGAAGGTTGATGAGCTCCTTCCGCCATAGACATAGAGTCTTCAGAGCAACACCCAGCTGAGTCTCCCCTTCACCGGTTGGGTGGTCAAGCTCGAGCTCCTCAAATCCATCCGTTATTTCATCGACCATCACAATAGAATAGCCTTCTGGAATCGGAAGGCAGTGAAAAGTTGCGCCGGGTTGAGGAGGTGCAACAGAGCCGACAGTCGCCTTGACTTTGAGGTGCTGCCATTGCGCCATAAGGTGGCAATCTTGAGCCTCCGTGATAGCATCCACGGGGTAGTTGGGAGCCATGAAGTGAGGCTGCTGAAGGAGCTCGGTGGAAGCCACGCTGCTTCTCTGCTGAGATGGCGGGGTAGCTTCGGCAGGTCGCTGCCTCTGAACTAGTGCTTGTTCCTCTAGCGCTCGTACCCTTGCATTCAGCTTCTGCAGTTCGGTCTGCTCCACTTTCCTCCTCCTCTCCCGGGTTTTGTAAACGCCTGCGCTGGGAAAACATTCCTTCCACGCAACGGAGCCTGCCATGCCTCGTGTTCGTCCTGGGTCCTCAGGATTCCCGAGGGCCTGTGTGAGCTCGTCGTTCTCTCTGTCCGGAACGAACGTCCCTTGCTGCGCTGCGGCGATATACTTCTGAAGCTTCTTGACGGGTATTTCAAGTTGCTCCTTCGTCCAACGCCACTTCCCTGTTTCAGGGTCCAAGGTTCCCCCAACCCCGAAGAACCAAGTCCTTGAACGGTTTGGCCAGTTCAATGTCTCTGGTTCGACCCCTTTATCAAGCAGGTCCTTCTCAGCCTTGTCCCACAACGGCCGGGCTTTGAGGTAGCCACCTGACCCCGTGCGATGGTGATACTCCTTCTTTGCATCATTTTTCTTGTTTGTCGCTGACATCTTCTTACTCTTCTCCGATGTCTTATGGGCCACAAATGCAGGCCAGTGATCTTTTATCTTCTCAAATCGGCCGGTGAATTCTGGAGTCTTCCCTTTGTCGACAAACGTTGATTTCAACTCATTCTTCCACCTCCTGAATAGATCTGCCATCTTCTTAAGAGCATGAGCCTTGACCAATGGCTCTATAACTGGCTTATCCGGATCCTCCTCTGGCGGTAGGGTGAAATTTGCCTTCAGCGCGGTCCAAAGATCATCTTTTGGTCTATCGTTGACAAAAGACACTTGAGGGTCCTCGCTCTTAGGCTTATTCCATTGGTGGATGCTGATCGGGATCATGTCCCGAACAAGAACCCCGCACTGAGCAGAAAATGCTTCCTTGGTCCGGCTGGGTTCAATCGGTTGGCCATCGCCCTTGATTGTTGTCATCGTGAACCTTTCATCCTGGCGCAACCTTTTCTTCGGGCCTCGTCTCGTTACCGAAGTTTGGCTCGATCCGGAGGGCTAGAAAAGAAGAAAGAAGAGAGTTAATATGTGTACATACCAAAACAATTAATGCATCAATTAGCTAGTCAGCACAGGCTTAATTAATATATAAACCTCGCCGGACTTTGCAACATCTCCTTCCTCCGTTCGCTCACCGGAGCAGTCATCACGGTCTCCTTCTTCCACCGGCATTCTGTCACCGGAGCCATCATAATCATGTCCTTCCACCTCCATTGTTCGATCACCGGAGCCTGCTTCACCCTCTCCTTCCAGACCATCGGTGTCGTTGAGAAACGACAAGACATCACCTCCGCCGAGGATTATGTCCCCCAACAACTGTTCTGCTTCGATGTCTCGGTGAGGGGGTATATCGACCCCCCCCCCTCATGTCGAAGTTATTGGGGAGGGGGTATATCGACAACGACATACCCGATAAAAAATAACTTTTGCATATATAAAAGTTTTTCTTCTTCTTCCTTCTTCCTTCTTCCGAGCTAGATATATAAAACTTTTCTAAAAATGTAACTTTTGCATATATAAAACTTTTTCTTCTTCTTCTTCTTCCTTCTTCCTTCTTCCTTCTTCCTAGATATATAAAACTTTTCTAAAAATGAAACTAACCTAAAATGCACTAAATCAGAGAACATACATAGATAATTTTCTAAAAATGTAACTTTTGCATATATGAACATATATACACAGAGAACATATATACATATATACATTTTTCTAAAAATGCAAAAAACAAATCATCATATACATGAACATAAAATCTGAAAAAAAAGAGGACATCTAATCATATATACACACATACATATAATCCGGAAAAAAAATCATCATATATCTATAAAAAAACAGAGAGGAGAAGGCCGGCCGGACCGAACGTGGCGGCGGCGTGGTCGGGGCAGGCCGGGGGCGCGGGGCGGCGTCGGGGCAGGCTGGGTGCGCGGGGCGGCGTCGGGGCAGGGCCACGGGGCGGCCAGCGTCGAGGCAGGGGCCACGGGGCGACGACGACAAGGCAGGGGGCACGGGGCGGCGCGTCAGGGTAGGGCAGGGGCGGCGCGTCGGGGCAGGGCAGGGGCGACGCGTTGGGGCAGGGCAGGGGCGCGGGGCGATGGCGACGAGGAGCGGGCGTCGACGGCGAGCACGGGCAGCCTGGCGGCGTCGATGAGCTCGGCGTCGTCGGGGGGTAAATGGTCGATGAAAACTGAAAAATTCCTAAGTCCTGCTTATATACACAAAGCATTGGTCCCGGTTCGTGGCACAAACCGGGACGAATGCCACCCTTTGGTCCGGTTGACCTTTGGTCCCGGTTGGTGGCACGAACCGGGACCAAAGGGGGGGCATTGGTCCCGGTTTGTTCCACCAACTGGGACCAATGCCCCCCCTTTCGTCCCGGTCGGTGCTACCAACCGGGACCAAAGGCCTTGCGCTGACGCGGTGCGGTGGGATGTTTAGTCCGACCTCGCTAGTTGAGAGAGCTCGAGAGTGGTTTATAAGCGCTGCTGCGCCGACCCTCTCGAGCTCCTCTCAACTGCAGGCTTTCGGGCCTTCTCTGCTACTCTTTGCCCGTGGGCCTGCTGGGCCTCTGCGGGCCTGAATCCTGGCCATGGATGGGTCTCTAGTCGTATTCAGGCCGTGGTGGCCCAGTAGGTGGCATTTTTTTTTCTAGGTTTTTTGTTTTCTTTTTTGCTTTATTTTTTTTATTTTTTTTCTACTTACAACAAAATACAAACTGTTTTTCAGTGATTCTTTTTGCTTTTAGGTAATAAAAATTATAAACTTGCTGTTAGTGCCATAAGTTTTCCAATTTGAATAGTTTAAATTTGAATTCTTTGAAATTTGTGTGAATCACTAGTTTGTGATTAACTTTACTATAAAAATAGATTTTGGAGTGATTCTTTTTCCTGCTATTTAATATTACTGTGTTTTATCATTATATTCAAAAACAGTTTTTGTTATTTTAGTTTCTAACAAAAAAAAATCTTTATGATAATTCCTTTTGCTATTAAAGTTTCTAACAAAAAAAGTTCTTTATGAAAATTCTTTTTGCTTTTAATGTTTTGAACATAAAATACTTTGATAATTTTAGTTACATAAATTTTCGTTGATTTGTTTTGCTATTAGAGTTTCATTAAAGTTTTCTAGTTCATTCTTTTTTCTATTAGAGTTTCATTAAAGTTTTCTAGTTCATTCTTTTAGTTTATTATTTTTGCTATTAGAGTTTCATAAAAGTTGAGAGGGTTACGGCAAAAACTGGATGCACTTCGTGTACAAAATGGACAATCTCTTTCGAAGTATCAGGGTTTCGGACGAAAACTCATCTGTTACAAAGGGATCTCATTTTTTTGAACTTATTTGAACTCCAGACTTTTTGTGTGTTCAAAATGAACCATTCGAAGCCACATCATCAATTTTCAACCCTTTCTGACTTCATCTGTTATTTTTCATGCATTTATTGATTTTTTTGAGCTAAATGACCCTGAAATTGAAAAGCACTTCACATGAACTCTGAAGAGGTTGAAAATTGGCATGATATCATCATTTCACCCACATAGCATGTGCTAAAAAGTTGAGAGGGTTACGGCAAAAAATGGATGCACTTCGTGTACAAAATAGACAATCTCTTTCGAAGTATCAGGGTTTCGGACAAAAACTCATCTGTTACAAAGGGATTTCATTTTTTTAAACTTATTTGAACTCCAGACTTTTTGTGTGTTCAAAATGAACCATTCAAAGCCACATCATCAATTTTGAACCCTTTCTGACTTCATCTGTTATTTTTCATGCATTTACTGATTTTTTTTTTGAGCTAAATGACCCTGAAATTGAAAAGCACTTCACATGAACTCTGAAGAGGTTGAAAATTGGCATGATATCATCATTTCACCCACATAGCATGTGCTAAAAAGTTGAGAGAGTTACGGCAAAAACTGGATGCACTTCGTGTACAAAATGGACAATCTCTTTCGAAGTATCAGGGTTTCGGACGAAAACTCATCTGTTACAAAGGGATTTCATTTTTTTGAACTTATTTGAACTCCAGACTTTTTGTGTGTTCAAAATGAACCATTCAAAGCCACATCATCAATTTTCAACCCTTTTGAACTTCATCTGTTATTTTTCATGCATTTACTGATTTTTTTGAGCTAAATGACCCTGAAATTGAAAAGCACTTCACATATGAACTCTGAAGAGAGTTGAAAATTGGCATGGATTCATCATTCACCCACATAGATGTGCTAAAAAGTTGAGAGGGTTACGGCAAAAAATGGATGCACTTCGTGTACAAAATGGACATCTCTTTGAAGTATCAGGGTTCTGGACGAAAACTCATCTGTTACAAAGGGATTTCATTTTTTTGAACTTATTTGAACTCCCGACTTTTTGTGTGTTCAAAATGAACCATTCAAAGCCACATCATCAATTTCAACCCTTTCGACTTCATCTGTTATTTTTCATGCATTTACTGATTTTTTTGAGCTAAATGACCCTGAAAATTGAAAAGCATTCACATGAACTGAAGAGGTTGAAAATTGGCATGATATCATCATTTCACCCACATAGGATGTGCTAAAAAGTTGAGAGGGTTACGGCAAAAAATGGATGCACTTCGTGTACAAAATGGACAATCTCTTCGAAGTATCAGGGTTCGGACAAAACTCCTGTTACAAAGGGATTCATTTTTTAACTTATTTGAACTCCAGACTTTTTGTGTGTTCAAAATGAACCATTCAAAGCCACATCATCAATTTTCAACCCTTTCTGACTTCATCTGTTATTTTTCATGCATTTATGATTTTTTTGAGCTAAATGACCCTGAAATTAAAAGCACATTCATATGAACTCAAAGAGGTTGAAAATTGGCATGATATCATCATTTCACCCACATAGCATGTGCTAAAAAGTTGAGAGGGTTACGGCAAAAACTGGATGCACTTCGTGTACAAAAGGGCAATCTCTTTCGAAGTATCAAGGTTTCGGACAAAAAACTCACCTGTACAAAGGGATTTCATTTTTTTAAACCTTATTTGAACTCCAGACTTTTTGTGTGTTCAAAATGAACCATTCAAAGCCACATCATCAATTTTCAACCCTTTCTGACTTCATCTGTTATTTTTCATGCATTTACTGATTTTTTTGAGCTAAATGACCCTGAAATTGAAAAGCACTTCATATGAACTCTAAAGAGGTTGAAAATTGGCATGATATCATCATTTCACCCACATAGCATGTGCTAAAAAGTTGAGAGGGTTACGGCAAAAACTGGATGCACTTCGTGTACAAAATGGGCAATCTCTTTCGAAGTATCAGGGTTTCGGACAAAAACTCATCTGTTACAAAGGGATTTCATTTTTTTGAACTTATTTGAACTCCAGACTTTTTGTGTGCTCAAAATGAACCATTCAAAGCCATATCATCAATTTTCAACCCTTTCTGACTTCATCTGTCTTCACTTTTTCTTCGCTTGTGTCCTTTGCTTATTGCGCCGTAACCATGGATATTCTTCATCGCTTAACAGGGTGCTTGGGTCAGCCTTGACTTTGAAGGGAGGAATTTCATGAAACTTTTCATAATCTTCAGACATGTCTGTCTTACCCTCCACTCCCACGATGTTTCTTTTCCCTGAAAGAACTATGTGGCGCTTTGGCTCATCGTATGATGTATTCGCTTCCTTATCTTTTCTTTTTCTCGGTTTGGTAGACATGTCCTTCACATAGAAAACCTGCGCCTCATCATTGGCTAGGACGAATGGTTCGTCTGTGTACCCAAGATTGTTCAGATCCACTGTTGTCATTCCGTAATGTGGCTTTACCTGTACGCCGCCTCTTGACAGATTGACCCATTTGCACTTAAACAAAGGGAAATTAAAATCATGTCCGTAGTCAAGTTCCCATATGTCCACTATGTAACCATAATATGTGTCCTTTCCCCTCTTGGTTGCTGCATCAAAGCGGACACCGCTGTTTTGGTTGGTGCTCTTTTGATCTTGGGCGATCGTGTAAAATGTATTCCTATTTATCTCGTATCCTTTGTAAGTCAATACAGTCGAAGATGGTCCCCTGGACAACGAGTACAGCTCATCAGAAACAGTGTTGTCACCTCTGAGACGTGTTTCCAACCAACTGCCGAAAGTCCTGATGTGTTCACATGTAATCCAGTCGTCACACTGCTCCGGGTGTTTGGAGCGCAGAATGTTCTTGTGTTCATCGACATACGGGGTCACCAAGGTAGAGTTCTGTAGAACTGTGTAGTGTGCTTGAGACCAAGAATGCCCGTCCCTGCATATTATTGAGTCCCCTCCTAGCGTGCCTTTTCCAGTCAGTCTCCCCTCATACCGCGATTGAGGGAGACCAATCTTCTTAAGGTCAGGAATGAAGTCAACACAAAACCCAATGACATCCTCTGTTTGATGGCCCATGGAGATGCTTCCTTCAGGCCTAGCGTGGTTACAGACATATTTCTTTAGGACTCCCATGAACCTCTCAAAGGGGAACATATTGTGTAGAAATACGGGGCCCAGAATGACAATCTCGTCGACTAGATGAACTAGGACATGCGTCATGATATTGAAGAAGGATGGTGGGAACACCAGCTCGAAACTGACAAGACATTGCGCCACATCACTCCTTAGCCTTGGTATGATTTCTGGATCGATCACCTTCTGAGAGATTGCATTGAGGAATGCACATAGCTTCACAATGGCTAATCGAACGTTTCCCGGTAGAAGCCCCCTCAATGCAACCGGAAGCAGTTGCATCATAATCACGTGGCAGTCATGAGACTTTAGGTTCTGGAACTTTTTCTCTGCCATATTTATTATTCCCTTTATATTCGACGAGAAGCCAGACGGGACCTTCATACTGAGCAAGCATTCAAAGAAGATTTCCTTCTCTTCTTTGGTAAGAGCGTAGCTGGCAGGACCTTCATACTGCTTTGGAGGCATGCCGTCTTTTTCGTGCCAACGTTGCAGGTCCTCCCGTGCCTCCGGTGTATCTTTTGTCTTTCCATACACGCCCAAGAAGCCTAGCAGGTTCACGCAAAGGTTCTTTGTCACGTGCATCACGTCGATTGAAGAGCGGACCTCTAGGTCTTTCCCGTAGGGTAGGTCCCAAAATATAGATTTCTTCTTCCACATGGGAGCGCGTCCCTCAGCGTCATTCGGAACAGATAGTCCGCCGGGACCCTTTCCAAAAATTACGTGTAAATCATTGACCATAGCAAGTACGTGATCACCGGTACGCATGGCGGGCTTCTTCCGGTGATCTGCCTCGCCTTTGAAATGCTTGCCTTTCTTTCGACATTGATGGTTGGTCGGAAGAAATCGATGATGCCCCAGGTACACATTCTTCCTGCATTTGTCTAGGTATATACTTTCGGTGTCAGCTAAACAGTGCGTGCATGCGTGGTATCCCTTGTTTGTCTGTCCTGAAAGGTTACTGAGAGCAGGCCAATCATTGATGGTTACAAACAGCAACGCATGCAGGTCAAATTCCTCCTGTCTGTGCTCATCCCACACACGTACACCGTTTCCATTCCACAGCTGTAAAAGTTCTTCAACTAATGGCCTTAGGTACACATCAATGTCGTTGCCGGGTTGCTTAGGGCCTTGGATGAGTACTGGCATCATAATGAACTTCCGCTTCATGCACAACCAAGGAGGAAGGTTATAGATACATAGAGTCATGGGCCAGGTGCTGTGATTGCTGCTCTGCTCCACAAAAGGATTAATGCCATTCGCGCTTAAACCAAACCATACGTTCCTTGGGTCAACTGCAAACTCAGCCCGGTACTTTCTCTCGATTTTTCTCCACTGCGACCCGTCAGCGGGTGATCTCAACTTCCCGTCTTTCTTACGGTCCTCTCTGTGCCATCGCATCAACTTGGCATGCTCTTTGTTTCTGAACAGACGTTTCAACCGTGGTATTATAGGAGCATACCACATCACCTTGGCAGGAACCCTCTTCCTGGGGGGCTCGCCGTCAACATCACCAGGGTCATCTCGTCTGATCTTATATCGCAATGCACCGCATACCGGGCATGCGTTCAAATCCTCGTACGCACCGCGATACAGGATGCAGTCATTAGGGCATGCATGTATCTTCTGCACCTCCAATCCTAGAGGGCATACGACCTTCTTTGCTGCATACGTACTGTCGGGCAATTCGTTATCCTTTGGAAGCTTCTTCTTCAATATTTTCAGTAGCTTCTCAAATCCTTTGTCAAGCACAGCATTCTCTGCCTTCCACTGCAGCAATTCCAGTACGGTACTGAGCTTTGTGTTGCCATCTTCGCAATTGGGGTACAACCCTTTTTGGCGATCCTCTAACATGCAATCGAATTTCAGCTTCTCCTTTTCACTTTCGCACTGTCTCCTTGCATCGACAATGACCCGGCGGAGATCATCATCGGGCACATCGTCTGGTTCCTCTTGATCTTCAACTTCCCCCGTTGTAGCATCACCGTATTCAGGGGGCACATAGTTGTCATCGTCCTCTTCTTCTTTGCTGTCTTCCATCATAACCCCTATTTCTCCATGCCTGGTCCAAACATTATAGTGTGGCATGAAACCCTTCTCAAGCAGGTGGGTGTGAAGGATTTTCCGGTCAGAGTAAGAATTCGTATTCCCACATATAGGGCATGGACAACACATAAAACCATTCTGCTTGTTTGCCTCAGCCACTTCGAGAAAATTATGCACGCCCTTAATGTACTCGGAGGTGCGTCTGCCACCGTACATCCATTGCCGGTTCATCTGCGTGCATTATATATAATTAAGTGTGTAAAAAACCATTACAAAACATCATGAATAGATAAGTGACCAAATTAATAGAAGTTCATCATCACATTAAAACCAAAGTACATACATAGTTCTCATTGAACAACATATAGCTCTCCAGAGCATATAATTAAACCATACATTGAAACTATGTAAAACATTTCAATGCAACAACAAATGCGATCATAATCGCAACCAAGGTAACAATTGATCCAACGGCATAATGATACCAAGCCTCGGTATGAATGACATATTTTCTATACTTTCTAATCTTGAAGCGCATTGCATCCATCTTGATCTTGTGATCATCGACGACATCCGCAACATGCAACTCCAATATCATCTTCTCCTCCTCAATTTTTTTCAATTTTTCGTTCAAGTAATTGTTTTCTTCTTCAACTAAATTTAACCTTTCGGCAATAGGGTCGGTTGGAATTTCCGGTTCACATACCTCCTAGATAAAAAAATCTATGTCATGTTGGTCAGCATAATTGTCATAAACAATAAATGAACCAAATAGTTATAAAATATAATATATATACCACATCCGAATCATAGACAGGACGAGGGCCGACGGGGGCGGATACCAAAACCATCGCACTATATAATAACAAACAATAATAAAAGTAAGAAAATTAGACAAGTATCTATCTAAATCATACAAGTAAGAATTTTTTTCTTTTAGAAAGAAGATAAGAACAAGAGGCTCACCACGGTTATGCCGGCGACGAGATCGGCGCGGGCGATCGACGGCGATGAAGACGGGGACGGGACGTGACGGACCGCTAAACCTAGACAAATCTTGAAGAAAATGGAGCTTGAAGGTCGAGCTTCGAGAGGAGAAAGCTTAACTAGTGTGGCTCGGGCATTTCATCAAACACTTCATGTGCATAGGAGGTGAGCTAGAGCACCACAAAGCTCTCCCCTCGCCGGCCAGAAAAAACAGAGCAGTGTGGAGTGCTCTGCTCGCCGGCGATGGGGTATATAAAGCCACCTCATTGTTCCCGGTTCGTGCGTGGAACCGGGACTAAAGGCCCCCCTTCTGTCCCGGTTCAAGCCACGAACCGGGACCAATGGATGTGGGCCAGGAGCGAGGCCCATTGGTCTCGGTTCGTGCCAGGAACAGGGACAAATGGGTCCAGACGAACCGGGACCAATGCCCACGAGGCCCTGGCCGGCCCCCTGGGCGCATGAACCGGGACGTATGCCCCCCATGGGTCCCGGTTCATGACTGAACCGGGACTAATGGGCTGGGCTAGCCCGAACCAAAGCCCTGTTTTCTACTAGTGACGTCAGCTAACGTCTATTTTTTGCCATCAATCTTAGTTGCCGTCTGCTTCCCCAGGAAAGCTAACGGCAAATGTTTGTCGTCCGCGGCTAACGGCAAAGAAACTCATTATCGTAACCTACAGTGCCGGACATGTTTGCCGTCCGCGGCTGACGGCAAAGACCTTTGCCGTCAGCTTTCTGGTCCTTTGCTGTCTGCCATGGCAGATGGCAAATCCTCTGATTCCTGTAGTGGACCACCACCGCCTCCGCCGCTATCACACTATGACCGTTGTATTGTAAATACATTTGATGAAGTGAATCGGTCGGGAAGTAGCAGTGCTGCAAGAAGTGGGAAAACAATTCCCCAGCTCAGCGAACAGGAAAAACAATCGTACCCCCCGCTCAAGGTGTTTCCCGATATCGCTAATGATCCGGGGGTAGCGGCCGCTGGTCCTGGTTTGACTCTTGGTGATTACTTAGGAGATGAGGTACAGTTCGAAATGGTTGAGTTAGCCTTTAGATACGAGCATGGGAAGCCTCTCGTCAGACCTGAGCAGCTCTCGCATCTATCAACGATGATGCGAATATTGCATGACTGGTACTTGAAAGCCTGCAAGGAAGGGACCGACACTATCTACGTGGAAATTAAAAATGAGCACTACTTCAATGGAGTCGAGGCGTTGTACATTGAATTTGAATAATTATTTCAGTTATACAATCGAGACGCCCTCGACAAAACTATCGTCAATTGCTATTATCTGTAAGTATTTTTTTCTATAATTAAGTCTCCACCTCAGCTCGTTCATTGCATGTATAATTATCCTCACACTATATTATGCAGATTGAAGATCCTCGAATGTAAAAGAGGACAAATCTATGACATTGGGTTCATTAACCCAAATACCGTAAATGAATATACGGTACAAAAAAACCCGATGATACAGAGAAAAACTTGCTTAAGGCGTTACTTCGACAATAAAACAGAAGGGAAATACTATTTCCTTACAACTTACAGTGAGTGTTACTGTCTTGTCCACATTCTGTTTCGCTTACTCGAGATTAAGTGTAATTGATGAGTTATGCGTGCGCAGGTTTCACTTTATTCTGCTAGCCATTCAGCTTGACGCGGGACTAGTAATTGTCTTGGACACGAGACGTAAAGAGCCTAAGGAGTGGGCGGATGATAAGTCTCTATCGTATCTATAATTTTCTATTGTTCCATGCCAATATTATACAACTTTTATACACTTTTGGTAACATTTTATATTATTTATTTGGACTAACATATTGTTCCAGTGCCCAGTGCCAGTTCATGTTTTTTGCATATTTTTTATTTCGCAGAAAATCCATATCAAACGAAGTCTAAACGCGATAAAAATTTACGGAGAATTATTTTGGAATATATGTGATTTTTGGGAGTTGGAATCAACGCAAACGGGGGCCCACAACCCCCACAAGACATCATGGCGTGCCCCAGGGGCCAGGCGCGCCCTGGTGGGTTGTGCCCTCCTCAGATGTCGGTTGGAGCTCTACTTCGGGCGCAAGGAAGCTTATATCCGGAAAAAAATCATGTTAAAATCTCAGCGCAATCGGAGTTACGAATCTCCGGGAATATAAGAAACAGTTTTCGGCTAGATCTGGGGAACGCGAAACGGAAGAGAACAGAGAGGGAGATCCAATTTCGGAGGGGCTCCCGCCCCTCCGCCGCCATGGAGGCCATGGACCAGAGGGGGAACTCTCCTCCCATCTAGGGGGGAGGCCAAGGAAGAAGAAGAAGGAGGGGGGCTCTTTCCCACTCTCTCCCGGTGGCACCGGAGTGCCGCCGGGGCAAGGATCATGACGGTGATCTAAATCAACAATCTTGCTACCGTCAACACCAACTCTCTCCCCCTCTATGCAGCGGTGTAACACCTCTCTTCCCCGCTGTAATCTCTACTTAAACATGGTGCTCAACTCCATATATTATTTCCCAATGATATTTGGTTATCCTATGATGTTTGAGTAGATCCGTTTTGTCCTATGGGTTAATCGTGATATTGGTTGGTATGATTGTATATTTTATTTATGGTGCTATCCTACGGTGCCCTTTGTCTCACGTAAACATGAGGGATACTCGCTGTAGGGTGTTGCAATATGTTCATGGTTTGCTTATTGTTGGTGTTGCGTGGGTGACAGCAGCCTAAACACGGATAAGTGGGTTATGGCGTATGGGAGTAAAGAGGACTTGATACTTAATGCTATGGTTGGGTTTCACGACCTTAATGATCTTTAATAGTTGCGGATGCTTGCTAGGGGTCCAATCATAAGTGCATATGATCCAAGTAGAGAAAGTATGTTAGCTCATACCTCTCCCTCATATAAAATTACAAGAATGATTACCGGTACTTGTTATCGATTGCCTAGGGACAAATGACTTTCTTGTTGAAAAAGCTATCCACTTTTATTACCTTGCAATTTATTCGTAGTTTTATTCTCGCAAAGTACTCGTAGTTTTATTCTTGCAAAATAGTTTCATACTTGTTTTAGGTAAAGCAAACGTCAAGTGTGCGTAAAGTTGTATCGGTGGTCGATAGAACTTGAGGAAATATTTGTTCTACCTTTAGCTCCTCGTTGAGTTCGACACTCTTATTTATCAAAGAAGGCTACAAACGATCCCCTATACTTGTGGGTTATCAGCGGACATAGGTCAAATGCTCCAGAAGCGAAATCCATCTCTGCACCCGTGCTGACAAAAAAAATCAAAACAAATACTAGAAAAATTCAAAAAAATTCCTTTTTTTTGTGCGGTAGACAATTTGATGTGTGAGGTTTGCTCCAATTTTCAAATCATTTGGACATCTGAGGAGCTCTTAGCAAAAAATACAAATTGGAGATCTGTAAAAAAGTTTACTGTTCATGTACTGTTTTGGCCCAATTTGTCTTTTTTGCTAAGAGCTGCTCAGATGCCCAAATGACTTGAAATTTGGAGCGGGCGTCGCGCGTCAAATTTGCTACTGCACAAAAAAACTGGAATTTTTTATTGTTTTTTATTTTTAACGAATTGTTTTCTAACTGGGTGCAGATGAGCCTGGGCACCGAAACGCCCTACTCTAAAAGTATGTTCAATCGTTACCGCACCATATTGGCAACTTTCGTTCATTTCCTGATATCAAATAATCTCTCTGCCGGGCAGGGTTTGGAAAAAGTTCACCAACCAGGTTAGGGGTGAATGGAAAAAGGAGCTACAATTTTCACACCCCAAAGTAAGTACTACTAGCTAGTTTCACATATCTCTCATTGATTCTAGTTTCAATACCATTATCATGCTTGATTATCATTTTGATTGAACTCTATTCTCATAAAGTGCTTGTGGCAGGCACCCGGAAATAATTTATGTGGATACTACGTTTGCGAGTTCATTCGCCACTCGACCTCTGAGCGGGGCAGATCTTCAGAACAATTTGAAGTACGTAAACAATATTCACATTTTTATTTTATTACCATCAATTGTGTTGAGTTTCATTCATATATATGTATTGACCCTCTTCTTTAAATTAGATGCGGGAGATGCGGGATGAACTCCTACCACATGATTGCATACGAGCAATTCAAGAGAAATTGGCGGGATTCTTTGTTGACCATGTCATACATGAAAAGGGAGAATACCATATGGAATTGCAAATGGATTTTCGTAGATGATGTCAGGGATCGAAAGAGATGTTATATTGTACATATGTAGTAGCGTCGGATAGATATTGACCCCCTCCTTTAAATTAGATCTGGCGGAAGCGGGACGAACTCCTACCAACTGATCGCATACGAGCAATTCAAGAGGAATTGGCGGGATTCTTTGTTGAGCGTGTCATACCTACAGACGAAGAATACCATTGGGATTTGCAATGCGATTTTGGTAATTAGATATTAGGGATCGTAAGAGATGTTATATTGTTTATATGCATGAACGCGTACTATATGTAGTAGCGTCGAATAGATATACGAAAACTTGTTGTTCGACCAAGCACGGAGAAAGAGAGGTCACTTCTCTCTATATATTGATCATGACGATGTTGTGTAATGGTTCCTTCATTGCTATATGTAGTAGCTAGTGTCGAGTTGAATGAAAAGCATAAAATAAAAATAAAAACCCTAAATGTAAAAGAATTGAATGGTAAACAGAAAAAGGAACGGGAAAACACAATATGAAACCCCTAAACCCCTCCTTAAAAAAAACAAAAACCCCGCACCTGGCGGTGCTGACGCGTGGTTGCCTTCTAGTCCCGGTTGGTGTTACCAACCGGGACTAGAGGTCCTCCTGCCTGGGCGCCCACAGCGGCCACGTGGAGCTCCTTTAGTCCCGGTTCGTAACCCAACCGGGATTAAAAGTGGGGGCCTTTAGTCCCGATTGTTTAGTCCCGGTTGCAGAACCGGGACTAAAGGCCCTCTGGAACCGGGACTGATGCCCTGTTTTCTACTAGTGATCTAGTTCATCCTTCAAAACTTAGTCGCCCAAAAAATTCAAACGCAAATTTTCCACACAAAGTTAAACTACATTAACATCAAACATATCATACTAGGACAGTTCATTAGCTATTACGTTACCACAACATCCACACCGAACTAACTAAACATCGCTAGATACTACATAGATAATAAACTCTATTCCTTATCAAAGAAGATGTTGATCATCGCTACGCTGGATGAACTGACCTTGTTGTCGTTGTCAGCGGACCGAAGCAATCGAGGGAAGGCTGATGTCATTGTCTTGTCGTCTCCCCTGGACGCAACATCGGTCACCTCGAACCCGGTGGTTGGATCGACGTTCATTCACTCCTCCTCCTCCTCCTCTTCCTCCTCTGACCTTGGCTACGAAGAGCTTGGAAGCTGGCCGACGGCAAATCTCAATGTCTCCGTCCTTGATCCAATCATGGATGAAGTTGAAAAGGGCGTTAAATATGCGCTTCATATGTAAATCCCGCCTCAACACTCGGTTTGAAACTACTCCAAACATTTGCTCCACTTAACGTATCCTGTTCGAGACTCAGGGTCATCCAGATCGGCGTCAAAGCTTGCATCAATGTAAACCTTTATGACGAACTCTTTGTTACCTCCATAAACGAGAAACATTTCCTTAAGTAACTTAAGGATAATTTTTGACCGTTGTCCAGTGATCCACTGCTAGATCACTCTAGTACCCCCTTTTCAGACTCATGGCAAGGCACACAACAGGTCTGGTACACAGCATGACATACATTATAGAGCACACGGCTTAGGCATAGGGGACGACTTTCGCCCTTTCTCTTTCTTCTGACGCAGCCGAGCTTTGAGTCTCACTAAACTTCACACATCGCAATACATGCAAGAACTTCTTCTTTGACTGGTCCATTTTGAACTCCTTCAAAAAACTTGTAAGGTATGTGCTCTGTGAAAGTTTTATCAGGCGTCTTCATCTATCTCCATAGATCTTGATGCCCAATACGTAAGCTGCTTTATCCAGGTCTTCCTTTGAAAAACTCATTTCAAATAACTCTTTTATGCTTTCCAGAAATTCTACATCATTTCCAATCATCAATATGTCATCCACATATACTATCAGAAATGTTACAGAGCTCCCATTCACTTTCTTGTAAATACAAGCTTCTCCGTAAGTTTTTATAAAACCAAAAGCTTTGATCACCTCATCAAAGCGTATATTCCAACTCTGAGATGCTTGCACCAGTCCATAGATGGATCGCTGGAGTTTGCATACTTTGTTAGCATCCTTAGGATCGACAAAACCTTCCGGTTGCACCATATATAACTCTTCCTTAAGGAACCCGTTAAGGAACGCCGTTTTGACGTCCATCTGCCAAATTTCATAGTAATAAAATGTGGTAATAGCTAACATAATTCTAGCAGACTTAAGCATCGCTACGTGTGAGAAAGTCTCATCGTAGTCAACCCCTTGAAATTGTCGGAAACCCTTTGCGACAAGTTGAGCTTTATAGACGGTGACATTACCATCAGCGTTTGTCTTCTTCTTAAAGATCCATTTATTCTCAATGGTTTGCCGATCATCGGGCAAGTCCACCAAAGTCCATACTTTATTCTCATACATGGATCCTATCACGGATTTCATGGCCTGAAGCAATTTGTCGGAATCCGGGGCTCATCATAGCTTCTTCATAGTTCATAGGTTCGCCGTTGTCTAACAACATGACTTCCAGAACAGGATTACCGTACCACTCTGGTGCGGAACGTACCCTGGTCGACCTATGAAGTTCAGTAGTAACTTGATCCGAAGTTTCATGATCATCATCATTAGCTTCCTCTTTAGTTGGTGTAGCCATCATGGGACCTGCTTTCTGTGATGTGCTACCTTCCAAATCGAGAGAAGGTACGATTACCTCATCAAATTCTACTTTCCTCCCACTCACTTCTTTCGAGAGAAACTCCTTCTCTAGATTTAGAGAGAGGAAAGGACAGAGAGGAGAAGGAAGGAGAAGAGAGGGGAAAAGGTGGGAGGTTGACAAGTAGGACGAAGGACCACCTTAGCGCATTGTACACCTAGGCATCCACATAAGTCGGACTAGTGGGCTTAACCGACTAGTTTTGCTCTTCGACATGGTTAATTTCCGAATTAGTTTGTGTTGTTACTCATTACCCTCAAAAGAGGTAGTTTTTTGTCAAAACTGGTGGCAATCTGCTATCCTCCCATGTATGTGGTGGTTCTGAGAAATTTACTCTCGCTCGGCTGATTGGCACGCTCCTACTGGTTCAAAAAAAAACCAAACATCCATCGGTTCCGGAAAATAAACGACTTCCAGTTTTTATCGATAAAATAATTTGTACATTCAAAACAAATTTGCAAAACCTGACTAGCATATGACTCATCACACTCGAGTTTTTGTCCGATTATGATAATCGATTATGTGGTAGTAGAAAAAAACGTGAACCCAAATTGTACAGCGATTGGCATAAACAATAAAAATACTCAAAAGACACATGCGCAATTAAAATACACACACAATATTATTACACATAGTTGCATAAGCTTTTATAAATTGCATATATGTGTAGGCCTTCTCAAGGTACACCTATCCAATTGTCCGTTACTTAGTGTTGTCATTCTGGATAGATGTTGTCAATGTTTTGAGGGCTGCCGCATTCTTAATGAGCCTGATGGACTCGGCAAAATCATCCAAAAGTTGGTGGCAATCTGGAAATTGTGCATCATCCACTGCCAGAATTACCTTGATAGTGCTACCATAATTATGGTAGTGCACAGTGAGAGCCTACACACAGAAACCCAAACAATTAAATGCAAAATGGAGTAAAAATTAATAAATGTGAAGCTAGGGTTTAGTTGCTCCCTATTGTTCTTTGAGTAACAAGAGGATATAAACTAAAAATGCAACCCCTTCCACACACACACACACACACACACACACATACGTGTCTCCCACTATACATTCTATAAACATCGGGGAGGCATCAGGCGCCCCATGCACAACCAACGAATCACAGGTAATTAATTCTGGCAACACATGAGTTTTGCCTCCAGAAGAAGGAAAGCAACAATAGTGGCAAAAATCGTGACTTGTTGAAAACATACTATGAACAACGAGCTTGGTAGTTTGGATGTTTTATATTAGAGAAGTGTTGCTCAAAATGTTAATAAATGGGAGTGAGATCTGTGTATAATGGATTGTCTATTGGATGATTTATGTTGACAAAAGACACCTGATTATTATTATTTTTCTTGTCAAAGTAACCTAAGAATGCATGTGTTTTGGACGTGAGAACAAGGGTGACTTACTTGTGGTTGTCCGTAGACGCTAGGTGCCATGAAGGCAACTGGGTGCCCACATAATGTTATATGTTCAGCTGGTCCAATGGCATTTGATAAGATTATGGTTGTACGTCTGGCAAAGCGGCTGAAGATAAAAGTTCCTGTCTGCTTTCATTGACAAGTTGCACCATAATTAGTTGGAACCATGAATATACATACTGCTTGTTCAAGGTTTGTGCAATGCAATCCTGGCAAAAGCATATAAGGTAAGACCAGGAAATATACCTTTACACCAAAGTATTTCACCAAAAATTCACCAACCACCTGTGTGAACATCACTTCTAATGAGCTCTTTTTCCTATGCATAAACAATTTTGCCTTGTGAACATACTCAGTGGGATCAGCGTGCAAGGCTATATGAAATGGACAGATGAGGCTGCTAAGTCGATTCCCTGTCTCTACCTTGGTAACATATGTCTGTTCATAGTTGTAAGAAGAAAATCAAAGTAATTAATATTAGTTATACAAAATTGTGATGAACTTAGATAGTATTTCTTACATATATCGTCAGAGAAAAATGAAGTTCTTACTTGTCGGGTAGAGATTGGCCTTGTGCTGACAAGGATGAATGACCGCAAACAGATTTTCTTAGTGCTAGTGTCACCTAATTTTGAAGATAAAAAAGCAAAGTGTAACAATTGCATGTCTAAAGAACAAACATTCGTTGTCATTATCAGACAGACCACTTACCAGATTTCCGAAAGTAATAACGTGATAGAGCCGCTGAAGTCACACCGACTAGCACGTCATTTATAGTCTGAGAGAGAGAGAGAGAG
This sequence comes from Thinopyrum elongatum, assembly GCA_011799875.1. Taxonomy (NCBI): domain Eukaryota; kingdom Viridiplantae; phylum Streptophyta; class Magnoliopsida; order Poales; family Poaceae; genus Thinopyrum; species Thinopyrum elongatum. Next base: position 8,803,295 of record CM022299.1, read on the forward strand.
AGAGAGAGAGAGAGAGAGAGAGAGAGAGAGAGAATGTCAATTGAGTCAAATCAAGAAGCATCATCCGACAAGCGAGTCACATTTATATCCGGCTAAATTAGAGGGCCATGGCCATGCTATTCAATAACTTGACCCGTGCATTGCACGGGCTACATATTTTGAAAAGAAAATGGTTCGCACACAATTATAACGTTTTGTCATAAATTGTTTTGAGGAGATTTTAAAATGTAAAACTGTTATTTTTGTTCTACTTACCATGTTATAGTGACCATTTAAAAATTTTATTTTCAGTTTTCATCGAACGGTTATCCAGATAATGGCTAACATATCATATACAGGTGTTTTAGAAAATATATTTAACTACTACATATAAAGATTGAAGGGCTTAATGTGTGGTCCATGACAACAATGCATGGGCTATATATTAAATATTATTATTTTTGTTTATGAATCTGATATTTCAAATTTAACTTGGTCATAAATTTATTATTTTGAAAATATTTTAAAATGTAAAGCAAAGTTTTGCTGTTTTATTTATCATCTTATAATAATCGTTTTAAAATGTTATTATCACCTTTATTCAAAAAGTTATCCAGATAACTGCCAACATATCATGTAAACCCTGTGCATCTGATTTCAATTAGTATTTATAAATACATGATAAAGATTGAATGGCTTTACGTACGCAGTTCATGACAGTCTTGATGAGCTTGACATCGTCAAGGCTAAGGCTCCGATGCACGAAACGCTTGCGGCGCCGAGACTCGCCGCCATCCGCACGCGTGAATAGTGTGCATGGATCCCTCAAGAACAGTATCGTTGCAGAAAGAAGTGCAACATCCACCAGTGTGTGCCACGCCAGCACAAAATACGACCAAACCCATGTGAGCAGTGCCAGGTAATCACCTGAAGACAATGGAGGCCGTGGGCCTCGCTCGTAGATAGGGCCCGTGCGCTTGGGCGGTGGCGGCATAGCCGGCAGGCTCGCCGGATCGGCCGTGCTACGCGACGACGCCATCAGGAGTGTCGTGATCGACATACCGTCACCAATGGAGTGGTGCACGCGAAGCACCAATGTGGAGGCGGCCTCGGCGGTTGGGAAGTCGAGGACGTGGAACTCCCAGAGCGGGTAGCGCCTGTCCATCGGGACCAGGGACAGCGACGCCACATAGTCCTCCACGGCCTTCTCCGGGTCGGACGCCACGGCAGCAGGATCCAGCCTCGGGACAATGATGTGGTTGTCCACGTCTACCGCCGTTTGCACCCATCGCGGCTTGCCACCCATTACCTATACACACATGAGAAAGAACAAGGGTCGTTTGTTTTGTTCTATAACATACCATTGACATATATGTGCATGCCATGGCAAAAGAAAAATAATGGAGAGAGTATCCATATCTACACACACATGATAAAGAACAAGGGTCGTTTGGTTATATCTACAGTATTTAATTCTATGTGGAAGTATCCATATTGCTGATGCATGTGCGGAGAATAGTTGATGTGGAGTTTCACTCGAGAAATTAATACTCGAGGTGCCGAGGATGGTTTAACTAGGGTAGACTACTGGAATTTTATATGTATGCACATGTTTCCCCGCTTACATCACAAGACATAAGAGCTAGGTTTGTTTCGCACGATCGACGCGGTAGGTTGGTAATCCACATGATCGGATTAGAATTGATCTCACATACACAATCTATTCATGGCAGATTAGTGCTGCCACTAGGAGCTCGTCATTGTTATAGTTTGTCGATCGCAGATCTGATCGCTTTGGGGTTGTTTTCTTTTTTCTTCGCCTAACATAGATTTTATCTTATATGACTTTATTATTTGCTAGCATTTTTTTTATGTGTGTGTTGGTGCTGGCTGTGTGTAGCCTAACTACGCAAAGACCCGGTGTGTGCTTATTGTGTTTGTATCATCTTAATGTTTGATTGAGCTAATAAAATGCACCCATGTCAAAAAAGTTATAGATTATCTGATCGTGATTGGTGACTAGTCCATGTGGGTCTCACGGGTATTCTGAAAACACGTGGAATCCTAAAAGCGAAGTCTATAAATAAGTTCCTACTGCCTCATCAGGCAATGTAACTCACAAGGCCAAACATAGAAAATATAAATTATAATATATTCTTTGTGTGAGTCTATCAGAGAAACTGTATGCAACATACAAACAAGTGGAGATCCTTAGATGCAACCTCAAACCAAGCTGGTATATCATTTCAGCAGCGTTGGCAATTGTAAGTCCGCATGAGATTTTTTTTTACGTCCAAGTCAATTTTAGAGAAGGAAAAAGGTGTATGTTGTATTTTTCACTAAACTAATACACATAAGAAAATCTCGGTCGATCGACTTACATGTAGATGGAATTTATTTCAGATATGAAGGAAAGAAATTGAGTTTCTAAAATTACTTGAATACTGCAGAAGCGTGGGTATCTTGCAAGTAGCTCTGTTTCGATGCCGGTACGGAAGACGGGTAGGTCTACTGGCACGCTAAGCCCCAACAGGAGGATGCCGTAGACACTCATATCTTCCATAACCCTTCCGGTAGGGCTCATGGGATCCTCCGCCCTTTCCGTCGGCTCCGCGGCCGACGACACACGTACAGAGAGCGGCCGGTTTGGTGGACTACCATTACCATTAGCGTTCATTGTTACTTCAATGAGTGGCTACTCGATCGTTTGTCAATTGCATCGACTCTCGGCTATATATAGGGAAGGAAGGCGAAAAGGAGCTTGTTTCCTGGAACCTGCATTAATATAAACCTACTCAATGGGACAAGCTTCGTGCATATCCTTCCGGCTTACACGCGGCAGCAAGTTCACATGAGTCGACCATATAGGAGTACAAGCTACCAGCCTCTAAAGTGAAATGATAAAGCACTAAGCTTGTTTGGTTCTTGTTTTAACAATATAATACAGCAATAACAAAGCCTTTAGTCCCAAACAAGTTGGGTAGACTAGACATGAAATTCATAGGATCTCGCGACCAATTCATGATTCTGACTCCTGTAAAAAAAAGAGCTCATGATTCTAACACATGTCAAGTTAGTTCTTTGGTGATACTCCGGTCCTTCAGATCTCTCTTTACGGGCTTCTCTCATGTCAAGTTTGGTCTACCCTGACCTCTCTTGACATTATCAGCAAACTTTAGTCATCCGATATGCACTGAAGTTTCTGGAGGCATGCATTGAATATGTCCAAATCATCTCACACGATGTTGGACAAGCTTCTCTTCAATCAGTGCTACCCCAACTCTATTTCGTATATCATCATTCTGGACTCGGTCCTTGTGTGACCACACATCCATCTCAACATGCATCTTCACAACACTTAACTATTGAACATGTTACCTTTTAGTTGGCTAACACTGAGCGCCATAGAACATTGCGGGTCGAATTACCGTCCTATAGAATTTGCCTTTTAGCTTTTGTGGCAATATTGTGTTTTTGGAATGCTCGAACTGTTCTATTATGGTTGTTGAGATGGACAGCGCTTTTATAATGTTTATGTTATTTGTCATTAAGAAAGAATAAAAATAAAAGATATTGACCATGCCAGAGAAAAGGCTCGAACCTAGCCTCCTTCAAATTAACAAGGCCATCAATCAGCCAGTATTACAACAATCAACCACTTACAGGCAATATTTGCGGTTAAAAAAACTTACAAGCAACATGAAACGAAAGTAAAGAAAGCAACTGAGGTAGAACAACCTCAGATGGCAGATACAAGGTGCGAACAAGACAGCGCACAAACCTAAGACAACACAAGCAACTACCAAGATCTAACTGAACAAATGAGCTTGATCCATCGTGGTCTTCGTCCGCCAAAGCGGCCAGCACTAGACAAGCAGCCCAAAACTTGTGGGAGTCACCAATGTGAAAGGAGAAGGCTCATGACCACTCTGTAATGAACACCCTAGGTATAGTGGCATCCGTCTTCGTAGCCGTAGAAGGCCACAACCTTCTCGCTCCGGATCGAAAGGATGCAACACTGTCGGCAGGCATGGCCATGAACGATACGCAGACTGCACGATAGGAACTCGAACCATATCGACACCGCGAAATTGAATTGAAGAGCAAAGCCGACACGGGAACCACAAACACATCCCAACACAACACCCACGGCACAGTCCAAGGACGATGCCTTCTGGAACGGGAGCGGTACCGTAGCGCCGCCGTCGTCCCCAAGCAGAACCAAGGTTTCCCCTAGATGCATGGAGGATGGGTGGGGGGAAGGGATACCTCAACGAAGCCTCCAAGGAGTGATACGACGCCATGGCGTCGTCGTCGTTGTGGCCGCCATCGTTGGCCCAGGGTTTCCCCTGGTCCCTAGAACCTTGCCGCCAAAACACCGCCCACCACCCGGATACGGCGAGCAGGACCACACCGGAGCCCAGTTCGAGCTGAAGAGTGTGAAAGAGATGAAGTTGGTTCAGGTCGATCCAGATCTGGCAACCGGGTCGGCTGCCGTGTGAGCTCCAACCACCGGATCCCTACTGCCCAATCAAGTCGAGGAAGACCGGCCACGCACCTGCAGCCGTTGGCTGCCGCAGGGCCAGCGCTGCCCACCTCAACAAGGGTCGCCACCCCGGCTTGCCGAACCCTTCTCACGAGGCAGAAGCAACAAGCCTCGCCACAACCTTTCTTGGCTCCGCGCGGGATTGCGAGAAAATAGGTTTGTATTATTTTTTGAAAATGTATTAGTTGTACAAACGAGTAGATTACTACAAGTGCGAATTGTTTGGTGATTTTTTGACAAATGGGGAAAATTGAAAAAATATTTTTGGCACCAGGAGCACTGATGCTCAGAGCCAAAGAATATTTTTTTGCACACGTTCCAGCTTAGGAGCTACTCCCTCTGTTCCATAGCAGTTGTCACAGACGCTCTTATATTATTATTATTTTTTTTCAAAAAGGGGGGACTCCTCGGCCTCTGCATCAGAACGATGCATACGGCCAATCTTATAAATAATCAAATAGGTTCAACAAGGTCTAAAAGTCTGAAACAAAAGTAACGTCTAGCTCACAAAGAGCCAAAGAGCCAAAAACACACTAGCCAAAAAAGGCCACAACCGGCTGGCATAAGAAAGATAGGAAAACTAATTGCCTATCCTATTACATGACCGCCATCCAAACCGGTTGAAGATATCCCGTGCTACCATCTCCCACCGGATAGATCCAGTAACCAAACGCTCCCTGGCATCCGTCGGAGTGAGTAGCGACCACATACGGATCAACGCAGTAGCTCGGAAGATAACCTGCAAAAAATGAATATTTGTTGTCCTGTTAAAAACCAAATCATTTCTGCAGTTCCATACTGCCCACAATAAAGCACATACTCCTACACGAATGTGTCTCGCTGTTTCGGACTCTATCCCATTAAGCCACGTTCCAAATAACGTGTTGACAGAATTCGGAGGAGTAATGTTAAAGGCTATGTGCACCGTCCGCCATAATACTTTGGCCAATGGGCAATCAAGAAAAAGGTGTTTGATAGTTTCATCCCGATCACAAAAACTACACCTAGTAGGTCCTGTCCAGTTACGCTTTGCCAAGTTGTCCTTAGTTAAAATGACCTGTTTATGTATAAACCACATAAACACTTTAATTTTCAAAGGAACTTTGACTGTCCAAACAAATTTGGAACTAGGAATGGCGCTAGAGTTAATAACATCAAGATACATCGATTTAACTGAGAACTCTCCAGACCTAGTAAGCTTCCAGCGCAACTGATCGGGCTGTTGAGATAGCTGAACCTCCATCAGTGTACTCACTAAATGGAGCCACGCTTCCCAACGATTGCCGGCAAGCGTCCTCCTAAACTGAATATTAAGGGGGATGGACTGCATTATTGTTGCAACATAAGCATCACGCCGTTGAACAATACTATAAAGGGACGGGTACTGAAGCGCGAGTGGCGTCTCTCCTAGCCAAGTATCTTCCCAGAATCGCGTGGTTGTGCCATTACCAACTATAAACTTTGTCCTATTGAAAAAGGCTGATTTGACTCTCATGAGCCCCTTCCAAAAAGGCGAGTCCATCGGTCTCACTGTCACCTGGGACAAAGTTTTGGACTGAAGATACTTACTACGGAGAATCTGCACCCAAATGGCATCAGTCTCAACAGATAACTTATACAGCCACTTGCTGAGAAGACATCTGTTCTTGACCTCAAGATTCTCAATGCCAAGACCCCCTTGGTCTTTTGGTCGACAAATAATATCCCATTTGGCGAGTCTGTATTTTCTTTTTAGTTCATCGCCCTGCCAGAAGAATCGGGATCGATAGAAGTCCAGCATTTTCCTAACTCCAACTGGGACTTCGAAGAAAGACAAGAGGAACATAGGCATACTCGTGAGCACCGAATTAATAAGAATTAATCGGCCTCCGTATGACATGAGCTTGCCCTTCCAGCAGCTCAGTTTCTTCTCAAATCGATCCTCGATACACTTCCATTCTCTATTTGTCAGCTTACGATGGTGAATGGGTATACCTAAATACGTAAAAGGTAAAGTCCCCAGTTCGCACCCAAACAATTGCCTATAAGCCTCTTGTTCCTCATTGGCTCTTCCAAAGCAGAACAACTCGCTTTTATGAAAGTTAATCTTTAACCCGGTCAATTGTGCAAATAAGCATAACACCAGCTTCATGTTTCTCGCTTTTGCCAAGTCATGCTCCATAAAGATGATCGTATCATCAGCGTACTGTAGGATAGACACACCTCCATCAACTAGATGAGGCACCAAGCCACCCACCTGACCAGCCTCCTTAGCCCTTCCTATCAGAATTGCCAACATATCAACTACAATGTTAAACAAAATAGGAGACATCGGATCACCTTGTCTCAGGCCCTTATGTGTCTGGAAATAATGACCTATGTCGTCATTCACTTTAATTCCAACACTCCCTTTTTGCGTGAATGAGTCTACCTGGCGTCGCCAGGCTTCATCAAAACCTTTCATACGCAAAGCCTGTTGAAGGAATGGCCATTTGACTTTATCGTACGCTTTCTCGAAATCCACCTTGAAAACAACGCCATCTAGTTTTTTCGTGTGAATTTCGTGGAGCGTTTCATGCAGGACCACAACCCCTTCTAGAATGTTTCTGTCAGACATGAAAGCAGTTTGGGAATGCTGCACCACAGAATGCGCAATCTGCGTGAGCCTATTAGTCCCAACCTTGGTGAAAATTTTGAAACTAACATTAAGAAGACAGATGGGCCTGAACTGCTCAATTCTAACAGCCTCTGTTTTCTTAGGAAGCAGAGTTATCGTTCCAAAATTCAAGTGAAATAGCTGAAGCTGTCCCGAGAAAAAATCATGGAACATCGGTAACAAATCCCCCTTAATAATATGCCAGCATTTTTTATAAAACTCCGCCGGAAACCCATCCGGCCCTGGAGCCTTATTGTTTTTCATCTGTGAAATGGCCTCAAACACCTCTTTCTCGGAAAAAGGGGCCGTAAGAATATCATTCTCATCAGCAGCAAGTTGAGGAACATCCTCAAACCTAGACTCATCCAGGGAAACACAATTATCCTCCGGAGGCCCAAACAACTGCTTGTAGTATTCGGTTATGTATAATTTTAGGTTCTCCTGTCCTAAAATCGTTCCTTCATCTTGTTCAAGCTGAAAGATCCTCTTCTTTCTATGCTTGCCATTAGCGATCATGTGAAAGAATTGAGTGTTCGCATCCCCCTGGACAACTTTGCGAACCTTAGCCCGCAGCGCCCACTTCAATTCTTCTTCACGGAGAAGCTCTTTCAATCTCATCTCCGCCTCAAGCTTAACATGAAGCTCCGAGGCCGGCAGAATTGTGGATTCGGCTTTTAAATCTAAGGACTGAATAAGTGTAAGGAGCCTTTCCTTTTCAACCTTACAAATTCCACTAAGATGCTTAGCCCACCCACGCAAGAAACTTCTCAAGTGCCTTATCTTATTCTGCCATCGCTCAATCGCCGTCCTACCTCCTGCATCCTTAGCCCATTCCCTGGCTACCAGATCCAAGAAGCCTTCTCGTTCAAACCAGGCCAGTTCGAACGAGAAGGAGTTTTTGTTCCCCATGTGGGTAGCCTCACCCGAGTCCACAAATAAAGGTGTGTGGTCTGAAATGCCACGCGAGAGGGCCTGGACCGTTACGAAAGGAAATTTCTGTTCCCAATCGACACTCGCTAGGACTCGATCCAACTTTTCAAATGTCGGATTTGGCAAAGCATTAGCCCAGGTAAATTTTCTACCCGAAAGCTCTATCTCTCTCAGATCCAAGCTTTCAATAATGGTATTAAACATGAACGACCATCTCCCGTCGAAATTGTCATTGTTCTTTTCCTCTCGCCTTCTAATAATGTTGAAATCACCCCCAACCAGGATTGGTAGCTGTTCAGAACCACAAATCCGAACAAGATCTGCCAAGAACTCTGGTTTGAGTTCGGGCTGCGCAGCACCATACACCGCCACTAGAGCCCAATTAAACCCATCGGCCTTCGACCTCACCCGAAACTTAACAGCGAAATCTCCCATCACCACACTTCGGACTTCGAGCGAATCACACCTAACTCCTAGTAAGATCCCACCCGATCTTCCTCTCGGAGGCAGGCAGTGCCAATCAAAATCGATACCTCCCGATAAAGTACTGAGGAACTGGGGCGAGAAATTATCTCTACCGGTCTCCGATAAAGCAATAAAATCCAGCCTGTGCTCGATCGACGCGTCTGCAAGGAACCTTCTTTTAGCCAAGTCTTTCAGACCTCTGCTATTCCAAAAAATTCCTTTCATAGGTCGTCATGAAATTTTTTAGTAGTACGGATCCTAGCACTCCTACGCACTGCCGAATCCGGATAAATCTTCCGCTTCCACTTGCGTTTAGGTTTGTTCTGATCCTCCTGCCGGTCCTCACAACCAGGCTCGGTGGACCTAACCACGGCAGCCTCCAAAGTGTCAACCTCTTCGTCAGACTCAGGAAGAGGTGGTGCAAGATCCGCACAGAAATTATCAAGCACCCTGACCCCCAACGCATCAAGATCGGAATCATTCATGGGTTTAACCGCTGCTAAGTTACGAATCATATCTAGAGCGCGATCCGCTTCCAAATCCTTATATTATGGAACGGATGAAGTAGTTTACGCTTGACCGTGTTCTTGAGGAATCATGTGCACGGTGGTGCTCACCTGACGACAAGCCTGGCGTGACCGTTGTATAATCCTTCTCTACCAGAGACTGATTGTACGTGGGACTGATTGTCCCGTCTTTACTTCTCAATTATTCTGCACTATCGAGATATCATTACTCCATGACGTCTTTACCAATAATAGAATAGAATAGAATAGTACTCCTAGATGATGTGGGCAGCCCCGCAGGCGGCGGGTTAATGAGATATAAATGATGTCGTTTAGTTTAATATAAGTGCACATCAATGTACCTCGCTGTCTGTTCACCCTGCGGGACGCTTGGGCGGTGACGGATGGTACAGTTCGAACTGTTCGGGGCTCCAGCTTTGTAGGATAAAATCTGTCGCTACTCTGGGCTGATGTGGTTCTCATCATGTTTGCGCTCTTAAACAAATACGCAGCCATGTTCATTTTATGTCTGTTCACCCAGAGGGGCAGTTGGGCGGTGACGCATGATGCAGTCTGAACTGTTCGGGGCGATACAATGAACTTGTCGATGCTTTGGGGCCGCGTGGATCCCATCATGTTTGCGCACTTAAACAACTACGGAGTCATGTACTTTAGCCGCCTTCACCCTGTGGGAGGTTGGGGCACTGGCAGATGGTGCAGCTCAAAACTGTTTTGGGGCTCCAGGTTTGTACAATAGACGTATCGCTGCCAGCCCGTGTGGTTCCCACCATGTTTACGCGACTAAGAACATTGTTAATAGTACAGCCAATTAATGTCTATATGATGTTGTCATGTTATCTATAGCCAAACTTATAACCGACACGTACGATAGTTAGATATTAAGGTGTGCTACTTTATTAATACATGACCCACTTCTCATTCTCACATAATGCATAGGAGCAATGTGTTGCAGCTGGCTCTTATTCTGTACTCGGCTCCTCTTCTCTCCTCTCCATGTCAGCAGAAATATAATATTTTAACTCTTAGAGTATGCTTTCATAAGTTTATTGTACTTCTAAGCAGCCACGTACCTTGGCGGCCTTCACCCTCCAGGCAGTTGGGGGCGTGGCGGATGGTGTAGTTTAAACTGTTGGGGGCTCCAGGTTTGTAATAATCTTGTCTATGCTCTGGCCCGTGTGGTTCCCACCATGTTGACGTGTGTCAAGTGAGGAATTTGGCAACAAGCTGCGTACGCCTTCTCTGCGACTGTTGTGCTGGGGACACTGGAGGGGGCGGGGTATGCACCGTCGTTAAGGTTTTTGGATGTGGCGCCGTTATGGCCGGGCGGTGTCGACAGTAGCCCGATAGGTGCCTCACGGCTGGTCTGTGTCTACTATAGCGTGCTGTAGCTGCATTGCATTGAAGCAGCCCGGGGCTGAGTGCGTTCCTGGTTCCACGGCCCCTGCATATAGCATGCACAGCTACGGTAGCCATAAACTAGAAAAAATGTCCAAAACTTCCAAGAAAACCCCTAAAGAAAATGGAAAACAAAACCGCGGTGAATTCTTTGCCATCTTGCTCCTGCACACCTTGTTTGTGCCGTCACTTGTATATTTTTGGTATTAAAAATATATATAATGTTCCAGAATGAACCAACACTAATTTGAGCCATTTAAAAAGGTTAATCTCGATTGCGCATTTCATTTCATCAGAATAAATTTCATTTCATTACAATATATAATGATTACATTTCAGGAAGATACATGACAAGGTGGATGGGATGATCAACCGGTTGAAGGCCGCGAAAGTACATGGCTGTGTAGTCACGTAAAGACGGTGGGAACCGCACGGGTCCAGGCAGCGATACGTTTATTATACAAACCTATCGCCCCAAACAGTTTGAACTGCACCATCCGCCACCGCCCCAACTGCCTTCAGGGTGAAGGCGGCTAAAGTACATGGCTGCGCGGTTGCCTAAGTGCACAAACATGATGGGAACCACACGGCCCAGAGTAGCGACAAGGTTATCGTGTAGCCCCGAACGGTTCAAACTGCACCATCCGCCACCACCCAACTGCCCCGATGGGTCAACAGACATCAAATGTACATGGCTGCATATTTGTTTAAGCGCGCAAACATGGTGCGAACCACACGGGCCCAGAATAGCGACAGATTTGTCGTACAAAGCTGGAGTCCCGAGCAGTTCGAACTGAACGACCCGTCACCGCCCAAGTGTCCTGCAAGCGGACAGAAAACGAAATCGTGTTTATTGCTTCTTTGTCTTTTATTGATTTGGATTGCCACTCTGTGCATGTTGACGGGCTCGATGAGTTTTATAAATGAATGTGATTCCCAAATACGTTGATACTCAATAAGTTTTACTGCAATGATTATAAGTCATCTTTTAACTAGAATTATGTGTCATATTGATCATTGCTTATTGAACGACATTGATGTGTCCAAATAGCTATGGATTACGTGTCAGATTAAATATATCAAAAAAGTAGATCAAAGACAAAATTAGAGCTCAATCTTCTATTATATTATTATTACTGAAAAAGGCTTTCGCCCCGCTTTATATATAATAAAGCAACGACCACCATACAAACTATCCATACAACACGACGCCACACACATCCGAGGCAAGATACAAAGGTGTTTCGGTTCAAACACACCACTCCATACAACTCCAAGTGGAAAAAAGGACGACAAGCATGACTATGGAGACGATGAAGCTCTCAAATGTGGGCAAGCACGGTGAAGAGACGAGTCTGAGCACCGACGTACTATGATCTCTACGACGGTGCCTTCATGAAGGGCACGACTCTAGAGCGCCACCACTGCCCAATCCAAAGGATCAACATTTTCACCTAGAGCACCATGGAGGAAAAGGAGCAACCACGACGAAGCCTTCAATAAGGGGGACGACACCCACGGACGCCGCCATCTTCGGTCTGGCCAGAGGCAGACAAGGTTTTCACCCTGGCACACATGCTTCTCCTCCAACCTGGGTGCGGCCAACAACATCTGCCACACCACGGGTATAGGACGCCAACCACCGGAGCCCATGCCGCCCACATGACCATGGTCACCGACCAACACTTGAGTCATGAGCTCCACCCACGAGTCCATGACTCACACCATCTGGGCTGCCGCCCGACCACCAGGTGTTCCAGATCCCCGCCAAAAGTATCGAGTTTGTTTCAGCCGGCAAACCCCAATCGGTAATGAGGTCGAAAACGCCTGCCTGCACCGAGGTCGAACTAGCACCCACAGAACCGTGCACATCCGGTGCACCCCCGTGCCGGTGACGGGTATCCCAACCGAGTCAGTGCTACCCATCAGTCCCGCCAGAATCCCCACATGCACACCCCTGTGCCGCCTTGCCACGGCGCTACGGCCAGACCCGCACACGTCGACACCCGGCCGCCCGTCCAACGACTTTGAGTGCCAGTCGACCTCAAGCACCTACAGAGGAGGGCCATCCAGAGCACCACCACGAGCTGCTGCCGGACGCGAAGACGCTAGGACGCAATCAGCCAAGGCCACCACCAACCCCCTCCGCACCAACACCCTGCAGCCCCACCGCCCCCACACCGCTGCGAAGGCCACCAACACACTGCTGCAGGGCCGTCCGCCGCCAAGCCCCCGTGACGCCCACCGAAATCACGCGCCAGATCCGGCTGGCACGCAACCACCTTGAGCTCCAGCTCCGCACACCACCGCTGACCACCACTAACGCCCATGGATCAAGCAGCCACCACCAGCCCACGCCGCCCATGGCCCGAGCCGCCAACCGCTACCGGCCGCTAGATCTGAGCTGAGCTTAGGTTGCCGCCACGACCGCCGCCAGCACGCCCCACAAGTTTTGTTCTGGTTTGCAGAATATTTGATGGAAGAACAGGCGGACCCCTTTGAGCAACCTGTTTTACTAGGTATTGCAATAAGGGCTGCTCGCTCCAATGTTTGTGGTTATGTCGCTTCAGAGGGGTTTGGTTGTAATTTATGTTCTTTGTGGGGTGCTTTGTATCATTAGTTGGACTTTATAATAGATCTGAGGTCCTTTTCGCAAAATAAGGTGTACTCGGATCCAAAAAGATCTAGACCCAACACATGAAGGCTTTGCTGAATTATTACTTTTCTTTCCTCTTCTAAATCGATCAAATGCATTGTCCAGACTATTACTACTAGACCCAGCGTAAGAAACAAAATACTTAGGAGGAAAAGGAATATCTGGTCCACACGGAAACTGACCACACACATAAGGCTGCCGTAGTGAGTAGTATCATAACTTAATGTCATGACGAACCAACTTGTGGTTGGATGGTTAGGAGGATAGTGATATCCCCAGTCCACCAGGGTTCAAGTCCTGGTGCTCGTATTTATCCTGCATTTATTTCAAGATTTCCGGCGATGCACGTTCAGTAGGAGGAGACGTTCCTGTCGACTACGAGGCGCCTACGGTGACTTCGTAAATCTCAAGATGACATGCCGGCTCAGTCTCACCAAGGTGCTTATAGGGGCAGGGTGTGCGTGTGTGCGTTCATAGGGGTGAGTGTATGCACGTATATATGAGCGCTTGCATTCAAAACAAAACTTAATGTCATGTATATGATACTAGTATATGATACCATCCCCGTAATGCATAGTATCATACTTTATTTATTGTCATACATGACACATACTAGTATAATATTTATTACGATATGGTATTATGATATCATACTCAACCCTCTTTGTTCATTTAATTCTATGCTACCTCAGCAAAATTGTCTAGTTGGCATATGCATGATACTTGATATGATACTCTCATTATGACCAGCCTAACACATAATCTGAGTTACAAAACTTAATTGTTTTAATAGTGAACATGACAATAATCTATACCTGAATTTCACCCAGGTGATATTAAATTCAGATGGATCCTTTGGTCATGTAGACTCAGCTGGTGCAGGTATGGTGCTTAGAGAGGTTGATGAACCATTGTGTTTTCGGCATGCAGAGCTTTATTTTCCTGTCATAATGCTCTTGAAGCGGAACTATGTGCTTGCATGGAGGAATTGTCTCTTGACCTTCAGAGAAGTGATCATTCTATTATGATCAAGATGGATTTTATTATTGTAGTCAAGCTTATCCAGGCAAAGGAGGCTGATAGATCGATTTACTCATCTCTTATTAAAGAGATTAGACATCTAATGTCTCTTCGTGATTCTTGTATTACTCATATAAATCGTACCAAAAACAGTGTTAGCGATAGCTTAGCTAATTTTGCTCGGACTGAAGGAAGAACCATGACTTGGTTGGGTTCTAGTCCTGATTTTATTTTAGAGCTAAATGCTATTGATTGTAAGGACTTGAATAGTTGAGTAATACAAGTGCTCACCCACAAAAAAAAATCTATACCTGCAATTCTTTTAGTTTTTTTAGGGGATGCAATTCTTTTAGTGATAACCAAAGACGACAAAACCGCAAAACAACTGCACCAAGCCCGGACGAGAGAGCCAGGACAGTCCACCTGCCAGCGAGAAGACACATCATAGGCAAGTGAGTGGATAGATAATGATTGATGAGGATGAAAAGAAGGGAAACTATAGATTAAAGTCATAGTCTCTGGTTTTGCATTGTGAGCCATGAACGCTGGTGCCTTGGGTCTTCAGATATCACACTACAAGACCCATACAGAGGACGTAAAAAACCTAATGTTTTTTATGTATTTGGCTTGTTGTACAAAAGTTGGTATAGAGGCAAATTAAATGGAATAATGGTAGGCAGTACGTCTCTGATAACTGTAGGAAAAAAATCTTCACTCGCTCAAAAATAGATGACGTTCTAGAATTCATGCAGTTAACCTTTTCTAAATTGGGCTTTTAATATATCAAACTTTTTTTTGCTGGGTATATCAAACTTATTAATTAGATTGGTCAAGGTAAAGATAGTTCATTTTACTTTTCACATTCTTTTCTTATTACTCCCTCAATCCATATTAATTGTAGTTTTGTACTAAATCGGCGATAATCTACTATATCTAAATAAGAGCTCCCCACTACAAGGAATTCTCTATCTTCTCCTTAAGCCACATCACCCCAATCCATATTTTTATCAAAGGTGTATACAAAAGTTCATTTCAAAATCTAAAATGACATGTATAATATCACGAAGACAATCTAGCCGCGCAAATGCACAGGTCATCCTACTAGTTGCAAATAAGCAAGCAATTGGCGATTAGTTGCCCTTAGCACCTCAACAACCGTTGCTGCCTTGTTCCATTCAACCAATGAAACCTACGCCCTTCCTACCCTATAAAATAATGGCCAGACAAGTAGTCTTCCATCACCTTTGATCAAGTGTCATAAACCTGGCGGCTCTTGAGGCAGGTAAAAGTAGATGGCGATGATCGGTGAAATGGATGCGGACAGCGTTGTAGGATACTTCAGGAACAAGAGCATCCTCATTACTGGTTCAACTGGGTTCCTTGGAAAAGGTATGCGTTCATGCATGCTCACTATGTTTAAGTTGGATGTGCTGTGTATGTGTGCTGATCATCTGAGCGGCCTATATGTTGGTCTTTCTGCATGATTTGTGAGTAGTGCTTGTGGAAAAGATACTGAGGGTTCAGCCTGATGTGAAGAAGCTCTTCCTCTTAATTCGGGCCCCAAATGTTGAATCTGCAAAGCTTCGGCTTCAGACAGAGGTGAGATATTCATTTATACACGCCAATGTGTTTCTTAAAAATCTGTTCTCACTTGTTCACTCGCCTTCTATACTGCCTAGAAATATAGAGGGAACAAGTGAATGCATTGCATATTTTGCAGTATATCAATTGTTGTGTGTTCCATAATTATCCCACGACCAACATTCAAAAAAATTATCACACGACAGAAGGAAAGAATGGTAGAGAAAACAATAAGGAAGGTGTGGGATACGTGTACCCGGTAACACTATACTAAATAGTACGGAGGTGCACCAAATGCTCTTGACAAACAATAAACCTAAAAAACAATGGTTTTCTTAATCCACTAAGTTTACAGCTGGATTAGCAGCATTCATCTCTGAGAATGTACACTTTGCTCCTGAGAGAGTAACCCATTTTACAATGCAGAGTACAAATGCTGTTTTGGTATATTCAGATTACAGGGAAGGAGATCTTTCAACTGCTGAAAAAAAAACATGGTGTGGGGTTCAAAAATTTTATCAAAGAAAAGATCTGTCCTTTGGCAGGAGATATCATGCATGAGGACTTTGGACTAGATAGTGCCCAGCTGAGAGCTTTGTGCAAGGACATAGACATCATCGTTAACGGTGCTGCAACTACGAATTTCTCTGAAAGGTTTGTAAGTGTTTCCTGGTCACATATTACTGGCACAGTGCAGGAATAATTGGTCAAAATGTCATCCCAATTTTTCAGATATGACGTGGCTTTCGACGTGAATGTCTTGGGAGCGAAGAACGTCTACGCATTCGCAAACAAGTGTACTAAGCTCAAGATGTTACTTCATGTTTCAACTGGTGCGAAGCAATAGGACTATATATAACCTATGCATTTGTGGTTGGTGGTGGCATGCAATTCCATATTGTAACTCATTAAGTGAGTGTTTATATGACTTGAACAGCCTACGTAGCTGGTGAACAAGAGGGGTTAATACCAGAGAAGCCATTCTTGATGGGTGATACACTAAGGGTGGGTACACATCTAGACATCGAATCAGAGATAAATCTGATTAAAGAGGCCAGAAGAGAACTAAGGGCCAACTGTTCCACAGAGAAAGCTGAGAAGAAAACAATGAAAGAGCTTGGCCTCAAGAGGTCAGACACACACAAATAAGCAGAAAACAAAAATCGGCAACATACTTATTCATGTGTAATCATTTTTTCCACTGATACATTTGCTATATGTGTTTATGCTCAAATGAATGAAGGGCACGACACTTTGGGTGGCCAAACACCTATGTCTTCACAAAGGCAATGGGGGAGATGATTTTGGGACACCTGCGGGGGGGCTTTCTGGTGGTCATCATCCGCCCGAGCATCATAACCAGTACACTCAAGGAGCCATTTCCTGGATGGATGGAAGGAATCAGGTTACTGAACCTAAAAAAACTCAGTTTCTTGATCCTTCACACCAACGGTGAATGATTACATAACATTTCATGTTTTGCAGAACAATTGACTCGGTGATGATCGGCTATGCCAAGCAGATCTTGCCATTCTTCATCGGCGACCTTGATTTAATAATAGACGTGGTGAGTTTATTTACAAATCAGAAACCGGTGGAATGAAACTTGACGAAGGAACCAGTTAACCAGATGTGTTGTTTTCTTGGCGGATGGTTTGGACAGATTCCGGGGGACATTGTGGTGAACGCTATGATGGTTGCCATGGCAGCACAATTAAAGGATCAACAACTGCGGATCATCTACCATGTAACTTCCTCTTTACGCAACCCAGCACCCTCCTCCCTTGTTGTGGAGTCAATGCACCGTTACTTCTTCGAAAATCCGTTGTGCAAAGGAAGGAATGGCGAGCACGTTCGGATGAAGAAGATGAGATTCTTCAGCACGCTCGCACAGTTGAGATTTTACACCGCCCTCACGTACAAGCTTCCGCTCCAGGTTAGCTCACCATTCAACATAGAATAGTTTATGTCGTAGATGACACGAGAATGAGCCTAATGTTTGTACTTCTCCCGCGATAAATTGGACAGATGCTTGGCCTACTGAACATTGCCCTTTGTGGTGTTTTCTCACGGTACTACCACAAGCTTAGCAGAAAATACATATTCTTCATGCAGATGGTCGAGCTGTACGCACCATATGGTTTGTTCAAAGGATGGTAAGCAGCTTAAAAGCTCGTCAAATGTTATGTTAGTTCACTTAAGCAATTACATGGTATACCAGTGTGCCCTGTTAATATATCAATATGTAATATTTTGCTCAAAATGTTATTATTTGACTTGATATTATCTATCATGTGAAGCTTTGATGACACAAACTTGGAGAGGCTAAGGATGGCAATGAACACGGATCAAAATAACAATGGGTCCTATTACTTCGACTTTGACCCCAAGTCCGTTGACTGGGACGACTATTTCTACCGTGTTCACATCCCCGGTGTGGTCAAGTATACATGTCATTGAGTTAGTGTATACAAGCTCACTTTGCTAGCCTTGAAAAATACAATCGTAATGTATATTTCTTATGCAACTCTTACAAATTTATGTATTGTATCAAAAAAGTAAAGTGTATGTATCAGCTTTATGTTGTATCATGGTGCGTCAATAAAATTGAATGTTATTAGAAAAATGAATATATGTATTATACTTCATCTTTTTTTTTGAAAAGGAGGACAACCCCCGGCCTCTGCATCGAGCGATGCATACAACCATTTCTAGTAGATATTAAGCAGAGTATGGACTAAAGGCAAACAGTGCTTGGACCATTAAAAGATATGAAAGAAACTCCTACGACTAAGGGCCAGTTCGGAAGTGCTCCGGCTCCGCGCTTCTATGGAAGCGGGCGAGGAGCTGGCCGAACGCCGCACCTTCAAGAAGCCCGCTCCCGGAGAACTAGCAGCCCGCGGTGCAAATTTTAGAAGCGGCGATCGCACAACTTCGCGAAAACGAGAAGCTGGAGTTGCTCGATATTACGTGGGAATGCCCTCCCAAAGTGCCTCCTCGAAGCATTTTCCTCTCGCTACAGCTCGCCACGAACCGTTTTCTCTCGCTACAGTGCGCCACGAACCGTTTTCGGCAGTCGAACGCTCGCTGGCTCCCGCGAGAAGCTACCTAGCGCTGGCTCCAGGAGAAGCTGGCTCGTTTGGGAAGCTAGCAAGCTTTCGAACGGGCCCTAAGTCAACTTCTTCCACAACAACGCCTTCAAGAAAGAATAAACGCCCTTGTGCCATCGTCGTCATGTCCGACCAAAGACGCCCTAGACAAGGATTTTCATCTTGATTGCCGAGATCACTCAATGAAGACCAGTACAACTGCAAGTAGTAGATAACACCTTTAACAAGGCAATGACGCAAGTTCGGTTGGCTCCAAGCCCTTGACCCTAGCTGGCCCTAGCTCTACCTCTCTCTGTCTCTCTGCACACTTCTCTCTCTCTGGCTCGAACCAAGGAGGAGGAAGGAGGTTTTCCCTTGCGCACGAACGCCCGCCGCGACAACTGCGTTTTTCCTTGAGCTTGAACTCAAACCACACTTACAACAGTACATGGGCTGGAGCTTTATACGCAGGCGCGCCCACACGACGCCGCACTCCCCACTCCACGCCTGCGCGCTCCGCACGCCATGGCTTGCGCCCCCGTCGCGCACAGACGCAATCAACACGGCCGGGCTCCAACAGAACGCCACTGTCAACCCCGGCTACTATCGCCAACTAACTCACGCATCAAGTGCGCGCACACACGCACACCCCGCGCCACACATGCACGCATGCATACAGGCCATACACAAGTCGGACTATGCCTGTACAATGGTCAGACCATAGCCAGACACAGGCTCGACGCGGCCACGGACCGAACCTGGCGCACCCGACGCCGGTCACCACTGCGGGGACATGGCTTATTGCGCCAACAAGTTCGTCGCTGCTATGCCCAACCAACAAAGATCGGAACAAGAATTTTCACAATGGGCATGAAGCGGTGTTCCGATCAGCATCTTGAAGACGGATGTTCGATAGTCGCTTCCGAGGACTCCACGCCAGGGCCAAAAGGCACTAGCAGATTGATGGGATGTCTTCCCACCTTAAACCACCGAAATGGCCGTCAGGTGGACGCCCATGTCTCGGGGCGGAACTGGCCGCTGCCACTCCACACCGATGCGAATCACACTTCGGTATCCACCATACCGTCGGAGCAGCTGCTCCGGTGCTAGAAGCTGGCGGGGAACCATCAGTGTGCTTGCGCATCAACGCCAAACTCTGCCGCTGACACGTCAAGCCTCCGTGTGAGATGGCCATTACCCTTGCACCTGATGAAAATGTACTATGCACTGTCAGTAAGTGCCGCACGTGACCACCACCGTCGTGCCTGCAAATATGCTGATGCTCTCTGCAACAGTTCTCCAGATTGATACTTTTGAGACTACCCACAGTGGGAGTAACATAGGTGGTAACATCACACATCTCTAGGCAAAACTGATGATGTGGCGAGTAATTAATGAGGAAAGAGAGGCATGTGGTAACATAGCTAGTTACTGTAACATCACACAATACCAAGACAAGATGAGTCTACAACCTAATAAATGAAGTGTTGCATTACACACACATATATTATTCCCCACTATAGAGGTAGTAACATTGACTAGTAACATACGCATGTTACTAGTCTAAGTTACTACCCATTGTGACTAGTCTGAGCTCCTCTACGACCTGCCTTTGTTGTTTTCGCTCACCTTTTCACTGAGTGCATCCAAGCAGGATGAGGCCATAGAGGACATCCTTGAGAAGCACAAATCAGAGTCTGGTGGGGAGATCTTGGTTCTAAGTGGAGGATTCAAGACTCTTCCCTGTTTGTTTGGGCTTTTGCTTCTACTTTTGCAGCTTTTCCACTTTGGCAAAAAAAGCCATAAAAGCTCTTAGATAGATGCTTTTGGAGCTTTTTTGGCTTGTGATGAATCAATATAACCTATTTGAGCTCCAAAAATCATAAAAACTTCAAAAGCATCTATTTAGGAGCTTTTATGGTTTTTTGGCCAAAGTGAAAAAGCTGCAAAAACATAAGCAAAAACCCAAACAAACAGGGTCAAACTGCTTCGCTTCTTGGCACCTCTGGTGCCAAAGCTAAGCTTCCCAGAAGATGCACTGCCAGCGCTTGAAAGGATTGAGATGCGGTTCGAAGCCTTCGAGGGCTTTCGGTGTTGGCTTTTGATCGCCCTATCAAATCACCAGAGTAGCACCAGCACACGTACGTGCAAGCTAGCAAGCTAGCTAGCAGTCACCTTGATTCATAAACAGTAGCTTAGCTGCATGCACGTCCTAGCAACGTACGTAAGTACTGGCTTGAATAGCAACTACAGGATCGATCGATCTTGATCTCTCGACGGAACGTCTCGTAACTTGGCGACCGTGGACGGAACAACACTGGATCGATTTGATGGCTAAAGGCCCGTGTCGAGCCTTTGCTTTGTATTGATTTTCTCTTCTCGTTGTGGTACAAAGATTACAAGGGTAGGTACCTATATATATAAGCTAGCCAACACAAGCTAGCCTACTCCGTGTCTAATTCTAATCCTACACGGAGACATACACATACACGTGTAGTACCCGTAGAGCTATGGAGACTAAGCCGTGTTTAACTCTAACATTCGGCGTCGACACCCTGAAATGCCTCCAGGAGGTGTACCGGAGAGTCAATAGTGCAGCAGATGAAATAACTGACTTCATTGTAGAAGATTTGAAGGCCATCACGAAGCCAGAGATAATCGTGGATCATGTTATCACGAGCTAAAATGTGGTATTATCTTGCAGCGCTTTCTGATCGTCCTGTATTTCCACTCTGTCCAGTTTGTCGAATTTATTTGTGCCATTCGTACTTCAATTAAAAGTTTAAAACAGGATAGCGCTGCATTCCTGTATGCCACAATACTGTTATTATTATTTTTGTGTTTTGAAATTCACCCATTATTTCGTTATGTGCTTGTAAGTTGATATTGCAGGAGTTGATTTTACCTTGAAACTGTGAATGTTGGTCAAAGATATTTTATTATCGATCATGGGAACCCCTTCACCATGTAGTGATTTGTGGTCCCCTCTGTAAATATTGGACGAACTCTGTCTTTCTTTCAGTCCTTCCTCTGTGCATGCTGTGCTTTTGATTCTCTTGTTAAGTAGTACTCCCTCCGTTCCTAAATATAAGTCTTTGTAGCAATTCTACTATGGACGCATACGAAGTAAAATGAGTGAATTTACACTCTATAATTTATCTATATACATCCGTATGCGATCCATAGTAAAATCTCTACAAGCAATTAACATACAGGCATGGACTACGAGCAAGGATCCGATTAAGCTAGGTACATGTAGCTCAACACTGATGTAACTGAACACTGTACACTGTCACACTGTTGAGCTAGGTTCAGTTAGTTTCGGCTCCTGTGTTGTTTTTTTCCTTTGCTGGGAATTTAGGCTCCTGATTTTATATTTCAGAAGTGGTTTCCAGTTTTACTCTTTTTTTGCGTAAAGTATTTGTGGCATGGCTTCCATTGGATGATTTTTTTTAGCTACCTGGCAAAACCGAGAAAAGCAACTGCAATGACTTCTTTGCTTATCAACGATGAAGCCGCGTCGAGCTCGGGTGAGGAGGTGATCCATCATTTTTTCCTTTGGTGGCTGTTGTGGTGGTGCCGGAGGCAGGTGACGTACGTTGGTGTCAAGCTTAGCAATGTTCTTCTATGTTTTTAGTTTTGTCATGTCGGTTTTTACGTGACTTAATTTGATCTTTATGATATGAATGAGACACGTATTACCATGCTCACAACACTTTTTCGCCAGTGTCGGCGCCTACGTCGTATTTCACGAGCAGGCACGGACGGCCCAGTGTGCAGCCCACGAAATGTCGCATTCACACACGATCGTTAGTTTGGGCCTCCATGTGGACAGACATGCGGGTGGCCTCACTCCCAAATACAACAGCCGGCCAATGAGCTCCGTTTCGATCACGATAATCCCTATGTCACGCTTACTGTGTTAAACTGTCCTCTTCGCACAGTAGAGCGACCGGTCGATCAAGAGATGGGCTGGTCGATTAGCGCTAGGCTGAAGAGATTTTGGTTCTGGTTTAAGTAACCTTCTAGAAGGATCCAAACTGGTTTTCTCATTTTTCTTTGTAGGTTTATTTCAGGTTTTCATATCTTTTTCTTTCTATTTTTATAAAAAAATTACAATAATTTTTTTAAAGATGTGTTCTGAGTTTCAAAAAAAAATTGTTCAAGTTTCTAGCAAGCTCATCAAGAAATAAGAATGACGGGGAGCCCCGAGCTCTCTCAGAGCTCAGGGTCGCTGGGCCGTCGGATCGTTTCTCTGATGCGTTTTCGTCCGTTGGATCTCGCTTCGGGACGATCTACGCCGCCGGATCAAAAACTGATGATATAGCAATGAACAGTGTCGAACAGCCGTGCCACCGCCTGTAAAACTGGGTGGCCGCCGAGGGCATTTTAGGTATTTCACCTGGTTGGAGAAATGCCCAATAGCGCTGAGGTGAGCCCGTGGATAGCGAGCACCGGGTCGTCCCCCTTCCCCTCCCGCTCGCTCGCTCTCCTCTCCTCTCCTCCCCGCCCCCTCCCTCGAAACCCTAGCCGCCGCGCCCTCCAGCAGCCGCTGCGCTACCAGCCCCTCCACGACTTGACGCCACCGCGCCCTCCTCCTCCTTCCACCTCCTGGCCGGCGCCCAACCTCTGCAGCCCTTCTTCCCTCCCTACGCCCGAAACCCTAGCGACCACGGCGGCGCATCCACGGCAGGTCCATCTCGCGTCGTCAATGGGAGGAGGCCAGGCGGAGCGACGGGTGGAGGTCAAGCGGAGTGCGCCTTCACCACCGGCTGGCGCATCGACGGGAGGAGGCCAGGCCTGGGCGACTCCGACTCCGGTTCCTCTCCGCCGCCGCTTCTCCATCCAACGCGTGCTCCTCGCTGGTGTGCGGAGCCGCGCCCGCGCCGACTCTCACTGTTGCTTCTCCCGAATTGCAGGAGAGGAATGAGTTGGGCTCGGACTCGTGCACTCGCGTCTCTCGTCGTAGCTCCATGCGGCCGCCCTGCCGCCCTCCCCGCAGCTCCACGCTGCCGCGCTGCTCCACCCCTCGCAGCTCCAAGACGCCGTCGCTCCCCTCCGTGCCGCGCCCCGCCGCTCCACTCCCCCGAGCTTCTTTCCCCGTCTGTTCAATCGAGCCCCTCTTCCTGAATCTGGTGGCATGACGACGAGGCGACACTCGATCTGGAGGCATGGAGGCGGCATGGGGCGGCCGCTCCTCGTCCTCGAGCTCCACTTCTTCAGCGACGCAAGGCCCTCCTCAACATCTTCGCCGATCTTGGCATGGGGTGGGCTGGCTGAATCCGGTGTTGGGAGGACCAAGGTTTTCCTCTGCTAGCAATATCCGAAGTAAGTTCTTTTGTACTTGGCTTGCGGAAATTTCGTCCAGCTGCAGATAATGACTTCTGATGTGCAATAACTGTAGGACAAATTACATTATATTGTTATAAGAAGACCTCTCTGCCAGGTTGTCCTCCATCTCTAAGGTCGTAACTGAACGCCATAGTGCCCTAGGAGAATAACTTGTGGGCTCGATACTTTATTTAACTCCCTGTACAGTTTTGCCATGAATTATAAAAGCAGCGTTTACCTTCTTGTAAAAATTTAATGCTTGATATCCTTGACAGAAGTTCAGTAGATTCACTTTTTGATGCCTTCTGCCATTGTGCTGAACTGAACCCTGATCCTACTGCTGGTAAGTAATTTGAGTTGCAGTTAATACTTGAAAACTGATGTTCAGAAGAACTGTACTAAAATGTGTGTTCTTTCAAACTCTTGAAGAAAATGAAGATAGTGACTTGTTCCATGGTGAGGATGTGACCAATGGTGGTTGGATTCATGGTGATGAAGATGAACACATGGTTGATGGTAAGTTTTCACAGTACATTTTATTTACATTTTCCTCTATTTTCTGAGCAGAGCTCTGATTTCTTACCTTTCATGCAGGAATCGACCCTGAGTTTTTTATTCCCAAACCGATAGGTCAAAATGGTGGAGATGACCTGTGTTGACTGGATTAATGCTGCTATGTTTTTAGTGCCCAATATTTCAGATGAGTGTATAAACCCACAGTTGACCATGGTCCGCATGTGAGTTTAATTGGTGGCTAAGATAATTAGTAGCATGATTTTATAAAGCTCAAGTTCCATGGTTCTGAGCACTTGTGTTTAATTGGAATCACTTGTTATTATGGAACTATAGTTCGTTGTTGATTGGGAAAACCGGCATATATTGTATGATCCCTCGCAGTTTTATGAAATTACTAGCCAAATACTCGTGTGTTGCTATGGAAGCCATAATACTTGCATTGCTAGAGATTTTTTTATTGCATGAGTTGTTTATGGTTCATCTTAGACCTTAATTTTGTGCAAATAAAAATTATTTTAAAATAATAATTGAATCAACTAATGAAAAGATCATGCTACATCTGTCTACTAAGAATGTACTGTCGTCCAAATGTGCTGATGAAGTTCTGAACTTGTGATGTATGTATGCAAGCATGTATTTTTTTTATGGATCATGGACATTTGGATTTTTCGTGTGGATGGAATCAAATTGTTAGAAGTAGCATCCTGATTTTATCAGTGTTCTGAAGATCTCTTGCTATCTGCTGGCAGGCCGCGCTTTCGCCGTCGAGATGTTGTGTATTTTTTTCTGATTTCAGTGCTTGATGTATGGAACTGAGGGGTGCTATCTGAATTTCCTATGCATGGTCTGTGTGTGAATTTCGTATGCTTGATGGAGCTATGATTATTAGTGATTTTGACGTCGAAAGGTGCAAGTTTAGTTTGGTTTTGTCGCCGAGCCACTTTATGGTATGCTTAGATAGATATCATTTGAGGTTGAGAACAGATATTTCATTACCACTACCTCAGCCCATTGCCGCCTCAGGTTCGTGTGCTTAATATTTTTCGTGTCTCCTTCTGTTAGTTTTGAAATTTTCTTGCTGGAGCCAAATCATTAGGTTTGTATGTTCTGTAACAAAATCATAATTTGTGGCCGGTTCTGGTGATTTTTAACCTCATTACAGAGTTCAGTGTGTAACATGGGTTCTCGAATCGGCTGACCACCTGATCTTGAAATGTCCCTTTGCAAAAGAGGTTTGGCATCACATGGCTACAAAGTACCCAAAGGCGGCGACTGCTGCACTTCATGCCACTTCATATTATTGTTGCTCGATGTTGAGGCTAAGCTGAAGGTATACAATTCTTTGTACCTTTTCTATTTATATGCTTCTATAGAGTACTAGGGTTGTGGGTTCATGTACATGCTTCACTAATTAGCATGTTTGGTCTATTTATTTCAAACATATCTATTATT
This sequence comes from Thinopyrum elongatum, assembly GCA_011799875.1. Taxonomy (NCBI): domain Eukaryota; kingdom Viridiplantae; phylum Streptophyta; class Magnoliopsida; order Poales; family Poaceae; genus Thinopyrum; species Thinopyrum elongatum. The sequence continues at coordinate 8,829,417 of CM022299.1, forward strand.
CACTAAGGCTCCTGCCTACTTTCATACCGATGTTATCCCATAGATAGATTGGTGTCTGAAACGGAGCCTCCTCTTACTCTCTCTGTAGTAAATGAAGCCCAGAGGTGGGGGGATTTGGATGTTGCAAAGTTTACCAGTATTACTGTTTAAATATCATGAACCTTATTGTGCATAAAAAATGACAGAAAATATGACTACTTTAGAGTACACATTTAAAATTTACTGGTATTATCATGTAAGTATTTATTTTATTAAGAGTTTGAATTTTCAGGAGAACACCTCATGTTCAACCACTTTCATTTCCCTTCATTCTTAGTTTCTTACTAATGGTTGATCGATGGTGCTAATTGGCTTACGTAGTTATAGATGGTGAGTATTACTGTATTAGGAAGGCTTGCATCACCATTATTTTAAGGAAGTTTAATCCATGTATGTTTTGGCCATGTAATTTTAAATTCTTAGCTGCATGGAAGTGGTACCTTTTAGTTCTTTGTGCTGCTTACAAAAATAATCATCATTGGGCTGTAAATTTGACTGGCACAATCTAAGCTGATTTTTTTTCTTCTTGGTAAGCTTTCAGTTATATTGGCAAAAAAATTGCTTGAAAGTTTCAAATATATTACACCGGAACTATTCCAAGATTGCTATTGAAATTTTCCTTCTGGAAGTACCTGGAAGGAAGATTCTTGCCCAGTTCAGCTACTTTAATATTCTTGAAGGACACATCAAAGATTTCTAGATGCTGCAAATTTATATGAATTACACATGGTAGACAGGGTTAATGCCCAGATATTGTGTAGTCTTTGCCCCTTCTCTAGAAGGGGTATATGCTCGAAAATTGTCTTATCTTTTGTCCCGACACAATTTTTTTATGGCTGCTGGATCTGTGGTTAGAATTTATTCTCGATGTTCGTGTCTCACTAAGTTACCTCTGTTAAAATTGAAAAATGTATGAATGCAAAAATGGTTTATCAAATCCATGCTGATTGCAAGACATGCTTGTATTGAAAAAGCAATCATCTTTTCACATATACAAAACTTTGTAAGGTTTGAGGTGCTGGTTTTGGCATCGCTTCTGTTTTTGTTTTTCTATACTCTTCTCAATACAGATGCTCCTTTGAACTCTCAAGTTTCTATTTTTGTTGCATAGTCCTTCGTTAGCAGACCAGTTGTTTCGTTGTCCTTTTAATCAAAACTTCTGTTGTTATGTTTGGAGGCGAGTCTGCATTGGTCTCATCCTGATGGAATTCATTACATGGTGGGAATGTTAAGAGCGGGGGCCTTATATTTAGAAACAACAAGGTGATCCATTTGTTGGTTTGTGCACACCTTATTCCTGTTAAGTTGGTTTGTTGGTTTGTGCAAACCTTATATTTAGAACCGTTACATGAAGTAACCACCCATTCCCACAACATCACAGAACCACGGAATTTGTGAGATTAAATACAGTGATTGTGCTGCATATACTGATATACATGGTCGTATATACAGTACAGGGATCACTTTGAATCATGGCCATGTATACAATACAGGGAGCAACTTTAATCATGATGCATATGGACTCATTTTAATTGAATTCTGAAAAAGTTTTGCCCTATTTTGTGTATTATAAACTGGGGTTTAGCTATGTGGTATACAATTAATGGGATTTTTTTCCCTATACATGGCCGTATATACAGTACAGGGAGCACTTTGAATCATGGCCATATATACAATACAGGGAGCAACTCTAATCATGATGCATATGGCCTCATTTTAATTGAATTCTGAAAAAAGCTTTGCCCTGTTTTGTGTATTATAAACTGGGGTTTAGCTCTGTGGTATACAATTAATGGGAATTGTTTTTTCCTTCAATATTGAAAGCTAGAGAACTGGAGATAGAGTCTACCACTTATTTCACTAGAGTACTAAAAGCTGCTTGGTTGTTAAACTGCAAGCACATCTTTCTTGGCACCAGGTTATTGCTTACAAGTGACTAGGAAATTCATGTAGTCATTTATAAGCTTATAATTTTTCTGTAGACACTTACACTTATAAGATTTTTTTTACATTGACTACTAAAGCATTGGTGCACTCAGTTATGAAATCGTTCGTATCATTAGCTCAGGGGTAGTATACAAGTAGTTCTGTCTAATTTAAAACGCTGCTCTTCTTTGTTGTTGTAATCAGCAATTCAACATAATTGTCTTTCTCTTAGATGTTGTTGAAGCTGCCTAAACACCCTGTGTTGCTACAGATATAGATAGATACCTAGAGCATTCGGATGCTCATTTTTAATGCAGTAGTTTTTAAACAGTTAATTTTTACCTTATCTCCCTATCATAGGATGCAGATCGAGCACGCCATGGATTTCCCTCTGCCGATCTCCTTCTTTTTTGCGGCATAGTATGGCAAGAAATTTATCCGTCCACCTGAAGTGAGAACATTTAGAAAATCAGGATTCAACTCCATCCCGCCAGCATGTGTGGATTCCATTTGCTGAAGATATTGTGCCTAATATTGATATGGAGGGTACAAAGATGTGGATTACACCACCAAAGGGTCTTCTTGAGGTCAACACATGTCCTGGGAAATCAAAGAAAGAAAGGCGTACGATGGTTAGGACAGCGCCATCCTTTTATTGCATGCGATGATCTCTTTTATAGTACATAACTTGCACTTCAAAAAAAGTATGTCTGATCTCATGTAACAGTTCTTTCAATGAACATATGTGATTGAAATGTCTTGCTTTAGGTTCTAACCAAGATTGATGCAATGATTTGAGCTACTTGTTTGTTGTTTGTTGTGTTCTTTCAAATAAACCGTTTCTATTTTAAATTGTTACAGGATTGGAACAAAAAGAAGAAACTACAACATCGCATAACTGTAGCAAAGAAGGTACTGCATGAGATGGAACAGGGTCATATTCTGGAAGGTTTGCTATCAGGGGACAAGCTTCAAAAGGCTTCACTTGGTGAAGAAATTGGGAGGATTGACTTTCAATTGTTCAAACCTGCAATGCATAGTGTTAGCAAGCAAGTTGACGGGTTGGAACTGTGGATTCTTGTTATTCCCTGTCTTGCCAAAGTATTTTCCAAAGAAGCTGATTTGCTCATCGTCATGTTCACTAGGTATTTTCTATATATTCATGAATACAGTTCCAGAATGCTCCTCATATGCAACAATCAGTCTTTGTGTTTATTTTGTTCGAACAATATGCATTTGTGGTCTGTCTTGAGTTTTCAATCTAGCCTGCAGCTTACTCTTCGAAAATTTTATTATTTTTAGCATGTCAAAGAATGTTCTTGCCAATTCCTCTTCATCAAATAAAAATGTGATGAGGATACCTTGTGAGACTCTCATGAACCTTTTAGAGAAAGGGAAGAATGTCTTCAGTAATGAATATAGCAAAGGTCGTGAAATCCTTCAAAAGTCAAAAGCAGCAGTCTTACTCTGATATTGTGGATGCTGAGTTTCAGAGATTGCTTAAATCTTTTAGTGAGTTGATGAAGGTATGCATTATTCATCATGGCCACTGCATTGTTTTCTATTTTGGAACTGAATATAGTAGCACCAGTCAAATGCACTTTCTCCATAATTTATTTTGAATGTCATTTAAAATTTTATGACCATGCTGCAATAAGGAATGGCTGACACAGATTTTGATTGTTTCATATGTTGCGTGAAGAACATAATAATCGTAGGAAAGGTTGCGAATTGTTAAGTTTGCTCTTCCTTATGTTCAAGGTTGATCAATGTCCTTTACTGCTGAAGCTTTTGTGCGGTGATCTACTATTCAGGAATATGCTTTCGTGAATATATCATTTGAATTATAATCTACTGCTCCCTCCGTTTACTATTATAAGATGTTCTAACTTTTTTCTGATTCGGATATACATAGAACCATTTTAGTGTGTTAGTCCATACTGAAATATCCGATACATCTTATAGTTGTGAACTTTGGGAGTATTTACTATGGATAGAATTTACAGTGGGCATCAGTTAGTTGCTGCTTGTTTGCTACATGTGTATTGAGCTGTAAAATTCACCTTATTAGTTCCACCTGCAAAAAAGACTAATGCGTGGACAAAACTTATTCATTTTTGTTTGACGCAGGTTGAAGAAAATCATATATCTCCCGCTTTTGTTATTATTTCTCCCGACGATCATGTGGATTCAGTTCAGAAGTTCAGAACTACTTGGTACTTGGTAGAGAACGACTATTTTGGCTTTGACACCCAGAAAGTACAGTACATTGTCCTACTACGTGTTTATGTAGGTGCTCTCTGTTTCCCCCCCAAAAAGATAACAGGCATGTGAATGTGCCTATACGTTTACATTTTTCGATTTAATACTTTGGCAGTTTCATTAGAGTTCACATTCTTGGTGAAACTGCCCACACCTCACATTTGTGTTACTGTACATTCCACATTACAGTCCAGAGAAGCAGTTACATTAAGATTTTGTTTTGAAATGTATGGAAAACCTGGAATTTGTTCTTGTGTATATAAGCTTACCAGCATATGTACTTTTGCTCTCATAATAGTTTAAAATATGTAGATGTGATTCCTTAGCATATATAACAGAAATATATGATTTTAAATCAAACACTCGTATCTTCTAAATCAGTGCTTCCCATCACACAAACAGAAATTAGTGATTCGTATCATGTTTTGTGTTTCTGTTGTATATTATACTTCTTCAAAGCTTACATCTCAAGCTAGCCCAATCCTGTTGTAGTAACTAACAAGAATTACATGAGATATTTGCTTTTTGTTATTTGTTTTTGGAGCCGTTAAATATTTTTGCTCACATAATAGTTTTAGATGTGATGACTTAGCATATTATATCACTTGCAAGTGGATATGTTGTAGATATTATATTATAACAAAAGTATATGATTTTAAGCGGAATCTTCTAAATCGGTGCTTTCCATCACGTAACAGAAATTAATGGTTAATATTGTGCTTTGTATTTCTGTTATATAGTATACTTCTTCAAAGTTTGCATCTCAAGCTAGCCTTCTTAGTGATTCTTTCAATGAAAGGTTAAACAAGCCTTTTCAGTATGATGACTGGTGTTTCTTAACCGCGCGTATTTAGCACTTCTAATGGATCTGGAAATCTCCTTATTAACACTACTCATATTTTACAACTAATTTAGTTCAAATATTGGTCCAGAATCTTGCCTGTTTGCAATTTCTAAAGTTATAGAATTCCTATAGTAATGGTGCTAATCTGTTTGAACAACAGATCTCAAATTAAAAGCTTGGCATGCTCTTCATGACAAATCATGTTTTATAACCAAGCCAGCAAAGTTTCTGCATTTCATGATTAAGAGATGAAGTCATGTTTGCAGATTTCCCTCAATTAAAAAAACGAACATGCCAAGAACTATGGTAACTTATGCCTACCAAGAACTACATGAAAATTTTGTCTTGCCGCAGTGAACATTATCAAACTATCCGTTGTAATGAACTTATTGTCATGGGCGATCATTATGACTGGATTATATGATATGAATTAGGTCTTTATGCTTTGTGATGAAATATCATATCATCCTGTTGACCAGTTTGGTTTGGTTTTGAGCTAAAATGTATAAAAATACATGGCTTACAACCATGAATATATGTGATGATATATTGAGTGATTATAAGCATAATTTTAGATGTTCCGTGCTGGACCAATGGGATGCATCTGGCAATGTCAATTGAATCACCCGTCGCATAAACAGGCAAGATGTGTTGACACAAGATATCTTTTGCTATATCATGCATCATGATAGTATGACCTACTATAGCATATGAACCACTATATTGGATATTGTTGCTTTTTACTGAATCATATCCTTCCTTGAGAATTGTGTCTTAGGCTTTTGCTCTCTTATGCTCCTGCTCTTAGTACTAAACTTAATGTCAGCTAATGTCGTTGGGACGGGCACCCCGCGCCTTGCCGATCTTTTGTGGTCTTGTGAACGCACTGAACTCGATGCTACCTTATAATCTCTTGCCGATATTGAGCACCATTATGTCTTCCTTCTATCACAATTGAATGTTTCTTCTTCACTTTATTATTAACCGTTGGCACCGGCACCCTCGCGCCAAGGCGCGATACCGATCTAGTGTCCATGCAAGCGGGCGGCATCCCAACTTCAAGCCAGCTTGCTTGCTCGCGTGCATGCAACTGGGCAGCGGCCCAACTTGAAGCCAGCTCGCTCGCTCGCGTGGATGCAAGCGGGCCGTGGCCCAACTTCAAGCCAGGTCGCTCGCTTGCTTCACTCACTCGCTCGCTCGCGTGTATGCAAGTGAGCAGCGGCCCAACTTGAAGCTCGCTCACACGCTTGCTTCACCCAGTCGCTCGCTTGCACGGATGGAAGTGGTCTGCGGCCCAACTTCAAGTCACCTCACTCGCTCGCTCCTGTGCATGCAAGTGTGCCACGTCCCACCTTCAGGTCAGCTCGCTCGCTTCTCCCGATTGCTTGCTCGCAGACTCTGCCCACCAGTTTTTTTTTTTTTTTTTCTGTTCGTCTGTTAGGGAAAATATCAGCCAGTTTTTTATTACTGTTTGAAAAAAGTGGAATCATTTTTACTTGATTTTTAGCAACTATCATCAATTTAAGAATAGCTCGTGAATTTTAAAAAGTTCATGCATTCAAAAATATTTTACAAAACAAAAAATTCTCGTGAACTAAAAAATGTTTGCAAAATGATCCTAATTTTTTCTAACAGTATTAAAAAAACTGGTGGAAATTCCACTATTCAATTTCAAAAATGTTTAAAAAGTTCAATTGTTTTTTAAATGTTCACGAACTGGGAAAAGGTTAACAAAATTAAATAATGTTTGCAAAATTGAGAAATGAGACGAAAATAAATAAATAGTCCTTGAATTGGACAAAAGTTAGCATAACTAAAAAAGTTGAAAGAAATAAAGGATAGTTTACGAAATAAAAAATGTTCACAATTTTTAAAAAGTTCACGTGTTGAAACAGTTTGTCATTTTAAAAAAGTTCATGAAATTGAAATAATATTCATAAATTTAAATAAAAAGTCAGAAATTTGAAAAATGACTAGGGTTCTTTAAAAGGTTCAATAATTTGTAAGTGAGTGTTCATAGATTCCGAAAAAAGTTTGTAAAATTGAAAAAAGTTCATGAATTTGAAAAAAATGGATTAGAAAAATGTTATATTTGAAAAAAGTTTGCGTAAATGAAAAAATAACGAAGTTGAGAAAAAGTTCACAAAAAATTAACAAAAGTTCACAAATTCGGAAAAGGTTCACCAAATTAAGTAAAGTTTGTAAAATTGAGAAATGTTACGAAAATTTAAATGTACACTAATTTGAAAAAATAACACAAATGAATTTTTACAAAAAATATTTTGCAATTTAAAAATTGAAAAAAAAAATGGTAAAAATTACAGATTAAAAAAAAAGATAGTAAAACTCGAATAAAGTTCATTGATAAAATATATAGGGCCTAATACGTTTTCGAGGTTGTCTTTGACCATTGATAAAATTAATAATATATGAGATGTGTAATATTAAAAAAAATCATCAGAAACTCCTTTCAAATACGATTTGACAATATGCTTTATGTAACATGCATGTCATCTATTATTTCTCTAAACGGTGGTCAGAAGTAATCTCAAAAAACGTATTAGGACCTATGTATTTGTATCGAGAGAGTTAGTTTATTTGGAAAATAAAAGATTGAAACTTTCGAAAAATAAAACAAGTATTCGAGTTTCTAGTAATTGTTCGACAAATTCAAAAATATTGTATTTTGGAAGAATATTCAATTTTTTGAAATTATTCATGGTGCCCAAAAGTTTTACAATTTTGTGCCCTGTCTACTTTTTTTCAAGTTATTAAAAATATTTTGTATTTGCAAAAAAATGTTCATGTTTAAAAAACTGTTCAACATTTTGCAAAACTTTGTACATATTCTACAAATATTCACCAATGCCAAAAAGTTCATATTTCCAAAAATGCATGCCTTTTCAAAAACTACTTAGAATTTTACAAAATACTTTTTCTAAGCTGATTGAAAAATAGCGTGCTACAGTGTTTCTGGTTCGCCACAGTGCGTACGAAAGATAACCATGAAACAACACACGGCCGGCCTGATTCGCTTGCACGCGTGTGAATTGGGGGTGGCGCAGCCTCATGTCAAAGAGTCGCAAGAGTCAGCTAGCCTAGCGCGCTCCACTGTTGTTCAACACTTTTTTTTCAGCTGTTTCTTTTGACATTTTTTCATTCGTTTTTTGCTTTATTTTTTATTGTTGCTTATATTTCGAAATATTTTAAATATATCTATTGTAAAAATAATATACACTGAAAATATAGAAATGTTAATCATGCATTGAAAAGTGTTAAAGGCGTATACAAAAAAATGATTCAAATGTATAAAAAAATTGTACAATGTGTATAAAAACTAGACAATAATATATATATTGATCATGTATTTCAAAAATATTAAACTTGTATATAAAAATCATTCCTGATGCATACAAAAAATAATATAGTGCGTACTAGAAAAGTAGACATAAAGTTATGTTTAAAAAAAAATGTTAGTCTTGTATTTGAAAAATGTTGAGCCTTTATTGAAAAAAAATGCCAGGTGTACAAGATAAATGTACAATGTGTGTGGAAAAAGGTAGACATCTTAGAATATAAGTTTTTACAAAAGTTAATCACGTACTCCCTCTGTCCCATAATATAAGATCTTATTACATTTGATTTGCTCATAAATCGAATGTAATAAGATCTTATATTATGGGACAGAGAGAGTATTTGGAAAATGTTAAACATGTATATAAATGTTTATCCTGGTGTAAACGAAAACCGTAGAAGCTGTATGAAAAATAGTTGACATCAAAAAATATGTTTGGAAAAAATGTTAATCATGTATTTTATAAAGTATTGAACGTGCACAGAAAAAACATTTCAGATGTATACAAAAAAAGTTTCATGTATATGGAAAAATATTAAATGGTTATAGAAAATGTTCTTCTATATGAAAAGAGAAAGAGAAAATTAATACAAACCGACAAAGAAACAATAAAAACAAAGATATCAAATGCAAACCAGTACGAAAGAATGAAAAACAATGAAAACAGATAAATAAACAGAGAAACTAAAGAAAATGGGTGAAAACCAAGAGAGAAACAAAGAAAACAAAAGAAAATTTAAGAAAATAGGAAAGAAAAGAAAAAACAGTGATAATAGAGAAAAGAAACAAAGGGAAAAAGCAGTAAAAAAGGAAAGAACGAAGAAATGTGTGAAAACCAAAAAAACCGAAGAAAACCATGAAGAAACAAAGAAAACCATAAGAAAAAGAAGGAATTTTTTTTTTTGAAGAAAACCGGTCCACAACCAACGAACAACACACATCAAGCTACAAGAAGCCAGTGACGAACAAAATACCGAAAACGGGCCGGCCCATAAACGACGCGACAGAGAAATCTTTCGCACGAGAGCTGCTTCCATCTCGCTATAAGCGACATATAGCTCTTGCGCCCGCGATCACTACCACTGCTCGCTGGTACTGCACCGTGTGTTTGTGCTGTTTATATGTATAATTTGGGTTACACTAGCTGCGCAAGGCATCTGCTGAACTACTGACAGTGTTGGAGCTAGAAATTTAGCAATAGGGTGCTAGGGCATCTCTAGCGGACCCCGTCCTATAATTCTAAAATTTAGCCCTTATCCTAAAAAAAAATACTATTTTTAGGAGATTAAAGTTTTCTTATTCTAGCTGATCCTTCAAAACTTAATACCCAAAAAAATCCGAACACACACAAATTCATTTGAAACACACATTTAAACTACATTAAGATCAAACATATCATACCAGGACAATTCATTAGCTATTACGTTACCACAACATCCGGCACACACGTTCCTCGGCGGTGAGCTCCGCGCGCCGCTTGGCAAGAGCATGGTGTACGTCGTCACCTTTCGATGACCCATGCCGGCTGGCAAGAACATGGTGTACGTCATCACTTTTCGGTGACCCATGCCGGCGATTTGTAAGTGTTAGAATAATCCGAGGTGCATAGTTGATAATCCGAGGATCAAGCAATCACTCGAGACAAAATATCAAGATTTGTTAACAAGGTTCACCGAACATCGGCTACATTCCTGGGGCCTGACTATGGGCACTCCTCCCCATCATACTGCTACAATACCGCACACCGGTCATCCGGGTGCCATCACACAACCGGACCCCGCATGCGTGCTTGTGCTATTGTATTCACATAAGTTACATCGTGTGTCTAACCTTACATTATATAAGAAGCTTAGAATACAAGTCCCACTAGGACACTACAACATATCCTATCTACACTTCGTGAAAGTGAACAACTCACTTGCTGGGTGCCACACAAAGAGTTCGGGTTTCGGGAGGAGGGTCAGTATTGTGATTCATAGTTGTAGCGATCAAATTGGGTGGCACGCTGACCGAGTGGCCATTATTGCGGGAGGTGAGGAGCTCCTCACTTTTACTGAGAGTTAGGATTTCCAAAGAAAAATAGGCAAGATTGGAAAGATTTGGGGAATACAAAGCAACTTTTTGGGAGGGGGGGGGGGGGGGGGGGGCGTTAGGTTGGGAAGGTTTAGTGGGTTTGCTATATAGGGTTTAATCCCCTAAAAAAACCTATTTATAACTTTTAGGAGATCTGCTGGAGATTGATCACGTTGTAATCATCCCAATTCGAATTTGAAAGGGTCATGTACATGTGAGGAATCTGTTGAATATGTATCCAGAATGAAAGGGACATCCTCTGACTTTTATGGCGACAACTCATATTTCATTGGTGAAATTAGTTAGCATTGTCCATCGAAGTAATTCTTTAGCACAGATTTAGTTGTAATGGTCTTTTCCCATTTTAATTGGCAGTCTCCGTCCCATTTCTCTTGGCCGTACAGGATTTTAATTGCCAGCTTTTCTTGTCACTCTCTATCGCAATTCTCTAGAACAAATTTAGTTGTACGTATTGTCCTTCTCTGATTTTAGTTGCACGTCAGGAACACTCTGGAAGTCAACACACTTGAGGCTAGCTGCATGCCGCGGGAGTGGATTTTCTATAATTTCCACTCAACTTTTGAAGGATGAAGGCAACATACTTTTCTTTTTCACGCAAAAAGAAAAACATACTCTATGTTTTTATCATGAAGGTAGCATACTGAATAAACAGCATATGAAGCAGGGGCGGAGCTCCCGGTAGGGCGAGGTTGGGCGCTCGCCCTACCTTGATTTTTGGCGATTCTGTTGTACGTAAGCTTGATCGATCGCTAAAAGAATAATAAAACCAGTTAAAAATCACCGTGAAACGTTTTTGGGCCGTGATGGAGCGTTGCACCCACCTGGATAGCTTATTGGGCCGTAGCAACTAGAAGGTCCGGCACCAGCCCCGCTCGATCCAGTCACAGTCCTATGTTTTGTCCACGCCACGCCATGCTGCCCCTCGACACGAACCCTAGCAGCCAGCAGGAGCAGCATGCGTTCGCGACGGCCAGCAGGAGCGCCGAGCGGTCGTGGGAGGCCGACGACCAGCAGGAGCGAGCGGGGACGTGGTCGCGTACTTGTGTTTCCGGCGGCCAGCAGGAGCGCACTGCGACGTGAGGCCGGCGGCTGGAAAGGGACATTTAACAGAAAGGAAAAAGGGCTAGCAAAGACGAAGGAGAGAGGTAATTTATTTTTGAATGTTATTGTCATTTTTTCAGATAATAGTTTGACAATCGACAACTACAACGCAGTGATTGGTGCATTTTTTGTGATGAATAAAGCTTATTGCTTCGATTGTTTTCTTTTTAAACCTGAACGAATGGGTTGTAAATTTGGTTATGATGTTTTCTCCAAATTCATTGGGTATGACAACTGAAAAATGCAGTGGCCGCGTAGCCAATTTTTGGTTTTGCATCAAAAATAGTTATGCTTAAGAGTTCGCCCCACCTCAAAAAAGTTTCGTCCTCCGCCACTGATATGAAGTGAAGGCCGTTACGCACGACATAGTTCGTAGCCCGCATTCATCAAAAGGGTAACCATTTTTTTAGTGAGCCACGGTCTCATCACACAATCAAAGTCTATTTTGCTTTTCTAAAATTACTTATACAATTGTGACTGAAACCTTGAAGACCCCGATCTTCCCAATCCGTTGTGAGGACATTGATCTGCATGACCTTCTCACGGGCAAAAATCGGCTCATTCCCGGGGGAATATCTGGATATCCCCCTTCACTTTCGCTGGCTGTGTAAGGTTCACCTTCTATCGTTGATTGACAAGACCCAGAAAAAAAATGTCGTTGATAGATAAGATTCATGGTAAACTGCCTGGAGAGAAGGGCAAGAATATCGCAAGAGCGAGTAGAGTTACTCTTGCCAAGACTAAGACCGTTCTCACCTTAATGGCTATGTTTCATATGATGGCCATCCCACTGCCTGGAAGGACAGGAACTGACACATCTTCAACGACACAAGATTGACTTACATCGAGGTGGCCCATCTCACCTTCGAGGAGATTGTGTGGCATAATCGGGCCTTTGGGCCGAGAGTGACCAAGTTCATGATTAGTTAGCATGCAGTTTTAATAAAAGATCTTTGGGGTTTACAGCACGTCCCCCTTTAAACATGCCACCTTGTAAATAGTTATCCCTTCTTAATAAAAAGATAGTACTCCCGCTGGTTATTAAAAAACCATGGACTCGGCCTTCCCTACTGATATTATTTTCATTTACACTGTACTGGTAGTTGGCTAACCAACATTTTGGTACGATTAACTAGGACTGAATAGGAACCATGTACTCTCTTCCCTACTGATATGATGTCCATTTACTCTCCACTGGTGGTTGGGGAATCTACTTTTAGGAATCCATATGGTTTCTTTCAGAATTTATTTACATGACTATGACTGAAACAATACACTCCTTCCTATTACCAACTGATACGACATGTGATCCCGTACTTCGTTGATATGGGAAAATATTTTTTTCCATGATTATTTTTTGTGCTTCATTGCAATTATCCATGCTAAAGCTACAGGAATATTATTTTTAATAGTTAAAAATAGTAAAGCTTTCAAAATCAAAGGTTCCAAAAGTATTGGAGGAAACGAGCTAGCTGGACGATGAAGAGTCGATTACTACACGGACTATGAGGGACGTACATCACAACATTGAACCAGAATAGTAGTTGAGCATAATATATACTCTAGTCGAGGAGCAAGATGAAGTATTGGACTGAGTAGATGTAGCTGTTGAAGCACCACTTTACAGTTTAGGTCACCCTGGTTCTATATTGCAATTTTGGAAATGAAGTAAGCAAGCAATTGGAGCTGAGTTACCCTTCAGTTCCTCAACTACCGCTGGTCCGCTGCTGCCTTGTTCCATTTAACCTCTGAAACCCATCTCCTTCCTACCCTATAAATACATAGCCAGATAGGCAGTCCTCCATCACCTTTTCAAAGTCTTTCACCAAGTGACATAGTCCTCTGGAGGCGGGAAAAAGTCTAGTACCATGATCGCTGAAATGGATGCGGACAGCATTGCAGGATACTTCAGAAGAAGATACTGAGGGTTCAGCCTGATGTGAAGAAGCTCTTCCTCTTAATTCGGGCCCCAGACGTTGAATCTGCAAAGCTTCGGATTCAAGCTGAGGTGAAATATTCGTTTTCAGCCGTTCTCTTATAGAATTGTACATTTGTTGTGTCTAATACTTAAACAATGTCGATAAATTTTATGGAAGTATGCTTGTCCAGCCGATAGGCCATCTTGGGCCTCGTTCGGATTGAGTATAATTTTAGTTTGCTCCCCACCAGTATATTGCTCAAACTTGAGATAAATACATGTAAGCACACAAAAATTACATTGAATCCAAATAGGGCCTTGGTTTGCACAGTCAACTCCCAACCCCCAATCTTAGGGTACGCATATACTGACTTCTCTTTCGGATGGCTCACCAATTTAGATTCTAATATTTAGTACCAATAGGTACTGGATTTTCTTCTGAATATGCCTTAAAACCAAACAAAATACTGGAATGTGCACATCTAGCTATTATCTAATTCTGCATATTCCTATCTGCTTTCCAACAAGGAATGTTTGTACCAGCCGTTGGTCAAGGAGGAAGCTCCAACCTTCGTGCCATGCTGCAACCTAAACACCGGGGCAAGCAGCATGTACATGATGCATCGGCATGCATAAAAGAAAAGTGTGATTATATTGCAATTAATTCAAGCGTGTGTTTACTATCCTTTCCTGCATGTCAAGATCACGCTGGCTAAAGATGCATGTAATGTGCTCTTGCTGGCTAAAGCCAAAGATGTTGTTTAATGATAAGGAAAATACCTAAAGTATGAAAACTGTGAAAACTATTGGTTTGGTCTAACCATAAGATTAAATCTAAAACTGAAATGTATGATTAAAAATTAAACATAATGAACCGGGTCATTTCCATGATGTCAACACTTATGGGCTTGCGAGTAGAGGGGAAAAGGCTGATATGAATATGACAGAGACAAGTAGAGCATGCTTCAATTAAGCTACTATGAAATCGGTGATAAACTGAAAATTGAAAATAGATGTCTTTTAAGAATGTGAGTAGTCTAAAAAAATTTGGATAGGGATAGAGGATTTTGATTCTAGCAAGTGGGGCTTTTCCATTCAAAACCTTTCACGTACTCGGTGCAACCATCGGTTTAAAGAAAATCAACTTATTAGTTCCTAAGACCGTGCCAAGAGATTAACTTTATATTTCCTTTTTAAACTAGTCGATGGGGTTTAGCCAAGGTTTTACACGACATATGGTTGCCGATAGAGTCATTGTTCCACTCGTAGCTGATAGTTGGGATTTACCCTTCATAGATTTCTCATTGGCCATTGAAGTAGTCGTCCTCCCTTATGCACAGTTCTCAAAAAGTAAAAGTAAAGGGCATGTCCTTTCGGGTATTAAAAGATTAAAAGCGTGGCTAGATTCTTTTTTTGAAAATGAGAACAACTATTTAGGTATATAGCATTTCCCAATGAACTTTTGGTGTTTTTAGGTCACAGGGAGGGAGATCTTTCGTGTGTTGAAAGAAAATCATGGTGCAGGGTTCGATAATTTCATTGAAGAAAAGATTTGTCCTTTGGTCGGAAATATCATGAAAGAGAACTTTGGATTAGACAATTCCCAATTGAAAGAATTGTCCAAGGATATAGACATCATCATCAGCGGGGCAGCGACTACAAATTTCTTTGAAAGGTATGATGTGTTTCTTGGTTGCAGAGTTTTTACATACTCCCTCCAGTTCTCAAATGAGTGAAGTTTTAGATATTCCTTGAGTCAAAATAAAGTTTTGACTAGGGATATCATCTTAATTATTTTACTTGTAAATTTTATATATTATACGTATATATTATGTCAAAATGTATTTCTTGAATATTTTATTTTTTGCGCACTATATGCATATAATGATATCTACTATTAAAGAGGGTACATCGTCGTCGTTCACACGCAGCCATTAATCCGAAAACAATTTGGAAACTGAGTGCCGAATCAATTAGGAACTCAAGCCATTAATGCAATTAGTTAGCCAGCCAGTTAATTATGTGCACAATTCATTAGGTCCATATAAATAGAGACTTTTTTCACGCGGAATCAATTTGGAAACCAATTCATTAATGCAATTAATTAATTATGTAGTTAGTTAACTAGATCTGCAGATAATTAGAAGTAGGGATTTTTTGTTCAAACTTTAGTTTTCCTAATAGTCTGCCCGGTCCACTTTCTAGCTATTATTTCCAAAACTTCATATAATCTAGCACGTCACATGCCACCACTCTTCAAATATTGTTTCATCCCGGCCTCGCATGCCACCACTTTTGAAAAGCACATGTATTTAGCTAGTAGAAAATAGATTTACACCTTGTTGATGGTGTCAATGTCCAAAAAACACTTGCTTGTGAACTAAAAGGTGTAATATTATAAGAAACATGTGCTTGAAATAATTGATAAAAATGTGATGCTATTTTTTCAGATATGATGTGGCTTTCGACACAAATGTCTTGGGAGTGAAGCATGTCTGCGCATTTGCGAAGAAGTGTCCGAAGCTAAAGATGTTGCTTCATGTTTCAACTGGTGCAAAAATCATAAGACTACATATGATCTATGAATTTGTGGTTGGTGGTGTGTCATGACATGCTGAAAAATTGAGCTCATTAAGTGATATATTACTTGAACAGCCTATGTAGCTGGTGAAAAAGAGGGGCTAATATCAGAGAAGCCATTCTTGATGGGTGAGACACTAAGGGTGGGCACATATCTGGACATCGAATCCAAGCTAAATCTTATCAACAAGACCAAGAGAGAACTAATAGCCAACTGCGCAACTGACAAGGTTGCGAGAAAAGCCATGAAGGAGCTTGGCCTCAAGAGGTTACACACGACTAGAAACATACTTATGCATTTGTACTCTTTTCTACCTCTTGGTATGGTTGTAAACTTGATACATTTGTTACATGTGGACAACTGAATGAAGAGCACGACACTTTGGATGGGCAAACACATATGTCTTCACCAAGGCAATGGGGGAGATGCTGCTAGAACACCTGCGTGAGGGCTGTCCGATGGTCATCGTCCGCCCAAGCATCATAACTAGTACTCTCAAGGATCCCTTCCCTGGATGGATGGAAGGAATAAGGTCACATAAACTCAACATTTGTTTACTATTCACGAAAGTGTACAACCATATGTAATGCTACACTTTTATCTTTCATAGGACAATCGATATAGTGATTGCCGGATATGCCAAGCAGACCATGTCATTCTTCCTAGCCGACCTGGATTTGATAATGGACGTGGTGAGTAATCTGTTCACAGATTACCAACCAAAATTTGGAACGAAACTTGATTAAGGTACCAAGTGATTAACCAGCCATGAGGTGTGGTCCTGATGAGGGTGGTTTGGACAGATTCCAGGGGACATGGTGGTGAACGCTATGATGGTTGCCATGGTAGCACACTCGAAGGATCAGCAAGCACATATCATCTACCATGTAACATCATCACATCACAACCCCGCAAGCTACGCCATCCTCGCAGATTCGGGCCACCGCTACTTCTTCAACAACCCACCATGCACAGGGAGGAATGGTGAACGTGTGCGACTAAAGAAGATGCGATTCTTTAGGACAACTGCGAGTCTAAGATTGTACATGGCCATCAATTACAAGCTTCCCCTCGAGGTTAGCTTCTCATTTCAACGTCGACGCATTGATTTCGTAGAGCTGAGATGAGAAGGAGATTAATATTATGAGCTCGTCTTGCAATTGATTGGACAGATGCTTCACCTAGTGAACATTACACTCTGTGGTGTTTTCTCATGGCGCTACAGTGAGTATAAAAGGAAATACAGGTTCCTCACGCAGCTGATTGAGCTCTACGCGCCCTACGTCCTGTTCAAAGGACGGTAAGCAACTTTTCAATCTTGACAGAACATAGTTTTCTTTTTGCTTTTGCAAAAAAACATTCTACAAATATTTTATTACCTACAAAATTGCACTTTGAGTTGATTTTATCAATTTGTTGTAGCTTTGATGACAACAACTTGGAGCGACTAAGGATGGTGAGGAACAAGTATCAAAATAACAAAGAAGCCTATTGCTTTGATTTTGACCCCAGGTCCATCAACTGGGATGACTATTTCTACAATGTCCACATTCCTGGTGTGCTCAAATATATGCAGACTGAGTTACATTCAGCTAGCCAAAATTCAAACGATGTTGCTAGGCTTTGAAATACAATAATTTTACTGCTCCCACAAACTTTGTACTAAACCAGCGACAGATAATAT
Organism: Thinopyrum elongatum; assembly: GCA_011799875.1. NCBI lineage: Eukaryota > Viridiplantae > Streptophyta > Magnoliopsida > Poales > Poaceae > Thinopyrum > Thinopyrum elongatum. The sequence goes on from CM022299.1 coordinate 8,847,221, forward strand.
GGATCAGATAGAGTATATTATTTATGCAACTCTGGTGAATATGTATTGTACAATATTTTGTTACGCTTATGAATTCTACCGATAAAATACATTTCTTGCATCAGCTCTATGTACTATGTAGTATCAGCCTGTGCATCAATAAACTGCACGTCAGAAGAAAAATTGAATATATATGTATTGCACTCCATTTGTCATGAGACTCCGATCTATATGTTTGTGAAGTGTGCTGCACGTATGAAAACATAGTTGTCTATAATTGTCACCCATGGATTCTATCTTGGATCTCATCGCCTCAAACGATATCTTGGATCTTGGTTGAGCATATGTTTATAATTTAATCAAAATGTCTAACACGTACGTTCACACAGATGTCCACCCTTGTCTGGACACAAAGCTTGGACTTGTGGCGAGTGCTCAAGTCAACGAGGCATGCCGATGGAGGCAGGCCCCCGGCTACCCGTCGACGCTATCCGGCGGGTACTGATTTCCAAGGGATCTCGTATTGGCCTGTTCCGTCCCCGCCGCCTCCGGAATTCAGACCTCACTGTCGCATCATCAAAGCATGCAGATCAGGACGAAAATATGCTTTCTAACAAGTTTCCAGACTGAAAAAAAGGAAGGCACGACCTACTAGTAGTACAACGCTTTGTATAAAGAGTGTTGCTATACACACGACGCTGTGTAGCCGATTTGCGCACGATTATTCTGATCCAGCCGTGCATGCGTTGGACAAAGTGGAGGCCGGCGGTTAGATCACGCATCGTCCAATGTTCGGCTGCTATGTATCGGCTGCTTGGTAGTTTCGTTGTATAAAAGTAGAACTGTAGAAGTGACTGATTCAAGTAGAGTCGTAGCGGCTCCCAACCTCCTGCCTCACCTGCTGCTGCTGCTGCTCGTCGGCGGGGGTGATGCCACAATGATAAACATCAACAACCAAGCACGCATTCCCTCTCAATCTGTCGCTCGCCTGGACCATTGACCGCGAACATGGCCGTGACCATGACCGTTGACTTTGAAAAAAAGTTCATGTAATTTTTTAAAAAATCACATAATTTAAAAAAATCACAAGTTTGAAAAGTTTCTAGATTTGCAAAATGTTCACGAGATTTTACAAAATTCACAGATGTTAGTAAAAATCCATACTTAAAAAAAATCATGATTTTGAAAAGTTTATAGAAAAAAGTCATATATTTCAAAACAATTACATGAATTTGAAACAAATTCCCAAATTGAAAAAAAATAAAAAATAAAAAAGGAAATAGAAGAAGGAAACGAAAAAACCCAGGAGGGGAAGATCAACCAAGTTCATCATAGCCTGTGACCCTAATAAACAGGTTATTGGAGATATTAACCAGAGAAGTCATGACAGATATGGAGCCATCGATCGTTAACGAGATCAAAGCGCGAGCTGCACCATTTACTTGTATCTTTACTTTTGAAGGTCGTGCTTCTAATTTTGAAGCACATAGTTTAGCTAATTTTTTTATCTTACTTTAGCTAAAAAAAAATTATCTTACTTTAGCTCCAGGGCATCATGTGTGATCTGGCCAGCCGCATGTTGTAGTTTCCATCCCACATTCTGTGGATTTTGATGAATGAAATCAGGCTTTTACCCCTAAAAACCTTGTTGCCGCTTCTTCCCATAACACCGCCGGTCACTTAGACATCGGCACACGCTGCAGGTTCCCCTGCATATCTGTGCTATTATATTGGCATATGTAACATCGGGTGTCTGCCCCCACATCATATAAAAGGTCTATGATAGAAGTGTCATATAAAGACACGATTCCATACCCCGTCTACACACGATATAACTCTAAGTCCAACTGTAAACTACCTTGTACACAATATTCGACACAATTCCAACAGCTTGTGACCTGTCAAAACAATGATGTGATTTCGCTTTATACCTTCCACAAAAAAAGTAATTAGCAAGAAAGGATACTCTAGTCTACACTCTACAGCAAAGGGACGTTGCTTTGTTCCGGAACAAGTGATTGATGTTGACTTTACAAGTCTGTGGATGAATATGACTGCACAAGGTCGAGTTGCTGTTCTCCAGAAGTACTTAGAGAAAAAAATGACATCAAGAGGTGTGTGGAGTACGTACACTTTTCCATGCCAAAAAAATGAAATTCAGTTTTCCAGAGTGCGAAAAATTTCGAATTTTTTTGGGGAACACACATACACATGTATACTACGGATGTGCAAGATTTCACAGCATTATACTTTCGCACGTGGCGTACAGAAATTCGTATTTTTAAACAGGCCCTTTAATTTTGTTGTTGGGTTGAATTTTTTTTGTACAGCCTACAAATCATAACATTTAAAAACGAAATTTCACATGTTCGTGCAGAACACATATATGTTTCTATGGATTTTTTCGGATTTTTTTAAACTTCTAAATATGCTTTTTGATTTTTTAATATACTGTCCTCCCTGGAGCTCGGTCACCAGCAAAAATCTGCTGAACATATAAATATCCGATTACAAGCAAGTCATTTTGGCATCAAGTCCTCGCGCAGCAGCAAGTCTAGCAGGTACCGCGCCGAATCTGAGGTTGTCACGAGTGCCAGGCCGCACCAGCAGTATCCTTGCTGCTGCTGATTCTACCACTGTGTTATATGGTCTAATTATATTAGAAGTCTAGAAGTATGTTATTTTTCCTTTTCGAAATGGACACAGAAGAGTTGCCTCATTCCGTAACTGAAGAGTTAAGAACTTGAGATACATTAACAAGGAGCAAAAAAAAAAAAAGCTCTGAGATGCACCAGGAAAAAAATGTCTACTCTCCCAAGATGACATTTTGTCAAAAAGCATGTTTTATATGATAACACCTATGCAAGATCTGATCGTACTTGCCTATTTCCTATAGCCAAAATCATCAAACAAACACACTATACAGATGTCATTCGAAAGGGACTAATATAATTTGAAAGGGACTAACAAGCAAACAAGTCCGCAAGAATGTTAGGCTGTTTTATGCTGACCGTTGAATGGTTCAAGAGAAAAGTCATGTCCCTATCTGCTATCCCCTACCACTCCTCCACTCTGTTAGCTGTCAGTCTATCACAGCCACAGGAGCCCTATCGCAAGTTTGCAATTGAAAGACTGGTTCAAGTTAACAGGTGCAATCAGAAATCATAGCACATATGGCACTGGTGAGTACCTCTTCAGCTCCCTCCTGCCTCTCCTCCTCCCCGTTGCCACCGTGTGGTCAGACGCTATTCCAGTTGGAGGTGGCGTGAACTCGATCAGGGCGAGAAAGTGCCTGTTTGTGCCACGATCAATCAAAGAATATCGTCTACAACTCCCGTGCCTGCACCCCCGGCCAAGGTAACACCTACGACCCCAAGTGCTCTGCCTACACCCCCGGCCATCCGTTGACCTAGAAATTTTCTCTATACTTAAGATACACCATTATACGATTCATGTCAAAAATTGGCATCTTTCAGGGTCTGCTCGATATATTTATGCCATTAAATGTGTTTCTAGACATTTCAATATAATTCATATTTGAAGTGCATGACAGTGTTCACAAAATTGATTTGAAAAATACCATGTGTTCTTGACTCTATATTTCTGCCTTATCCACGAAAACTAGGGCAATTCGAAACAACCGGGGGGGGGGGGGGGGGGGGGGGCAAGACTCGACCATGAACATGGATGTTTTTGGTTTTTTAATTTAAAAATGTAAAAGAATGACTGGAAAACGTAAAACAAGCATGGTGTCATGATATGATCTCTAGAAGCTATAATAAACAATATAGAAAAATAACCATTTGATGTAGAAAAATAACCATTTGGTGCCGAAGAATAATGGCAAAAACTAATATACCAAATATTTTTCTGAAGGCTTTGCCAAGAATCTATTATATACTTAAAACAAGAGACAAAGAAGCTACCACGTTTATCCACATATGCTAATATTATTTGCACCGTTTGATTTGAATAATGAAGGCTGAGATTAAAAGTTTTTACGTAACATCCTAACATGTATTTACCAACTTATTTGGACCAACACGTGGTCACGTCTATGCATATGCATATATGGTACATGTGTGCACAAAAAGACGCAATCTCAAACATGTACAGGAAAGGAAGCACCGGTTGACAAACGGAATCAAACACGTAGATGTTCTATAGACTAATAAAATAATCAAACACACGGACTCTGCTGTGGACTCTTGCCTTTAATAGAGAAAAGTCAACGTAAGAAAAAAAAAACTCCAAATGCTTCTGAACGTAAAGAGGTTATAGAGCTGTTGTGCATTGCCAGGACTTGATCAAGTACTTGGATGTCTGAAAAAATGCATTAATTAGTCCACGTATAAATTGGAGATAGTATCCGAGAGCAAATGTAATAGGATTTCCGACCGGACTGAGTTGCACTGTGCATACAAGCACAACGCGTGCACATCCAATAAAAAGGGCACGACATGTGCAAAGCCTTCTGCAGCAACCTTGGGCCACTAGCCTAGCTCCGACTAAACTGACGTGCTAATTTGATCTGTTAGGCTAACTTGCATGCACACCTGACATACGACATAGTTAGACCAACTCGCATGCATACCTAATGTACTTCATCTTATTCGTGCCAAAACTATCTTACAAAAATCATTCTGACTAGATACATGATGCATTGTGAAGTATAGACAAAAGGGACCGGCAGAAAAAATTATATACAAAAGGAACTAAATTTTGTCGTATGAATACGTCCAAAGGATAAGAATAACTAAACAAATTCTTCCATAATCTTTTTTATACTATATACTCTTATAATTTGGTTAAACTAAAAATTATAAATAATATAACTCTTTTTTACACACGAACTGAGGTACGCACGTAGCTGCTCCTTTCAAGGCCACGTTGTGGTACATACTCTTTTAACCTCATGTTTCTTTTATGGTATCTTTTAACTACACATTTTTTAGGGATCTTTTAACTATGCATATGCATACATGTTATAGCAACCGGCACTGATATAGAAAATACTAATATAAAATACGTACAAATAAGTCCACAACACTGAACTCTTTTTTATCACAATACTGAACTCTCATACAAATAAATCACTACTACAGAATAAAATATAAAATATGTACAAATAAGTCCACACAACTGAACTCCCATACAAACAAAGCAGGTTGCTGTTCTTCGAAAAAAATAGAAGAAAAATCATATTGTTGTTATTTTGAGTGCACTATATCAGCAAAATATGCAAATTACAACATCATAATTAGTTTTTTTACGGATATCATGATTAGTTTTATTTGAAAAAGGATCAACATGGCTTCTTCCAATGGTAACAATGTAAATTATAAAAGATTATATTTCGAGGGAAAATATGTGTGGCCTAGTTTGTGGACAATATCATATATTGTAGATTAGTTCAACATGAAAGAAACACATATGTGTAACATTTTTTTTTATAAATCAAGGCTGCAACATGCAATAAAAAATGTGAATTAAATTAGAAAATTTGATTACCAAGCGATAAGATGAGATATGTGGTGGCTATCAACAAAATAGTGAAGACTGATGGCTTTGTGGAACTCACTTGCGTCCCTCCTCTAGCTGCAGCGGCCTAGAGGTGCTAAGTTACTTTAAATTTAGTGCTATGGCGGGAATTACTGAGGTGTTGGCGTCACTCTCAACTTAGCTTCAAAATTTAAACAACATATCTGATATTCTACATGAATCTAGCCGCGCAAATGCGCGGGTGACACTGCTAGTCTTTATAAAAACACTCGGCAAAGACGGAAAGCACAATCCATATGCTTGCCTCTGATTGGCCATGGCAAGCCCAATCACCCGCACATCTTCATCTCCTTTCTCTGCGCATATGCACGTCTCCACCTCCCCGCAAGTCTCATCTCTATCCTTGGAGCATCATCTTCAGCTGTACCTAGCTAATTCGGCCCTCTAAACGTCTACAGACGCGTCCACGGACAGTGACCGGTCACCCCTCATATATCCGCTTTCACAATCGAGTACCGGTTTCACAAATCTTCAAATCCATACAATCACATGCAAAGTAAACTAAAGTTACTTAAAATGTATTTCGATTCCACACATAGCATCCGGCTATTTTATCATGCATGCCATCAGATTACCAAAAATTGGTATGCTCTACTTCATCACATATATGCCACCGGACCGCCAAATATTGGCATGTTCTACGTACTAAAGCTATGGAAAAATTTCATCCACAACTGCCTTTACCCTTGCCGTCTTTGTCGCAGAAGTAGCTGTCGAAGACGCAAAATGGATCAGGTTGGCTCTGCTCACTGTCGGAGCTGTTCGACCCATCACGGGCTTCCACCTTCTCCACTTTGGGGGGCAGTCCCATGACACGGACCGCCCGATTTTGCTTCGTTGCGAGGGCACGCATTGTGCTCCTTTGCCACTTCACGATGATGCAGGCACGGAGGGCTTCCTCGTCCAGGGCGGCCTGCGACTCCTCCTCCCGCGGCCTCCGCCTTGAGGGCTATTGTTGCATCCTGCGCCCTCTGCCTCGCATGGCGGGCAAGCTGCGCGTCTGCAGGGTACAGGGCATGACGCATGCCGACGTCAACCTCCGTGTCGGAGCCCGACACCACAGGGACTAGGCGCCACAGAAGGTGTAACGTCGTCACCTCGAACTTGTGCTGCAAACCGGTGGTCGCCGCGTTTGGCAAGGCCGCGGTCACGCGCCCTCGAACCAGCAACCTTGACGGATCCAAGTTCCTTTTGGGCGGACGCAATGGATTCCCACCGGATCGACTCCGACCGCGATCGGGCGCACTCCTCTCGAGAGCGGCAGAGAGCCATGCGGCTGGCCATCTCGTCCTCGTCTCAGCTTGGGACGAGGTCCCAGTCGACGGACCGGGAGAACTTGGAGTCGAATCAGTCGCCCACCATGCAGGAAAAGGTCGCCGAAAAGGTGGTTGGGGGAAGAGTGGAGTGGAGTGGCTAGGGGTTTCGTCCGAGATGCGGATAGGAACGAATATATGTGGGGTTGTGGTGGGCCAGCGTTGGCCGGATCCAACGTGACGGGCGCACCCAGGCCCGTCCGAGCCTCCCCATATCCACCCCAAATACGGGCTGGATATGAGGGGTGCCGGTCAGGCCAGACATATATCGCAGGTTTGAGAACCCTAGTTGGGTCACGATTGTATGACCGGTCACTGGTCGAGCTGTCCACCCGGACGTATAAGGATATAGGGTGCGTTTTAGAGTTCGACTGTAGATGGTCTAGTTTGCTCCCCCTGATTTCCTTCCCCAAATCTCTTCCTCGATCTCACCCTGCCACCAACCACCGTAGGACGCCCGAGAGCCGCCACCCTGCAGCCCATCCTGGATCCACACTGCGCCCAGGCAGGCAAGAGCGACGGGTACAACCGGAGCTATCGCAGCTACCAGCCACTGGCATGACATGGACGGCAGCGTGCTGTGCACGTGTAGCAAGCACGGTGGGGGCTTGCCCAGCCTGTGCTACAGCGGCACGCAACCATGTGGGCGACCACGGCTGCTTCTTCACCAGCGCATGCCACATGGTGGAGCTCGAGCCAGGCTACTGGGAAACAGCCATCTTCTCCCTGAAAATGTTGGTGCCGACGGAGGAGGTCGCTTGCTCATCGTTGGTGAAGCTCCTCGGGTGGTCTGTGAAGTGAAGAGGGCGTGTGCTGCGCGTGCGCCTATTGTGCTTGAGAGCTGGGTAACGCTCCGGGGCGTCGCATTTTTTTGTCCTTGTTTATTCAGTTTGCCGAGTGTTACACTCGGTAAACCGACCATCTAAAGTCATTTTGGCCATCCGTTAGTAGCCCTTCACCAATGTTAAATTTTACCGAGTGCCCACCAAAAGACACTCGGAAAAACCACCTTTGTCGACGGGGTATAAGCCGAGTGTGCTTTGCCGAGTATAACACTCGGCAAAGACTTTGTTGAGTCCTTTTTGCCCTCTGCAGAGTATTCTTGGTACTAAGAATTCTGTGTGATCTTTCTGTAGTGATAGTATGATACCAGCTGCGAGATACGATAATTATGTCCTCGGTACACTGGCGCATACCTTAGATTCCGCGCTAGAAAATGTTCACATAGATCACAAAACTTTTGTCACCATCTTCAGCGTGCAAACCGCAGAGTTATGGCGAGTAAGACTTGGCTCCGTATGGTTGATGCCTTGATGGCATGATAGCTGGGGCAGTCAACAAGGCCTCCAGCATCTCCCAGGCAGCTGCCAACCGTTGTCAGCTTCAGCGTGCCCCCAACCCAAAGGTACTTGTTGCAAAGTGATCTTCACTCTACATCACTACTGACTCAAGATTCCAGATCTAAGTGTTGCTACAAAGCATACGGCAGATAGGTAATGAACAAAGATATGCAATCTGGGCAAAAATACCCAGTCTACCACTATGTTATATGGTATAGTTATATTAGAAGTCTAGAAGTATGCTTTTTCTTTTTCTTTTGGAAATGGACACATAAGAGTTGCCTCATTTCGTAACTAAAGAGTTGAGATACATTAACAAGCAGCAGTATATATATATATATATATCTATAAATACACTATGCTCTCAAATTTTTAAGGCCTCACAGTCAATTGAGATCTTCAATTTAAACTTGGTTTGCCGGATTTTGACTGGCTAAACAATTTCTCAAGGAGCTCTCTTATTCAATGCTTTTAATTCACTATGCTTTCTAATATTGAGTTTTTTCATTCGATTAAGGTATTTAATTTTGGATTTGGTTCACGATTTTGATCGGGTCAATGATTTTTTAAATCAATCGGCAACAACCGGCCTATAAAGACATCAACGCCGCGCATATTCTCACCACCTAGAAAAAAGAAGTGTCAACATGTGATATTGTAGCACCAATATAGTACATGCAACCACCGACGCAGAAAATATCCGCATATAAGTATGGATTCATTACTAGATATCGCATAATCACACCGTGAAATGCCCAGCAAAATTCTGCATTATAGAAAAAAACACTCCATCATATCCCCACTCGTCAAACCAAATACTCCTCCAGTTCCAAAATATAAGGTGTATTAGTTTTTTTAAAGTCAAATTTCTTCCGGTTTGACCAAGTTCAGAGCCAAAAATATCAACATCATTCAATAATAAATAAATAAAGTATGAACAATTATTTCATGGTGAATCTAATGATACCGACTTGATATCACAGATAGTGATATCTTTCTCTACAAATTTGATCAAACTTAAAGAGATTTGACTTTTTAAAAAACTAACAGTCGGCAGCAGCCGGCCTACAAAAACATGTCAACCCCGCACACACTTCACCTAGAAAAAAGAAACGGCAACATGTGATATTATAGCACCAATATAGTACATGCAGCCACTAACACAGAAAATATCCGCACATAAGTATGGATTCATTAGTAGATAACATATAATCAAACTGCGAAAGGCCCACCAAATACTGCCTTATAAATAAAAATTAACATTCCGTCATATCCCCACTCGCCAAACCAAATACTCCCTCAGTTCTAAAATATAAATTGTATTTTTTTTTAAAGTCAAATATCTTCAAGTTTGACCAAGTTCAGAGCCAAAAATATGAACATCCACAATACTAAACAAATAAAATATAAAATTTATTTCTTGATGAATGTAATGATACCGATTTGATATAACGGATAGTGATATATTTCTTTAAAAAATTGGTTAAACTTAAAGAGATTTGACTTCTCAAAAACTAATACACATTATATATAGACACACACATATGTATGTATACATACATACATACACACACACGGTAGTGCTATTATGCACGAGCGTGCAAAAGCCTAATTGTGCACTCCGGCTGCTATGTCCATAGCGCGTGCCGCTTCGCTAATTAAGGGATTACTAATGATGGTAAAACCACATGCAGAAAAAGGTAATGCAATTTAATCAGTTACTAGATGCCATGGACAAGTTCTCCGCCTCGCCAGGCCATCATATTAATCATGGTAAAATTGCTAGAAAATATAGTAATTTAATTAATTGTGTTACCTTCAGCCACACACCACCTTCAGCTACGCAAAATAACTAACCATTTTTTCTTTCTCACGTGTGATCGTAAAATAGTGAGACACATAGTAATGCTTCGAGTCTGACTCAAAATCAAAATAATGTCTACTCTGCCAGGATGATACTTTGCCAAAAAGCAGGCTTTGTATGATAAGTTGATAACACGTATGCAAGATTTGATCGCATTTTTGTGTCGTGTTTGCATATTTCTTACAGTCAAAATCGTCAAATAATGCATTATACGGATGTAACTCTCTTCTTTTTTTCTTTCTTGAAAACGTACGGAAATATTACCTACGTTCAGAAATACTTTACGTGGTTTTAGTTTAATGTGACTATAGAGCATGTTAGGCTGTTTTATGCTGACCGTTGAATGATTCAACACACAGATCTTGTCGCTATCTGCTATTCCCTACCACTCTTCCAGCCTGTTAGCTGTCAGTCTGTCACAGCCACAGGAGCGCTATCACAAGTTTGCAATTGAGACTCTGATTCAAGTTAACGGGTGCAATCAGAAATGATAACACAAAGGAACAAATGGTTGTGGTGAGTGCCTCTTCGTCTCTCTGCCTCCTGCCTCTCCTCCTCCTCCCCGTCGCCACCACCGCCGCCAGTACATCATGGGCTCCATTGTCATTGGCTTCAATCAAACAATATCGCCTACAGCGGAAAGGCCCATGTTTGCACCCCCGGCCAAGGTAACACCTCCGGCCCCAAGTGCTCAGCCTGCACCCCCGCCCAAGGTAACACCTACGACCCCAAGTGCTCTGCCTGCATCTATTGGGCCAACAAGCATGAAAGTGAAATCCTCTTCTGTAAGAAGAGTTGTTGCAATTTCAGCTCCTGTAGGTGGCTTCATTTTGCTTACCATCTTGTTCCTCATTACCTACTTTATACGTAAACGAAGAACAGAACGACAACAAGAGATGGAGGAGGAGGAAGAGTTTAGCGAGCTACAAGGAACACCAATGAGGTTCACATTTCAACAGCTAAAAGCAGCAACCGAGCAATTTGCATACAAGCTCGGGGAAGGAGGATTTGGGTCTGTTTTCAAGGGACAGATAGCTGATGAAAGGATTGCAGTAAAACGTTTGGATCGAGCTGGTCAGGGCAAAAGAGAATTTTCTGCAGAGGTTCAGACAATTGGCAGCATTCATCATATTAATCTGGTGAGATTGATTGGTTTCTGTGCAGAGAAATCGCATAGGCTCTTGGTGTATGAGTACATGCCAAAAGGATCCTTGGACAGATGGATCTATCATCAACATGACAATGATTCACCTCCTCTGAATTGGAGCATGCGGTGCAAGATTATCACTCACATAGCTAAGGGTCTCGCTTATCTTCATGAGGAGTGCACAAAAAAGATTGCCCATTTGGATGTCAAACCACAAAACATCCTCTTAGATGATGACTTCAATGCCAAACTTTCTGATTTTGGACTATGCAAACTTATTGACAGGGATATGAGCCAAGTGGTTACAAGAATGAGAGGCACACCTGGATATTTAGCTCCTGAATGGTTGACATCACAGATCACGGAAAAGGCTGATGTCTATAGCTTTGGTGTCGTGGTCATGGAAGTCATCAGCGGAAGAAAGAACCTCGACAATTCTCGATCCGAAGAGAGCATCCATCTCATCACCCAATTGGAGGAAAAGGTGAAGACTAATCGGTTGGTAGAATTGATTGACAATAAGAGTAACGATATGCTAGCACATAAGCAGGATGTAATTGAGATGATGAAGCTCGCAATGTGGTGTTTGCAGATTGATTGCAAAAGAAGGCCTAAAATGTCCGAGGTAGTCAAGGTCTTGGAAGGTGCCATGAATGCAGAGAGCAACATTGATCATAACTTTGTTGCAACAAATCAAGTGTATTTCGGTGCTGCTGGAAATGTGGTCTCATCGGTTCCACCTCTAGCTTCACATGTATCAGGTCCCAGGTGAAATGAGAAAATCTTGACAAGATAGACTATTAGATTACGAGCAGGACATGAGATATTTTTATGTAAAGCAAATGACAAGTCTGTTGTATCTTCTCAAATTATTATAATCTGAAGCCCCTTGTCTTGAGTTAATTTTACCTGCAAAGTATTTCAATATTGCAAACCTTCATGTTCTACAGCAGCTGGACTGAATTTATTCATTAGAATGTTCAATTTGTTCATATAATGCAAGTCTGTTTTCAGATCAACTAATGCAGGTATTGTTCTAGTCATTGTAGTTAAAACTAACATCATGTTCCAAAATGCTCCTAGGCTCCAACAAAGCGGAGAAATTGGCAGAATGAATGAATTCTGTAAGTACCAACTAGTCAAAATCACGTGCTTTTAAGTTCTCCCAATTTCTAGTGTGTTTCATTTCATAGTGGGTTGTGATGTGCTTAGTAATATGTATCGCATAAGGCAGTTGATTTTTGAATCAATTAAAATTTTGATACTAATTCAGTCACTACTGGAATTTTCGCATACGTCGGGTGTCGGCGTCTTCGCCGAGAGCCAAAACGCGGGCACTCGGCAAAGTAAAGAACGCCGAGAGCCGCACTCGGCAAAGGAAGTAAATCGGCAAACACATGGTGCTACCGACGGTATTGCTCGGCAAACAGGATACACTCGGCAAAGGCACTATTTGCCGAGGGCCATCTGGTCACACTCGGCAAAGTATTGCCACGTGGAGCATTCAGTGGCGACTAACGGCATGGTGACGGCTGTAACTCTTTGCCGAGGGTGGCTCTCGGCAAACATTTAGTCCCACCTCGGTCTTCATTAGTAAGAGTCCGTACAGTCAACTAGCAAAAATTCATAGTGGCTGTCGTATTCTAAAAGTGGATGCCGGCATTTTTTCAAATTTATGATCCACACCGTTACCGAGAGGGGTTCTCGGTAAGAGAGAAGTTTCCGAGAGTGGCTCTTGGTAATTATAAGGCCACCATCAAATTTTAGTCCCACCTCGCCTAGAGACAAGCAACAAAACCTGTTTAAATAGTGGGATAGTCCAGATGCAGTAAGCTTCGGTATTCATTAAGCTCTTGTCAAGGAGATGGACTATCACTTTGAATGTTCACCTATCTCGAGCAGAGAACATTCAAAGTGATAGGCCATCTTCTTAATGGTGGATGCCGGTGTTTTTTTAATTAATGGTGTCATCACAGGGCCCTGAGCTTGTAAACCGCACTGTCTCCAAGCTTGTATCTGGGAATCGAGAGGGAACGTGTCTGGTTTGTGTAGGAAGTGTTGGTCCTGTTTCTCCGTTGGCCTCGAAACTTCTCGTGCTCTAAGAGGGGGCAACCGCATTGCACATGCCACAGCCTTGCATTTTTCGGGGACGCGTGCAATATTCGAGAAATTTATTGCTCTGCTAGGGTTTCATCGCTGGGAATTGCAGATCAGCAAGGCGGCACATGAAATCACGCCCGGTAGCGGCATGGGAAATCATTTGTGATGTCCTTGTGGCATGCCTAGGCCTTGCAGACACGAGGGAGGGGCATGCCCTGCCACCGGGTTACCGAAAGTACCTCGGTGTCATTCCTGATGCAACCGTTGAAATCCTCGGAAAATCGTACGATAGTAGGATTGCTCGGGATCTGGCACGATGTCATCATAGGGCCTCTGTAGAGTGTGGTAAAAGTTTGGACGCGTTTCGAGAGAGGTGACCCCTGAGGCCGCTTGTAAAGAGCACTATCTCCGAGCTAGTATCTGGGTATCGAGAGGGAACGTGTTCGGTTTTTGCAGGAAGTGTTGGTCCTGTTTCTCCGTTGGCCTCGAAACTTCTCGTGCTCTAAGAGGGGGCAACCGCATGGCATGTGCCACGGCCTCGCATTTTTCAGGGACGCATGCAATATTCGAGAAATTTATTGCTCTGCTAGGGTTTCATCGCTGGGAATTGCAGATCAGCAAGGCGGCACATGAAATCATGGCCGGTAGCGGCATGGGAAATCATTTGTGATGTCCTTGTGGCATGCCTAGGCCTTGTAGACACGAGGGAGGGGCATGCCCTGCCACCGGGTTACCGAAAGTACCTCGGTGTCATTCCTGATGCAATCGTTGAAGTCCTCGAAAAATCGTACGATGGTAGGATTGCTCGGGATCTGGCATGGTGTCATCACAGGGCCTCTGTAGGGTGTGGTAAAAGTTTGGACATGTTTCAAGAGAGGTGACCCCTGAGGCCGCTTGTAAACCGCACTGTCTCCGAGCTAGTATATGGGTATCGAGAGGGAACGTGTCCGGTTTGTGCAGGAAGTGCTGGTCCTGTTTCTCCGTTAGCCTTGAAACTTCTCGTGCTCTAAGAGGGGGCAACCGCATGGCACGTGCCACGGCCTCGCATTTTTCGGGGACGCGTGCAATATTCGAGAAATTTATTGCTCTGCTAGGGTTTCATCGCCGGGAATTGCAGATCAGCAAGGCGACACATGAAATCATGCCCGGTAGCGGCATGGGAAATCATTTGTGATGTCCTTGTGGCATGCCTAGGCCCTGTATAGACAAGGGAGGAGGGGCATTTCTGAGTGCTGCTCTCGGTACGTGTGGCATTTTCGAATGCAGCTCTTTGCATAACGTAAACTAGATATTAGGTTATATCCTTTACCGAGAGTGACTCTCGGAAAAGGTGAAACTCAAGATCTAGGTCTCGTACCTTTACCGAGAGCCGCACCGACAGACTCTCGGTAAAGGTCGGTGAACACTTAACACCCCCTCCCCCCCCCCCCCCCCCCCCCCCCCGCGCGGTCTCTTCTCTCTCTTTCCCACCGGCGCCCCCCACACCCTACCGGCGCCCCCCGCCCCACCGAGCCGGCAGCCCCCGCCAATGCCGGCGCCCTCCCCCTCGGCCGGGCCCTCACCACACCGGTGCCCCCCCGCCCCACCGGCGCCCCCAAGCCCGCAGGTGCCCCCTACCTCGCCGGCGCCCCACCCAACCCCGCCGGCACCACCTCCCCCTCTCGGTGAGCTTCGTCTCCCCCTCCCCGATCTTGTATGTATGCATGTGTGTATGTATGGATGCATGGATTTTTATATGGATGCTGTGACGCCCCCGGCCCAATCGTGCACTAATCATACACGCAAATGCACACGATCAAGCCTAAGAACTCACGGGAAGATATCACAACACAACTCTAAAACATAAATAAAGTTATACAAGCTTTATATTACAAGCCAGGGGCCTCGAGGGCTCGAATACATAAGCTTGCGTACAAGCGTCAGCGGAAGCATCAGATATCTGAGTACAGATATGAAACAGAAACAGAAAGGCCTTTAGAAAGGCGGGGCAAAATAAAACACTACGATCGAAAGGCGAAGGCCTCCTGCCTGGGACCCTCCGAACCTACTCCTGGTCGTCAGTCAACTCGTAGTGGTACCCATCCTCTGGGTAGTAGTAGTCGATCGACGGGGCATCTGTCTCAAGGGGCTCCATCATCTGGTCGCAACAAACTGATAAGGGGAGAAAGGAAAACAAAGCAACTGTGAGTACTCAGAAGTACTCAGCAAGCAAGGATCTACACTACATATCCAACATTTTCAAGGGGAGGTTGTATATGTGGACTGGGCTGCAGAAATGCCAGAATAGAGAGAAGGCCTAGTCCTATCGAAGACTAGCATCTTCAGCGGTCTTGCAGCAATAGAAGAGAGTAGAACATTACAATATAATGTAGAAGTATCATTAAGTCTCAACCTCACCCAGAGATCCTTTCTCGACTCCATGCGAGAAAGCAATCCCAGAGCCATACAGTCATCAACCTCGTCCGGAGATCCCTTCTCGACTCCCTGCGAGAAGCAATCCCAGAGCCATATATCCAAGTATCCAGTTCTAAAATTGTATCAATCAGGATACAACTCCGAGTGTCCTTTACCGTAGGACAGGCTATCGATAGAAGTATTCTTCCCTACAGGGGTGCACCAACTTACCCAACACGCTCGATTAACTCCGGCCGGACACACTTTTCTGGGTCATGCCCGGCCTCGGCCAAACGACACATCGCAACCCTACCTACAGCTCAGCAGAGAGGTCCCCGCCGGTCTACATCCTAAGAGCAAGGGGGTCTTGGCCATCGCCCCTCGCCCTCCGGGTCGTTGCGCACAGGGTGGATACCAGCATCGCCTCGGGTGGCCGACACGATCCGACCGTGCCGCCATGCTGAACTGGACGTCTGACAGAGCTTTCGGCTGATGCATACGATGCAGAACGCCCATACTATGCCCACGTGATGGTTAGTGCTATCAGGCCAGAGGCCTGCTCGGATCAAATATCCAAATCGTTAGGACTAGGGGCTTGCGGTAACGAGCAGAGACTCATGAAAGATGTGACCCCGTCGCCCCATCTCGAGGACTTGCTGCAAGGGTTATGAATGCCCGGCCGCGCCTCGTATTCATCACTCGGGCACCATACAGGCAACCCGTCTTCACATCACACGCGGGTACCCCTCAGGGTCGACCCGCCTTTCCAAGTAACAGTGTAAAGTCCAAGTATCCGTGTGTCCATAACATCAGGGGAATCCGAGGTATCACCCTCGTTGGATTCCTACTCGATGTATCCGTCAAGGTGAACTCGGAGGAATCACCCTCGATGGGTTCACACTTGATGTGTTGCACGACAGCGTCGTTACCAGAAGTGGTGAAGGAGGAATCACCCTCGATAACCACAACCGAATAGCTACTCTACAGAGTTAACATCAGAAGTGCTACACGAGGTATCACCCTCGGCACTCGATAGTAACGCTGCAGTGTTGTTACAACTAAGGGGGTTGATGTGCGGTGTCGGGGCCTGGTCTTCAATCCCGTTGGTCGGGTCTTCTGATAATCCAGCGGGGCAGTCGGGAAAAGTGGGGGGTCACTGATAGGTCTCTACCCAGCCTATACTAAGCAGTTTAGGATATGCAAGTAATTATCAACAGCAGGTTACAATAAACAGGCTATGCATCAAAATAGGTAAAGCAGTAGCAGCAGAAATTCTAATGCAAGCATGAGAAATTAGAATGGACGATATCGGGATGATCAAACGGGGGGCTTGCCTGGTTGCTCGGCGGCAAGGGCAAGGTCGTCAACGGTGTCTTCGGGCTCCGGAGCTGTGTCGGCCTCGGGGACGACGTCGGTGTCGGGGGCTACCGAGAGAGAAGAGGGGGAGGAAACAGTATAAATACTCAGCGAACAAGTGCAGCACAAAGCATAACATGGCAATACGCGGTGACGGAGGTAATCTAACGCAGTGTCGGGTGATACTGGCGAAGGTGGAATTCATCCGGGAATGTTTTCCCGGTTCCGGACATTTGTCAGACAGATGACCGGAGAGGGACGGTTGCATGTTCGGATAGTTAGGGATGCGTGACGGACGAACGGACAGCGAATTCGAATTCGTCTCGTCGTTCTGAGCGACTTTCATGTACAAAGTTTTTCGATCTGAGTTACGGATTATTTTATATTATTTTCTAAAGTTTTTATTAATTTCTGGAATTTATTTAATTTATTAAATCAACATTATCCGAAACAGTGTTTGCTGATGTCATCATGACGTCAGGACCAGTGGGTCCCACCTGTCATACTCTGTTAGGTTTAATTAGGGTTTAGCTAATTAATTACTGATTAATTAAACTAACTAATTAATTAGACTAATTAAACAGGATTAATTAACTTAATTAATTTACTAATTAATTATTTTAATTATTATTATTAATATTATTTTCATTTTCATTTTTGTTTCTGGGCCGTGGGCCCGTTCTGTCAGCGGCATAGGGGCACTGGGCCCCACCGGGCAGTGGCCCAGGAGGCCATCGCGTGCGTGGGCGCGCGCGGGCGCGGCACGGCCAGGGGGGCGAGCGGGCGCGAGGCTGGCCGAGCGGGGCGAGGCCGGAGGGGGTGTGGGGGGAGGCGCGCGAGGTGGGCGAGGCGCGCGAGCTGCGGCTGTGCGGGGCGTGGGCGAGGGGAGGCAGGGCGGCGGCGAGGCGAAGCGGGCGGCGTAGGCGGAGGGCGCTGGCGAGGCACGCGGCAGGGGGAGATGGTGAGCGCAGGCGGCTACGACGCGGGCGCGCGGGTGGGCGCCGCGGCGCGCGCGGCGAGCAGCAGCAGCAGAGCGGGTGCGCGGCGAGCGGGCATGGCGAGGTCGCGCGCGGGCGCGGTGCGGGGGCGAGGGAGAGAGGAGGCCGGAGCCTCACCGGCGTTCGTGGGGCAAAGGCAGCGGGCGCGGGGTCGGCCGGCGATGGAGACCGATGAGGGGGGATGTCGGGGACGAGGCGACGAGGCGGAGGTGACCTTGGGCGGCGACAGGACGGCGTGCGGCGAGGCGGCGCGGTGTCGGGCGGCGCCATCAGGCGCGCGGGCGAGAGGGAGGAGAGGGGGATCGGGGGAAAGGGTTAGGGTTCGGTGGGGGGGGAGGGGGAGGGCAGGCCTATATAGGCCAGGCGGGGCGAGCTGGGCCGTGGCCCAGCTGGGGCCGGGGTCTTTTTCTTTTTCTTTTTCTCTTTTCTTTTATTTATTTTCTTCTCTTAGTTTAGTAAATAGTTAGGCCTCAAAATGGTTTTTGTAAAACATAACAAATGCTCCAATAAATACTAGGCATTACCTAACACTATCAAAAATTAGTTTGGAGACAATTTGAGTTCACACTATTTTTATAATAATTAAAATGCATTATTCCTTACTGTTTTAATTATGTTAGTGCCACCTAATTATTTTATTATTTGTTGGTTACAATTTTAGAATGGTCTCTGGAATATTTGCCATTTAATGAACAATTTAGTTTTTATGTTGGACAACTTTTATTTTCCACTTTCAGTTTAATTTCCATTTGAATTTGAATTTGAAAAGAGATATGATACTAATGATGATTAAGCACTGTTGATCATGATGACATGGCATAATCAAAAGGGTGATTACTGTAGTTAACCACTGGGGGTGTTACAAATCTCCTCTACTAACAAGAATTCTCGTCCCGAGAATTAAGAGGTAGAAGGAAAAAGTTCGGGGTATTCCGCACGAAGATTATCCTCGCGTTCCCAAGTGGCTTCATCTTCAGTATGATTTGACCACTGCACTTTGAGGAACTTGGTAACCTTCTGACGGGTCCGACGTTCAGCTTCATCGAGAATGCGGATCGGATGCTCCTTATAAGATAGGTCATCTTGCAATTCGAGCACCTCGTGATCCACTGCTCGGTGCGGAGATTCCTTGAAGCAACGACGAAGTTGCGACACATGGAAGACGTCATGGATATGAGAGAATTGCGGCGGCAACTCCAATTTATATGCCACCTGACCACGTCTAGCAATAATGCGGAAAGGTCCAATGTAGCGCGGAGCTAGCTTGCCCTTGATTCCAAAACGGTGAGTGCCCTTCATAGGAGTGACACGAAGATAAGCTTGATCACCGGGTTGATAAGTCAAACCCCATCGTTTGCGATCATAGTTGCTCTTCTGGCGGTCCTGAGCTGCCTTGAGATTTTCCCGGACAATACGGACTTGTTCTTCGGCGTGTTGAATAATATCTGGACCCACGAGTGGTCGTTCCCCAGTTTCTGACCAATTCAGAGGGGTTCGACACTTACGTCCATAGAGTACTTCGAAGGGGGCCATTTTCAAGCTGGCTTGATAGCTGTTGTTATAAGAGAACTCGGCATACGGAAGAGATTCTTCACACTTCTTACCGAAAGAAATAACACAAGCCCGAAGCATGTCTTCAAGAACCTGATTGACTCGTTCGACTTGGCCTTGGGATTGGGGGTGATAAGCTGAACTCCAGGTAATATGAGTTCCCATAGCTATTTGGAAACTTTCCCAGAATTTGGAAGTGAAAAGGCCGCCACGGTCCGAACTGATCTCCTTCGGAATACCGTGGAGTGAAACAATTCTGGAGATATACAACTCTGCTAACTGACTAGCAGTGATAGTCTCTTTGACAGGCAGAAAGTGTGCGACTTTAGAAAGTTGATCGACGACGACAAGAATAGCATCGTGACCCTTCTGTGACCTGGGAAGTCCTGTAATGAAATCCATCTGAACATTATCCCATTTCCATAGAGGAATAGGAAGTGGTTGCAGAATTCCAGCTGGTTTCTGATGTTCTGCTTTAACACGACGACACACATCACATTCAGCAACATATCGAGCAATATCCTGCTTCATTTTAGACCACCAGTACCTTTGACAGAGATCACGATACATCTTGGTGCTACCCGGATGAATAGATAGCGGGGTATCATGTGCCTCCTTCATGACCTTGTCAGTCATGAGTTCGAAGCGAGGTACGACCATGCGGTTTCTGAAATACAAGGTTCCATCTTCAGACAGCGAGAAATCCCTGTACTTTTCAAGGTGAAGGTCTTTCTTCATCAGATCAATTTCAGCATCTTTAGCTTGCGCATCCTTAACAGCTTTCTCAAGATCTGGTTGTATCACAAGGTTATTCAGAGAACCCTGTGGAACAATACGTAGATTCAGCTTGCGCAGTTCTTCATAAAGACGAGGTTGAGCTCGCCTAACCATGAGGTTGTCGCAATAGGACTTGCGGCTTAAGGCATCAGCCATCACGTTAGCCTTGCCAGGGGTATAGGAAATACCCAAATCATAGTCCGCAATGGCCTCCATCCATCTTTGCTGACGGAGGTTTAGAGAAGGTTGAGTGAACAAGTACTTCAGACTTTTATGATCCGTGTATATCTCGCAACGATTACCGAGGAGGTAATGTCGCCACAACTGCAATGCATAGATCACAGCAGCTAGTTCTAGATCATGTACCGGATAATTTTCTTCACGTGGGCGCAACTGACGAGAGCCATAAGCAATCACTTTACGCTCTTGCATTAGGACACAGCCTAATCCTTCACGGGATGCGTCATAATAAATCACAAAGTCTTTGCGGGTATCTGGAGGAGATAGTACTGCGGCAGATGTCAGCTTGTCTTTGAGTGTCTGGAAACTTTCCTGACATTTTTCTGTCCATTCAAACTTAACGCCCTTGTGAAGCAGATCAGTCAAAGGCTTAGCAATCTTAGAAAAGTTCTCAACAAATCGACGGCAATAACTTGCAAGGCCGAGAAAACTTCTCACTTGCTTGACGTTCTTCGGAGGAGTCCAGTCCAGAATAGCCTGAACTTGTTCTCGGTTAACGGCAATGCCATCTTTGGAAATTACATGACCAAGTTACGTTACTTCAGAAAGCCAGAATTCATATTTGGAATACTTGGCATACAACCGGTGTTCTCGGAGCCTTTCCAGTACAAGACGGAGGTGTTCGGCATGTTCTTCCTTATTCTTTGAATATACCAGAATATCATCTAGATATACCACGACGAACTTGTCGAGGTAATCCATGAATATATAATTCATCAGGCGGGAGAATGTGGCTGGAGCATTTGTTAGGCCAAATGACATGACGGTGTACTCGTAGAAGCCATAACAAGTAACAAATGCAGTATTCGGAATATCCTCTTCGCCAACACGGATCTGATGGTATCCCAATCTCAAATCAAGCTTAGATAATACCGATGATCGATCAACTTGCTGGATCCTACTCTCCGTGTGCACTCTGATGCAGAATCCGGTCTCATCGAATGACAACTCGGAGTATAATACAACTCGGAGAGAAAGGTTAAACAAAATAATGGAAAGGAAAATGATGATTATCAGACTAATCGTTCCAAGGAAAAGGATCAGTTGCGAATATCCAGCTCTCCGGGAGAATATGATTACGAGATCCTAAGTGGCGGCGTTAGTAAATTTTTTTTTAACCCGAATAGAAGAGAGATCAGAGTCCCAGAGTAAAGGTCGAGGAGTAAAAGATCCTAATACCACCCAATTGGCGACGTGGGCCCGTAAGCCACACAGCCAAGTTAGCAAAACAGTTTTGGTCCACTAGACTCAACTTCGGCCAAGGAGTTGGAAAGGGGGGTTCCTACAGGCAGTCGGCTCTGATACCAACTAGTGACGCCCCCGGCCCAATCGTGCACTAATCATACACGCAAATGCACACGATCAAGCCTAAGGACTCACGGGAAGATATCACAACACAACTCTAAAACATAAATAAAGTTATACAAGCTTTATATTACAAGCCAGGGGCCTCGAGGGCTGGAATACATAAGCTTGCGTACAAGCGTCAGCGGAAGCATCAGATATCTGAGTACAGATATGAAACAGAAACAGAAAGGCCTTTAGAAAGGCGGGGCAAAATAAAACACTACGATCGAAGGCGAAGGCCTCCTGCCTGGGACCCTCCGAACCTACTCCTGGTCGTCAGTCAACTCGTAGTGGTATCCATCCTCTGGGTAGTAGTAGTCGATCGACGGGGCATCTGTCTCAAGGGGCTCCATCATCTGGTCGCAACAAACTGATAAGGGGAGAAAGGAAAACAAAGCAACCGTGAGTACTCAGAAGTACTCAGCAAGCAAAGATCTACACTACATATGCAACATTTTCAAGGTGAGGCTGTATATGTGGACTGGGCTGCAGAAATGCCAGAATAGAGAGAAGGCCTAGTCCTATCGAAGACTAGCATCTTCGGCGGTCTTGCAGCAATAGAAGAGAGTAGAACAGTACAATATAATGTAGCAGTATCATTAAGTCTCAACCTCACCCAGAGATCCTTTCTCGACTCCATGCGAGAAAGCAATCCCAGAGCCATACAGTCATCAACCTCGTCCGGAGATCCCTTCTCGACTCCCTGCGAGAAGCAATCCCAGAGCCATATATCCAAGTATCCAGTTCTAAAATTGTATCAATCAGGATACAACTCTGAGTGTCCTTTACCGTAGGACAGGCTATCGATAGAAGTATTCTTCCCTGCAGGGGTGCACCAACTTACCCAACACGCTCGATTAACTCCGGCCGGACACACTTTTCTGGGTCATGCCTGGCCTCGGCCAAACGACACATCGCAACCCTACCTACAGCTCAGCAGAGAGGTCCCCGCCGGTCTACATCCTAAGCGCAAGGGGGTCTTGGCCATCGCCCCTCGCCCTCCGGGTCGTTGCGCACAGGGTGGATACCAGCATCGCCTCGGGTGGCCGACACGATCCGACCGTGCCGCCATGCTGAACTGGACGTCTGACAGAGCTTTCGGCTGATGCATACGATGCAGAACGCCCATACTATGCCCACGTGATGGTTAGTGCTATCAGGCCAGAGGCCTGCTCGGATCAAATATCCAAATCGTTAGGACTAGGGGCTTGCGGTAACGAGCAGAGACTCATGAAAGATGTGACCCCGTCGCCCCGTCTCGAGGACTTGCTGCAAGGGTTAAGAATGCCCGGCCGCGCCTCGTATTCATCACTCGGGCACCATACAGGCAACCCGTCTTCACATCACACGCGGGTACCCCTCAGGGTCGACCCGCCTTTCCAAGTAACAGTGTAAAGTCCAAGTATCCGTGTGTCCATAACATCAGGGGAATCCGAGGTATCACCCTCGTTGGATTCCTACTCGATGTATCCGTCAAGGTGAACTCGGAGGAATCACCCTCGATGGGTTCACACTTGATGTGTTGCACGACAGCGTCGTTACCAGAAGTGGTGAAGGAGGAATCACCCTCGATAACCACAACCGAATAGCTACTCTACAGAGTTAACATCAGAAGTGCTACACGAGGTATCACCCTCGGCACTCGATAGTAACGCTGCAGTGTTGTTACAACTAAGGGGGTTGATGTGCGGTATCGGGGCCTGGTCTTCAATCCCGTTGGTCGGGTCTTCTGATAATCCAGCGGGGCAGTCGGGAAAAGTGGGGGGTCACTGATAGGTCTCTACCCAGCCTATACTAAGCAGTTTAGGATATGCAGGTAATTATCAACAGCAGGTTACAATAAACAGGCTATGCATCAAAATAGGTAAAGCAGTAGCAGCAGAAATTCTAATGCAAGCATGAGAAATTAGAATGGACGATATCGGGATGATCAAACGGGGGGCTTGCCTGGTTGCTCGGCGGCAAGGGCAAGGTCGTCAACGGTGTCTTCGGGCTCCGGAGCTGTGTCGGCCTCGGGGACGACGTCGGTGTCGGGGGCTACCGAGAGAGAAGAGGGGGAGGAAACAGTATAAATACTCAGCGAACAAGTGCAGCACAAAGCATAACATGGCAATACGCGGTGACGGAGGTAATCTAACGCAGTGCCGGGTGATACTGGCGAAGGTGGAATTCATCCGGGAATGTTTTCCCGGTTCCGGACATTTGTCAGACAGATGACCGGAGAGGGACGGTTGCATGTTCGGATAGTTAGGGACGCGTGACGGACGAACGGACAGCGAATTCGAATTCGTCTCGTCGTTCTGAGCGACTTTCATGTACAAAGTTTTTCGATCTGAGTTACGGATTATTTTATATTATTTTCTAAAGTTTTTATTAATTTCTGGAATTTATTTAATTTATTAAATCAACATTATCCGAAACAGTGTTTGCTGACGTCATCATGACGACAGGACCAGTGGGTCCCACCTGTCATACTCTGTTAGGTTTAATTAGGGTTTAGCTAATTAATTACTGATTAATTAAACTAACTAATTAATTAGACTAATTAAACAGGATTAATTAACTTAATTAATTTACTAATTAATTATTTTAATTATTATTATTAATATTATTTTCATTTTCATTTTTGTTTCTGGGCCGTGGGCCCGTTCTGTCAGCGGCATAGGGGCACTGGGCCCCACCGGGCAGTGGCCCAGGAGGCCATCGCGTGCGTGGGCGCGCGCGGGCGCGGCACGGCCAGGGGGGCGAGCGGGCGCGAGGCTGGCCGAGCGGGGCGAGGCCGGAGGGGGTGTGGGGGGAGGCACGCGAGGTGGGCGAGGCGCGCGAGCTGGGCGAGGCGCGCGAGCTGCGGCTGTGCGGGGCGTGGGCGAGGGGAGGCAGGGCGGCGGCGAGGCGAAGCAGGCGGCGTAGGCGGAGGGCGCTGGCGAGGCACGCGGCAGGGGGAGATGGTGAGCGCAGGCGGCTACGACGCGGGCGCGCGGGTGGGCGCCGCGGCGCGCGCGGCGAGCAGCAGCAGCAGAGCGGGTGCGCGGCGAGCGGGCATGGCGAGGTCGCGCGCGGGCGCGGTGCGGGGGCGAGGGAGAGAGGAGGCCGGAGCCTCACCGGCGTTCGTGGGGCAAAGGCAGCGGGCGCGGGGTCGGCCGGCGATGGAGACCGATGAGGGGGGATGTCGGGGACGAGGCGACGAGGCGGAGGTGACCTTGGGCGGCGACAGGACGGCGTGCGGCGAGGCGGCGCGGTGTCGGGCGGCGCCATCAGGCGCGCGGGCGAGAGGGAGGAGAGGGGGATCGGGGGAAAGGGTTAGGGTTCGGTGGGGGGGGAGGGGGAGGGCAGGCCTATATAGGCCAGGCGGGGCGAGCTGGGCCGTGGCCCAGCTGGGGCCGGGGTCTTTTTCTTTTTCTTTTTCTCTTTTCTTTTATTTATTTTCTTCTCTTAGTTTAGTAAATAGTTAGGCCTCAAAATGGTTTTTGTAAAACATAACAAATGCTCCAATAAATACTAGGCATTACCTAACACTATCAAAAATTAGTTTGGAGACAATTTGAGTTCACACTATTTTTATAATAATTAAAATGCATTATTCCTTACTGTTTTAATTATGTTAGTGCCACCTAATTATTTTATTATTTGTTGGTTACAATTTTAGAATGGTCTCTGGAATATTTGCCATTTAATGAACAATTTAGTTTTTATGTTGGACAACTTTTATTTTCCACTTTCAGTTTAATTTCCATTTGAATTTGAATTTGAAAAGAGATATGATACTAATGATGATTAAGCACTGTTGATCATGATGACATGGCATAATCAAAAGGGTGATTACTGTAGTTAACCACTGGGGGTGTTACAAATCTCCTCTACTAACAAGAATTCTCGTCCCGAGAATTAAGAGGTAGAAGGAAAAAGTTCGGGGTATTCCGCACGAAGATTATCCTCGCGTTCCCAAGTGGCTTCATCTTCAGTATGATTTGACCACTGCACTTTGAGGAACTTGGTAACCTTCTGACGGGTCCGACGTTCAGCTTCATCGAGAATGCGGATCGGATGCTCCTTATAAGATAGGTCATCTTGCAATTCGAGCACCTCGTGATCCACTGCTCGGTGCGGAGATTCCTTGAAGCAACGACGAAGTTGCGACACATGGAAGACGTCATGGATATGAGAGAATTGCGGCGGCAACTCCAATTTATATGCCACCTGACCACGTCTAGCAATAATGCGGAAAGGTCCAATGTAGCGCGGAGCTAGCTTGCCCTTGATTCCAAAACGGTGAGTGCCCTTCATAGGAGTGACACGAAGATAAGCTTGATCACCGGGTTGATAAGTCAAACCCCATCGTTTGCGATCATAGTTGCTCTTCTGGCGGTCCTGAGCTGCCTTGAGATTTTCCCGGACAATACGGACTTGTTCTTCGGCGTGTTGAATAATATCTGGACCCACGAGTGGTCGTTCCCCAGTTTCTGACCAATTCAGAGGGGTTCGACACTTACGTCCATAGAGTACTTCGAAGGGGGCCATTTTCAAGCTGGCTTGATAGCTGTTGTTATAAGAGAACTCGGCATACGGAAGAGATTCTTCACACTTCTTACCGAAAGAAATAACACAAGCCCGAAGCATGTCTTCAAGAACCTGATTGACTCGTTCGACTTGGCCTTGGGATTGGGGGTGATAAGCTGAACTCCAGGTAATATGAGTTCCCATAGCTATTTGGAAACTTTCCCAGAATTTGGAAGTGAAAAGGCCGCCACGGTCCGAACTGATCTCCTTCGGAATACCGTGGAGTGAAACAATTCTGGAGATATACAACTCTGCTAACTGACTAGCAGTGATAGTCTCTTTGACAGGCAGAAAGTGTGCGACTTTAGAAAGTTGATCGACGACGACAAGAATAGCATCGTGACCCTTCTGTGACCTGGGAAGTCCTGTAATGAAATCCATCTGAACATTATCCCATTTCCATAGAGGAATAGGAAGTGGTTGCAGAATTCCAGCTGGTTTCTGATGTTCTGCTTTAACACGACGACACACATCACATTCAGCAACATATCGAGCAATATCCTGCTTCATTTTAGACCACCAGTACCTTTGACAGAGATCACGATACATCTTGGTGCTACCCGGATGAATAGATAGCGGGGTATCATGTGCCTCCTTCATGACCTTGTCAGTCATGAGTTCGAAGCGAGGTACGACCATGCGGTTTCTGAAATACAAGGTTCCATCTTCAGACAGCGAGAAATCCCTGTACTTTTCAAGGTGAAGGTCTTTCTTCATCAGATCAATTTCAGCATCTTTAGCTTGCGCATCCTTAACAGCTTTCTCAAGATCTGGTTGTATCACAAGGTTATTCAGAGAACCCTGTGGAACAATACGTAGATTCAGCTTGCGCAGTTCTTCATAAAGACGAGGTTGAGCTCGCCTAACCATGAGGTTGTCGCAATAGGACTTGCGGCTTAAGGCATCAGCCATCACGTTAGCCTTGCCAGGGGTATAGGAAATACCCAAATCATAGTCCGCAATGGCCTCCATCCATCTTTGCTGACGGAGGTTTAGAGAAGGTTGAGTGAACAAGTACTTCAGACTTTTATGATCCGTGTATATCTCGCAACGATTACCGAGGAGGTAATGTCGCCACAACTGCAATGCATAGATCACAGCAGCTAGTTCTAGATCATGTACCGGATAATTTTCTTCATGTGGGCGCAACTGACGAGAGCCATAAGCAATCACTTTACGCTCTTGCATTAGGACACAGCCTAATCCTTCACGGGATGCGTCATAATAAATCACAAAGTCTTTGCGGGTATCTGGAGGAGATAGTACTGCGGCAGATGTCAGCTTGTCTTTGAGTGTCTGGAAACTTTCCTGACATTTTTCTGTCCATTCAAACTTAACGCCCTTGTGAAGCAGATCAGTCAAAGGCTTAGTAATCTTAGAAAAGTTCTCGACAAATCGACGGCAATAACTTGCAAGGCCGAGAAAACTTCTCACTTGCTTGACGTTCTTCGGAGGAGTCCAGTCCAGAATAGCCTGAACTTGTTCTAGGTTAACGGCAATGCCATCTTTGGAAATTACATGACCAAGGTACGTTACTTCAGAAAGCCAGAATTCATATTTGGAATACTTGGCATACAACCGGTGTTCTCGGAGCCTTTCCAGTACAAGACGGAGGTGTTCGGCATGTTCTTCCTTATTCTTCGAATATACCAGAATATCATCTAGATATACCACGACGAACTTGTCGAGGTAATCCATGAATATATAATTCATCAGGCGGGAGAATGTGGCTGGAGCATTTGTTAGGCCAAATGACATGACGGTGTACTCGTAGAAGCCATAACAAGTAACAAATGCAGTATTCGGAATATCCTCTTCGCCAACACGGATCTGATGGTATCCCAATCTCAAATCAAGCTTAGATAATACCGATGATCGATCAACTTGCTGGATCCTACTCTCCGTGTGCACTCTGATGCAGAATCCGGTCTCATCGAATGACAACTCGGAGTATAATACAACTCGGAGAGAAAGGTTAAACAAAATAATGGAAAGGAAAATGATGATTATCAGACTAATCGTTCCAAGGAAAAGGATCAGTTGCGAATATCCAGCTCTCCGGGAGAATATGATTACGAGATCCTAAGTGGCGGCGTTAGTAAATTTTTTTTTAACCCGAATAGAAGAGAGATCAGAGTCCCAGAGTAAAGGTCGAGGAGTAAAAGATCCTAATACCACCCAATTAGCGACGTGGGCCCGTAAGCCACACAGCCAAGTTAGCAAAACAGTTTTGGTCCACTAGACTCAACTTCGGCCAAGGAGTTGGAAAGGGGGGTTCCTACAGGCAGTCGGCTCTGATACCAACTAGTGACGCCCCCGGCCCAATCGTGCACTAATCATACACGCAAATGCACACGATCAAGCCTAAGGACTCACGGGAAGATATCACAACACAACTCTAAAACATAAATAAAGTTATACAAGCTTTATATTACAAGCCAGGGGCCTCGAGGGCTGGAATACATAAGCTTGCGTACAAGCGTCAGCGGAAGCATCAGATATCTGAGTACAGATATGAAACAGAAACAGAAAGGCCTTTAGAAAGGCGGGGCAAAATAAAACACTACGATCGAAGGCGAAGGCCTCCTGCCTGGGACCCTCCGAACCTACTCCTGGTCGTCAGTCAACTCGTAGTGGTATCCATCCTCTGGGTAGTAGTAGTCGATCGACGGGGCATCTGTCTCAAGGGGCTCCATCATCTGGTCGCAACAAACTGATAAGGGGAGAAAGGAAAACAAAGCAACCGTGAGTACTCAGAAGTACTCAGCAAGCAAAGATCTACACTACATATGCAACATTTTCAAGGTGAGGCTGTATATGTGGACTGGGCTGCAGAAATGCCAGAATAGAGAGAAGGCCTAGTCCTATCGAAGACTAGCATCTTCGGCGGTCTTGCAGCAATAGAAGAGAGTAGAACAGTACAATATAATGTAGCAGTATCATTAAGTCTCAACCTCACCCAGAGATCCTTTCTCGACTCCATGCGAGAAAGCAATCCCAGAGCCATACAGTCATCAACCTCGTCCGGAGATCCCTTCTCGACTCCCTGCGAGAAGCAATCCCAGAGCCATATATCCAAGTATCCAGTTCTAAAATTGTATCAATCAGGATACAACTCTGAGTGTCCTTTACCGTAGGACAGGCTATCGATAGAAGTATTCTTCCCTGCAGGGGTGCACCAACTTACCCAACACGCTCGATTAACTCCGGCCGGACACACTTTTCTGGGTCATGCCTGGCCTCGGCCAAACGACACATCGCAACCCTACCTACAGCTCAGCAGAGAGGTCCCCGCCGGTCTACATCCTAAGCGCAAGGGGGTCTTGGCCATCGCCCCTCGCCCTCCGGGTCGTTGCGCACAGGGTGGATACCAGCATCGCCTCGGGTGGCCGACACGATCCGACCGTGCCGCCATGCTGAACTGGACGTCTGACAGAGCTTTCGGCTGATGCATACGATGCAGAACGCCCATACTATGCCCACGTGATGGTTAGTGCTATCAGGCCAGAGGCCTGCTCGGATCAAATATCCAAATCGTTAGGACTAGGGGCTTGCGGTAACGAGCAGAGACTCATGAAAGATGTGACCCCGTCGCCCCGTCTCGAGGACTTGCTGCAAGGGTTAAGAATGCCCGGCCGCGCCTCGTATTCATCACTCGGGCACCATACAGGCAACCCGTCTTCACATCACACGCGGGTACCCCTCAGGGTCGACCCGCCTTTCCAAGTAACAGTGTAAAGTCCAAGTATCCGTGTGTCCATAACATCAGGGGAATCCGAGGTATCACCCTCGTTGGATTCCTACTCGATGTATCCGTCAAGGTGAACTCGGAGGAATCACCCTCGATGGGTTCACACTTGATGTGTTGCACGACAGCGTCGTTACCAGAAGTGGTGAAGGAGGAATCACCCTCGATAACCACAACCGAATAGCTACTCTACAGAGTTAACATCAGAAGTGCTACACGAGGTATCACCCTCGGCACTCGATAGTAACGCTGCAGTGTTGTTACAACTAAGGGGGTTGATGTGCGGTGTCGGGGCCTGGTCTTCAATCCCGTTGGTCGGGTCTTCTGATAATCCAGCGGGGCAGTCGGGAAAAGTGGGGGGTCACTGATAGGTCTCTACCCAGCCTATACTAAGCAGTTTAGGATATGCAAGTAATTATCAACAGCAGGTTACAATAAACAGGCTATGCATCAAAATAGGTAAAGCAGTAGCAGCAGAAATTCTAATGCAAGCATGAGAAATTAGAATGGACGATATCGGGATGATCAAACGGGGGGCTTGCCTGGTTGCTCGGCGGCAAGGGCAAGGTCGTCAACGGTGTCTTCGGGCTCCGGAGCTGTGTCGGCCTCGGGGACGACGTCGGTGTCGGGGGCTACCGAGAGAGAAGAGGGGGAGGAAACAGTATAAATACTCAGCGAACAAGTGCAGCACAAAGCATAACATGGCAATACGCGGTGACGGAGGTAATCTAACGCAGTGTCGGGTGATACTGGCGAAGGTGGAATTCATCCGGGAATGTTTTCCCGGTTCCGGACATTTGTCAGACAGATGACCGGAGAGGGACGGTTGCATGTTCGGATAGTTAGGGATGCGTGACGGACGAACGGACAGCGAATTCGAATTCGTCTCGTCGTTCTGAGCGACTTTCATGTACAAAGTTTTTCGATCTGAGTTACGGATTATTTTATATTATTTTCTAAAGTTTTTATTAATTTCTGGAATTTATTTAATTTATTAAATCAACATTATCCGAAACAGTGTTTGCTGATGTCATCATGACGTCAGGACCAGTGGGTCCCACCTGTCATACTCTGTTAGGTTTAATTAGGGTTTAGCTAATTAATTACTGATTAATTAAACTAACTAATTAATTAGACTAATTAAACAGGATTAATTAACTTAATTAATTTACTAATTAATTATTTTAATTATTATTATTAATATTATTTTCATTTTCATTTTTGTTTCTGGGCCGTGGGCCCGTTCTGTCAGCGGCATAGGGGCACTGGGCCCCACCGGGCAGTGGCCCAGGAGGCCATCGCGTGCGTGGGCGCGCGCGGGCGCGGCACGGCCAGGGGGGCGAGCGGGCGCGAGGCTGGCCGAGCGGGGCGAGGCCGGAGGGGGTGTGGGGGGAGGCGCGCGAGGTGGGCGAGGCGCGCGAGCTGCGGCTGTGCGGGGCGTGGGCGAGGGGAGGCAGGGCGGCGGCGAGGCGAAGCGGGCGGCGTAGGCGGAGGGCGCTGGCGAGGCACGCGGCAGGGGGAGATGGTGAGCGCAGGCGGCTACGACGCGGGCGCGCGGGTGGGCGCCGCGGCGCGCGCGGCGAGCAGCAGCAGCAGAGCGGGTGCGCGGCGAGCGGGCATGGCGAGGTCGCGCGCGGGCGCGGTGCGGGGGCGAGGGAGAGAGGAGGCCGGAGCCTCACCGGCGTTCGTGGGGCAAAGGCAGCGGGCGCGGGGTCGGCCGGCGATGGAGACCGATGAGGGGGGATGTCGGGGACGAGGCGACGAGGCGGAGGTGACCTTGGGCGGCGACAGGACGGCGTGCGGCGAGGCGGCGCGGTGTCGGGCGGCGCCATCAGGCGCGCGGGCGAGAGGGAGGAGAGGGGGATCGGGGGAAAGGGTTAGGGTTCGGTGGGGGGGGAGGGGGAGGGCAGGCCTATATAGGCCAGGCGGGGCGAGCTGGGCCGTGGCCCAGCTGGGGCCGGGGTCTTTTTCTTTTTCTTTTTCTCTTTTCTTTTATTTATTTTCTTCTCTTAGTTTAGTAAATAGTTAGGCCTCAAAATGGTTTTTGTAAAACATAACAAATGCTCCAATAAATACTAGGCATTACCTAACACTATCAAAAATTAGTTTGGAGACAATTTGAGTTCACACTATTTTTATAATAATTAAAATGCATTATTCCTTACTGTTTTAATTATGTTAGTGCCACCTAATTATTTTATTATTTGTTGGTTACAATTTTA